>CM053600.1:7307682-7413699 GCA_028646575.1 Pseudocheirus occidentalis
CGTCAACAGGGGAATTCACACCTTTTCACCAATGGACAGAGTTCTATACTTAACCCTAAGTTACTAGGATCTACTTAACCCTAAGTATATGATCTACTTAGCCCTAAGTATCTGATCAAACAAATTGATTACCATTACAAGGAGGGACTTAGTAGTTACTACACCTTAGCAGACAAAAACAGAAAGTAGTACCAGAAACATTCTTCAAGAGTTAAAGTCCAGCAGATGGTAGCACAGAACAGGCTGGTGACCACAAGTCTAGTGGAGACATCAAAGAGAAACAACGTGACAGGTAGCCCAAATTGATGGGGCATAGGCTCAGGGAACCCCCTTGAAATCTCCTTGGATTTCCCCACTTGATCTGGCATTCCTTTGAGGCCATAAGCTTTTCATTATCACTAAGCCCAAATCTCTCTTACCTTCGGATTTCCAGCAACTACTTCCCACCCTCGGTCCTACCAAAATACCATTCTCCAGGTTATTGGCCACTTCCATCGAGGTCCTCCCTAGATTTGATCTCTAGTCACCCCAGAATACTGGTCATTCCCATTAAGATCTTCCTAAGATTAGACCTCTAGACACCCCACGATATTGACCACTCCCATCAAGACCATTCCTGGAACCCCCAGACTACTGTGCCACTCCTGGATTCTTCCCTCAGTCTTTCTGTATATAAGATCTGTCTTGTTTCTATGAAAGTGCTCACATTCAGTCTAGCTGAATTTCAGTCTGGCTGGCTTGTCAATACAAGCATCATGAATGCTTGGGCTCCTTAAGAGTCTACCCAATATGGTGAATCTCATTTTACTTGGTTTTATTTACTAAGGAGAAAGCAGTTCAGTGCCATGCTCATAGTAATTACTTTGTAGAGATTTGTTGTGATGTCTGATGACTTCAGGTAAACAAACATTTTTTAAGTGCTGCCTCTGAACAAAGTGCTGAGTTAGATGATTGATATGCAATATTTCATTATTCCCTGTCCTCAAGAAACTTATATTCTACTGGGGGCATACGCTACAAAGACAGAGAATATATTTATGTTTAGTAGGTCAAGTTGACCAACAACTGGGTGTTTAGTGGACTGAAAGCATAAACAGTCAACATTATATCATGGCAGCCAGAAATATCCACATGATTCCAGGTTACATTAAGAGAAGCATAGCGTCCAGAGCATAAGAGTAAATATTGTCCTTTTTCAGTCATTCTGTTGGGGTACAGGCTCTGGGAACCCCCTTGAGCTCTCCTGTATTCTTCTCACATGAGGCATTTGCCTGAGGTCATGAGCCTTTCATTAGAGCAAGGCCTAAATCTCTGTTTTACTAGTTTAGCCCTCCATAGTCCAGCTCCACCCCACATCCCCTTGATCCTCCCAAAATATCTATGCCCAAATCTGTTACCCTTAAACTAGCGAGCTCTCCATTGTTTGTCATCTCCAGGTGGCCCCCAGCTATTTCCCATCCTTAATCTGTCATTACTGGAGTCTGACCTAGTTTGAATCCTCCTTCTCATCCCGGACCCTTCCCAAACCCCTCCTCTAGACTACCCCTAGAACCTTCCCACAATCTTTTTGTATGTAAGTCTGGCCTCCATGAGGGTCACAGGACCTGGCATATTAGAATTTGGGGGTCTCAAGCACCCCAAAACCCTGAACCTCAACATTTATGGATCCCTGACCTCAACAGTTCCAACTCTTTGTGACCCCATTTGGGTTTTTTTTTGTTGTTGTTGCAAAGATACTTGAGTGATTTGCCATTTCCTTCTCTAACTTATTTTACAGTTGAGGAAATTGAGGCACACAGGGTGAAGTGAGTTGTCCAGGGTCATACAGCTAGTAAATATCTGGACCTGGATTTGAACTCAGGTCTTTCAGACTCCAGGTCCAGCACTCTATCCACCCCACCACCCAGATGCCTAATAATTTGTCTCTAGACATAATAAGCATTTCTAGAGTACCATATTAAGATCTGGTCACCACACTTCAGGAAAGATAATAAGTTGGACTGTGTCCAATGGATAGTAACCAAGACAGCAAGGGGATTCAAAACCATACCATACTAGGATGGAGTGGGGGGGGGATGTTCAAACTGGAGAAGAGATGATTTAGGGTATCATATGTCTGCTGTAATTAAGTACTTGATGGCTATAACACAGAAGAATTACACTTGTTTATCTTGGCCTCAGAGTACCTGGAAATAAATGGGTGAAAATTGAATAGGGGTAGATTTCAACTCAATACAAGGAAAACTTTCCTAACTATTGGTTTCATAGTTCCAGAAACATGGTCAGAGGACAAGTTAGTAATGGTTCCTCTGGCTCTGATCTCTAAAAACAATTTTCTTCAATTTAATGGCTATGCTAAATGACACTGACAAAGCAGTGAGTACAAAAGAGAAAGAGGGGCACAGGGAAATGAGCACCCAGGGAAACGGGTGGGGTGTTGGTCAAGATACCAACATGTCTCTTGCATGTGTGGTAGGAAGAAGGCTGTGTCTGGAGTCAGAACCTTCTGACTTGGTTTGAATTTATGCTCTTTTCCTATTTAACTGTAGGGCCTTAGACAAATCACTTAATCTGAGAGTCAGTTTCTTCCTTTGTGAAATGAAGAGGTTGTACTAGATGCCCTTAAAGGTCTCTTCCATCTTTAAGCTTAAAATCCTTTAATAAGAACTGCTTCAAAGGGTAATGGCTTGGATTCCCTATCACTGGAAGTCTTCAGTTGAAAACTGGATGACCATTTTTCAAAGATTGTAGAGGGAGTTCTTGTTCAGGTATGAAATAAATGAGATGGTTTCTCAGGTCTCTTCTAACTCAGTCATTCTGGGATTCTACTCTAAACAAACTATGTTAAACATGTGGTGTTACCAACTAACTTCTTTGATTAAAAAAACCCCCACCAAACTTAACATAAGCACTTTGTTCTCTTTTTAAAAATATGCTCACCAAACTCAATCCCCAGTAATTATGGGCTTGATTCTGCTTTGTACTTCATGTTCCCGAGACTTTTTAAAAAATATATTTGCTTTTGGGAGAAGGACAGTACATTTTTACAAGTAACAATGAATAATATCTTGCCAAGACCTTTCAGCTTTAGAACTTCAATCTTGAGGGTCAGTATGTGATATAAAGCCAGTGTTTGAAAGTTTAAATTTTGGATCCCCAAGCCAAGATTCTCGGAGAAAAAAGGTTCTTTTTCTTTTTGTTTAATACAAACTAAAGAGATACCATAAGAGGAAGGGACTTCCCACAATACAGTTTTTCTTGGGCAACACTCACACTGACAGCAGGGTCAAGGATCTAAAGGAAAGTGTTCATAGGTACATATAATCAAACGGATTTCCACGCTAAAAGTTCCCCACACTAATAAAATCAGAAATATATGTGTACAAGCACACACACATGCACACACAGATACATGTATGCATATACATGCACATATATACATGTACACATACATATTTACATATGTTAATATACACATCAGTCAATAGACATTTATTAATCATCTACCACATGCCAGTAGGAATACAAACATAAAAGTGAAACGAGCCATATTCTTAGGGGTTTTATGTTCTAATGAGGGAGCTAACAAGTGCACACATGAGTGTACCCTATGAGACTTAGCACAAATGAATTCAAAGTAGCTAAATATGAGGCATTTTTGGAGACAGGGCACTGGCTATTGAGAGAGATAAGGAAAGACTTCATGTAGGACGTGGTGCTTGAGCTGAGTCTTGAATGAAACTCGAGAATCTAAGAATAGGGGGTGAGGGGTTCGTATGTTTCAGGCACGGTAGATGGCTAGTACAAAGGCCAAAAATATAGGAAATGGTAAAAGGGTCCCATTGACTGAACCTAGAATAGGCGAAGGGAAGTGATGTGTGATAAGGCTGGAAGATAAGTAAGGACCAGCAAACAGAGGAATTTGTTTGTTTAAAGAGGTTATAGTGAACCACTGGAGTCCATTGTGTAGGGAGATGACACAGTGAGACTTGCAGTTCAGGGAAATCCCTTTGGAAGCACAGATTGGATATAGGGGACACCTGAGACAGAAGGCTATTGCAGTAGTTCATTCAGGTGAAAAGGACATGAACTAGGGTGGTGACTGTGTGATTGGAAAGGAGACAGATGCAAGAGATATAGTAGAGATAAGAGTGACAAGAATTGGACAAGTGATTGTATATGGGGTGGAAGTGAGTAAGGAGTTGAGAATGACATGGAGACTGCAAAACTTGGGTGACTAGAAGGATGGTGGTATCTTTGACAATGGAGAAGTTACAAAGAGGGATGGTTTCAGGGTGTGTGTGTGTGTGTGTGTGTGTGTGTGTGTAAGTAATGGCTTCTATTTTGGACAGATGTTGAGTTTGAAATGTCTATGGGTCATCTGACTTGAAATGGGAGGACATAGGGATTGTTTGATTCTTTGTATTTCCATTCCTAGCATTTAATGTCTGGAACATCTAAGTGCTTAGATAAACGCATGCTGATTGAAACTCAGGAAGAAAGCCTAGGGATTGATACACAAGTTTGGGAATCATCTGAAAAGACAGCAGTTAATGCAGTGGGAGCTGATGAGGTTACACAGAGAGAGGGGGGGGAGAAGAGAGGGAGAGAGGGAGAGAAGGAGAAAGGGAGAGACAGAGAGAGAGAGAGAGAGAGAAAGGGAGAGGGAGAGAGAGAGCAGGAGTGAAAAAGAGAAAGAGAGAAAGAGAGAGAGAGAGAGAGAGAGAGAGAAAGGGAGAGAGAGAGAGAGAGGGAGAGAGAAAGGGAGAGAGAAAGAAAGGGAGAGAGAGAGAGAGAGAGAGAGAGAGAGAGAGAGAGAGAAAAGGAGAGAAAGAGAGAAAGGGAGAGACAGAGAGACAGAGAGAGACAGAGAGAGGATGGAAAGAGAAGGAAATAGGATCAGGACAGAGCCATGGGATACAATTAGTATGGAATACATGGGATACATGGGATACAGTTTCAGCGAAGGAATAATCAAACTGGTAGGAAAGCCAAGACAGAGTAGTGAAAGCCTAGAAAGGAGAAAGTATCCAGGAAGTTAGTGTGGTCAATGGTATAAAGTTCTGTAGAAAGATCAAGAAGGTTAAGGACTAGAAAAAAAGGCTATCTTTTACAACCAGTGTCTCTGATAAAGGCCTCACTTCTAAAATATACAGAGAATTAAGTCAAATTTATAAGAATTCAAGTCATTACACAATTGATAAATGGTCAAGGCATATGAACAGGCAGTTTTCAGAGGAAGAAATTAAAGATATCTATGGTAATATAAGAAAAAGCTCGAAATCACTATTGATTATAGAGAAATGTAAATCAAAACCCTGAGGTACTACATCTCACCTGCTGGATTGGCTAACACAACAAAACAGGAAAATTATAAATGCTGGAGAAGATGTGGGAAAATTGGCACACTAGTACGTTGTTAGTGGAGTTGTGAATTGATACAACCATTCTGGAGAGCAATTCAGAACTATGCCCAAAGGACTATAAAAATGTACATACCCTTTGTCCCAGCAATACCACTTCTAGGGCTGTATTCCAAAGAGATCATACAAATGGGAAAAGGACCCATATTTGCACAAATATTCATAGCATCTCTTTTTGTGGTGGCAAAGAATTGGAAATCAATGGGATGCCCATCAATTGGGGAATGACTAAACAAGCCACGGTATATGAATGTAATGAATTACTATTGTCCTATAAGAAACGATGAGCAGATGGACTTTAGAATAACCTGGAAAGATTTATAAGAACTGATGCTGAGGGAGGGGAGCAGGACCAGGACATCATTGTACACACTTACAGACACATTGTATCTGTGATGACTAACTTTGACAGACTTGGCTCCTCTCAGCAATACAAGGTTCCAAGACAACTCCACAAGACTCCTGTTGGAAAAAGCCATCGGCAGCCAGAGAATTACAGATCCCGAATGCAGATTGAAACAAGCTATTTGCTCACTCTCTTTTTTTGGTGTTTCTTCTTTCTTGTGGTTCATTCCATTAATTATAGTCCTTTACAACACGACTAAAGCGAAAATATGTTTAATGTGAAGGTATATGTGGTACCCATATTGAATTGCACGCCATCTTGGGTGGGAGGAGGGAAGAGAAGGAGGGGGAGAAAATTTGGAACTCAAAAGCTTATGGAACTGAATGTTGTAAACTAAAAATGAATAATTTATTTTTAAAAAGGCTATCAGATTTGACAATTAGGAGACCACTGGCAAAGACAAATTTTAGTTGAGTGAAGAAGCTGAAAGTCAGAATGGAAAAGGTTGATAAGTGAGAGGAGAGGAAATTGAGGCACTGAATGTAGACAGCTTTTTCTAAGCATTTGACTAATAAAGGAAGAAGAGATATAGGATGTTAATTTGAGGGAATTGTGGGGTCTAGCAACTTTTTTTTTTAGGATGGGGCAGACTTGGGTATATTTGTAGGCATCATGGAAGAGACCAATAGATAGTACTATAAAAAAGAGGAGGGAGCTCATGGCAAATATGCATGACTGCAAGTAGCCTAGTGCCCTCAAAATATTTAATAAGGAACTTCTTAAGGGAGTTAGGAAAAGGATTGGATTTTTAGGCAGAGGTAATTCAATATTAATGCTCTCAGTTCACTTTCTTCATTCCTCAAAAGTTCTTAGAATCACTATTCATAATCTCCATCTTCCTTCTGTTCAAAAAGAGATATTCCAATTTTCCACCCAGGATAAACCCCTCACCTATGCCCTTTGCCCTGTTCCCTTTCTTATCTTCTAGTATTAACTTCAATTTTTTTCTGCCCCCTCTATACTTTGCATCTTTAATCTCTTTCAATCCAATCATTTCCTCCCTCCCCTCTAAAAGAGGCTTCACTGGACTGTTACACAACACTCAACTACCACACCACCTTTACTTCATTCTTAAACTTGAATATATTGATTATACCAGATACCTCTACTCCTCACTACCTCTTCTTCCTTACATGCTTGGAATTGGGTGTCTGCCCCCATCTATTACATTCTTTTTTTTTTTTTTTTTGCTTTTTTTTTTTTTTTTTTGGAGGGCAGTTGGGGTTAAGTGACTTGCCCAAGGTCACACGGCTAGTTTTTTTTTTTGTGTGTGTGTTAAGTGTCTGAGGCCGGATTTGAACTCAGGTACTCCTGACTTCAGGGCCGGTGCTCTATTCACTGCGCCACCTAGCCGCCCCTCAGCTATTACATTCTAATCCTCATGGATTTGTCTCTATTCTCATTCTACACTCTTTCCATAGTGGTCTAATCCACTCTAATTGGTTCCAATTGGTACCATTTCTATGTAGAGGACTTCCAAATCTATATCTCTAGCTCTGACTTCTGTTCTGAGCTCCAGATCCAATTTTCTACCTGCTCATGAGTTTTCTATCTGAATGGTCCATTTCTACCTCAGCTAGACAAACCCAACTTATTTTCTTTCCTGTTCCTGCCTGTGGCCCCACCATTTACACTGTCAAATGAGAAAATATTTGGAAATCACAGTACCTGACACATAGCAGACACTTCAGAAATGCTTGTCTCCTTCCCCTTCCATTCTCTTCCCTTATCTCTTCTGTTTATAACCTTGGAGTAATATTTATCTCTTTCCTGTCCTACACCTTTAATAGCTACTCAGTTACAAAGCCCCAATCATTCCACCTTTGTTTCCTCCTTTCTGTCCCCATAGTGAAAGCCATGGTGAAAGCCTTTACTACAAGGAAGTCCTTGCTGGACTGCCATGATAACCTCCAAACAGGTCTTCTTGCATTTACTCTCTCTCCTTCCTTTAATTCTTCCTTCATGTCACTTGCCAAAATATTTTTTCTTAAGCAACAGCTTGGTTATGCCACTTCCCTGTTCAAAATCTTGAATACTTCTCTACTGATTCCTGAGTTCAGATTCTTTTGTTGTTCAGTCATTTCAATTTTGGACAACTCTGTGTGACCCCATTTAGAGTTTTCTTGGCAAAAATACTGGAGTGGTTTGCCATTTCCTTCTCCAGCTCATTTTACAGATGAGGAAACTAAGGCAAACAAGGTGAAGTGACTTGTCCAGGGTCACACAGCTAGTAAGGACTGAGGTCAGATTTGAACTCACAAAGATGAGTCTTCCTGAATTCAGGTATGGCATTCCACTCACTGCGCCACCTAGCTGCCCTCTAACTCCTACCTGGCAATAAAAATTCTCTACAATCTTGTACCATCTCACTTTTCTAGCCTTATCTCCTCCCTCTCCCCCACCTCAATGTATTCTATGCTGAAGTTAAGCAGGACTATTCTCTGACTTCATGAACATACTCTCCCACCTCTGTGATTTGGCTCTCACTGTTCCCTATACCTAGAATGTTCCTTTTCTCTTCCTTCCTCTTGAATTTTTACCTATCCTTTAGTTCTCAGTAAGAGTTTAATAAGTGCTTGATTTAACTTTATTTAAGTACAACTCAAATGCTACCTTTTTTTCTGAATAATTATCTAAAATTTCTATTTTTTCCATATCTTCCCTAAGGAAGAAGTATTTAATAAATATTTGTTGAATAGATGAATGACTATTAACAGAAGGATAAGAGCTCATTTTTTTAGAAAAATGATTTGGGCACTTTTTGTAACTTGGAATATGTAGCACTTAAGCTGATTTGATATTACTGTAAATTTTAAAACTCGATTTAATATTTTAAAATGAAGAGGTAAATTATGTTTTGGAAGCATCTCCCTAGTCTCAAAGTTATACCGTTTTACAGTAAGAACATGCAGAAAAGAACTTGCAAGAGAAAAAAAGCAAAAGTTGTATCATCTTACAGTAAAAACATGCAGAAAAGCAAAAAATCTACCACACATTGCAGTGTGGTAGATGGTCAACATTGTACAGAACTCTGGATTCAGAATAATAGGAATCGTGTTTGAATCCTGATTCTGCCACTTTCTACCTATGTGACTTCAATCAAGTAAGTGCTTTAGTTTTCCTGGGTCTCAGTTTCCCCACTTGTTAAATGAAACAGACCAAATAGCTTCTGGGGTCTTCTCAGGTTCCAGAGCTGTGATCCTATAACTATGACTGCCTTTCACCTCTGGTGACAGTAAAACACATTTATTCAGCTCAGCATTAGGACTGTTAAAAACAAAAGATTTCCTGCTGGGGAGATTTGGAGCTACATTGATTGTGATTGACTGACTGCCTAAATGTATGATTACTTCATTCAGAGTTGACAAAGATCTGATAGACAGTAGTTTCCAATTACCGAACTCTCATCAACAATCCTCTGTTAAAAAAGAAGCCAGTTGAGGAATACATTCCACCTGGATATTTAATGCAAAGTTTAAATGGAAAACAAAGGAAAAAAATACCCATGGTGGCTTTTTTCTTTCTCTTTTTATTCTGCCCTATGGCTTAATATTCAAAGTATCTACTTATTTTTAATAGTTCCTAAAGTGGGTAGCTCCTTCCATTTAAAAACCACTTTAAATGTTCCTTTAAGTAGTTTTCGTGTTCAAAATGATTCAATTACAAAAGTTGATGATTAATTCATCAAAACAGGATGCCCTGAACATATGATATTTAATTGCATAGCATTTTGAGTAATTCTTGCTTAGGGGTGATTCATTTGACTACGCATCAAAATGATTACAAAAATTCATTTCTGATGCAAGCAAAATTGGATTTTGGAACCTTGTCCCTCAAATCAGGTCCCGATTGCTTCTTTAACTCCTGTTTATATAATTCTACAAAATTTTGGCCGAATTCAAGAGCACATACCAGGGTGTTGGCTTTTATGAACCCCATGGGATGTGAAAGTCAAGCTGACTGGATGAACTTTGGCTACATATTCCAGACGAGCACAATGACTCTATTTATCCAGACTTGGCAGCCTGATTGCACATTGACTCTGTGGGTAATAAATTTTCACAGCCACAGAAGTTCAGCAGCAACCAACCTGATCCTGAGATGAAAAATGCACCCAGGGAAGCAGAGTCAGGTTGCAAAAATATGCGAGATTATTATTCCATGTATGAGTACCAGTCACCTAATTTATTTGATCACTGATTGACACGCATGGCACGCTGATTTCAGAGGACTTTTTTTTAAGCTCTGCTTTCTGTTACGCAATTGTCATATTATAAAAGGATGAAAGGGCGTGTGGGGGTGTGCAGAATGAGCCATTCACATTGCAATTGGCAATCTGCTTTTAATATTACACCCCAAAGTGATTTAAGTTATCCAGTGACCTCTTCAGCAAAGAGCAAAGAGTTGGAAGGAGAATGTTTTTGGTCCCATTCCATAATGAAGGGAACCTCCCAAAAAGCATTAAGCATCATGATTCAGTGCTCAAACCGATCTTACCTACCACCTTGTCATTTTCAGGCAACAAAGCTTCAAATTCTTTCTGAGAGACTTGAATGAGGAAATTATTACTTTATGCATTATAAATCAAGAAGAATTGGCTCTTTAACTTGCAGATTTATGTTAACTACCTAGCTATCTATTAAATTAATTGTGTGCTCTTCAAATATTGATTGGGGATTAAAAGGTAACTTTTCTTCGATGTGTGTGGAGTAAATTATGCCAACAGGAAAATTTCCCTCTGCAGATTATATCCTATGATCGCTGCCTGTAAAATTAAAATTGTCAGTTTAAATGAATAAACTATGCTCATTAGAAGAGAAAAATGCAGTTATATAATTAAAATTAAAAGATTGCCTAATATGTGTGGATAATGTAATTACTGCAAGCTGTAGACACACAGAGGCATTCAATTCTGCTCCCTGTTCCTTTTACCTTTTCTTAGTTCCTAAGCCCATATATTTGTCATCTCTGAAACATTGTCCACAGTTGACATTATCTTGGCTGCTCCTTATTGAATCTTAATCATGTGTTCCTCTCCTCATGTCTTGGCCAAAGTAATTTCATCTGGATACTTTTTCTGGGTATAACTCTCTGAGCTTTCCCCGGTTTAAGAGGCGAGAGCTCATCATTTCAGAAAAAGATTTTTTTTTAAAAAAAAATGATCCATTCCTCTTCCCGTTTTCTTCACTTCACAGATTTCAGCTGTCCCATGTCTTCTAAATTCTTTCCTTTATCCCATGGTACTCTATCACTTTGGACAGCTAAGACCAAGAGTTAAAGAATAAGAAGCCAAACATTATTATAATTGGGATAAGGACAGGGGCTGGGACTATGATTTCATTGATATGAGGAACTTCCAGGTGAAGAAACTCCGCCTGACCTTTTCTTCATTGTATAGTTTCAGAGTTTTCTATGATATTACTACTGAAGGTCATATAACTAGTTTATGTCAGAAGCAGAACCAGAACCCAGCTGTTTCTGGCTTCAAGACCAGCCCGTGTTCACTATGTCAAGCTCTCTCTTTAATAACTACCTTAGCATATTACTAGCTCATGCAAGACTCCTTTGTAAATGCAACCTCTGATAGGATTCTTGCTAGTGATCTTCCCATCCTCAGCATCAAGTAAATTATGAGAAAGGCAACATGTTTGCCAAAGGTGTTTTCCGATGCCGTGCAGAATGTCCTATGCAAAGTACAAAAGAGGAAGATATTCCTGTTGGTGGATAAAACTATGCTGATTGTCTTAGACCTTGAAAGAGTCTACTCCAGGGACTCTTCATTAAGGTGGTACAACATGGTGACTAGAATGCTGGCTCAGGAGGCCAACTAGACTGGGGGCTCAATTCTATCTCGCATACTGTGTAACTACAAGTGAGTCACTTCAACTCTTTAGGTCTCAGTTTCATCATCTGTAAAATGAGAAGGTACAGACTTGATAATTTTGCAGATTCCTTGGATCTCTAAATTTATAATCTTATGGTCTATGTCAGGGGTAGAGAACTTGTGGTCTTGAAGCCACATATGGCCTTCTAGGTCCTTGGGTGCAGCCTTTTGACTGAGTCCAAGTTTTACAGAACAAATCCTTTTATTTATGGAATTTGTTCTGTGAAGTTTAGATTCAGTCAAAGGGCCAGGCTTGAGGATCTGGAGGGCCATGTGTGGCCTCAAGGCCGCAGGTTCCCCACTCCTGGTCTATGTTGACTTGAAAGAGGCTGGTCTAGCAGCTTCTACAGCAGTGGTTCTCAACCTGTGAGTTGGGACCCCTTTGGGGGTCAAACGACCCTTTCACAGGGGTCACCATTGGAAAACACATATTTCCAATGGTCTTAGGAACCGAGACACAGCTTCTTTATCTATCTCCAGGCAGGTCTGCCCACATGCAGATATACCCACGTACGAGTATTAAAGGGTTGTGGCCATAGGAAGGTTGAGAACCACTGTTCTACAGGAAGAAAACAACTTGGATGAAAAATACATAATCCTCAAGGAGTTCATCCGTGTGTGTGTGTGTATGTGCGCGTGTGCATGTCCTGGAAAGTCAGTAACCATTTTTGGTCCACTAAAATATAGTTAATTTAATTCTTTTCGTGATGCCATTTGATACCTGACATAGTCAGTGTTCCCAAGTCTTTAAAAAAAAAAAGTATTCATGTGATAGGCGCTAGGCTTCTGCATCATCTATAAACCTTTGACCTTTCTTGTTTCTTAAATCCATGGTTTCCAAATTTTTTTTTGTCCTTCCTAAAACGTCCATATCCATTGAAGTCAGTGAGTATTAAAAACAAACCCTCTCTCAATTCCGATGACCTTAGTGAATTTTTCATGTTTTTTTTCTCTACCCCTTCATAGTCTGCGACAGATGCTGATACAAAAGCTGTGACTATTTTCAAGGTGGTCTTTGCGTACATGCTGATCACGGTCACTACAATGCCCGATGGTGACAAAATGTCCCATGAAATATTGTTCCTGTTGCATGTGGATACAAAATATAGCCAAAAGCATGATACGTACCCTACAATGTCATCTTTTCTTTTCTAAGATTAGACTCTGAGTCATCCTTTCATTTTATTTTTTTTTCCCTTTTATCTTCTGATTTGCTCATTTATAGTGAGTGTGTCAAGATAGATATGATATAGTCTCTCCAGGGGTGTTAGGTCACAGGGCAAGGATCTTAAATGCAGAGTACCGACACCTAAGTTAATGTTTATAAGGGCTCTAAGACTAATGTTGTCTTAGCGTTCTCTGTCCTCTTTTCTACAGCTCTGTCACTGTTACCGTAGAAGTAGAAAGGTTCTACAAGAGAGGAATGACAGAAAAAACATAAAACAGCGTTGCAGTAGAGGTTTCCTAGACAGACTCCAGTGTCTTATTGTAATGTGATGATGACCTTGTGTTTTCAAAGGCTATACCAGTTGAGTGTGAAGTATGGTCAGTTCTACCACACTCTTTCCTAGTAACAGACTGTATCTGCTTTCCAAAGCTCAGCCTCAGTAAGTATAGGAGACTCAACACGTTCCTAAGGTGAAGGTGGTGGGCAAAAGACGGTGAATTCATTGTCTGGCAATAGTCCTCTCCAGTGATTCTTAAAGTGTAGGACGTGACCAAAATTTGGAAACAGTAAAAGGTTTCTGAACACACAATGACCAAAAATTAATAAAAAATCCAACATGTAATGAATCCAAGGTGTTTCTGGTCACAGTCGCGTGTGCTGCGCCGAGCAACTTCACTGCAGCCTTAATTGTGAACACAGAGCATGCCTGCTTTGCTAGTCATGCAACGCGAACAAACACTGTAGAAACGGGGAAAGGGTCAAGGAGCCCTGCTCTATGCAAAGGGGCGGGTAACTTAATTAATATAACCCCATTGAATCCAGAGTGTGTCTTTTCTTGAAGAGGAAGCCAAAGGAATCCTTTGTTAAAATTTGTTAAATTTGTTAAATTCAGGTGTTTAGATAAAAGAAACAGAAATAAGATTCACATTCTGACACTTGTTTTGTAAGGTTATTATGTTGCATGGCATGTCCTCTTAGAACATTATTAAACAACAGGTATCTCCACTAAAATTATTCCAAGACAATATCTACAAATGAGTGATAATCTCTTTTGCTGTTGTTCAGTGATTTTAGTCATGTCTGATTCTTCATGACCCCTTTTGGGGTTTTCTTGCCAAAGATACTGAAATGGTTTTCTGTTTTCTTCTTTAGCTCATTTTGTAGATGAAGAAACTGAGGAAAATAGGGTTAAGTGACTTGCCCAGGGTCACACAGTTAGTAACTGTCTGAGGTCACAGTTGAACTCAGGAAGATGAGTCTTCCTGACCCAGGACAATTACCCAGCTATCTGATAATCTCTTAGGACTATTGACTTAAAGTAGATGAAAGAAACAGGAAATTACTTTTTTTTTTTTTGGAGGGGGGAAGGTAGGGCAGTTGGAGTTAAGTGAGTTGCCCAAGGTCACACGGCTAGTTTTGTGTCAAATCTGAACTCAGGTCCTCCTGACTCCAGGGCCGGTGCTCTATTCACTGCGCCACCTAGCCACACCGAAATTACTTCTTAAAGAAAGGAAATGCTGGACACGATCACTAAAATGCAGTGACAAAATGTCCCATGAAATATAGTTCTTGTTGCTTTTGGATTCAAAATATAACCAAATATATGATATACAACCAAAATATAACCTAAACATATAATATATTAATATATATGTAACATTAACTTAAAAAAACAAATTCAGATTTCTGTCAGTTTGTAGTGAATTCAAACAAAAGTCAGGGCAGGAAAATTGTGCTTTTTCTTTTCAAAATGTCCTGTTTTTCCTACTCTTAAATGCCTCATCCCTCTCTTATTACAGATCCCTTTTCCTGCTAATCTTCTATTATTTGGAATTATCATTTCCTGACTTGTCAAATTTCATCTCATATCTAGCTCCCGTTTCCCCCATCATCTTTGAGATCTTGACTTCTCTCATAAAGCAACCAAAATCTGTGTTTATAAACCAGCATCTACTTTTATTAACCTCACAATTCGTTCTTGACTTTTCTTGAAACTTTCTTCTTAACTTAAATAATTTAAGCTCGGTCCACCTCCACATCTATATATTACTGGAATTTGTGCGTCTAGATGATGTAATCATTTTGTGACATGACATGGTACCTTTGCATAAAATACAATATTTCAAACTCAACCGTATTGTATCAGCACTCAGTTACATGAAAAAAATAATTTATGAAGAAGACACTGAAATGTCTTCATGTCTATTACATTTTTTTTCCTGTTGTTGAAATGTTAATAGAGCTAATGGAAAAAAAAAACCAAACCAAAACCAAACCAAAGGCTTAGAGATTTTGTTTTCAGCATTTTACTACTACAAAATACAAAATAAAGAAATACAGAAAAAAGCAAAACACAAAAAATACCCAAAAAATTATAGGAGTACTAGAAAGTGAAATACAGGATTATCTCAGGAACCTGAGATTTCTAGCTAGAAAAAACCTTGGAGGTCATCTCATCTAACCCTCTTGTCTTGCCCAAATTCACATTAGTAGTAAGTGGCACAGACAGAATTTGAACCTAGGTTCTGTTTCTAAATCCAGTGTTTCTCAGCTGAAGACACATTAATTAAATGCAATCTTTTTTTTTTCTTAACCGACTCATATTAACAGTATTTGTAAACCACCAATTGATGCCTTGAGGGGATAAATCAAAATGGGTGAAGAACGTTTCAAGCAAATCTCTCAGTGAAGATGAATAATCTGTCAGGAAATATGTGAATCTATTATTCAGTCTGACAGCTTAGCTAACCTCTACCATGCTTCCTCTAAATATTAATGATGTCGGTATAAGAATTCTTAATATTTAATATGTTACCGCTTACATGTTGCATTAGTAAAGATTTTTGTAAGCTTGGCTGGTTAGGTCAGAGTGCAGGGCTAATGAAATCAAGACCACAGATCTGATCCCTCTGAGGACACTTAGCTCTGCAGAGGAGAAACTCATTTTCATGGTCTTAGGTTAGACCCCTGATCTCAGGTCCCTTGTTTTAGAAATGCATGTTGTTGGTCCTACTGGGAACTGAGTGAAAGAGTCTGTCTACCATCACAGAAGCAGCTCAGAACACTTACTGACACCAGGCTAGTAGCATCATCTTGGATTATAAAGGAAAGAATAAAAAAATAAATGGCTCACCTGTTCATTCTCCTCTTCGTCACTACTTAACTTAAGGTCATCTTCTAGCATTCTGGAAGAAAGGGAGGGAAAAAAAGGTATTTAGTTGACTTAGAATATTTTAGCACCAGAATGACATTTTTATTTCTTATAGACATTCAATAATGAGACCACTTATTTAATTTTCTGAATTTTATGTTTGTTTATTCTCTTAAATCCCCTTTCTCCTCAGCACTTTGCATACAGGTGACTCCTACTTTGTGACAATTCCCACAATGAGGGAAACTGAACAAGAAAATCAATCTTGGCAGGAATATGACCAACGGGCTCTTTCCTCTGTTCCCGTAAACAACTATATGTACCCTCTTCTGAAGGGTCCTTCAGACAGCACCTTTGCCTTTATTCTGTAGGGAAGCTGGTGTGCCTATAAAAGTAATATGACTGATTTTCAGGTAAACATGCCAGAATTCATGCATGGAAATGTGTGCTGTCCTGCTTACACTTTCTGCTGGCTCGGGACAGCAAATCTGAGCAAATTTATCCTTCAGAGGCAGTTTGTAATCTACACAAGGCTTGTAATTCAACAGACTCATTAACTTACATATACAGTTTTTTTTGGCCCCAAAGGTTACCCAATTCAATCTTCCACCTCAATTTTATTTGTGGGACTTAGATTTAAATAAATGTCTGTTTTCCTAAAAAATAAACGCAACCACAAAAGGTAGGAATGTATCACCACTGAGAACATTCAGATAAATTTACTTGAAGGCAATTCTTGCAATTCCAAAAATATTTTAAGCAACGGATCATTGGAGTAAGTACAGTTTTCCTAAGGTGACTACTCTGAAGAGGACAATATTCACAAAGATGTGAAAGCTCCAGTACATATGGTGAAAAAAACACATGAACTAATATGTTAACATTTTTTTACTACCTTTTGGATACATAAATGGCTTGTTGCTATTATTAATCATAATTAATTAATAAATAATTAATTAATTAAATAATTAATCATTTGCCCTGCAACAGATGAAAAGGTTGAAGCCTGGAGAAAACACAAGGAATTAATCTGTCTTAGAGATGGCAATGACATCTCTATGGGACGGGTTATTTACCCATTGTCTGACTTCTCCCCCTTTCCGCTCCAGGGCCAATAAAGTCAAGTAACCTTTCCCAAAGTTATCACTTCAAATTAAAGTCAAGAAAGTAATTACAGCTATTTTATGGAGTTTGTGTGTTAATACATATAAACATAATGAATGAATGATCCCCCTTTAATGTAAAAACATAGAAATAAACCTAATACAAAAATAAAATAAATAAAAATAGAAATAAAACCTAAAATAAACAAATATTTTACCTGATGATTGGAATAAATGTATAGTTTTCTTAGCTATTTTGAAGAGGTCAATACTCTCATGGATGTGTAAATTCAATTACTTTTAAAAATCGATCATGTGATTTTTGTATTCTCCCAAAACATTTTAATGAAAATCTAAAACTTTTAGGGACTTCTGATTTGGTACATAGCTTGCCTTGTATAGGTATATTTGTTGGCTTGTCTCCCCCATTAGACTGTAAACTCCTTGAGGGAAGGGACTGTCTTTAGCCTCTTTTTAATATCCCTAGTGCTTGGCACACAGTAGGAGCTTAATATATGTATCTTGATTCAGTAGTGCTAAAACAAAATTATATTCTCATAAGAACTGTGATATACTGGGCTCATCCAGGCCAGACTTCTGTCATTATAGGTCCATGTTCTAGAACGCGGTGATTGTTCTCCTTGATGTCAACATGAAAAGGTTAAGAACATTATCTAAAGAATGTGCTTAGCTTTTCTAAGGAGCTCAGTATGGTTCTATCATCCTTGAATTATTTATAAAAATTTTTTTGGAAGTGATTTTTCAGTCCATACTATTCCTTACAATGAAATGTTGTAGTGGAAAGAACCTTGAATAGGGAATCAAAAGGTCTGAATTCTAATTCTTTAGCTCTAAGCTAGCCGTGTGTCCCTCAGCAAATGACTAATAATGATAATGTGACAACTGACATTTCTATGGCACTTTCAGGTTTAAAGAGCAGTTTACAGGCATCCCCTCGTTTTATCCCTCATAATAAATTCTGGGTTTTGTTGTTCAGTTGCTTCCGTCATGTCTGACTCTTCATGACCCCATTTGAAGTTTTCTTGGCAAAGATCCTGGAGTGGTTTGCTATTTCCTTCTCCAGCTCGTTTTACAGATAAGCAAACAGAGGTAAACAGGGCTAAGTGACTTGCCCAGGGTCACGCAGCTAGTAAGGATCTGATGTCAGATTTGAACTCAGGAAGATGAGTCTTCCTGACTTCCAGGCCTGGTGCTCATCCACTTTGGCATCACTATCATCATCCTTACTTTTTAATAGATGAGTAAACTAAATGCCTTGCCAGGACCCTACAGCTAATAAGCATTTGACGCTGTATTTGATTTCAGGTCTTCCTTACTCTGGACCCAGCGCTTTATTCACTGAGCCAAACAGTCTCTTAGACGCTCTCATCTGAGTGTTCTCCAGTCAAAGGACTCAAATGCAAAATTTGGTAACAAAAACTGGAAAAACAGAGCTATGTTTTCCCCCCTTTTCCTTCCCGCTGAGAAAACAGCAATTTTGTTCATAAAGGCACAACATTGTAAGAATTCTGTGTCCTGAAGTATGGGTGGTCCCCTCAGCTGGTAAATGAGCTTGTGGAAGACAGGTAATCATTTCAAACCACCTTCCTGTCCCTGTGTCTACAGCACACAAGGGGGTGGCTGAGAAGTTTAATCTTCAGGTGATTAATGGTGCGTGCTTTTAAGGCCCACTGACAACCTGGGGAAGAACGCACATATTCACAAAGGGCATGCAGCCTAGTCATACTGCTAGAATTAGATGTGCAAGTCTGTCAACAGGGCTAGGAAACACCTATGACAGGAAATGCCCAAGAATTGAGGGCGAATGCAGTCAGTCCCTCTTTAACCGGGGTAGCAGGAAGTGGGGAACAAGCATCACGGACTCATAGCATGTCAGAGCCACAAGGTATCTTACAGAACAATCTAGTACAACTCTCTTACTTTAGAGATAAGGGAATGAAAAGCCAAAGAGGTGAAGGTACTTTCCCCAAGTGACGCGGACAATTACAGATGGATCATTCTGTTCACTTGTGATTCAATAGTGATTTCCATGAGCAAATCTAGTCTTTAAATACACACTAGCACGGAGAGAGAATTCTGAGCTTGGGTGGGTTAAAGGGGAAGCAGCCCTGAAATTCTAATTGGTATAGGAAACTCCTGATGAGCAAATTTCCTCTACTAATGCACATTAGCGCCCGCTCTGGGAATCAGGCTCAGAAATATAACTGGGACTCCATAGCCATTCCATGTCAGAGAGGCAAGACCTGAAATTAGCTCTTCCTGACTTGGAGGCCAGCTCTCTGTCAAATATAAGTACTATGATACTGTATCTCTATAGAAACATTAAGGGACGGGGGTGGCTAGGCGGCACAGTGAGTACAGTACCAGCCCTGGAATCAGTTCAAATTTAACACAAAACTAGCTGTGTGACCTTGGGCAAGTCACTTAGCCCCAACTGCCCCTCCAAAGAGCAAAAAAATTAAAATTAAAGGGCTAAATAACATACTAGGTTTTTTTTTTTTAAATTAAGATGAGAGGGGATGGGAAAGGAAGAGTCAGAGCTGTCAGTAAGAATTCTTATGCCTGGAGCAAATTCTGTTGGTCAGTGTGAGCACCTGTAACCACTAAGTCTATCATTTGTCCTTGGCAGTTCATGTTCCCAAAGGGACTGGGACAAAGGCAAGCCTTGGGAGAGGGTAACCCCAGCAATAGGATCCTAGGGCCAATGGCTTAGCCTAGGAAAAGATTGAAAAGGAAGGATTTGGGATGACAAAATCTGAGTGCTGGCACCTGGAGAAAGGTCCCGTGTACTTCTTCTATGCTTTTTATGTCTCTGAGGAGAGTATAGAAGAAAAGAATGTTGCCCCCATTGCAATCTCTAAATGAAAACTGTAGAACCTTGACCAATGGTCTTCATGATGAGGCACTGTGTCATGCTAAGTCTGTTAAATATTCTGTTTTTTTAAAAAGTAACTCTATAATCTTTACCAAAACAAGTAGGACTTGTTGACGTGTTCTGAATTAGAATAAATAAAATATTTTTAAGATATCAAAACATAGGCCTGATTTTGTACTCTTTAAAAAAAAAATAGGCGTTTATCGCTTTCTTCCGTTTCTTATACCCTCATAGTGACCCCAAGTAGACTTCATTCTACCCTTCCAAGACAACCATTCCATATAACAAATAATGCTTTATAAAAAGAAAAAAAAGTCAGCACAACTGATCAATACGTTGAAAAAGTCTGAAAACATGCGCAATGTGTAACCCCTGTGGACCTCCCACCTCCACGAAGAGCTAGGTTGGGGGCATCCTCCCAGATCTCTTCATTTGAGTTCTGCTGGATCGCTGTAATTTTGTTACATTTATTTTGGATTTTTTGGTGCGTAGTTCTTTTGATTCACATTGTTATAGTTACCGTGTATGTTGTTTTCATGGTTTTGCTTCATTCTGCATCTGTTTTAGCAGCTCTTTCAGGGCCTCTCTGCAGTCATCAAATCATTCATCATTTCTTTCAGCATGGGAATCATTCCATTATATCCATGTATCATAATTTGTTTAGCAATTTCCCAATTGATGGGAATTTACTTAAAAAATGTTTAGCTTTCAAAGAAAGTACTACTATAAATATTTAGGAGTATATGGAGACTTTTTTTTTTAAATGATTTGCTTGAGGTATAAGAGCCTCAGGGTCAAAGGGTATGAACACTTTAGCCACTTTATTTCCTAATTCCAAACTGCTTTCCGCAATGATTGTATCATCCATCTCACAGCTCCACTAACAAGAGACTACTGTGCCTCTTTTTCCACAACCCCTCCAAAACGGGCTATTACCATTTTTGGTCACTTTCGCCAATTTGTAGAGTGTGAAGTGAAACTCCAGGGTGGTTTTGATTCATATTTCTCTCATTATTAGTGATTTGAATCATTTTTTGCATGTGGTTGTGAATACTTTGTAGCTTCTTCATTTGAGAACTGTTTGTTTATGCCCTCCGACCAAATATTTACCTATTGAGGAATACCAATTAGTCTTTTCTACATTTATTAATTGATTATATATCTTAGACACCAAATCCTTATCAAGAAATTTGATCAGAGATTCCCCGTCCCTCCTATTTCAGCACTTCTTAAATTATGGAGCTGACCCCCAATGGGGTCATGAAAAATTTTGCAACAGTTTTTTCATCCACAACAACCAAAATCAATTAAAAATCAAATATGTAATGAACTCATGGTGTTTCTGGCAGGGCTCGCCTGTATTGCATTCTACTTCACTGCAGCCTTGGTGTTGAACACAAAGCATGTTCACTTTGCACTGTGCATGCCCTCAGGCCATGCAACAACAATGAAAAAATTAAGAAGCCCTGCCCTATTCAACCTCTTCCCTTCTTATTCTAGGGATATTAATTTTGTTTGTGGAGAAGCTTTTCAGTTTCAGATAATCAAAGTTATTTATCTTATCTTTCACATTTGCCTTTATCTCTAATTTGGTTAAGAATACATCTCTTACCCATAGTTGTGAGAAACACAACTCTTTCTTTTCTGAAATAATATGATCTTGAAAATTAAGGTCATGTTAGAATGTATTATGGAATATGGTGTTGGGTGTTGGTCTAAAGCCCAATTTCCATCAAATTGCTTTCCTTTTCCCTCAGCATTTGTAATCAAATAAAGAGTTGTTTCCTAGGTAATTTATGTTTTCAACTTAAACAATGAATTATTGAGTTCTGTTGTTTCTGATTTTCCTTTGTTTAATCTGCTCTATTGATCTCCCTATTCTTTAACTGATACCACATGGTTTTGATAACTGCTGCTTTATAATATATTTTGAGTTCTGGAAATGCTACTCTACCTTCATCCCTACTTCTTTTTATAATTTCCCTTGATATTTTAGATATTTTGTTTTTCCAAATGCATTTTGTTATTATTTCATAAAGTTCTATAAAATATCCTCTTGGTAATTTGGCTGCTATGGTATTAATATATATATATATATATATATAAATTTTGGTAGTGTTGTCATTTTATTATATTGGCACAGCTTACTTACGAGTACTGAATGTTCCTTCAGTTGTTTTTTTATTTCTTTAAGGAACATTTTGTAACTGAATCTACACAAGTTTTTGGTGTGCTTTGGGAGGTTGAGCCCCAGATATTTTATGCATTTTGTAGTTATTTGGAATGAGATTTCCCTTTCTATAATTGTTTCTTGTGTTTTGTTATTATTTTTATAAAAATGCTATTGATTTTTAGGAATTTATTTTGTAGCAACGCAACTTGTCTCAGTGTTTTTGTTGGTTGCCCAGGATTTTGCAAGTAAACCACCATGTCATCTGCAAATAGGGAAAGTTTGATGTCCTCTTTACCTATCTTTACGGCTTCAATTTCTTTTTCTTATTTTCTTGATATTATTGGCATTTCAATTTCATAATATTGGGTGGCGGGGATATCCTTGTGTTTCACTGCTCTGTTTACTGGAAAAGGTTGTAGTGTATACATATTGCATGTGATATTTGCCTTTGGTTTTAGATAGATGCTTTTTATGATATTAAAAAAGGCCCCTCTATGCCTATACTAGACTATGTCAAAAACATTTTCTGTGTCGATTGAGATGATCATGTAGTTTTGGATGTTTTGGTTTTATTATGATTAATTATATTGATTGTTTCCTAACACCAAATCATATTGTATCCCTGGTATGAATCCCACTTTGTCATAATGAATGATTTCTTGGATAAATAGCTGTAGTCAGTTTGACAGGATTTTGTTTAAAATTGAGATAGTGTTCATCATTAGTGATACCGGTCTATAATTTCTTTTTGGTTTTAAACTCTTGTTTAGGTATTAGGACTATATGTGTCTTATAAAAGAATTGTAGAGTGCTTTTTCTCTCAATTTTCAAGAAAAATCTGTAAAGTATGGGTGCTGACTGTTCTTTAAAAGTTTGATCCAATTCTCCTGTGAATCTCTCAGGACCAAGAATTTTTACTTTGGTAGTTCCTTTTTAGATATATCTATTTCTGAAATTGCATTATTTAAGATCTCTATCTGGTCTTCTGATAGTTTGGGCATTTTATATTTTTGTAAGGCTTCCTGTATTTCTTTTGTGTTCTCAGTTTTCTCAGCATACAACTGTGTATTATATGTTCTGAATTTAAAAAAAAGTTTCTTCTGTTTTTGCTATGATTTCACCTAGTTCACTTACTTTTTTATTGATTTGATCTTCTGTTCTCCTTTTTAATCCAATTAGCTACACGTTATCAATTTTATTTGTCTTTTCATAGAAAGTTTTTAGTTTTATTGGTCATTTCTATGGTTTTTATTCTTTTTAACTTATCTATTTACTCTCTAATTTTTAATATCCCCTTGTGTTTATTTTAGGCTTGTCCAATTAAAAAAATACATATTCAATTCTCTTAAAAATTTTATGTTTGTCTGGAAGGACATGATTTTTTCTGAGGACTCCTTTAGCTGTAATCCAGAAATTTTGACATATTGTTTCAGCATTATAATTTCCTTTCGCATAGTTATTTCTATGATTTGTTCTTTGACCCATTAAATATTGAGGATTTCACTTCATTTGTGTTTCTATCTTTTGTTTATGGTCCCTGAACTAGTAGCTATTTTTATTGTGCTATGATCTGTAAAGGATTAACTATTTCTATCTTTTTACATTTGTTTGCAGTATTTCTGTGCCCTGGCATATGGCTAATTTTTGTAAAAGTTCCATGTGGTGTTAAGAAATATGTATATTCTTTTTCTGTCCCGTTTAGAAGACATCATAAGTCTTTTAGTTCTACTTTCTACATCAAGTTGTTCAGTTCCATATTTTCTCTTTTGTTTATCTTTTTGTTAGACCTATCCAAAAGTGTGACAAACATTGAAATCTCTATTATGTTACTGTCTATGAATTTTTGCAGCTCAGATGTTTCTCTTTTGGATTTTGGCATTTGAAGCTTATAAATTTATTACTAATATTGGTTTGCAGTATATAATTACTTTCAGCATAATAGTTTTCTCATTTATCCCCTTTATTTTTTGAATGCTTTTGATTTGTCAGCATGGTTGCCACTCCTGCTTTTTTGGAGTCACTGAATAATGTCTTTGTTGTTCAAATGTGTTTCTTGTAAGCAACAGATTTTAGTGTTTTATTTTCTTATCCAATCTGTCACTCTTTTTTGTTTTATTCTATTGTTCAATGCATTCACATTTAAAGTTATAAGTTAGGTTTATTTTGGTCCATCTGTCTCTAATATTGAGGTTTTTTCAAGTTATGATTTTCCTTCCTCATCTGTTACAGACACAGTATTATGGAAATTAATTTACTTTAATATTTATTTAAGGTGGTCTTCTCACCAGCTCTCTTCCTGCCACATCTGATCCCTTCCTCTTGTTTGCTACCCCTTTTCCTTTGGAATTTTATTAACTCCTTTTTCTTGCCTACTTTTATCTGGTTATATAAATCCCCCCCCCCATACCTTTTTCCTTTCAGTCAAATAAATAATCCTTCCTCTTCTTCCTTTGAACCAGTACTGTTGATTAGTTTTTTTTTAATTACATTTTTTTCATTCCTTTCCAAAAAGAATTTCTGTCATTCTCTCCATGGTCCATCCTCTCTTTCTATCTACTCCAGACTCTTATTCTCTGATTAATAATGACCCCTACAATTATTTAAACTCTCTCCTTTCTCTGTATTGTTCATACAAAGTCTCTGAGCTATCCATCCAGGCTCTCTCTCAAGTGGCTTTTGCCTTGTATGACTTGTCCCATGCTCCCCTTTTGCACTGTGCCTCACTCCCAGGAAAGGTAGGAAGATACTGGTCACTAAGGGAAGTATAACCTTTTATAGAGCTCATCCTGGTAGAGGAAGTGTGCTCTTCTAAGGGTTGGCATCCTGGGGCAAATCTTATTTGTCCTTTAGTAGGTATTTCCACGTGGTCGCCTCATTGGCCTCACGAATTCAAGACCTTCTAAACTCAGCTCATCATTGTTTCCTTGAGATGTGTCTCTTCTCCTGTTTATGTTAATGGCACATATCCTTACAATTACCTAAGCCCTTTTATTCTCTTGTCCACTAACTGTATCCAGTGTGTTGTTCAGCCACATTGTTCCTACCTCCCTCCGCAGTTTTCCTAGCTAACTTTCCCTTTCCATTTCTTTGTCAGTACCCTAATTTCAGAGCCTTCTATCTTCTTGCTTGGACATGAGTATGGGTATTGTGGGTTGTTACTGGACTAGTGAATTAAATGGAGCATTTTGGTTGAAAGTGTTCTCTTTCTTCTCAGACTTTTCTAGCACATTTTGGCTCTCTCCTTAGCTCCTTTTTATTATACCTTTTATCTTACCTTTTATTATATTTGTTATGTACATATTGCAGTATTCTGTAGGTCATAAGTTCTTTCAGGGAAGGGACCGTGAAATAGATATTTAATAAATGTTTGTCAAATTGAACATTATTCAGGTAGAAAAGGTTCATAGATCTTTTATTTTTGACTAGACTGATGATTTCATCGGAGTGGCTCCGCGGCTCACTGGACCTAGAGTCAGGAAGATCTGAATTCAGCTTCAGGCACTTATTAGCTGTACAACCCTGGGCAAGTCACTTAACCTCTGTTTGCCTTAATTCATAGGAAAAGAAAATGGCAAATCACTCCAAAATAATAATAATCCAATAATAAATCACTCCAATATATTTTCCAAGAAAACCTCACAAATTGGCATGCTACACTCATCGGGTTACAAAAAGTCAGATACCATGGAACAACGGAACAACACTGATTCCATTGCTATGGGTAAATGGTTCAAATATGGCTTCAGCCCCTTACTATTTGTGTGGCCCTGGATAAGTCACTTAGCTGCTCTTTACCTCACTCTTCTCATCTGGTAATAAGACCTACTTCATAGGGTTGTTGCGAGGGTCAGATGAAGTAAGATTTGTAAAGTGCTTAGCTCAGTGCCTGACACAGTGGATGCCGTATAGATGTTAGTTATTATTATTATTTTGAATAATAATAACATTAATAAATACAAATGAGAAATTTCTCCTAATGCAGATCAGCACCTGCTTTGCAACTTTCTAGGACATTTGCTTCTCCTTCTCAGGTGCCCAACAGCAACACCGTCACTTCCTTTTCCCCACTGGTTCTTTTTTTTTTTTTTTTTTTGCTTTTTGGAGGGCATTTGGGGTTAAGTGACTTGCCCAAGGTCACCCAGCTAGTTTTTCTTGTGTTAAGTGTCTGAGGCCGGATTTGAACTCAGGTACTCCTGACTCCAGGGCCAGTACTCTATTCACTGCGCCACCTAGCCGCCCCCCCCACTGGTTCTTAAAGGACCCCTCAGCCCACAGGTGAGCTTGACCTTTGGTGTCTAGATTCCCATCCTGAGCTTCTCAGAAATCTGGGAGGAAGAGGAGGATCATCTTTCTGGTTTCACAATCGCTGCAAGGTTGACTAGATGGCTGTTACTTTTGTTGTCAGTGGTTTTAATCCCACTTTCTCACTTAACAGACTAAAAGAATAAGTGCCTAAGAAAGTCGTACCCACTTCCTCCTCCGCAGTGAAGGCCCCTTTAGGGAATCAGTTGTTGGCTCCAAATTTAGGAGTCCCGTAAGTGAACCTGACTGTCTGATAATGAAAGGACAGTAAAATATAACTTTGTGAATTAAGGCCAGAAAGAAGAGGTGCAGGGAAAGGTGTAATTTATGGCCTTAACACCTGATGAGCTGTTAAACAGCTGTCAGGAGAGCTCTCCGTGGTAATCCAGTTAGCTTTTAGTGCCTAATTATGACTTCACAGTGGAGTCTGAACTAGATAATTGAGAACTGCCACACTTAAAGGACTCAAACAGGGTATTTTTTTTAATGCAATTAAGTGATTGAGACCCCGTCCACGCTCCACTTGGGAACTGTGTTAGACAACAGTTTCTTAAAATTATCGTCCCTAGCATGTTATAACATGCTTCCTGAACACAAGGTAGAGAGGAATGAGAAGATGTAAAAGCCACGTGCTGAATGGCCTGGAGTCTTCATGCAGGGCTGAGAAGGCCTTCCAGGACCTCATCAGTGTCATAGCATCATAGACTGGGGGGCTAGAAGGGCCTTGAGAGATCATCTTGTTCAATCTCTCTCTTTTTATGGAAGAAAAGGTATTTTTTTCTTTCTTTCTTTCTTTCTTCTTCTTCCTTCCTTCCTTCCTTCCTTCCTTCCTTCCTTCCTTCCTTCCTTCCTTCCTTCCTTCCTTCCTTCCTTCCTTCCTTCCTTCCTTCCTTCCTTCCTTCCTTCCTTCTTCTCTTTCTCTCTCTTTCTTAATCATTCCAAGCAACTCAGAAATAAAGAAAGAACCAAATATAAAAAATGTTTCCTTTGAATTGCCAAGTACTACTTAGCTCCAGCTAGGCTTGGAGGCTGAAGACTGGTCTTTCTGAGTTCAAATCTAGCCTTGGACGCTTACTAGTTGGGTGACCCTGGGCAAGTCACTTAACCCTTTTTGCCTTAGTTTCCTCATCTGTCAAATGAGTTGGAGAGGAAAACAGCAAAGCACTCCCGTGTCTTTGGCAAAAAAATCTCAAATGGGGTCACAAAGAGTCTGATGTAGCTGAAAAATGATCAAAAACTGATCTGGCTTTCCTTTTTATTGAAATTCAGAACTGGAAGGAATCTTACAAGGAATCAAGTACAACCTTCTTGTGACACAGATGAGGAACACAGGTCATAACTAGCCCAGCTGAGATTCAGTCCAAACTTCTAGGCATCTGAGGTCTAAGTGGGAAGAGCCCCGGTACTGGAATATCAAACTGTGGGACTGAATGTGCCTGGGCCTGGCCAGAGCAGACTCATGCTCTTACACTGTACTGTAGCTGCCTCCAAATGTGAAAACATCCTTACCACCGTCACTTGAAATATTTTTTTATTACAGCTACCAATGATAGTGAGGGAAGCTGTCTTTCAAAATATCTCTCCTCTCCCCCTCTGTCTCTGTCTTTGTCTCTGTCTCTCCCTCTCCCTCTGTCTTTCTCTCTTCCTCCCTCTTTCTCTCTCTCTTTCTGTCTCTCTCTCCCTCTCCCTCTCTCCCTCTCTCTCTCCCTCCCTTCCTCCACTCTCTCTCAGACACACATCATCCATACATACTCTCAAAATTACATTTTTAATATTTATCATCTCTTCAAGGACGTTCATGTTCTGACATGTAGAACCCAAAGTGGATCAGAATATCCTGTTTCAAAGTACCATAGACCAGCATCTTTACCAGAGAAAGAAGGACTTTTTCACCAACGCTTGTGGGTTCAAAGTTTGGCTATAGTATTTTCTCTGGATATAGTTTTTTAACTGGGGAAAAGATGGAATTTATATTGTATATGATATAAACATTTTATGAAACACAAAGAAATTTATAGCATCTTTACAAAGCAGAAGCAGTTTGTGCATTTAGAGTTGGGGGGGGGAACCTCCAATTCATCTAGTTTATCACCTCAACTCTTCTACCAGACATGAGCTGATAAAGGCTTAACAACCAGCTCTTGAAGGATTGGGGGGGGTAAGGTAAGCATGACCCAATTTTAAATTTAATCAGCATTATCAACATTTTTTCCACTGTTTTCTTCAGTCTAGACCAGCGGTTCTCAACCTTCCTAATGCCGTGACCCTTTAATACTCGTATGTGGGCCGACCCCCCCTGGAGACAGATAGAGGAGTGGTGTCTGAGTTCTTAAGACCATCGGAAATATGTGTTTTCTGATGGTCTTAGGCGAACTGCTGGTCTAGACAATTAACAAAACAATAAATATAGCTCTGATTGATAATGTTTCCCAACTTCTGAGGTTAAATGCTCACACTGAAAATTTAACAATTGACTCTCAAGCCACTTACAAGCTAGCTCCAGGATACCCCCCCCCACCTCATTTTAGGGGAGAGGAAACTGAGTCCCAGAAAAGTTACACAGTATTGTTCTCAACAAATCTGTGTTCTATAAGCAGCAGAAATAATATTCCAAAGCTTTAGTTACATCTAAATGGAGTTTCAGGTAACACGAAGCATTCATTTCCTGTGCCTGATTAGTGCCAGCAAGTATTCTATGCCTGCACATTCTGGGAACATTCACATTATATGTAGCTATACAGTCATATTAGCTAGGCCTGGGTCTTGGTGCATTGGCCCAATTTGTTGTTCTCATTACCTTAGCTACCTAACAATAACAGATGGCCAACTGTTTCTATTGCTTATCTGTATCTTAAATAGGTATTCCAAACAGTCACATCATCTAATTAAAAATGTAATGTTAGGTGTTTCACAGAACAGAGATTTTTAATTAATAGGATTTTGCCAGAATTTTTTGCTCTTCAGAGGCTTTAAAATTGAAATCTTTTACCTTTTTAAAGTTCACTTCATTTTGCAACTTGTTTTAATGTAGTTTATTTGGCCATCATGTGAAGATGAAAGGGGAATGGAGCACAGCCCTGTACGGGAATCTTCTCCATAAAACTCCAGACAGGTGGTTAAACAACCAAAGAGCAGCCTGTTATATTTTTGGACAGATGATTGTTTGAAAGTTGTTAGTTATATCATTCTAAAATCTGCCTTCTGGTAACTTTCTCTCACTGAGTCTACCTTCTGCCTTCCAGAGAGGGAAGGTCACGATATACGTCTAATCCTACAGGATGTCTATATCCACTTGGATATCTCACTAGCATCCTAGACTCAACATGTACTAAACGAAGCGCCTTACATTTCCTCCTAAACTTGCACTTCCTTTAAGCACCTCTATTTTTAAGTTATTCAAGTTCATAACCTTGGAATCATTCTGGACCCTTGCCTCTTTCCTTACTCCCCCACCTTCAATCCATTGCCAAGCTCTGTCTAGTCTATCCCTAGGTCTCTGGAATCTATCCTTTTCTCTTCACTCATACAACTATCACCCTTGTTCAGGACTTCACAACAGCTTCCTTGGATCATTTTAATAACCTACAATTGATATCCCTCTCAGATCTAAGACATCCTCCACACTGTAGCCAAAATAATTCTCCCAAGACACAGATATGACAATGTCACTCCCTCCATTCAAAAACTCCCATCATGATGCGAATGACATTTACAACAGAGTAAAATGTGAACCTGTTGGAAGACTTTCCATTTCCTTCTTTGCCTATCCCACCCTTACAATGATGCCCAGTACCTAGTGGGTACTTAATAAGTGTTAGTTTAATTGAATTTCAAACAGCAACCCTTCTAATATTTGAAGGCAGTGACTACGCCATCAATATTTTTTCTTTTATATTCCTAACACCTGCAATTTCTTCACTTGTGTAAGGCGATCTCCAAACCTTTCAACTTGGATTTTGTTGCTCCCTCGGAAGATGCCATTTTGTCAACGCTCCTCTGGGAGCATGTTCTCCAGAACTGAGAACAATATTTCCCATGTATCCTGACAAGAACAGACTACAAGGGGATTCTCACCTACTCCCATATCTAGACATAAAGCTTCTATCGACTTGGGCTAAGATTACGGTAGTTTTCCTTGGGTAGCTACATTACCCTACTGACTCCTATTGAACTTTCAATCAACTAAAACTCTAAAGTCATTAAAAAAAATTTATCACCATTAACATAGTTCTCTTTCGTCCTGTGCTTGGACTGATCATTTTTTTTTTAAATGAAGTACTTTGTATGTCTCTCATGCTTTATCAAGGACTGTGTTTTCTGTGCGTCTCATCTCCCTAGTCTTTAAGTTATAATGAGAGCAGGAGATGGTATCTTACCTAAATTTTACAGCTCCCCTAATTCCAAATAGTGCTCTCTGTAAGTAGCTATTTAGGGTGGCTAGGTGGTGCAGTGAATAGAGCACTGGCCCTGGAGCCAGAAGGACCTGAGTTCAAATCTGACCTCAGATACTTGACACACTATCCGTGTGATTCTGGGCAAGTCACTTAACCCCATTTGCCCTCCAAAAACAATCAGTCAATCAATCAATGTTTGTTGAACTTAATTTAGTGAATTTTTGAACCTTAGTGGAAAATTTTCCATTTATTCCTACTAATTTTGGTCATATATTTTTGAGTTTTGACTAGGTCACCAAATTTTCTATTATTCCTCCTGGTTCTGTGTCATTCACAGATCTGATAAGTATAATTTCTACAGCTACATTCGAGTACAGAGTGTATTGCAGACCCTAAGGCATATCACTAAAAACTGTATTCCACGTTGACATTGATCCATTAATCAACACTCTTTGGTAATTCAACCTGCCATAAATCTACCTAATTTTAGCATTATTATTTAGCCTATGTCTTTTTTATTTTGCCCACAAGTATATTATGAGAGTCTTTGTCAATACCCTGATAAAAAGCATGATATATTATATCCATGGACTTAAGGCGCTTTATCACTTACTAGAAATACTTATCAAAAAAGGATAATCATCTATCTTGGTGAATCTGTGCCTCCTCCTAGTGATCAAAAGTCTCTGAATGTTCCAAAATAAAGGACAGGTAAAGGTGGGTGAGGGGAAACCATAGAGTTTGGGACGCTGCCTAGGGAAAGAATATGTGGGTGGGACGCTGCAACTAGGAATGTTGGGACATAGGCATATGGGGGGGGGACATAAGGAGGATATTAGGCACCTAATACCTAAGGGAGGATGGCTAAAATCAGGAAAGCGTCTTGCCAATGAGAAATAGCAAACTTGGCCTACTTAACAATTGTCTTCTAATGGCCATTTCTGGTTCTTTTGAAAAATGCTATTTATCCTTACAGTCTAGGTCACTTGAAGGTCAAGAAAAACCCCAACAAAAACAGGGTTATGATTTTTATTGTTGGAAGGGAAAAAGGAGGAATTGAGAAAAGAGATTGATTGACAGACAGACAGCAGCAGCAGAAGTCTGGGTCATGCTATCATCGAATCCAAGGCATCCTCCTCATTCTCCCTGATTTCATTCTAGCCAAGGCCAAGCTGGAAAAGAGGTTCGAGATGCCCTCTCCTAGCTCAACAACTTCCTTTTAAAACATGACACTGGGGCTGTGATAACATCTTGTTGAATAGTCTCAGGCTATCAGCCATATTGCATTCAAATATGAGAAAACAATTTCAAAACCAGGTTTGGAGGCAGATAAAATTAAGATTAGTTATTAATAAAATTACATAATATCACATTAAGAGGGGGGCAGTCTGAGGAAGCAAAGCGTGGGTTTCAAGGTTGAAAGTAACCACAAATCGGATTTCTGAGACAATTACTGAAATTCTATATATCAACAAATATTTCAATTGCAACAGTTTCTGGTGGAAAGAGCTGTGCCCCGGGTCCAAATTCCATCTCTGACATGTGTTATGTGGGTGGCCATGAACAAGCCAGTTAACCTACCTATGCCTTAGTTTCTTCTTCTCTAAGTTAGGTCAGACAGTGGATAGAGCATTGGGTCTAGAGGCAGGAAGCTGTTGCTTTTGATCAATCATTTCAGTCATGTCTGATGCTTCCTGACTTCATTTGGGGTCTTCTTGGCAAAGACACCCAACTGGTTTGCCATGTCCTTCTTTACAGATGAGAAACTGAGGCAAACAGGGTTAAGTGACTTGCTCATGGTTACACAGTTAGAAGTGGGTAAGGTCAGATTTGAACTCATGAACATGAGTCTTTCTGATTCCAAGCCCAGTTCTCTATCCACTGTGTCACCTAGCTGCCCATTTAATAGCTGTGTGACCCTGGGGAAGTCATTTAACCCAATTTCCCTCAGTTTTCTCACCTGTCAAATGAGCTGAAGAAGTAAATAACAGATTACCTCCATTATCTTTGCCAAGAAAACCCCAAATGAAGTCAGGAAGAGTCGGGTACAACCAAAAAATGATGGAATAGCAAGATATGGAGGTTAAACTAGATGGTCTCTGAGGTACCTTCTGACTCTAGAGCCTCTGATCTTTTATTTGTGACCCCTCCCCTCCCCCAAGTCATAAAATCCATTGTGTATTCATGGCCACTTATATAACACTGGTTCCCTGCTGGGAGGGGGGAACAAAACAACCCTCCATGCCTCTGCTTTCTAACCCCTCTCCTTGTTAAAGTCCTTCATAGTTGTATGATCTTGGGTGTAATATTTTATTTCTTTAGCCTGAGTTTTCCCACTTGTAAAATGAGAGGGGGCTAGACTCAACGATTTCTTCAGCCTCTTACAGTCCCAATGAGCTGCAGTTCTTGGGTTCTAGTGTCTAGAGCCAAGCTAGAAAAAAATGAAGAAAAAAGAAAGGAAAAAGAGAAATCAAGTAAGCGTAGAAAGTGGATTTATTTCTGGAGCATTTGATTGTGTTTTATGTTTCTCATAGGATTTAGAGCCTGAATAGCTCTTAGAAATAATAATTATAACAACTCACATTTATATCGTAACTTAAGGTTTACAAAGCCCTTTACAATGTTATCTCACAAGAGTCTTGAAACAACCCTATGAAGCAGGTTCTATGATTACTCCCATTTTCTTGTTGATTTTATAGATATGAGAGAGATTATCTTGGCCAGGGCCACACAGCTTATTTGTATCAGAGGCAGGACTTGAACTCAGGTCTTCCTGACTCCAGGCCTAGCCATTTATCTGCCAGACCACCTATCCCATCCAGCCCAGCTGCCTTATTTTAAAGATGAGGGCCCAGGAGACTTGCAGGAGGTTACACAGAGAGTGGAAGAGCCTGGGTTTGAACCTAGGTCCCCTGACTAAATCTAACGCTCTTTCCATTATACCAACTGCTTCTTATGCTATCCAGACTGTAAGTGCTCAGAGGGCAGGCACCATATCAGTCACATGCATGTTTTTGTACAGGACTTAATATTAAATAGCATTTCCAGCTTATAAAATCTCTAACTCTAAATCTAGCATTCTTCTTGAATACTATTATTCCTCTAACCTCTTTTATTAGAAAAAGAAAATGAGATAATTGGAGCCATTCTGGTCACTCTTGAGGAATTACTTTGCAAGCTTTATTTCTGTAAAGATTTTGAACATAGGCAGCCAACAGAATACACCGGTGCTTTTCATTCCTCAGGGGGTCCTGGCTGCTCTCACCATGTGGTCCTCCTGACTTTCTGGCTAATGTTTCTCTCTGACAAGTCCCAAAGGGAATACAGTAGACAGCTACCTCTGCTTCCTGCGAGTACTTGGAGGCAGACCTGGCCTGAACCAATAGGCAAAAGGGAAAATTTGGCTTGGATTTTTCAAAGGAGCTCTCTGTATTAGAGGTATGCAGTCTCAGGCAGCCTAAGACTCTGCATTTGAATTGAAAACCAGGAAATGAGCTGTGTATTCCATCAATAATGTGAAGTCTTGATACAGTTCTGATTCTCTGAGTAGAAAAATGAGTTTATGCTCAAGTTAACATCTGGAAAGTCAATCTATTTCTTGGTTCCTCCTTCCCCATCCTCATGACCTGAATTCTCGCCTGGTCCTTGAAGGCAGGACTCATTGCAAATGACCCTGATATTGGGAACTACTGAAGGCAAAAGGAGAAGGGGAAAGCAGAGGGTGAGATGGATGGATGGCATCATGGAAGCAACAACCATGAGCTGTGGTCCATGGAGGAAAGCATCAGACACAATTGAACAATAGCTTTCACTCTGACTCTCTCCCTCTCCTGACCACTGAGGTTGATTATTCTACCTTTCTCTATAACCCAAAGAGGGATTCTGCTAATCCCACTTATATTGGTGACAAGGAATGATGATATCATCAATAGCCATATTTCTTCCTTCTCCTTTCTTTCTCTTCCTTGGTACCACCTCGAGAGGTACCACGGACAAATCTCTGTCTTAAGAATCAGAGGACCTGTCTTTTCTACTTACCGCTAATGTAACCTGAGGCAAGGCTCTTCATTTATCTGGGACTCGGTTTCCTCATCTGCTTCACATACTACAAAAGTCATTCCACCTCTCTCTAGCATCCTTTCTTATTTAAAAAATAAGAGAACCTGGGTTATTATAGTTATTCCAAAGCTATTATGGATGGGGATAGGAGAAATGAACTGATAGCAACAGAAAAAGATAATGACAATATTTCAGAGTTGAAGGCCATCAGTAGCCATCTTGTCGAACCAATACCTAAAAAGGAATCCCTACTGTAGCATATTTTATGAATGGTCATCCAGCCACTGCCTGAAGACCTCCAACAAGAGGAGATCTGACACCCGCTGTGAGGATCCATTACATTTTTGGATAGCTGTAATGATTTGGAAGTTTTTCTTGCTCAAGTCTCACTTTGCCTTTGCAATTTCCACTCATTGTTTTTACTTCTGCTTTCTGAAATTCAGTTTATGATAATAAGAACTATCTCACACATGTACGGTTCTCTATAAAGCATCACTCATGCCTTATCTCATTTGAACTTTGCCATGACCTTGTAAAGAAGGTATTATTGTTTTCATTCTGAAGAAGGGGCAGTTGAATCTCAAACAAGTTAAGAAACTTGCCCACAGCCAGAATTAGAAAGTATTAGAGCCAAGATTTCATCTAGTCTAACTTTCTTATTTGACAGACGAAGAAACTGAGACCCGGGGAGGTTAAATGATTCACCTGAGGTCATACTTGCTCAAACATTAGAGACAGGATTTGAATCTGGGTCCTTTGATTGTAGACCAGTGGTTCTCAACCTTCCTAATGCAGCGACCCTTTAATACAGCTCCTCATGTTGTGGTGACCCCCCAACCATGAAATTATTTTTGTTTCTCCTTCATAACTATAATTTTGCTACTGTTATGAATCATAATGTAAGTATCTGATATGCAGGATGTATTTTCATTGTGACAAATTGAATATAACCCACAGGTTGAGAACTGCTGTGAATCTAGACCCTGTGCTTTTTTCTCTACACCACACTGCCTACTTCATGGTAAACTTCCCTTACAAATTTCAAATAGTGCATCACTAGCAGTTTTTATGTCCAGTGTCCTGTCCTTTAAAGTTTCTTAATCCCGATGGCTTTTCTGCAAACAGGGGATAAGTCACTAATCAATTCTCATGCCAAGACTTTCTCCATCTTGGAGATGTCAGTCCCATTGGAGGATGTCACAAGCTCCTTACCACCCAATTTCAGCTGTGTTTGGGAACTGCTAAGTCCTAAATCAGGCAATTACCTAGCGTATTTCCTACCTGGTGAGAAGTGACTCACAACCACATGGCCCTGAAGCAGTTGGGTGTGTTAAAGAATTATAATCACAATTTCCCCCCTCCTTTCCTAATAGGAGCCAGAAACATAGTCAGTGGATGACAGATACGAGATTAGCAAACGGATCAAAAGAGCCACTGGCCAGCACTCCAATGGAGCTTTTAGGGAGTTGTCTAGGCATTGTTCAGTGTATTACCAGAAGTAAATGTCCTTTCAAAGACGCTGTTTCCACGCACTACTTCAGTGGTCCTCAGAAAGAACAACTTGTTCTTGAACTCAACTATGAAGATATACTTAGAAAAACATAAAGTCACAAAATACTATTATTCCAAGTTAATTGGAACAATAAGTTGGGTAGGTCAGAAAAACGAGGCTATGCAGTATTAATGTGTTCAGTGCCCTACTAGAATGCACAGTATTTATCATCTAGAGCAGTGGTTCTCAACCTTCCTAATGCCGAGACCCTTTAATACTCATATGTGGGTGTATCTGCATGTGGGCGGACTTGCCTGGAGATGGATAGAGGAGTCATGTCTCGGTTCCTAAGACCATAGGAAATATGTGTTTTCCAATGGTATTAGGCGACTCCTGTGAAAGCGCTGTTTGATCCCCAAAGGGGTTGCAACCCACAGGTTGAGAACCGTTGATGTAGAGAATTAAATACAGAAGAGATGCTTGAAACACATTATTGTATAGTAATAGAATTAGCAATTTAAGTCAATAGCAGGCTTCCTAAAAGGAAAGGTGCTCCTCCCCTCACTAGATTTAAACATTAAAACAATTTCAATGTTATAGTAAAAAAAAAAATTCAACTGGCTAAATCCTTTGGACTCTTTGAAATGAAAGGCCATCTCTCAAAGTATCATGAAGGACATTTCTCTATATGATTAGCACTTGAAAAGGTGAATTTCTAACCCTTGTAGTAAATTAGGGAAATGAAGTGAGCTATGGATTACAGCAGGGAGTCCAGGAGGAAAGTATTTTGCTATTGGCTTTGAGGTAACGCTGTGTCTCTAAAGGGCTATACCAAGGAGTCATCACCCTGCTCCACACTGGCCAAAGAGGGCCTGGCACACAACTGAGGGTGATGGAGAGGGACGTGGTCTGATACTTGTCTGGAGAAGAGAAGTCTAGGTCTTCCCATGCTAGGAAACAGAGTTGGGAAAGGAGTTCCTGATATTTCTCTGAATGGCTCTACCAGAGTGACTATAGTGGGAACCATACTGGCATACCCAGGATGGCTGCTGGCACAGGTTCTTAGATCTGCTCTAGTAGGAAAGATGGCTGTTCAAGGGGTCAACATTTTTTAAAATTACAGTGACTAGCTCGGAGAAAAGTGAGCACCCTACACTTCAGAGAAATACAAGCAGAGAAATAAAGACCGACAGACAGGCATGTGACTGACTGAATCAACGATACACTACATAAATCCCTGGATGGAGAGAGCCTTTACATCAGAGTAGTCAGGGAGCTCTGAACATCCAATCACTCAGAATCTAGACCAGGGAATCACAAGATCCTTCTCATAAGTGAGCCCCCAAAGCAAAATACCAACTCAGAGTATACATACACTCATGCCTAATCAGCAAAAGGTGTGAAAGCCTTCCTACAAGCAAGCTTCCCCTAAGCAAGTTTCCCTTAATGGGCTCCAAGTGAGGCCTGTTAATGGGCAGGGAAGAGCTTAAATCCCATTAACATTACAGTGACTAAGGATAAATTTCCAAATCCTGGTAGTCAGAGCTAGAACTAGGATGGGATAGAGAAGGCTTTGTCCCAGGATGGGAGAATTTAGAGGGGTGTTAAAAACACTTGTTATTTGCTACCCAAGAAGGAAATATTAGTGCATGGTGACAGGATATGAGAAAATATAGGGGGAGGGGTCCAGTTATAGCCTCTGCCTTGCCTTGGAGGAAGAAAACTTGGCCCCAAATGAGGGGGAGGGAAACATGTTCAGTGGCAAGAATCTCCAGAGGTATGCAAAGCACAGGGGCAGGTTGAATGGTGGAGTTAGAACTGTTTGTCAACTATATCCCATGCCACTCTGGCAGAGACTGGGGATAGTCTTGGTCCACTAATCTCCCTGGAGGGTGATGCTGCGCTACCTACTCTTCGGTGGGCAATTGTGGGGCTAGAGGGCTCTTGGGAAAGAATGAGGTACTGCCCACCCTATTCAACTGTTTATCCTTAATGATGAGACTGTGGAGGGCCAGGTGCCTCCATAAGCCTTGGCTAAAAAATAATTGGACTGGGAATCAGATATCCAGTTTCTGGTTCCTGCTCTGACACTAACTCTGGGCTTCTGTTTACCCTTCTGGGAAATGAGAGGGGTGAACAGTTTCTAAGGTCTATTCTAAGTTTCCCTCCTCTGCTTCTGATGCTTCAAATTTCACCCCCATGCCTCAGCTGCCTTCTCATTCTGAACGTTCGCTCTCCCTTGTGGTTACCTCCCCCTGGAACATCTTTTTTCATCTGCAGCCCTCTTCCTCCACTGTCCTTCCTAAAGCTTCCAGTCTTGGGGAAGGGCCAGCCCATGCCAGTCATCCTGCATCACTCTCCTGGCTCTGCTTCTGACCCTCTGGTCTTCAGCACCATGCCCCTCTCAAGTGTGCCCTTTCCATTCTTCTCCCCACCAACTGCTTTTCACCTCCCTCTTCAAATGTAAGCTATCTTTGAGGACAGAGACTGTCTTTCCAACTTAAGTTTGTATCTCCAGCATTTATCTCAGTGCCTGGAACACAGTGAGGGCTACATGAACGCTCACTTAATTTTACTCCACTTCAGCTCAATCTCAATTTCATTAAGTGTTGAATAAGCACTTCTGATCCCTGTGGTCCAACTTTCATTCAATGTAAAAGGAAGCGTCGGACTAACCCATCCCTAAGGGTTATCAATGATGAGATGTTGAGGGCTTGTTGGGGGAAGGAAAAGAAGAATGATTTCAAGCTCTCCTTTAGTCTCCTTACTGGGTACCTGCCTATTTGTTACTGGGTTGGGGGGAATGTCACTACTTTGCCTTCCCCATCATCCCCCAGTAAATCAGCCTTTTTGGATTCTAGTTATGGAGAAGCAAGTGAGCTTGGCACTAGTCATTAAGAATAACTAGTTAGGGGCAGCTAGGTGACGCAGTGAATAGACATTTATATATTTACATATACAAATAGCATCTCATCTGAGCCTCAGAACAGTCTTGTTATTATTATCTATTATCTATTATTATCTCCATTTTACAGTTGAGGAAACTGAGGCAAACAGGAGTTAAGTGATCTGACCGCAGATACACAGCTAAGGGAGAATCTGAGGCTGGATTTGAACTCACGTCTTCCTGTCTCCAGGTCCAGCATTCTCTCTACCACACTACCTAGCCGCCTAACTAAGAAGGAACAACATCTCCCTAGGGAAGCATCCCTAGAAGTAGCCTTTTGAAAAAAAAAAGGGGGGGTAGGAATGAAAAGTCTCTGTACTGGGTAAACCCAATTTTCTGTCAATAATTTTTGTATGTGATGATTTGGAAATGCAGTTAATGTCATAATGTCATTGTGTCATTGTGGTATCTCAAAATTATAAATCCTCATATATTGTAAAAACTGAGTCTGAATTGTGTTGAAGCTAAAAGATGAAGAAAATTGTGTAAAATGTTGTTACTTCATCAGGTCTGCCAACCCTGTTATAATGTCATTGTGTTCTGCTATTTTGAAAACCAGGTATTTACACCTTTACCTAAGTTATGAATGATTCTCTGTGCAAGGTGAAAAAAAAAGAAGTAGCTGCTTGTTATCTAGGGCGCTGTCCCCTCTCCAGCAAATGAAGGCCCTTTCCATATTACTTGTCCCAGGAGCAAACACCCACTGTTCTAGCTCTGCAGATAGCCGCTAACTGCCCTCCAGCCACTGCTAGAAAAGGTTGCCCTAGCTCCCATTCCCTTCTCACCCATGAAGAAGTCAATGAATGATTTCTTGACGAATCACCTTGAAAAATGTTGCTACCCTTAGGGTTATACTTTCCTTAGAGGTGCAAGAATTGCCATGTGGAAAGTGTAGTTAAAAGACGTAGAAGGTTTTTTTAAACAAATGTTTGTTTACCCGACTTCCTGATGTTATTTTCTATGCCTGTTAAGCATCTAGGGCTCTTTTTTCTTCCCTAAGAACCATACACAAAACACTTAGAGTGAAAAAGAGGGCTCCAACCTGAGAGAAAATGTGTGAATGATCAATTTTTAAAAATTTGCTTCTTCCTAAGTGCTATATCATACCTGAAATATTCATTCTGTAGGAAGTGTGCCAAAACTTCAAAACTAGTCACTCACCAGCCAGTGGAAGGAAAGAACCAAGAGCTAAATTTCTGGATCACTTATTCATAACTTCTTACTTGATTCTTTTTTTTTTTCCTTTTTGGAGGGGGGAAGGCAGGGCAATTGGGATTAAGTGACTTGCCCAAGGTCACACAACTAGTTTTTGTGTTAATTGTCTGAGGCCGAATTTGAACGTGGGTCCTCTTGACTCTAGGGCCGGTACTCTATTCACTGAGCCACCTAGCCATCCCTAAAAACAAAACAAAACAAAACAAAAAAACCCTAAAACCATAAATCTGTTAGTTCTTTTTGTTGCCATTCCAATGAAATGAACTGGGTGGCCTACAAGGGAATTGCTTGTTTAAGAAAAGAGGAAAGTTTAGCACCCTTTCTTTATCTCTCCTAGGACTCTATCCACCACATTAAGACAAATGACACAGATAATAAAATTAGGAAACTGAAAATTTATCTTTTCCATTTTGATGCAAGACTGACTACCATTAGAATAGGTAGTCTCTGAAAATATTAGACTTTAAAATTACCTTTCTCTATCCATCTCTCTCACCCAAGAACCCACACATAGTAAAGAGAACTGTTTTTACTCATATTCCTATCAAAATCCAAGCTATGCTTTAAGACTTTATCTTTTTTATTAAAATATTCTCTAAGATTAAAGAAATATTTCAATTCAGTAAGGATTTTTTTTTGTTAAGTTACAATGACTTCTGGAAAATTAGTTTCTGAACTTGATTACTTTGGTGTTAAAGAATTCCGTTTTCAAGGATGAATGAGTACAGTAGCTCAGAGGTAAATAATGTATAAAAGAATCCTATTTATTGTTGGCTAGACACTAAGAGTAGAGTAAATTTTCCATGGGAGTTGGCTGTTGTGCCACATGAATCTTGTGACACGCTTCTTCTTTGAAAACTCAGGTTGTATTACAATCTAGGTTTAACTCTTCCATGTCTATTGCAAGGCATTTTGTGTGTGTGTGTGTGTGCGTGCGCATGTGTGTGTGTGCATGTGCGGATGTGCGTGTGTGTGTGTGTGTGTGTGTGTGTGTGTGAGATGGTACAGGTTGATATAGCTAATACCTACCTACCATCAGCGGTTTGTGTTTACAACCTAACTGTTTAACTGATAACTGCCATCCTCATACCTAAACTGAATACTTATCGAACCTGGAAAAGTGATAAATTGTACTTGTATTTACTCTTCTGTTCTTATTGCTAATTGGTGGGGACAATTTTTTTATTTTTAAGTTGCTTGGTTGTTGTTGTGTGTATTTTAAAATTCTTTTGATGTGGTAAGAGGCTCTAATTAGGACAGTAAATTTACTTACACTTAAATAAACAATTGTTTTGAGGAAGAAGACCTAATACAGACAGAATCCTACTAATGTACCGAATAATGATGGAAATTAGCCAGTTCAGAGACTTTAACCAAAACATATACATGTGTGTGCTTGAAAGGCTACAGCTGCGGCATTTATGATTAGGCCAATTAGCCAATCAAGGGATCTTTATTATTCTTTGCAGAATTCATAATTATGATGTGGAAACAATCAGATTCATTCCTCTGCCTTCAGATAAGAACACAATAAGACCTCCTCAGATAAATGAGGCCCTGTTTGGACTCAAAGATATCTGGAGGAGGAAATCCTATAATCCTTCTCAGGTATTTGCAAAACTGTTTGGCTAGAGAATAGCAATGTGTGAACAGAAGTAATACGAGAAAAGGCTATAAAGGTAGGATGTCACTGTATTTTGGAGGGTCTTGAATGCCAAGCTGAGGGGACTTGGCTTCTGAGTAGAGAAACAGCGCAATCATATTTGTACATAAGGAAGATTAATTTGGCTGTGGCTCATAGTCAGTAGTGGATATGAAGTCAAAGCAGGAGAATCAGCGAGGCTCCAACAGTGGAGGTGCTAATAGTGGGAACTTGTATTAGGGTGATAGCAGAGGGAACAGATTACAGGGGATGTTTGTAAGCAATATTGCTAAGGCAAAAATTGCCATGACGTAACTGCTTATCAGTTGAATTTGGGAAATTAGAGAGAGGGATAAATCAAAGATAATAAGGCTTCAAACATGGAAAATTGAGTGAATGGATGGCACTACTTTGAAATATTTAAGCCCTAAGGAAGAATATGTTTTAGGGAAAAAAACAATCAGCATGGTTTTGGTATGTTGAGTTTAAGGTGCTTAGGGTAGGGGATAGATACAATATTTGAAATCATGAGAGTAAATTAGATTCTTTAGGGAGAAGAGGCTAAGAACAGCATCTTAAAGGGGTTGGTGAAGGAGAAAGAGAAGGAAGGGGTGGGAAAGAGGTAGGTGGAGAACCTTGTTGTGAGTTTTGGTATATCCAGAAGGACGGACTAGTTAATAGAATCAAAGCTGTTGAGAATGAAAAAGGATGAGGACTGAGAAAAAAAATCAGATTTTGTAATACGGGAATATCAGTGACTTTGAAAGCATCATCACCTCGAAAGGAAGGAGAATCCCTTCTTCAGGGTGTATTCTTACAAGCAGCAGAGGGCTAAGTAGATGAATACTCTTACATAATATAGGCAGATGATTTTTTTTTGTGAATATAGTTGTGATCTCAGATGTTTGCACTGACCAATATCTTGTCTATAAATCAAATGGTTAGCTTTTGCTGTGTGGGTTCAGAATGGTAGAAAGTTGTGGGCAGGAGGGTTATGAAATTCTAATGTAGTGACTAGTGAATTGCGAGTATGTATGGGCTCAGAACTGAGTGGGGGAGACAGAATGGAAGGACAGGAGAAGGCAAATCAATAGACATTATAATGAGGGTTAAGAGAAGGACTCCTTCAGATCAGGAAGTAGGAGAACTAGAAGGATAGGATTCTATGGCCAGAGAGTGAAATTTTAGAGTTCACATAGTCGATCCCATGGAAAGTGCATTTTCCCTTGATGTTCAGCTCTCTAGGTATGACTGTGCCAATACACAGCTAATGGAGATGGAGGGAACCAGAGTGAAGTAGAATGGAGAACTGTGAGATCAAAGAGTTAAAAGGGATCCTCAAATATTCAAATGGAACTGTGGTCTAATTGCTGTAGTTCCAACAATGTAGGTCATAACCCATTCATAACTACCCACTGTGTGAGATTCTTCCATAAATTCACCACAGGGGATTCCTCCCTTTTATTTCTTGACATTGGAAAGATACTGACACAGCAGGCAAATTGTCCATTGGCTATTCCTCCCCTTCACCACCTGAACAACCTATCTCCTTTTTCAATCGTGCATTTCTTTGATGATATCACTTGGGTTCTTCATCATAGTCCCTTATTATTACTCTGCATCCTGCTCCCACACACCAGGCTCTTCTCCTAAGAAGAGACTCTCTAAGTGATATTCATTCTGAATTCTTCAAATTCATGGTGTTCTCTAACTCAAAGGGTTGTTGTGGCGATCAACATAATAGGTGTTATATAAATGCTTCCCTTTCCCAGTCATACAATACCACCACTGGCGGGAAGGGGATAATGGAAAAACTAAGCTTAGGGTCAAAGACATTAAGGAAGTTTCAAGAATGTCTTGGATGGTTATCATAACGAAGGAGAAGAAGATTCCAGAAGGGTAGAATGTACTTGTGCTGTAAAGTTTACCGTCCAGTGTTTCTGTAGCATTATTTTGAACTCTTTCACAGATTTTTGCACATCTTTCCAACGAGAGGGTCCGAAACAGGACCCAGTCCTCTCATGAGGGTTCCACATCCTATAAGCCTATTGTACTCCTAGATACAACAGTGTCTATGCTTCAAGAGTGATGGCTTCTCCCACCTTGACCATCTATCTACCTGCTTTCACCCAAACTAAATTTAAAGACAAAAAATAATTTGTCTTGTTGCTTGTGCCATACCCTGCCTCCCAACCTGAGACTTCCTAGGGGATTTGCAAACCCTTGTATTCTGGGAAGCAGACGGAAGTGGTCATCTTCATTCATACCAGCATCTTAAATAGCCAAAGAAAATGGATTTGGATAATTAATGAAGTCATAACCTGACCAGGACAGAACTCCTGATCCCATTCTCAGGCTCCCAAGTAATGTAGTCATTGAAGCCACATGTCCTCAGAACTTTAGGCAAGCTGTGAATAAATTGAAGCTTTTCTCCTAATCCCCCAGTGCTCTGTGCTTTGGACATAACAAGCCTGTCATTTAAATGTAAAGAAGAAGAAACTTCTTTATGGCCATGTCTCATATAAAAAAGCATCCTATTAGGTATTCATTGAACTGGGGAGATTTCTACATGATCCCCAAACCAAGGCATTTCCATGAATTCAGCTCTAATGTTACTACCTTTGTAGCACTTTACATATTATCTGTGATACTTTGAGAATTTTTCATTATAAAACTAATCCAGGACAGCAGTACGCCTAAATCAGATAATACTAATCTCCTAAAAATTATGATCTGATACACACGGAGACCAGTTCTCATCCCCTTTCACATATTCCTTTTTAGAGCGCATATGAAGGGGGGAAGGGTGGGAATTTGGCTTCACGTTTTAATTCCATTTTCAGTTATGAGCAGCTAACTGGCTTTCACAATGGAAAGCCTGGTCACTCAGCCAATGTGTACCTGTACCCAGCAGTTAAATGCCCCTTAGAAATTCTCTGCCCAAAGCAATACATAATCTATCAAGCAGGCCCCATAATAAACCGAAATCAGCCATATCTATTGAAAAGAACTGTTCCATTTACCTGCCTGGAAATACTGTCAGCTGCACTATTCAAAGTCATTCCTCAGTGAGCCAAATGCTTTAGTGTTTCCCCATGGTTTCTGATTGGGTGGATATTTTTTGCCTTAGGTGAAGTAATCTAATGTTGCCCAACCTAGCAGCCAGTCTCCCCAAACAGAAGGCCAGAGTAGCCTCTTTATGTATTCATCCATTTGTCCTTCATGTGGTAGAAAGGAATCTCAGTGTAAAAATATATAATTCCTGTGAAAAAAGCCTGAGCTAAAGCACACGGTTCTAACTGCAGAATGAGGCTTCAAATGACATTTTCCCTTAGAAATGAAAGAGAATGAGGGAAAGTGATCAAAATCTTTACTCTGTAGACATAGATAATGCTAAAATAGTGGCATTCGTTGCCTAGGGTCAGGGTGGGGGAAAGCCTCAAAAGAAGGGATTCCCTAAGAAGATTTTTCTTATTTTTCACAAAGACCGATTTTGAAATTGTTACTTGAGGGCATAGAAGCTGAATTACCTTGAGGGCTGGCCCTAGGCAAAATGGTGGAGGAGGTACTCTCAGGTGTCTTTGCCCTTAGGCTGTTCCCTGGCTGCCTTGCCCCACCCCTATGTGTGGTTCTACATCTGGACCTGGGCAATATTCCTCATCCATCAAAGTGAATATTCCTGTGGACCATTTTCTCAGGGCTCAGCCCTTAGGTGACAATGGATGCTAATGGATCAGTCAGATCTGCAAATGTGTTAGCTGGCCATAGACAACTCACTTTACCTCTTCTGAACTTATTTCCTTGTCAGGAATCAGAAGTAGAACAGCAGTGGCATGAGTATCTCAGCTTTCTCTCTACCATCTGTTCATTTCATCACTCGAGTGATCAGTGATCTTCTGCTTGCCCCTACATAGCTAAATCAGCCCTTTTGTTGTCTTTTGTTGGCTCATCCCTAGCCTTGGCTTTGGCACCCCTGACACTGCTCTTACAGGACCACAACCTTATTCATATGCATCCTTAGTTATGTGACTTTGGGACCTATATACATTTTCTATATAGAGTGAATATATTTTGCATGATGAGGACAAGTTGACTTCTAAGATCTTTTCCAGCTCTGAGATGCTCCTATAATGTGTTATCCTGCTTAGGTTCCCCTCTCTGTCCCCCCCATCTCTCTCCCTCTCCCTCTCCCTCCCCTTTCCTCTCCTCCTCTCCTCTTCTTCCTGCATGTTTCTTAAGAAGGTCTTAAAGGGCTGGTTGTGGTGGTAGGAGTTTATAATTCCAGCTCCTAGGGAAGTTGAGGCTGATGGGTCTCAGGCTCTAGAATTCTTAGCTCAAGTAGGCTATGCCTGTTATATGCTGTTAAATTTGGTGTTGGTATGGCGAACTGTTAGAATGGGGCAGGGCACCAGATTGCCCAAACAAGAGCGAACCAGCCCAGGTTAAAAATGGAGCATGACAAGTAGCTGATTAACCCCTGCATTTTTTTTTTGTGTAGGCAAAATAAGGAGACGTAGTCTTAAATAAAAATAAAATAAAATAGATATTAACGAGTGACTTTTTCCCCCTCTTAACTAGACTGGTGATCTCATTACTGCAGGAATTTCTTTTACCAATGCAGGGACAGTCTCTGAAGCGTATAGTCGCATTAGAGTTGTTTGGGAACACTGAGAAGTTAAGTTATTTGCCCAGGGGTCACACAGCCAGTATGCCATCAAGATTTGGAAACACAATTCTTTCTGGCCAGCTCTCAAGCTACTCCATGCTGCCATTTATAGCAGAAATTTCAGGCACTAGTGGAGGAGAAATTTTTCATCACTCAGGCCTTTTGGCTTCTTAATCAACCTGTGGTTTTATACTATACAAAAGCTTGGAATTCTACAAAATAGTTTTCTGCAAAGAATGGAGATGCAATGGGGTTCAAGCACGCACCTCTGACCTGTTTCTTTTGCTCTGAAGTCACTGATGGCTATATTCTTTTGGTTTTAATCTAAATTCATTATGGATAGCCAGGTAAAATCTGTTAACTTGAAGAGATGAGGAAACGTGTGTTAAAAGAACTCACTATGATTTTGATGATGAAATAAACTTTGTTCCAGCATCAAATTACCCCAAAGAAAACCAATGGAAATAAATATGATGATAGTAATCTCAAATGCGGATTTACTTCCAAAGGTTTATTATTTTTCCTAATTTCAGAAATCTGAAAAAATGACAAAGGTAATTTATAAACAAAATACTGTAAATTGAAGAATGAATCTCTTGAGTTTAAAAAAATGAAAATATAGTGAACTGAAACAACCCCCTTCTCCACACTAGATTCTAAAAATGAAAGTGAAAATCCTCATTGTTTAGAAGCATCTTAAAGGTAAGTTTTTTCATTCATGGTTTGCTTGTTTGCTTTGATCCAGATCTGTGGAAACTCCCTCCACCGATGCAAATGGACACTTCTTAAATTTATAGTCTTACAGAGTTGTGTTTTGGTATTTGAGAAGCTGAGTGACCTATCTAGGGTCACGCAGCCAGTATATACAAGGCAAAATCGGAACTCAAGTCTTTTTGACTCTGAGGCAGCCCTTAAGTCCTTTATTGTTGACAGTTATAAAATATGTATTGAAACATTCACATCCTTATCACTGTTTTTTGAAATTCTGTTAAATTCAACAAAAATGTTCTAAAATGATTTAGAAATAATTAGTCTTATGCTACTTAGTACAATTTATAGCATGTGCTTGAGAGCTGGCATGGCACAGTAGATAGAGGTGCACCGGGATCAGAAAGAGCTGGGTTCAAGTCTTGTTTCTAAAACACAGTGGCTGTTTCCTCATGGGCAAGTCACTTAACCTATCCAGGCTCCAGGAAAACTATCAAAAATGCTAAATTATAGATTGTGTCTGACACATGTTAGTGAAAGGAGTTTCCCACACCAATGAAATCATAGGTCTAGGCTAAGAAAAATGGTAGACATTTAAAAACCATTAAAAGGCTTTTCCTGCAGTGGTTTAGTCTAAGATTTTATTTAGAAGTAAAGCCTTCTGCTAAAGTAAGAAGAAGAGAAGCACGGCCAATGGTAACCCATAGGCTCTGACAACTATTGATTAATTATAAATGTGGAGTTCACTTTTCTCATCTGTAAAATCAGCTGGAAAGGGACATGGTAAACCACTCCAGTATCTTTGCCAAGAAAAGCCCAAATGGGGTCACAAAGAGCCAGACACGACCAAAAATGATCCAACAACAATAAAATAGAATAGGAAGAAAATGGAGAGATTTTCTAGGGCAACCACCTTATCTTCCAGAAGGGTAAACTGAGGCCAAGGGAGATTAATGACTTCCCCAAAGTTAGGATTTGAACCCAGGGCCTCTGACTCCAGAGCTAGGCTCTTTAATTAAACTACACAAGTTTGACTTTTGTCTGACATTCATAGAATTGATTTATCATCTAATCTGCCCCCCATCTTCTAGACAGCAAGATGCTCAAACTGCCTACATGAAGATGGGGAAATAACCCAGTCTAAGGCTAGACAGTACAATTCACTAATTTATTCTGGTGTAAGGAAAGCATAGTCCTAGCAGGCAAGGATTCTGGGAAATGTAGGTTTGTGAAGTAGTTTAGAAAAGCCCCTGCCCCCCAATCTAGCCCCTTTGGCTTAATCAGTCCTCACACACCTGAGGCAGGCGGGGAGGAAATGGGAGACTTTGAAGACCTTTAATCTCTCCTTTACCTCCCCTCTATCACATGCAGATCTGCAGTGTTTCCAGGGTACTCCTATGGCCCCTATGCAGCATCCCTATAAGGCACTGCCTCGTTTCCTTCTCTTGGCATCTTGGCTTTCTACCCAGGCTCAGCTCTAGGGAAGCCTTCCTTCACACTCTTCTCTTCTCCCGTTTGTTAGTGTGCCCCTTCTCTCTCCTTTATCCAATATTCATTTCCATAGTCACCCCATTAGCTACCATGGGTTCAACCATGACAGTGATGCAGATGATTCCCAAACCTATGTGTCCATAGACTTAGAAGCAGAAACTTGCATTTCTGTCCCTGTGCCCCTAGAACCTAGCCTAGTGCCACCCCACAATAGACCTGCTAGACTGAATTAGCAGCTAAACAATTCGCCTTTTCAATTTTTCTTTTCTAGTTTGGGACGCAGTGGAAATGGCAGCTAGGCAAGCTGGGAGACAGGTCGGGGGAGAAAGAAGGACGGCACATAAAGATAGCCACCAGCAGGTCCAGAGTTGGATTACAGGGGCTGCGGGTGATATAATGAGGAATAAAATAATTCTGTCCTTAAGGAAACTACAGGACCGTGTAGAGCAGAGGTGTCAAAGATGTTGCCCACGGGCCACACAGGGCCCACAACACTCCCAACTCTAACTTGAACCAGATTAAAATGTAATGAAATAAATAAAAATGCACTAAAACATCAATATTATTAATAGGTGGGTTTCTAAGTCAATATTTTGTATTATGGTTCAGTGCCCCCCCATGGTTGAAAAGGAGATAAAACAAATATGGAATAACTTCAGTGTAAAGGAGAATATAATTTACTGTTGTTGTTCAGTGACGTGCAACTCTTCATGACCCCATATGGGGTTTTCTTGGCAAGATATTGGAGGGGTTTGCTATTTCCTTCTCTAGATCATTTTACATGTGAAGCAACTGAGGCAAACAGGGCGAAGTGACTTGCCCAGGGACGCACAGTTACTAAGTGTCTGAGGATGGATTTGAACTCAGGAAGATGAGTCTTTCTGACTCCAGGCCTGGCTCTCTATCCACCGTGCCACCTAACTGCCCAATATCTACAGAATACCACAGGCATGTACAAAGTGCTGTAGGGGCACAAGGGTAAGAGAGATCACATCCATTTGGGGGAAATTAGCCTTTATAGAGGAATTACCTTCTGACCTTGGATTTGAAGGGTAGGTTAGATGTCAACAGGTACAAAATTGTGAAGGGCAGTGGAAGGGAATCTTAGAAGCAATACCATGAGTAAAAGTAAGGATGATGGTGAAAACTCAGTTCTTTTTCAGAAATGGTAAATAGCCCAATTTGGCTTGATGAAAGGGTATATAAAGAGAACTTGTGGGAAGCTGGAAAGGTAGCCCATCTCTGTAGAGGGCCTCAAATGCTAAGAAGTTTGGATAGCTTTTTCCTGTGGGCAATTGGGAGCCACTCAAAGCTTCTGATTAGTGAAGTAACATGATCACTGTACTTGAGGAAGATTAATCTGGCAGTGGCGTGTAGGATAATTGCAAAGCATTTTGTTAACCTAAAATACCACTGCTGAGCTACATTGTCTGGGACAGGCAGAATGCTGACTTTGTCTCTCTCCTTTGATGTAAGAGAAATTTTTGTTTTTAATTTATTATGGTGATTGTGGAACCAGGAAAAAGAAAAAACCCCAAGTTCTCATTTGGCTGGAATAATGCCTATGATTGCAAATGATAGATGGCCTTCTGATCCATAGGAAAACAACTTTTAAAATACATGTTCTTTACCTTACCATCTATACAGCTATACCTCATTCAGTATCAATAATAAACAAGCAAGAAAAATGAATAACACAAAACAAATAATATAAACAATAGAAAACAATAACAAATAAAAAAACAAAAGAAAAACCAAAGACAAATAAATACAAAATGCAATAACCCTAAAATGCTACAAGGTGGGAAGGCCAATGAGGTGGGAATATGACTGTGTTACTCCTACGTGCCTTCTTTAAAAGGAACAGAAGAGAGAAAGGCGGTGGTAGAGCAGTGGTTCTCAACCTTCTTAATGCCGCCACCCTTTAATACTCATATGCGGCTGTATCTGCATGTGGGTGACCAGCCTGGAGCCGGATAGAGGAGCCGAGTCTCAGTGATCCCTGTGACCCCTGTGAAAGGGTCATTTGACCTCCAAAGGGGTCGCGACCCACAGGTTGAGAACTGCTGGTAGAGAAATACAGCATGTTAAGAATGTATATTCACAGGAAGAAATCCAGGAAGCTGAATGAGACTGGGGAGAATCATGATGGAGAACATTCGGGTGATGATCAGTGGATGGAAAACTGGAAATAATGTTGTGGGTATAGACCACCTGGACAGAAGAAAATAAGAATTTCAGAAAACAGATAAAAAAAAAAAACACCTCAGACACAGAGACATGATAGAGTAGTGATGGAGGATGTCAAACTATCTGGACATCTCTCTTAGTCAAAAATAAAGCATCTGAAAAATCCCTGACTTACTTGAACGTTAATTTCAACCTTCAAGAAATGGAAGAAGTAATGAAAAATATTATTTTAAAACTGATTTTAACCCATAAGAAGTGACTGAAGAAGGCATGGGAGGAGCCCTGGAGCCAAGGGACCATTTCATCTTTGAATTTATGAAAGAAGAGAGGAAAGCCATGTATAGTTTGATATATACAGATACCGAATTTCATATGATTCGGAGAAAGGAAACGTAGAATCCAATTGACCTAATACTTTCCACTTGAAGTTGGTCTAAATAGGACGGGAAAACTCTCAAGAACAACATTCTGAAGACACCTGCAGAAATTATTCCAATGAGAAAGACCAGTTGGTGCTGTGTTTCCAGAGTGGAAGCACAAGTAACTCATCAACAAACTAAAAAGAAAAGTATAGAAGATAAAACAAGATCAGATAACTAAAGAAGGGTATGGTCCTTTAAGGATAGCGTCAGAAGCGCTAAAACTCCAAATGACCCAAGACTCGTGATGAACACCAAAGAGAACAGAAAGGGATCGTCTATCTATGTCAGGAGCAAGAAGATGACCAAAGAAAGGATGAAACTTCTACATGGGATGGAAAAGATCATGAAAAACAACGGCCGAGAGAAGTTCAAAATATACTTAACTCTCATTTTGATCCTTTTTTCCTACCAAAGAGAATGATCTTTGAACAGAGAAAAGATAATGCAAGGTTAACAAGGAGTTGTTGAAAAGACTGAGTAGACTGCAATAGAGCATGTAAGTGCTCTCAGCAGATTCAAGTCACCAGGTCCAGACCAACTGTATCAAAGCACTAAGGAAAAAAAGCATAGAATATATGATTGTTGAGCCATTTTTAAGGATCTTTGAAAAGTTAGGGAGGACAAGATGTGCTATTAGGACTAGAGAATGGCAAATGTTGTCTTAATTTTCATAAAAAAAGAAGAGAAAGGATTCTGTAAACTACAAACCAGTGAACTTGACTTCTATTTCTGGCAAAATTCTAGAACATATTATTAAAGGGATGGTTTATGAGCACTTAGAAAGGGAAGTGGTAATTTCTAAAAGCTAGTCTGGCTTCATCAATAACAGATCATGGCAGAATAACCTCATTTCCTTTTTTGACAGGTTTACTAGACGAAAAGATGAAAGGGATACTGTCAATCCACATGTTTAGATTTTAGCAAAACATCTGACCAGATTTTCTCATACTACTCCTATGGAGACAGGATGGAGAGAGGCATGGGTTAGATTACAGTTTTGGGGACAGGTTGAAGAACTGAGCCTAATGAGTAGAAATTAGCAAATCAGTGACAATTTGGAGGGAAGCATGTATGCAGTTGAATACCACAGAAATCTGGATTGGGCCCTTTGCAGATAACATTTTTATCAATGACTTACAGTAACAGCATAGAAGCTTATCAGTTTGCAGATGGTACCAAGTTGGGAGACACAGATGGGACGATAGACTTCAGGACTGGAAAAGATCACAACAGGCTAGAATAATGATCTTCATCAGATAAGATAAAATTTATAGGTTTAAATGCCAACTCCTATATTTATATTAAAATACCCAGTATCAGATGGAGACATCTGGTAAGGCAACAGTTGCTGTGAAGAATGTCTGAGCGGTCTAGTGGACTATAAGTTTAATATGAATCAACACAGGGACAGAATAGCTAAAAAGCAAAAACCAAAACCAGAACCTAATACAATTCTAAGCTTCACTAAGAGGGGTAGAGTATCCAGGCACGTGGAGGTGATAGTGATTATACTCTGATCGCCAGACAACACCCAGAGTCTGGTGTTCAATTCAGGGCATTATGTTTTGGGAAGTATATTGGAAAACTGGAATGTGTCCACAGGAGGGTAAACAGGATGCTGGAAGTCGGAAGTTACTGATGAAAGAACACGGGAACATTTAGCCTGGAAATGAGAAGACACGATGGAGAATTATAGTTTCCTTTATGACTTGATGGTGTGTCCTCTATGAAAGTGATTAGACTTGTTTTGCTTGGCCCCAAAGAACAGAACTAAGACTAGGTGCTTTGGGGAACTGAAAAGTTCAATATGAGTTAATAGTACGGCATAACAACCCAAAAAGCTAATGTGATTTTGGTCTCTATTAAGAGAGGCATAAAGCTTCTAGGAATGAGGAGTGATAGATCTTGGTTCTGTGGACCAGTCAGACATGTAGAATACTGCACTATATTTTAGAATACTGAAGCTGAACAGTGATTTGTGGTTGTTCAGTCACACTGAGCTCTTTGTTGACAAGGATACTGGAGTGGTTTGCCATTTTCTTTTCCAGTGGATTAAAACAAATAAAGGTTAAGTGACTTACCCAGGGTCACACAGCTAGTGAGTACCTAAGGTCAGATTTGAGTTTAGGTCTTCCTGATTCCATTGTTCTATCTACTGAGCAATCTAGGTACTTCCCAAGGCAAACAGAGGTTAAGTGACTTGCTTAAGGTTGCACAGTTGAACCTGCTTTGAATTCAGGTCTTCCTAACTCAGCATTCAATCCACTGAGCCAAGTAACTGCCTCATGCAGAAGAGTAATGAGACAAAGCCTTTCTTGTGAAGGGCCTTGACTTCATGCCATAGGAGGATTAGCTGGAGGAAATGGAGAATTCTTGCCTTGAGACTCAAAAGCAACATGATTGTTATACATGAGCTGTATGTGATAGGTATTTGAGGGATTGTCACGTTGAAGATGGATCGGTCTATTTGCCTTCAGACTGTAGAATTAGAAGCTGTGAGTAGAAGTATCAGAGAGAAAAATTTAGGCTTGATATAAAAGAAAAATTTCCAACAATTAAAGCAATCTCAAAGTGGAATGGGCTACAGTGGGTTCTCCTTTAACAGCGATTGATCATCGAGCAAAGATTGGGTAAACGCTTTTGGGGTGTGCTGTGGAAGAGAGTATTTGGTTGGATAAGATAGCGCTGGGGTGTTTTCGAATTCTGAAATCCTGTGAGTCTGGGAACTCTAAATTCTAAACTACTTTGAGATAGAAAGTAGGATGGTTCTTGACCCTGAGGGCAGTGAGGGAACATCAAAAGAGTACCATTAACTTCAGTCCAGGCAGAAGCTCCCAGACTATTGCTTTCTCCATCTTGAATTCCTTAGGATTTCTTAATATGGGGCCTGTGAACTTTTTTTTTAAAAAAAATTTCAATAATTGTATTTCCATATTATTGCTTTCCTTCTAATCCTATGTATTTGTGTTTTTTTATGCATTTAGAAACATGAGTCAAAGAAGGGGATTTTACCAAGGTTTTACTAAGCTGGCAAAGAGGCCCATGATTCAAAAAAGGTTAAGAATCCCTGCTCAAGACCCTCATTTATACCCTAATGTTTGTTCAATGTTAATTCTTTTCTCATTTATAATGTATGCCTGTCCTAGTAAATTGCTCAAGAGAAACATTCTGCTCGACGATCGCTTCCAGTTTTATACTTATTCTAAACTTTTTTGGCAATCACTAAATTAAATGCTTCAAAATATTTTTGCTTTTAATTCAACCTCACATTTAACCACGTTTATGGAAAAACCCGGATAAAAACAGATGTTATTTATTTTGTTTCTTCCTCTGCACCCCACAAAACAGCCACTCAGACAGTGCTATATAGTTGGTATTTTGATATATATATAAGTGCTCTAATTATAAAGTAAGTAAGACTTTTAGTTTGTTAAAACAAAGATAAAAATCAACATCAAATTTGAAGGGATAAAAATGAAAGAATATGATATGTAATTAAAATAGCTCCATATTGAACTATTTAATTAAACCATTGATATAAAAAGAAAATGGAAAGATGGATAAAAGCTAAAACATTGACAGAGTGATCATTTCCTATAGAAGTTGAATCAGCATAAACCATCATTACAACAAGGAGACTGAAAGAGACTAGAAACTACTTTAGCCAGGAAACATTGCATCTCCTTGTCAAGCAAAAGGGAAACACTTTGGAACATCTTTTGAAGAAATGCAGCACAAGACTATGAGTTGTACTTCGATCATAAAAGAAAAAGCAATAGATAGAAAAATGAGTTCACAAAAAAAATCAGATCATCCTGAGAACATTGAAGGATGTAACTGCAATAAAAGACAAAAAAATAGGAAAAGATCTGTTAAGATTTCTCTTGCAAATTTCTCTTTTCTCAATGAATAGCAGAATCACAGCATTTGGACTCCAACATCACAGTCTCCAGGTTAATCTTATAACTATGACATTTAAAGATATGCTCAAATATCATGAATTCTGATAATTAATGAATGTTTTTAGTCAAAGCCCTGCAAAATCTCTTCTTGAGTTTTCCTTCTGAAAACAACATAGGTAAGATGAGAAAACCAGGCTTTATTACAGCTACATTCTTGGTAGACTCAACTAGAAATGAAACCCCTCTCAGTGTTTTCTTACAACTCTTGGCCTGCTGTTTCCTGGAAAGCCATTAAATCCTTCAGTTTCATCCCCTATAGTTGTAGTTTCAGTCAATTTTAACTGGGTTATAAATGGGATTAAATAGATTGCCACGTGCTTCATTTTTAATAAGTCTGGAAAATAAATTCCATCAGCAATAGTAGCAGGGCTGTATAATTGGGAGAATCTCCAGCAAAGTCTCAAAAGGTATTTATCACTCCCTTAAGTAAACAATCCTCTGGACAATGCAAGTGATTATACCTCCTGTCAGTAAAAAAGACACTGCAGTGGTTTGGACAAGCTTGGCAGAGCACACAGTGAACTTAATGTGGTTAGTTGATTTGAACAGGAGAAAAATTAATTTAACGGGAAAATGCCCACAATAGGGGTACTGTTGGAGAAGATGTAGAAATTCATTCTGAGGGAGGTCTCCTTTTGGTAAAAAGATTTAATATTAAAGGCTTTGGGAAGAACAAAGGCAATATAATTATCTAATAGAATATAATATGTATATAAAGCCTTATGAAAAGCTTGTAGCAATCTGCCAGTCTGGTCACACCATGGAGAATGTGTCTCATGGGTTCTCTCCCTTCCCCTCAGTTTTCTTTCAAATTTCTTTTCTTTCTCAACATTTAGAAAAGATCTGAAAAGTTGAGTATTGACAAGCTGATGGTCAAATTTAAAAACCTCACAGATTTCAAAAGGGTTGGAGTAAAGGAGAGGGAGAGGACAGGTCAAATAAGGTTAGGAAAGTGCTGTTAAAATACAAGACAGGGTGTGACTGCCTGGTTATCCTCACATACACCCTTGGTCTGGAACAGACCCATGTCTTCACTCTCTGTTCTGAAGCTTTCCCATCCTATTCATGCCCAGAGAGGACCATTAACTCCTTCCCTGGCAGGGCATAGTCCCAAAGAATAAGGGAGTGACAGATGCTGATCTGGGTTGCAGGTCCTCACTGTCATCTTCCTGGACAACAGCCTTGTCACTGAGATGGTAGAAGAAAAGGTGCTGTTTCCTTTTCAAGTCTCATCTGACCCCTTCGGCTCCCCTTGACCCTCATTTTAGGAACAGACTTCATTTGCCCTTATAATAATCAGAGACTTGAGGGGTAATTTAAGAATCCTCTGACTTTACACATCAGTAAACTGAGATCTAAAGAGTTAAATGACTACTAGTTTGTCGTGAATACTATCTCTTACATGAGTTTGTTTTCCTGCCAATTTTCTGCAGAATCCTTGAGGAAGCTTCCAGAGTTGAGATTGCTTTTAGATAGGGATGAACAAGGTGGATATCAAGCCCAGTCCTATACTGAAGCAATCCATCAAGAGTATAATATAGATAAAAATGTTAGAGGGGTCCAGTAGGAATGGCTAAAGAGTTGGTCATGTCCTGTGGGGCTTAGATTAAAATAAGCTAGTTTGGAATCTGGGGTCCCAAAAGTAGGCTAGCTTCATGGTGGAGTATCTTTGGCCAAGTGCCTGAGAACTGCTTTGGGGATGAGAGGAAAGGACTCTGTCTCCATCTCCCTTTGCCCTGTGAATGCTTCAAGATCAGAAGATCTGGATCTTCCATCGGTATCTTAGTAGTAGCCCTGAAATGGCAATGGCTTACGGCAATGTTTGCAATAGGGGAAAAGAAACTAGAAACACTTCAGAGCCCAGCAGAAAGCTGAATTGCGAGCATCTCACAGTCTTTTCTTGGCCCTTATCCTTCTTGGCCCCTCTCCAGCTTTGAACACGGTTCATCACCCTCACCTACTGGACACTTTCTTCTTCTCAACTTTCCTGACCTGCTTTTTTCTGGTTTTATGCTGCCTGTCTGAGCATTTCTTTTGATTGGCTCATTGATAGCTTATCATCTAGGTCCTATACCTTAACCATGGCCAGGTCCTCAGGTTCTGTTCTGGGAACCCTTGTTTTCTTTCTCTACACCTTCTCATCTAATGATATCATATCTCATGCCTTCTATCAGAATCTCTTTATGTGACTTCCTGATCTACATATTCAGCCCAGTCTCTTTTCTGAGCTCTCTAAGTGCGTCATCACTTGTCTACTGAGCATCTTAACATCTGTGTGTGTGTGTGTGTGTGTGTGTGTGTGCTTGCGTGCATCGTTTGGACCTTTGATTTCATCAGCATAGGGAACCCCCAGTGAGGAAATTCCTTGTAGCAATGCAAATGGGCAACTATTTTGCAACTTAAAATCACAGCGAGATGCCAAAGACAGCAGTAGGATGGGTGCCTGGCCCAGGGTCAGTCAAATGGCCAGTGCGTGTCATGGACAGGTCTTGGACACAGGTATTCTGACTCTGAGACCTTCTCACTATCTACAACTCTTATCTTCAGCTCAGTATGTCCAAAAGGAACTCATTACCTTCCACCTCAAAGCCCCTGATTCTCTAAAACTTCTCTGTTCTGGCTGAGAGCATCACTATTCTTCTGGTCACCTGTTTGTAACGTCAGAGTTTTCTTGAACTCTTCTGGTCCCTCATCTGGTCCCTCCTACTTCTCGTCTGGTCAGTTGTCAAGCTTGTTCATTTTCCTTCCCAACATTATCCATATCCTTCCCATTCATATAATCACTGGTCCAGCTGATGCTTTATTTCACTTCTTGTTCAGGTTACTGCCTTATAATTCGATCCTTGACTTCTAGTCCCTCTGTCTTTCATTCACCATATAGTTTGCCAAAATAATTTTCTTAAAGCCCAAGACTGACCATGTTATTCCTCTGCTTAATAACATTCAATGGTTCCCTACTGCCTTTAGGAGAAAATCCATATTCCTTAGTCTGGAATTTAAAGCCCTTCACAATCTAACACCAATCCATCCATCCATCCATCCATCCATCCATCCATCCATCCATTTCCTCTTTCCTTCTCATTTTTCCCCTTCTCTCTTTTCCTCCCTCCTCTTTTCTCTCTTTCTCCCTTCTCCCCCTATTCTCCTTCTTCTTTCTTCCTTTCTCCTTCTTTTCTCTCTCTCTTTCCCCTTCCTCCTTCCTTCTCTCCTTTCCTTTGATACATAAAGTTTACTTTTCCGAGGCTTCTTTCACATTACTTTCTGTCCTGGAATCTATATCCCAGCCAAACTATTTTACTCATTGTTTCCCGGAGTTAGCATTCCATATCTTACCTTTCTGCTTTAAAACAGGCTGTCCACCATTCTGAAAATGCAGGTTGAGTTGAGCAATAAGGCTAGAATCCAAACTTTATAGGGTTGATAAATGAGTCGATGGAAAAGGTAGCAGAGACCTTTTAGAATCCCTGCCATTCATGTTTCCGCCCATGTGCTATCTCTTATAGGAAACCTTTGCTCATTTTTCTCAATTATCAGTAATCTCGTCCTCAAGTCCTATGAGTAGTGTTTATCTGTTTACATGTTGAATCTCTGAGGTAGGGTATAAGTTTCATGAGGGCAGGAATACCTTTCTGTTTTGTCTTTGTAACCCCAGCACTACTACAATGCTTTGCGCACCGTCAGCATTTAATAAATATTTGTTTGATGGAACTGGAGTGGAATCTACTAGATGATCCATAGAAGGGGCTCCCCCTCCTCCCGTGCCAACGTCCCTACACCAAGGTTCTCTTCTGTCTCTCACCCTGGGTGCCCTAGTTATGGCCTAGCTCACAGCCTCAAACTTTTCCCATTGAGAAGAACGCCATGACTTTTTCAGGCTCAGGTGAAGTCAAGTTTGAGAGTGTACTGCAGATTTTGTAAGTTCCCCTAGAAATGGCAATTTGTGTGTCGCAGAGGCATCATCAGTGCTGTGATCACAGAGGAACTTCTATTGTTCTTCTCTTAGCCACAGCTATTTTTACCCCATGGCGCTGAGTGCTCCTTTCTGTCTTGGTGTGCTTCCTCCTTTTGAGGAAAAGTAGTCTGTCATTAAATTTGTTTTTAAAGGATTCTAAGTAAAAGCAAGGGATTTTTCTTACCTTATTTTTACCCAGTTTGGTAAACAGGAAAGGCAATGAAAACACTTATTTTATTTTCACCCAAATGTATCATTATTTCCAATGTCAAGGCAGTCTAAAAAAACACAGTTTCTCCATATAAAGACATGGTTCTCATTCCTCTACAGCAAGGATTCTAAACCTTTGTGTGTGTGTGTGTGTGTGTGTGTGTGTGTGTGTGTGTTATGTATCCCTTTGGCTATCAGGTGAAGTCCATGGATCACTTCTCAACATAATATTTGTAAAGTTATAAAACTATACAAGATCTGAAATGGTGTCATATGTATTTGTAAATACAAAATATAAAATACATAGGATCATTAAAGCTTAAAACTGTCCTAAGACTTTTGGGACATCCTATGTTGAAATACAGCTATCAGAATATTTTATAAAAAATAAGTTTTTGGATCCCAGGTTAAGAACCCTTACTCTAGGAAATGTTTTTCTGACCTTTACAAACCAAGGAATTATGAAAGAATAAAATCTACCCAAAGAAGTTAATAAATAGAATAAAATTCTCTTTGGATGGATTTTGTTTCCATGGGGTCAAAATTCTGACTTCAGAACAACCCATTCGATTCCAATTGCACTTAGAGTTGGGAGCAGAGGCTTAGAGATGAGGGTAGAACTTAGCCTTAGGGGGCAGAGGGGACTCATATTTCTACAGTACTTTGAGATTTACAAAATGTTTTGCTCATGACAACCTTATGAGACAGGGGAATGCAAGAATTATTAGCTCTCCTTTACAAGCGAAGAAAGAGAAGTTTGGTAAGGTCAAGTGACCCTTGGCCACGGGCTCGGAGCTATTAAAAGTCAGGACTGGCATTCAAAGCCACGTCTCCCGATTCCAAACTCACCCTGCTATTTCTATAATCTGTAAAAAGAAAGCTAATTAAGTTGGATCTCTGGAAAAGGGACTTTTTGTTCAGGTGGAGGTTGGACTGGATGGCCTTAGAAGTCCTTTCCCACTCTGAGATTCTGTGTCCTGGAGTGTTTACTCATCTGTAAAACAGGAGAAGGAGGGCAAGTGTGGGACGAGATACCTACTAAGCTTCCTTTCAACCTTATGACTTCATGACATGGAGTATTTGAGAATAACATTCATGTTTCAGAACAAATATGGAATTTGTTATCTAAATTTAGAATTTAGCTTCCAAATATGGAATTTGCATTTGGAATTTTGCTTCCAAATCCTCACCTTTTATTTTTGGTTCTTACTGTAGTTTAGTCTTGTCTTTTTGTGACCTCTTTTGGGGTTTTCTTGGCAGAGATACTGGAGTGGTTGGTCATTTCCTTCTCCAGCTCATTTTGCAGCTGAGGAAACTGAGGCAAATAGCATTAAGTGACTCACCTAGGGTCACACGGCTAGTAAGTGTCTGAGGCCAGCTTTGAACTCTTTTGGATGCCAGGCTCAGCACTATCCACTGAGCCACCTAGCTGCCCATTTGGAATGTCTCTAACAGAAAAGCAACTCTATCCCATTTTATACCCAATGACCTGGTGGAGTTATACAGTCCACCCTTTTACAAGAAGAAATTAAACACATATACCGCGCGTAGTTAAAAACAAACCTTCCCTGCTTTCCCAGATCCAAGTATTCTCACCTCTCCTGCCAGCAGGAGTAAGAGCTTTTTCTCACATTTCACAAGCCTACATCAGCACTTCCTGTATAAGGCCTTGTTTTTGGTTTAGTTTAGCTTTTTAGCCCAGCTGTTAAAATTTACTCTGGAAAGCATCTGGATATGTTGGCAATACTGCGCTGGCAACTTGTAAGAAAAGTGACATTTCTGAGACATCAGCTCGCAATAGTGTTACGTACACTTCCTTAAAGTGACTGATAGGACCTAGATGAGATGTGACTTCTGAGCTACAAAGCTTCAGTTCAAAAAATGACAGATGTGGGAGTCACGTGGTCTTGGGGACTGGAGGTTTGGAGCCCTAGCTTGTGATCCTGGCTCCACCACTCACTCCATGAATTGCTCTGGGTAAGCCTCTTAACTTCTCCGGGTCTGAATTTCTCCATCTGAAAACCGAGGGGATTGGACACCATGTTATCTGCGGTCTTTTCCAGTTCGAATATTTTAGCACTCAGACTTCTGACTGATTGGAGGGGAGGGGCGGCTATCATCTTCTTATTATCCGGTTCTAGAAATCTAATGACCAAAGTAGAAGATTTGCTGATGACAATGTATTCCAAATAAATGAGGCACAGCCACTGGACTTTGGCCAAATGTAAAAGACGGTCACTCTATATTCTGGGCAGCTATGGGGTGAGTTAGGAAGACTAATCTTTGTGAGCTAAAATCTGGCCTCGCCAACTTACTAGATGAGGAATATGACCCATATAAACACTGCTTTTTCACCTGTCCTACCTCCACAACCCATATCCTAAGTGCATAGCATCCCTACGTGTATAGAAACTTGACCGTGGTTTTCTTTTACTCTCGGGTAAAGAAGATTTAACTTGTCCAGTATAACCCTGGACAAGTCACTTTACCCTGTTTGCCTCAGTTTCCTCATCTGTAAAAATGAGCTGAAAAAGGAAATGGCGAACCACTCCAGTATCTTTGCCAAGAAAACACCAGATAATGGCCATGAAGAGTCAGACATGACTGAAAAACCGAACAACATTCTAGATTCTAGAAAGGTTCCAAAATGATTTTTTTTTCTGATTTTCACCCAGGGATCAAAATAAAGAGTCACAACAGCCATCACTGATCCCTAGGGTAGGAGCGGAGGAGAAGCAGACCAAGCAGAAGATTTAGACCTGGAAGGGAGCCTTAGAATTCATTTCATTAAATCCCTTCATTTTACAGATGAGGAACCTGAATCCCCAAAAGGTAGAATGAGATGCCCAAGGCTATAACATAGAAGGAGCTGAAATTTAAGCCTAGTTCTCTGATTAGAAATCATTGTTCTTACTACTACACAAATTTATTTTTTGTCCATCACCACCTAGATCCAGCTGTTGCCATGGAGAGCAATAAGGATGGGGGTGGTGGGAGCTGTCTAGTTGCAGCAAATTGAGAAGAAAGTAGAGGGTGGGCCTGGCCATATGTTAATGTCAACACATGGTACTGAAAAATGCCAGGTGTTGGAAATTTCTCATTTTTTATATCCCTGTATCTTCTTTTTAAACTTGAGTTTCTTCAACCTTGCCCTGGATCCCATTTCTTTGTTTGCTTCTTGGACTTTGACCTTCATTCTGGCTCTGGCCTGTTTTCACTCCATATGAACGCTGCTTTTTCGCCTGCCCTACCTCCATAACCCATATCCTAAGTGCATAGCATCCCCACTTGTATGGAATCTTGACTGTGGTTTTCTTTTGCTCTCGAGTAAAGAAGATTTAACTTGAACCATTACATTTGTTCATCCTTACCCACTTGCAAGTCCTATTCCCTGGTGTCCAAGATGGTGCCAGGATAATCAATGTACTTCTGAAGAACATTGACTTTAGAGAAATGTTTTCCTTTTTCTCATTATAGCTCTAATAGTGAGCACACTTAGGGTTTAGCAGCCAAGGAGGCTAGCATAGATCCTACCAAAGGGCAGGAGAATTTGTGAGAGCTAGAAGAGAAACATCTTAAGAAGGCAGAGCAAGTGAATCAAGGAGTAAGTGACAGAATTCTGGTTTCCTTTCTTCTTCTGTCTGAGCACCATAGAAGGGTAGAGTTGGAACAGAGCTAAGAAGATATCTAGTCTAAATTTACAGCTGAGGAAAAGAAGATTTAAGAGAGGTTAAGTTTAAGTGACTTTCCCAAGACCACACAGTAACAAGTAACAGGACTTAAACCCAAGTTTTCTGACTCTTCAATCCAGGGCTCTTTCCACTATCCCAACACTTTACAAATCCTACCTGTCCTTCAGGACCCATTCTAAGGTTCCCCTTCTCTAGCAAGGGCAGCTAGGTAGCCCAGTCGAAAGAGCAGCAGACCTGGAGTCAGGAAGATTCATCTTCCTGAGTTCAAATCTGGCTTCAGATAGTAGCTGTATGACCCCGGGCAAGTCATGAACCCCATTTACCTCAGTTTGTCCTCATCTGTAAAATGAGCTGGAGAAGGAAAAGGCAACCGCTTGAGTATCTTTGCCAAGAGAACCTTAAATGGGGTCATGAAAAGTCTGATGACTAAAGTGACTGAACAACAACAAATCTCTAGGAAACCTGTGTCTTCACCTAGTCCAACTCTCTATCCCTTCCCAGAACTTCCATTGTTTCCAGTCTCAGACCAATTAGAACTTTTTTCCCCCCATGGTGTGTATTTGGCCTTCTCTCCCCAAATGAGGTATCAATTTGAGTGGGTCACAATGCCGTATTTCCTGCGGTGCCTTGCATGATAGATACCACATACAAGATAACCATTCAGTACAGGCTTGTTGAACAAACAATTGATTTCCCAACTCCTGAGTTAGCGTTTGGTCCTTTGGGCCATGGGACAATCTATAAGCCTTTAGACGCTATAATCACAGCATTCAAGTATTTCATTAAGTGAAGTATTCCCGAATAGATTTTCTATTAAATATTTTCAATATCAGCAGTCCTTATTAGGAAGACAGGTCAGGAAATATACTATTATTTTTACGAGGGAGAAGAGGAATTCAGATCATTTGCTCCTCCACAATATCTCTGTTTGAGGTAGCCGTTACATTATACTCTCTGGATCTCAACTTCGTTGCATAATAGATGGGATGAGTTCGAATAACCACTCAAGTCTTTTCTGACTTGAAATCTCTGATCCTATAAGCCTTTGGCCTAACATTTATATACTGTCTTTTACATTTGTTTCCTCATTTGATTGTGGCATCGACTTTATGAGGGTAGTAGGGCAGATATTCTTAGTATGACCTCCTACAGATGAGGAAGACAAGGCTCAGAGATGTGACTGATTTGTCCGAAGCCACGCATATAGTAAACAACAGGATGAGGCTGGAATCCAGATCTTTTGAGTTCAAGTTCATGACTTTATACTACACCGAATCACGACACAGTGCCCATCTCATACACAGTTCTCATAAGAGACAGATAGAAAACTTTTCTTTTTCTCTTTAAAAGAACGTGTCAGTTCCCAGAAACTCAATAAACAACACATCTCCCAAACTAAAAACCAGATTATTATATCTCCTTTTTTTAATTGGTAAGAGACAGGTAGGTGGCTTTATTTGTCACGCATTGTTCCAAGAGTTCTTAGGTGCATATGAGCACTTGAATACTATTAGATCACAGATGATGTTGTTGAAATAAAGTGACCATAGAAATAAAGCAGCTCGATCACAGGCACTTTTATACCCCCCCAAATAATTCTCCAGAATCTGTGAAAAACTACTTATTGGGAAACTACCCCCAACAGGCTGTTTACTGGACCAAGAAAACATTGCTGGGCTCCCCAGTCTTCCATTATCACCCTCCTAGTGACAGCGGTAATCTCATACTACCCAAGAGCCTCAGACAACAGCTAATTGCCCACAAAATATATCTTTTTTTTTTTTTTTGGCGGGGGGGGGGGAGGAGGGTCAAATTCTCACACGAAATGACTGCAAAGTCAGTTTGAAATAATATCACATAAAAACCAGAGCTGCTTGGAAGAACAGGAAGGACTTACATTTACACCTCTCCATTCTCCTCAAACTCCTGAATGTTCACATTATGACATATTATTATACTGAAGCGCAGATGATTTACATGCAGAAATCTCACCACAGGGAACTAAAACTCTTAACATCCCCACAGAGCAAGGTGAAATTTTAACTCTGTTTATTTTTATACTATCATTATTTAAGATCTGCATACTTTGTATTTGTCAAATGTACAACCAGTGAAGGATTCCTTTATCTTATGCAGCTAGGTATGCATTCATTATTCTTCAAAAGGGGGAGAATCAAGCTTAGGCTGTATCCTTGGCTCCCCTTTTCTTCCTTCTTGGTTTTCAGAGGCCAAGAAGTTTGATTAAATAAAACACACTCTAAGCTTCATTGTACAATGAAGCCTCAGTAACTACTTAAGGATGGGGACATTTCCGAAGGCTGGGGTTCACTAAGGAAAGCTATTTTGTTGCTCCCTCTGCCTTCTACCTGCCCCGGGGAAGGAAGAAAGCTCTCTTTACTTAGAAATCTAAATGGTGGTCTCTCTCTCCAGAAATTTGACCAGTCTCTTCACCCAAAAGGCTTCAGCTTAGAAGAGAGAATTCATCTAGCTTTCCATAAGGGAAGAAGTCAGAAGCAATAAGAGAAAACAAGGAATTTCACAAGCTTTCTGTTCTGGTTTCCTGAAGATCTGAAGATTCTCAACTCTATGGGAAATCCTGCCACCCACTGAGGCAGGCCTTGCCTTATAGCTGTATGCAACTAGCAATCCTACAGGGAGGGCTATATGGTACCCCTACATTTTATCCACATCCATCATTTTCTGACTGGTGGAGCCACCAGCCATTGGATATTTTTTTACCTGCAAATAAGCAGGTTGATACTTAAACTATGGGCATATAAATAGAGAAGTGTGTGGTTTTTAAAAAAATGGTTAAAGACTAAATGACATTAGGGAAGACCAATCAATAAATTTACAAATTCGAGTTTTGTTTATATATCTATTACAAAGTCTAAACCTTTGCTTGAAATAAGGAAGAGAATTACTTCAAGTAAGGACACAGATGATTGTTTTAAAGTGCTATTTAAGTGAATTATTATTTTTATTATTATAACTACTGCTACTACTACCACTACTACCACTACCATTACTACTACCATACTACTACTACTACTACTACTACTACTACTACTACTACTACTACTACTACTACTGTTGCTGCTGCTCCTGCTGCTGCTAGTTGTGGTGACAAGTAAAAAATGAGCCAAACTAAATGCTAGTTTTCAGATAACATTTTCATGTTCAGACAGTTTCATAGGGAAGTATAAAAGTTAGGAAGTCAGAAGACCCGATTTCTGGTCTTGATTCACATATCGGCTCTATGATGTTTAATTCTGTGCCACAGTTTCCTCATCTGTAATCTGGAAATACTAATATGTGCCCTACCTATATAACCAGGTTGCTGTGATGATAAGAGTAAAACAACAGATGTAAAAAAACCTATAAAATTTAAAGTACAATAGAAATACAGGTTTTGCCTTCTACCTATATATATGCATACACACACATACATACATACATATATATATGCATATACATACACACACACACTTCCTTCATTACAAAGTCATTAAAAAAGAGGTCAGTTCTCTCCTATGACATGATTTCCCAAACTGTTTTTTAAATTTATTTAAAACCAGCCCGGAGAGTGAGAGGCTATTTAAATGAAATTCTGAGGAGATTCCAAATTCAGGATTAGGTGGAATGCCATGCTGTTCTAGACCTAAACAAATGTCCCCCCAAACCAATGATCTCCAGCCAGATACTTCTTATCCCTCTCTGTGGACTACTGTTTCACCAATGTATTGGAGTTTTTGAAACTTTCCTTTTCCCTAGGACAATTTCACATCTTTGCACATTACTAATGAGACAGTTCTTGGAACACAATGGACTTCACTACAACATGAGAGCTGTCTAAAGCTGATCCAGCACATTACTCATTCATTCCTTGGGTTGCCCAGGATTAGGATGCGCTGTTATTGTCATAAGAGGTGCAGGATTTGGAAATTCTACCAAGTGACAACTCTGAGGGTGTTGATCTTGGCTCACTACTTTTTATCCAAAGTAGTCCAAGAATGCTGACTCACTCAGGATTTTGGCGCTTGAAGGACTAAACCTTGATACTGAGACAGTGGAAAACTTTTAAATCAATATTAGTTAAAGCCAATAACTTTCATCCATTTCAGCACTTGATCCTTCAAATGTTTTCCTAGCAATTTACAAGGGTCACCATGAAGTGGGGTTAGATATTTTCTGAAAAGATAAAAATACTCAAAGACAGGGGTTCTTAACCTTTCTCTGTCATGGAATCCTTTGTCAGTCTGGTGAAGCCTATGCGACTCTTCTCAGAATCATGTTTTAGATGCAAAAAACCCCACCCCTATTTATAGGACTAGAGAGGAAAACTATTATATTGAAATACAGTTGTTAAAATATATTTTTAAATAACAAGTTGATAGACCCTTGGTTAAGAAATTGCTCTAAGAGGCTGATGAACACTTTCAGATTCAAGTTGAGTCTCACTTTGAGCATGAAGTCTGTGGAGTGACTTGGCTCAAGTTTTCCATATCTGGGTCAGTTAGGTAGCACAGTGAACAGAGCACTGGCCCTGGAGTCAGGAAGACCTGAGTTCAAATCCTACCTCAGACACTTAACACTTACTAGCTGTGTGACCTTGGGCAAGTCACTTAACCCCAATTGCCCCAAAAGACAAAACAAAAATAGAAATTTCCATATCTTCTTAGGAACTTGACAATGGATTTTTAACTGGATGATTATGTAGACACTGGATGAACAGTGTCTTCACTTGTAAAATAAAAGGGTTAGACTCCATAACGTGTACGATCCCTTTCATTTCTGTCTAGGTTTCCATTTATATGAGGCACCACTGAAATATACTGTTTTCCTTTTCTGTTTTTTTTCTCCCTTTAGGTATGAACATTTCAGCAGAGAGAAAAAAAAAACCCAACAACAAACCACTTAATAAAGAGAACACTTGCAAGCATGAAAAGTGGATCATCTTATCAGAAAGTGTGAAGCACCCAAATCCTACAAATCGATTTTGAAAGTTCTCCTGACTTTCCTAACTTTGAATGGCAATTCAAAAGGCAAAGTGACAGATCTTGTTGAAAGGCATGAGCGCCATGTGGTGTGCCAATGAATAAAACATTTAAGTGAAGAGACTCTTTACCTTTTCTTCATTTACATAGTCTCCACTGAAGCTATTTCTATTTCATGAGGCCTGCCTGAGCAAATGAAAATTAAAAATCTGGGCGAGAGTGGAGCTTCATGAATATACCTCTCCAGCTGGAGATCCTTTACCACCTCATGTTTCCACCAGTTTCTGATGAGTAGTCTGTTGTTTATTTGGTCCTAATTTAAATCACTGGACCACCAAGTTACCTGGGGTATGGCAGAAATGTAAGGAGAGTGATCATATTGCTTACCTAAACAAAACTCATGTAATATCAACACCAAATTCCATGATGGAAAAATGATCTGTTCCCTGATTGTTCAAAGTGGGACTGGGGAAGTCACCTTCCTGTGGGATTGTGTCTGCTGTCTTCTTCTAAAGCTAGATGACCTAAGTTAGCTCCTAGGAAAGAACAGTTTTTGATGACAGAGACCTCAAGTCTCCAGTAGGGAAATTCTAGTTTTTCCTCCATGAAGAACTTGGAACTCCTCTTCTTCCTCCTATAAGAAACATGGTGTTGTGACCAGGGAGCAAAGAGATACTCCCAGGCAGCTGGTCACTTTAAGAAGCCCAGTGTGGGTAGAGAAGATAATCATGATCTGGTTGAGAACTCAAGTGAAAGAGGAAAAATATACGTTTCAAAATCTCTATTCATTTCCAGGGAAATCCAGAAGGCGCGTAAGATCTATGCTGACTAGTTAGGTATACGGGAACACTGATTTTTGCAAGGAATTCATCTAATGTTTTAGTCAGGGCCAGATTTATGCAAAAGCCTCTATGCTCTGCTCTCCCCCCATCTCATGTAATCTGAGGGGTGCTGAAAGATACATAGCCTCCAAATATCTCTCCCCAACAGGCAATACATTGGTGCTTGAAATGCCTACATTATTTACCCCTTGGGGTTTAATATAGTGAAGAGGTTTGTTAAAATGCACATGTGAAACATATTAAGCCTTTATGAGCCATTAACACTTTAGGTAAAATTCATTTATCAGATTAGCAAATCACCTAGTGGGGGGCCCTTATTCGAGAATACAGCACAAAGCAGGTACATTCTAAAGGGAAAAGGAGAGAAAGAGGAATGATTTGGAGTGTTTCAAGATCCAGAGTCTGGGATGTGGTGGATAAATGCAGGTCTGTAGTGGCAGCACGAAGACAGTGCACCAAGAGGAAGAGGAGACCAAGGGGAAGGGGAGGCTTTGAACTGCCCAAGACAGTCTCTTTCAACAATTTTGCCTAGAGTTGGCCCTGGTCTCAGTGAAAGCATGGCTCAGTACTCCCCTCAGAGTAACTGTCAGACACACATGGTGTCTTCAACAGCCTGAGGTACAGCAGTGTGTTCTCACACTTCAGAAACCTCCTTAGATCGCTTCACACCTGTGCTCAGGGTAAACAGACAACATAATACTGACTGGCAGCTTCCCCAATGCCAAAATACCACCCAGGAATTAACTCAGCTGTGCAACACTGAGTCAAGACTCCACTTGCAGCCACCTCAGCAAGCTGGCTGATGAGCAGCTTGGCAACAGGAGGAGAGAATCTACTGCAAATGAAGGGGCCAGGTCTTTAACATTCATCAGGCACTCTAGTACATCCTTAACTTAGGATACAAATGAAGAATGGCGCACTAAAGGGGACATGGTCTTGTAGCTTGAGAAATACAGGCTCTGTAAATGCCTGTTGGAAACAGGAGGAAAAGTGCTTAACATCTCCAGCACCTAATGGCTCTCTATTTACATAATTAATGACTGAAGAGCACTGCAGAATGACTGTGGGCTCTGGAGAATTGTGCTGTTCCAATTATTACAAGTTTCGTTTTCTCATTAGCTATTACATTCATTCTTTAAAAAATTAGGCATGTGTCGGCCTTTGGAGACCATGACTTTTTCTAAAGGTGCCAGAGGTAATAATACCTATATGTGACAATGGCCACTGTTAATAATAATAAGCCCCTAAAAATTCCAACTCTCAGTCCCATAGCCACAGTTTGTGAGGCAGACGGTGTTGGTTAGTTGGTTAACAGGCTACCTACCTACAACCCTTGAATGGAGGAAGCTCATCCTCACTTTTTGGCAGACTAGGCTTGAAGCAACAATCAAGCCTGGTGTTGCTTTCTCCAAAGCTCAGGCTTATACTGCCAAGAGGGGAACAAGTAGTACCCTCCACCTGTACCTCAACAAGAAGTATTAGCAGGGTGTAGAAGCAGGGAATTTCCTATTTTTGGTGGGTTTTTTTCTCCCACCCTCAGGGTGCTGGGAACTAAGTTCCAACCCTTCCTCAATCCATGGATTAGATTCTGAGTTCCTTGAGGACAGAGACTCTCTTGATTTTCTTTGCATTTCCAGTGCTAGCATATTATCTAATATATATTCTTGTTCTTCAGTCTGACTCTTGCTGACCCCATTCGGGGTTCTCTTGGCCAGATACTGGAGTGGTTTGCCATTTCTTACTCCAGTTCATTTTACAGATGAGGAAACTGATCCAAACCGGGTGAAGTGACTTGTCCAGGACAACACAGCTTATCAGTGTCTGAGGTCACATTTGAATTCAGGTCCTCCTGACTCCAGACTTGGCTCTCTTTCTACTGCACCACCTAACTGTCCCCAATATATAGTAAAATGTGACAACTATATTGAGAGAGCAGTAAATAATTTTGGCGAAGAGAGATCACTTCCAGATGAGGGTATCAGAGAATGCTTCACAGAGGAAGAGACATTTGAGCTGGGGCTTGGTGGGTGGCAACAGCTCTGAGAAATAGAGAGAAGCCTTTCAGGCGTAAAGGTCATTGTGAACAAAGACACACGGAAAAAGTGCAAAGCATCTTTCAAGAAAGACAAGTAATCTAGTAGGCCAAAGACAGTAGTGGAAGATGAGGTTTGAAAGGTATTTTGCAGTTATGGTAGGCTAATGTCAAGAGGGAGCTTGAAAATATTCCATTTGGCTCTATGCTGGGAGACTTTATTTTTTGGAGGGGGGAAGGCAAGGCAATTGGGGTTAAGTGACTTGCTCAAGGTCACACAGCTAGTGTGTCAAGTGTCTGAGGCTGGATTTGAACTCAGGTCCTCCTGACTCCGGGGCTGGTGCTCTATTCACTTCGCCACTTAGCTGCTCCTGCTGGACACTTTTTGACTGAATCAACAATCAGAACTGAGTGTGAACACCAGTGTGAATCAATCACTGTGTGAACACCAGTGTGAATCAATCACTGTGTGAACACCAGTGTGAATCAATCACTGTGTGAACACCAGTGTGAATCAATTTGAATAAAAGGCACAAGATATTTGATAAAGGAGGGAGGGAAAAGAAGGGGAGAAGAGATTCTGAGTGCATGGATTAATGAGGTGGTAAAACATAATATTTCCACCAAATCTTTGAAGAAAGGGAGGACATAACAGTGGCCAAAAGATGGGAAAACCAAATAGAGCCACTGAATCTTCAGGCAACAAGAAGTCCCTAGATATGATTAGCTTCCCCTCCTAATTCTATCCTGTCCATGAACAATAATATAACCCGTTTTATATATACACATACACACACACACACACATATATATATATATAACCTGCTATGTAATAATATAACCCAAATGTTTCCAATAAATTCAATTTTGCCTCAACTGTAAAGAGGCCAGGGAGGAACTAGAGATGGATATAAGCGTATGGTTAGGAGAAGGCCCAGTCTTTGTCTAAGTTTTAGGAATTTTCCTAACTGGGGGCTCAGAGCATCTGTGATTAAACTCAAAACCTTTCATCAAAAAAAAAAATTCCCTGAAGCCAAAAGAGGAACTCTAAGGGCAATATATTATTTCCTAGTCTTAAAATAATCTAATTGGTTTGACAGGATGTTATAACACTAAGTTTAGAGTGCACAATGGACACTTTGGATCAGGGATATTGATACAGAGGTTGTATTGTATAGTTAATAAATGCTGGACTTTAAAGCCAAGAAGATGTGGGTTTGAATCTCCCCTCAGATCCTTAACTAGTTCTGTAACTGAGCAAGTCACTAATACCTCTGGGTCTTAATGTCTTCATCTGTAAAATGAAGGGGTTGGATTAGATGATTTTTGAGGTCATTTCCACATCTAACTCGATAATCCTTTGATAACATAAACAATGTACTTTGGGCAAATTAATCAATTTATGTGTAAGGCAGTTTGAAAGAAATACAAAATGGAACTGGGGGTTCATTGGGAGGCTTTTGTGGTGCCAAGCACTGTGCTAGGTATTGGGGATACAAGACAAACATTAAAGCGGTTCTTACCTTCAGAGAACTTATAGTCCAATTGGGGAAGACAATGGGTATAAAACTAAGAATACACAAGACACATAGTTTAAAAAAAGGTACAAGATGTTTTGGAGGGGAGGGAAGTTACTAGCAGCTCTGAGGTGTCAAGAAAGTCCTCCTATACAATTTGGCTTTTGTACTGAAGCTGAGAGATGGAGTTTTGAAGGGAATGAATTCCAAGCATGAAGGACAGCTAACACAAAGAATGGGGGCAAGAGATGGAGCAGAGTATATGAGGAATAGCAAAGTCAGTTTGGCTGGAATGCAGTGTGTGTATGCGGTAAGGAGTGATTGTCAACAAGGGTAAATGAAAAATAGGCTACAGACGGGCTGAGAAAAAGACTTTGGATGTTAAACAGGGAGCCAGGAGTTAAGAAGAACAATGAGGACACTATTGTAGGAGTCCAGGAGAGGAATGATGAGAACCTGACATTGGGTGGTGGTTACATTAGTGGAGAGAAAGATGCCAGAGAGGAATTAAGGTTGTGGCAGTAAGAATAAAAAGGAAATGGCATGGTAGTGGGGCCAAATTAATAGCTTCTAGGCAACATAGAGAGAAAGACTCTCCCAAGCAACTGAGGTTTGAGGCCTAGATAACTGTCAACTGTCCTGTTGACAGAAATAGAGAAATCAGGAAGAGTAAACAGGTTTATGGAAATTAAGGTGTGTGTGTTTGTGTGTGTGTGTGTGTGTGTGTGTGCGCGCGTGCGTGTGAAATGCATAGTAAGTCTGATTTTGCACATACTTTTCTTTAGGAACCAGCAGAAATGTCCAGCAGGTAGTTATGAAAACAAATATAGACCTCAGGAGAGAGGGGAGCCTTGGAGATAGAGATTGGGGAGACCTTGACATGGAAGTGATAATTAAAACTGTGGTAGGGGAGGAGAAGGCTAGAAGAAAGAACACAAAGCAAAAGTGAGTATTGAGGAGAGGACTTTAAGGAATGCTTATGTTTGAGGGGCTGGAGGAAGAAGAAGAGCCCAAAGGAGAAAGTGAGTCCCAAGTCAGTTGAGAGGAGAGAACCATGATATATAGTGTCATGAAAGCCAAGGGGAAAGACTATTTCAAGAAGTGTGTCGAATGATGCGCCGCAGTCGAGGGTGAGGACCAATAAAAAGCCATGGGATTTGGCCATTAGGAGATAATGGGCAGCCTCTGAAATAAATTTCTGTGGACTAATGGGAATAGAAATCAGATTCCAAGGAGTTTGAGAATAAATATGGGACGTGATAGTGGAAATATCAAATTTAGAATACTCTTTTGTAAAGCTTGGTAGCAAAAGAAAGGGAAGATACAAAATGGTAGCTTGAGTGAGTATGACTGAAGGGGTGGCTTTTTATTTTTAATTTTTAGGGTAGAGACAACTGTTTGTAGGATGTGAGATAAGGAACTGGTAGACAGGAAGAAAATGAGAATTGGTATGAGAGGGGACATAATTGATAGGTCAAGGTGTCTGAGGAAATAGAGAAGGAAGATGACATTAAGGACACAGGTGGAGGGATTAGCCTTGGGAACATGAAGAGACACTTTCCTTTGAGATTGTGAGGGATGGTTAGAGGACTGGCGAAGACACAGAGAAATGCTGTAGTAGAAAGGAGGGACTTAGAGGATGATATGTGTGCTCAAAAATGGGACTTAATTGGCTGTAGTCTTTCCCCCCAATTTTCTCTATAGTGGAATCCAAAAGCTTGAAAATCACTGGCAAAAATGTCTTAGAATGATAGAAAGAGAAATGAGAATCAGATCAGGGGGAGAATCATACCTCTGTGCCTTCCTAATAACTCTGTGACTTTGGGCAAGTCATTTCACCTTTTCGAAAATCAGCTTGATTATTTAATCTCACAGAATTATTTTGAGGGTCAAATGATGTAACATGTGAAACACTTTGTAACCCTAATGTATAATTAAAATATATATAATTATTATTATGTTATCCCATTGAAAATTAACCTATTTGATATCATATGAAGAAAAGTAAATGATAATTAATGGTCAAAGAATCTTGATGAGGATAGAAAAAAAAACTTATGATGAAATTCCTTGAAATAACTAATTTACAATTAATTTCAACATAACTTGTCACTAAGTATAGTTGTGTTGATGTTTTAAGGTAAAGTTTCTAAAGAAAATTTTAATTTAATTTAATATTATATTTTTATGTGTAATATATAAATATATATGTATAAAAGTATATATTTATATATAAATATATATTTTGTATTATATTTAATTTTTAAAAAGGAAAAGATAATGCATCCTTATGTTTTTGGAACTAATGATTTTAGGACTATAATTAGATTTGCCTTAGTTACTGACTCACTTTCCCAAGTGATAGTTGAGTATTTCCTTTGTACCATGCATGGCCTGTGGTCCAAATGGCTCCTCCTCCTAGTTTCTGACTAAACTGGATAATATACTCTATGATGATTTCCAATAACAGTCATCCAAATAATTGGATGTGTGGGAATAACCGCTCTCTTTAAAATGTAATAAAGACTTTTGCTTAACTGAAAAGCCTTGGCATATTTGGAAGTGGTTTCCCATGATGTATCTTTAAAGAAGAAGGCCATGAATTTTATTTGTGTTTATCTGAGATTAGCACACAACATCCCTGAAAACAAATGACAGGACTCAGCATGGTGGAAAGAATATGATGCTGACGGAAGAGTCACTGACAGTGGCATAATTTACTATTTCAAAAGAGAAACGATACCCGGCAGATTCATAATTAATTTTGTTAGCGAAAGTCCATGCACCATTAGGTTGATTTTTTTTTTCTTAAGCAATAGCAGCAGCCGTATCAACAAAAGAAGAGCCTGGCATATAGTTGTTTGACTTTTGGAGAAACTGTAAATGCCATCCTTTAAATGCCTCTCAAAAAAATAAAAATTTCCTTTCATGTAAAATGATGGCCTGATTCTTTTCCTGCCTCTAACAGCCTTAGATGTGTCATCTGCCTGGGTCTCTAGGTTTACCAGCACATACTGAAACTGTCAATTTCTCAGCACTTTTGGGAAGTGCACGTTTGCATGCTAAACAGACAATAAACCCTTCAAAGGCCACATTCACAAAATATGCAATAATCCTACTCTTCAAATACTGAAGGTGTAATAGTAACATGGAAATGGTCTTACCCCGAAGAAGGCTGGCTCCAGCTGTGGCTCAGCAAGTCAAAAACCAGTAAACTTGCTTGTAATAACATCCTAACAAATCCAAAGGTTTTTCCCCCATCCACAGTTAAAAAATCATCTCCTATAGCAGTGTGTATCAAAGCCAAGTCCAAGGATTAAGGCAAGAAGCTTGCTTATAGTAATTTGCCTGGTTAAAGATAAAAAAAATTAATCTGTCTTGAAACTGTCAGTTAAATATTTTTAAAGCAAAAAAAAAAAAAATTCCACTCTGACTATTCCAGGCAGAACTCTTAAGATCTGCTACACAGCGGTAAATTCATCTCTTCTTCAGGTATCTGATATCTCTGTGTTTCAAAGCAAAACAAACAAACCAAAAAGTTATCCATGAAGCTTTGAGAGATTCTTGGTAGTCCCAGATGAAATTCTTCAGCTTTCTTTGATGTTAAAAGAGACCAAGGATCCCGCCGAAAAAGTACTTCCTTGCAATTAAAAACAATCAGTATTCCAACAAAGCTGAAAACTAAGGGTTCTTCAGATCCCGAAATCTTTCCATTCCTGGATGAGCTTTAGTGTTCAGATGTTAATAGGATGCCTGGATTTTTAAAAAAACCTGGCTAACATTCAGGCTAAAGAGTCTGTGAAACAGACTTTTTCCATCCTATGACCTCAGTCTTAGGATTTCTTCCTTACAAAATGTTAGTTATTTTACTTGGCGTTTTGCCAAAATTCTGTGTGTGTGTGTGTGTGTGTGTGTGTGTGTGTGTGTGTGTGTGCGCGCGTATGTGTGTGTGTATCTCTCTCTCTCTCTCTCTGTCTCTCTCTCTCTCTCTCCTTCCCTCCCTTCCTGTCTTTCTCCCTCTCCCCTCTATCCTTTTTTTAAACCATTGTTTCTGCACTGAACCAAGTTTAAGTCTAGCTTGACCTACAGTGTGCTTAGGGTTTGGAGGGTGGGCAGTGGAGAGGAAAGGGGACAGCAAAGGAATCAGTTTACAATCATCATTCAGAGTCGAAAAGCCAGGGCTCATTCTGGATTCCTGTCATTTTTTATGTTGTTCTTTCTTTTAACATATAATTTGTCTACTCAATTTGACTGCAATTTTTCTTTGCTCAAAACTCAGGAGACAAAACAAGCTGTATTAAATGCCTCTTTTTACACAGCATATCATAGCTTGATAGTGTATAAACCATAGAGCCACCAAAACTCTCCTGGGCTGTCCAGGGTTTCAGATTTCACCCAGCATTCACCCAGAATACAGACTTTAGAAAACCGGTCACCCAGGCAACAAGGAATCTTAACCGAGTAACAAATCACTTAAGAATCTTATTTTCAATTAATCATTTTTCTTTAAAAAAAATCAATGTGGAACACAGTTTTTAAAAGCATTTAAATAATTCTCAGTCACTCTCACATTCCCCTACACTACCAGGCAATTTTGAAGTTATACTGCACTGACTGACTCAATTTAACTCAACATTTTAAAAGTACCAACTATGTGCAACAACAGAGAGAAAAAAATGGAAAACAGGTCTTGTCCTCAGGGAGCTTACATTTAGTTGGGCAAATGAACTATTTAAACAAATAAATACTATATAATTTTGGGAGGAAGGAGGGGAGAATACACTGACGATGAGGAGGAGAGGGAAAGGCCCTCTGTAGGAGGTGGCAAACAATAAGGATTCTAAGAAGCAGAAGTGAGGCCAGGACTTTGCCCGCTCTACCAGCAATTTCGTGTTTTCTGTTCCTTGAACCCCTTTCAACCAGGACAATAACAAAAGGTTGTAGTGATCTCCCAGAGTAACTTAAACTATGCATGTTGATTTGCGATTATTTATTACTTAGGTGCTATTAGAAAGTTTTTCGAGCTCCATCCATGGCTTTGCTCCATCCCAAGCTCTTTACCACTAAATGGTAACCCCTGCACAAAGCCACAGCTGCTTCCCCTGTAATCGGATCCCTCATTTCAGGGGAGAGGAAGCTGCAGTTTAGCCAGGGTCAGTGAATTGTTCAATCTCACAGAAGTGGGAGAGGCAGGATTTGAACTCAAGTTTTCTAGCTTCTTTCTTAGTATTTGTGTCACATTACCGATTCATACGGAACTTTCCGCAAACTCAAACCTCTAATCTTGTTTTCCCCTAATGAACTAAGCCCGTTTTCTCCCATCCTGCACTTGTGCAGCTGATTTTTTGAACTTAATCAAAGATTTCCCCTTTTATTCTTTGTTTGTGTCATGGTTTTTGTCCGTAGCTCTGGAATATCAGGCTTTGGAGTGACAGGACCAGGGCGGGAATCCTTCCATAATTAATACTTGGGTGACCCTGGAACTTGGATAAGTTTCTTATATGCTCAGTTTTTTTTTACCTACAAAATGAAGAGGGGGGCAGCTACAGGGCACAGTGGAGAGAGTACCTGACCTGGATTCAGGAAGAGACCTCTGAGCTCAAATCTGGCCTCAGATACTTATGTGACCCTGAGCAAGTCACTTAACCCTGTTTGCCTCAGTTTCCTCATCTGTAAAATGAGCTGGAGAAGGAAATGGCAAGACTACTTTAGTATCTTTGCCAAGAAAACCCCAAATGGGGTCACCAAGATTCAGACAGAACTGAAAAATGACAACGTAAAATGAAGGGTACAGGATGGCCTCTGACATAATTTTCAGAACTAAACACTACAAGCTTAAGAGTTTTTTGGCTGACAGCGTATTAGCTATCCCTCCAAACTTTGTGTCATCTGCAAGATCTCTCTATGACTTTATCCAAGTCAGTAATTAAAGAGCCGAAGAGATCAAAGTTGAAGAGAAAAGCTGGTGACATGCCACTAAATACCCTGCTCCCCCTCTAGCTTCCCATTGGTCATGATAGCAGAGGTCAGTCCATAGTGCAAATTAAAATAGTGCATAGTCCACAGTGCAGATTAAAAATGTAATTGGAAAACGCTTAACAAAATAGTATGAATACAAAGATAATGTTAATCTGTGGTTTTCTAAGTCAATATATAGTAGCAGGAGTCCATTGCTATTTGAGTTTGACAATACTACATTACGGGATCAAAATGTCATGGATTTAGAGCTAAAAAAGCCTCTAGAGTCCAACTATTACAACTCCCTCACTTTACAAAAAGGAAGCTGAGGCCCTGAAAAGTTATGGGACTTGTCCAACATCATATAGGAAGTAAGTGACAGATCCAGGATTTAAAATCAGGTTTTTTGACTCCATAGTCATAGCTTCTCCCATTACGTCTTCCATTTAATCAAATCAGAGCTCTTTGAGTACAATTGGCGAACCTATTCTAAATTCACCTAATTGAACTGTTAACCAGACCATATCCTTGATCCTTGAGGATGCCATGAGAGACAAGAAATTGCATTATTGAAATCCAGCTGAACTCTGGGGTGGCTAGGTGGCGCCATAGTGAATAATAGCGTGCCTGACCTGAATCAGAAAGACAATTTTGTGAGTCCAAATTTGGCCTCAGACACTTAGCAGCTGTGTGACCCTGGGCAAGTCATGTTGCCCTGTTTGCCTCAGTTTCCTCATCTGTAAAATGAGTTGGAGAAGCAAATCGCAAACTGTTCCAGGATCTTTGCCAAGAAAACTCCCAAAATGCAGACGCAAAGAGTTTGAAATGCCTGAACAACAGCAAAGCTGAACTGTCTACAACATTTTCCTGATGCAATAATCTAATCCCTATGAAAAATACCCTCAAATAAGATGAGTTTAATTTGATACGACTTATTAATGTTCACCCTAACTGATCCCAATCCATCTGCTTAATCATACATGCAAAAATATTTCAAGGTAAGATTATGGTACGTTGTAAAAAGCCTTAGATGTCCAGTCAGATGACCTAGGTTCAAATCCTGACTCTGCCCCTTGCTATATGTTTGTCCTTAGACAATTCACCTCTCTAGGTCTCAGTTTTCTTATCTGTAAAATGAGGAAGATGGATTAGATGATCCCTGAGATGTTCTCCAAACCCAAATCAATGACCTGATGACATGATCCTGTTCTGAGGGAACTCAAACTAGAGGGGGAAATAGTATATAAAAAAATAGCTAGTATTTAAGGAAGAAAGAGATAGGTGAAAAGTTTCAAGCAAAGCATTATGGGAAATAGAAGAAGGAAGAGATTACATTTACTTTGAGGATAAAAAGTGTGGTCAGTGTAGAGTCCATGTAAGAGGTTGGAGGTGGACTTTGAAGAAAGGAAGGAACTTTCTGAAAGAAATACTTGTGTTTGGGTTGGATTGGGGTAGGGAAAGTTATTTAATTAAAATTATTTTAGGTACTCTCTGGAGGATGGTATGAGTAAAGTCAAAGTAATGAGAGAGTAAAAGAGGAAAGTAAGAGATAAAGAATAACCAATTTGGCCAGAACATTGAGAACACAATGGAGAACGGTATGAAATGAGGGTAGGAAGGTAGTTTGGAATAAGATTCTGCAAGGCCTTGAATGACAAGATCATTAATTTATATCTGAATATCTGTGCAAAGGGGAGTTACTGAGAGTTTCTGAATAAAAAAATGATGATCATAGTAGGACATTAAGGAAAATTCTTTAGGTAGTCGTGTAGAGGAAGGACGGCAGAAGGGAGAGAATAGAGGCAATAATGTGAGGAGATTATTACAAAACTCCAGGAGGAGGGTAATGAGGGCCTGAATTAGGGCATTTCCAATGGAAGTAGAAAGCTGAAAGATAGATTTTGCCAGAGTAGAGTTAGCAAGACTTACAGCTAACTGGATGTACGAGGATAAAGAAGAGGGAAGAGTCAAAGATACCCACAAGTGAATAAGCCTAGGTGACTAGAAGGATAGTGACGTCATGCGTAGGAATAGAGAAGATTGGAGAAGTAAGGATTCATGGAGGAAGATCAAGAGTTCTGTTTTGGACACACGGTCACACAGATGGGACTCACAGGTCCCCTAGCTAGTGTCAGTGTGCGAATTTGAACTCAGGTCTTCCTGATTTTAAACCTAGCACAAAGTTTCACGTTTCTACAGCCATCTTCTGCAGTTTAATAAATGCTTTTCTGTTAGTAGTTTAATGGGTGTCACTTTGATCCAAAGACATGACGTATGGTAGAAGGAACATGAGACCTGGAGTCAGGAGCCCTGTGAGTCCCATCTGTGTGACCACGGGTAATTTATTAGTAAATTAATAAAATTAGTAAAAAGGGGATAATAATTGTCTCATAATGTTATGAAAAAGTATTTTATACATGAAAAAAATTGATACGTAAGTGTGATGTTAGTGGTCATTCTGTTTATTGCATGCTAGACTTAACAGTTAACAGCTCTCTCTTGTGTTTCTATCACATTGCCAGCACTTGGCCCCTACTCTCCATTCACACAGCATCTAACCTTGAACCACCTAAGCCCTCTGCATCTGTCAGCTGGGCTACTGCAGCAGCACCTGATTGGTCTCCTTACCTCCATTATCTCCTGTTTTCAGGCATTTTTTCATACAGCTGAAAAAAATCAATATTCTTTTTGTTTTGTTGAAAGAAAATCAATATTTTAAAAACTCAGATCTGACCATCTCACTCCCCTACTCAAGTCTGAACTTGTTTAGCGTAGTTGTTGAATCAGTTACAACTGGTTCCCAAAAATCCTTAATGACTCCCTGTTTCCTTTAGGATAAAATACCAGTTCTTCAGTCTACAATTTCAAGCCTTCTGCATTTTGTCTCCCACCTACCCAGCCAGTCCAATTTCACGTTACTATCCTTTATGCAAAGTATGTTCTAATCAAACTGTCCTGCTGGCTGGTCTTCGTGCATGATATTTCACAGCCTACCTGCAAGTCATTTCCTGTGTCTAGAATGTACTTTTTCCATCTTTATCTCAAAAATTCTCACTTTCTTTAAACCACAGCTTAAGTGATATCTTCTACCTGAGGCTTTTTCAGATCCCCAATCTCCCAGTCTTGACTATAACAAAAACTAGTAAACTCTAAATGTTTCTAGATAATTTAATATTTATTTAGGGCCTAATTATGTATGGTGATTACATACATATGTAATATATGTATACATATACATTATATGTACACATATGTGAGCATATGTGTAGATTTGTATCTATACATATATATCCTAGAGGCACCAGCAATGCTGAGTCTGACTTATGATATAGCTCTGATTTTATAATCCCAGGATCAAGTTGGAAGTTTTAAAGCTAGCCTCATGATAACCCAGCTCTTAAAACACTTGAATTAAAGCACTTCTGAGTTTAAAGGGATATGTGTGTATATTACACTTATCCATCATCTACTCTTCCCTCTATTTCCCTACAGCATTACCTCTGTGTCTTTATGTTTAGCAAATATTTAGGAGGCAAAGTCTAGGATGAGATTCTCTGTTACTTGAACTTTGGAAATAGTGGTTAAAATATTCTACATGCTTTTGTGGGGACTGCATGAGCTGATTTACTGGAATAAACTCTGACACCATCAGAAGGTTCACTTTCCAAGTCAGGGTTGAGGTAAACAGGTGGAACAGGGCAGTGAAGCCAACATTTCACTTTTGCCAGCTCCTTGGTTTGTGGATAAATACCAGACTTCAGTCTCTGCGATTTTCAAGACCTCCATCACTCTACAGAAACACTAACCTCATTCATTATCTGCAATCATGCTTTTCTTTTTCTTTCTTTTTCTTTTTTCCTTACAAGCTCTCTGAGACACAGTTCTTTTGAAAACATCATGGGGATATATCAAAAACAGTTACAGATAAGCTAGGCAGGCATATGTTTGGATGGAGGAAGAATTCTTCCTTAATTGTCTTTTTTATCCCATTCCGTATCCATGGATTCCAATACAAGCAGTTTTGGGAGACACCTTGTTCCCCAACTATGGAAAGCATCAGCTGTGTGAAGTGGGAGAGGAAAGAGAGTTGGTGACTCAGAGGAAAGAATTTGGCTGACAAACACCCCCCCATCCATCCTCTGAGGGCTTGAAACCTAACTATATTTAGTAGAACAGAAAGCCCAAGTCCAGCCGATGCCAAGGTTTAGTATTTATGAATGAAAATGGGAAAAATGTGTGCTTAACATATTCCATTCTGTTGTGGTCTTTATATAGGTTCATCACAACAGTTTGAAGACAATGGTATACAAAATATATGGAGAAAGTGTGGCAGATCCTTTAGTCAAAACCCATTGCACTCTCTGTCAAGGAATGAGAAGAACAACAGAAAATGTGAGTTTGTTTTTTTTATTGTTGCTATGTTGGAAGATGAAAGAAGGGGACGAGGCCACTGCTCGAAGTAGATGGGATGACAAAATGGATGTCAGTGAAGACACTGAACTACTCAGCACTTGGTTTTCTTCTGTTTTCTCTTCAAAGAGGAAAGGATCTCTGGACTGGGAAGAACCAGACATAACTGTAGCAAGACAAGGGAGGAGATGGTCAGGCAACATCTGGCCACCATCAGCGAGTTCAAGTCACCAGGCTTCCATTAACTGCATCCAAGAGAGCATGGAAAGAGCTGGGAGATGGGACGGCTGAGTTGCTTTCAGTGATATTGTTAGTCAGTCAGTCAGTCACTCAACAGCATTTATAAAAGTCCCTCCCACATGCCAGGAACTGTGCTAAGTTCTGGGGATACCAAAGCAAGGCAAAACCCCAGCCCTGTTCATAAGGAGCTCAGCCTAATAGGGAAGACGATGTGTAAACAACTATGTGAAGCAAGAGAGATGGAGGATCCATTTGATTTACTCAATGGAAGGAAGGCAGCAGTAAGACAAAGCATAAGAAAAAGCCTCTGGTATTTGGGATTTTAGATGGAACTTGAAGAAAGCCAGGAAGGTGAGTGTTGGAGAGGGGGAGGGAGGAAATGACAAACATGGGGAGCAGCCAATAAAAACGCAGGGAGAGACGGAGTGTGGTGTGTGAGCAGCATCGATGAGGCCAGGTCACAGACCACACAGTAGGGAGTAAGGTAGAAAAAGACTGGAAAGGTGGAAAGGAACCAGATTGTAAATGGCTTTGAATGCCAATTAGGATTTTATATTTGATCCTGGAAGCTGATATGGAGCTACTGGAGTTTAATAAAGGGGATTTTTGGGAGAGGGTGATATAGTCGGATTTGTGCTTTAGAAAGATTGTAGAGAATGGGAGAAGTACTGAAAGAACAGAGGGTGAAACCTACTTTCCCAATTAGAACAAAAAAGGGATGGGGATAGAGCCGGCAAACCACAGACTACAAACTCGACTTTTTTTTTGGAGGGGAGAAGGCAATTGGGGTTAAGTGACTTGCCCAAGGTCACACAATTAGTTAAGTGTCAAGTGTCTGAGGCTGGGATTGAACTCAGGTCCTTCTGACTTCAGGGCTGGTACTCTATTCACTGCGCCACCCAGCTGCCCCTATGAACTTGACTTTCATTCACATAAAACTCTAGAACACATTATTAAGTAATTTGTTATAATAATACAGTTATATTAATATAATATTATTAATAATATAGCTGGGATAATTTGTGTGGACATTTAGAAAGGGAAGCAGGAATCACTAAGTGCCAACAGTGATGCCATCATGACAGATAATACTTTTAAAAAAATATTACATAGTATCCTTATAATTCAACAACGCATTTGCCCAAGTGTCTCTGGTTACATTTGTAAATAGAGTAGTGGAACAAGGGGTTGATGATAACATAATTAGAGAGATATGGAACTGGTTGAATGACCAAGCCCGAAATTTAGCCATGAATGAGGAAACGTCTACTTGGAGACTCTTAACTTTGGTCTTACGCTATTGGACATCTTTATCAGTTATTGGGATGAAGCTATCGATGACAAGAAGCTTGGAGGGCTAGACAATACATTGGATGACAGGACCTATAAAGACAGTGAAAAGCTGGAACAATGAGCTGAAACAAATGGAGTAAGATTTAATAAGCAGAAATGTTAAGTTCAACACTTGGGTTCAAAGAATCAATTTCACAGTTATAAGATGGCATAAGTGTGACTAGATAACAGTTCCTGTGAAAAATATCCAGCAGTTTTAGTGAACTGCACGCTGAAAATTGGATAGCAACTTGTCATTGCACTTTGAAAAGCTAATACTCATCCTAGGTTGTATTAAAAGAGGCACAGATCCTAGAAATAGAGCAGCGACAGTTACGTTACACTCGGCTAGGGTTAGGCTACATCTAAAGTACGGTGTTTGGCTCCGAGCGCCACATTTTAGCTAATGGCCAAAACTTTAAGGCCTGCAAAGAAGTTTACAAAGATGATTTCACTGGATTCTCACTATGACCCTATGAGGTGGGGACAATTATTATGTTCATTTTACAGATGAGGAAACTGAGGCAGGCAGAGGTTAAGTGGCTTGCTCAGTTATTACGTAACTGAGGCAGGAGGCAGGACGTTATCTGCTTATATCACTTAGCAGCCCAAATTTTAGGGAAAACATAGGTGTCATATAAGGATCAGTTGAAATAACTGTGGATGTATAATCTGGAGAAAAGAAGGCTTAGGTGGTACATGACAGTTGTCCAAGTATTTCTAGGATTGTCACATAGAAGAGGGATTAGACTAGTTTTCCCCAAAGGGTAGAATTAAGAGTAAAAGTAGGGGAACAGATTTAATGTATGATTAAATGTTTAATGTAAGAAACAAGTCTTATAATTTAAGCCATCCAAGAGTGGAACAAGTTGCTTCAAGATAGAGTGGGTTGGTCCTTATTGGAGGTGTTCAAATAAAGACATTATTGGGACTGTAGTAGAAGAGATTTGGATCGGTCATGGTTTGGACCAATTGGCCTCTGGGATTCTGTGTTTCTGTCAGCATTTATGGAGCACCTACCACATGCAAAGCACATGCAGAGAGCACATACATGTAACTAAACGTATACACTGTATAAGTTACATTTGTTCTCAATAGAAGGAAAGTAGTTTTAATATCTGTGTCCAGAAATGGAGTCAGTTTCCTCATGCAGCTGTAAGCTTTTCTTGTCAATAGATGTATTCGAGCAAACACTCGACGGCCACCTTGTTACAGAAGGGGTTGCTGCTCTGGGGGGTGTTAGATTAGAAGAAGATCATATTTAGTTAGACTTAGAAAGGGAAGATGAGAAGATCCCTTAGTTCTCTCCAAGCCATCAGATTATATTTCAGCCCTCCCTCCCTCCCTCAATCAAAGTCAACTGCAAAGTCACGTCATCATCTCCCAGATGTCATGGTCCTCTTTGAGAACAAAGGACAGCACAGCAATCAGATTGTATGATTCTAAAGGCAAGTAATTTCCAAAGCAGACTTATTTTTCTAAAGGGAAGAGCCAGTTGGAGCAGGTGCTTCTACTCCCTGACCTTATGTTCCCATCACCGTTAGTCTCTGCAGGGACTTCTTCCCCTGCCAACCATTCTACCAACGCCCTCTTTATTTGACCTCTTTTCATCTGGTTGTCAATCTCTGCATCCCTCCTCCTTACCCCCAGGAAGGAATCCAGAAGCTCCATTCCAACGTAACTCTTGGGACCATTCTCTACTTCCCAAAGATATTAGGCTAGGTTCCTCAAATTCCCTCCCCTCTTCCCCCAAATCCCTAAGGGGTGTACCTAGCCACTTACACCACTCAGGCACATGGAATCGCCAACTGCGGTTTCTTTGGCAAGATGTTCACTGAAAGTCCACACTATACTATCTGCCTTAAAGACCACTAGGCCTCACCATCTATTTGCCTCCAAGCCCTCAGGAATTTCCATCTGACTTGCCAATGCACCTTAAGGATCCTTGAGCCTACCCATCCATCTAAGGAACAGCAGGCCTTTATCTCCACTCTCAGGCTAAACCCTTGGATAGTCATTGTCTCCCCCAGTTCAAATGTGAACTCCTTAAGAGTGGGAACCATCTTGACTTTATGTAACATTCCCCAGTGCTCAGCAGAACTCTGGCCACACTGTAAGCATTTACCAAATGCTTTTCCATTCATTCATTCAAGGAATATGTATTAGCACATGGTCAGAACACCGGCCTATGTCTGTTTCCTTGAGAGTCAGCCTAATTTAGTAAGGAGGGGATTATCACTAGTAATCTGGATATTTGGTGATGAATTCTTTGGCTATGGCAACACATGAAACAAAGAAACATACAAAATGATTTCAGTCCTGTGCGGCCCCTTTTAACTTCTGTGGTAAGTGACATAATGGTAGAAAAAGGCTTGAGAAGGCACTAGAAGTCACACAAATTTTAAACCATCTTTGATATGAACAAAAATGTAGTTGATCTATGTGTGAGATTCAATGACCAACAAGTTGGCATATCACTGGGAGAATTCAACCGTATCAATTTTAACATTTTCAGGATAAATGAAATCAGTTCAACGAGCATCTGAAATGAATCGTTGAACTGAAGCCGAAAGAGAAAGGTAGTTGTAACTAAAAACAAAGATGTCTCGGAGTTTCTCCCTCGAGAACCAAATAAAGGAGTTGACAGCATTGGTTTTCCTGTGCATTCAAAGGCTTTAGGAAACAACACTTGGTCAGCCCATTTTGCAATGCTCGCATTAAGTGTTTGCAAAAAAGACTTCCGTGAAGCATCCTATGGGACAACATCTGTTGCAGAGAATGAGAAGGTAAGTACAAAGAACTATGATATGACCACTAAATTAAATCAGTATATCCTTTAATACTCAGGGGCCTCTATATGAAAGGTGGCAAAAAGCACATTGGAAACATGTCTCCGGAATAAAAAATGAAAAGTTCCAAAGGCTTATAGACGACACAGAAATCCCATATCTGCTTATTATGCGAACTTTCTTCAGAAAGAGAGTCAAGGAATATGGACATGGAAAGCATGAAATCAGCTCATAAAAATAAAGCCAATCATTTTCTAATAATCATCGAATAAATATTTAGTAAATGTGATATGCTAAGTGTTGGGGATATTAAGAAAAAGCAAAGCCAGTTCCTGCCCTCGAGGAGCTTTCATTCTAGTGAGGGAGGCATCATGTACATAAAGCGATTTCTTCTCCTCCTCCCCCTTCCTTTCTTTCCCCTGTCCTCCTCATCTAATACTACCGTTCTAACTCCTACTCCTCCTACTACACACAGAGTAGACGTAAGGTCAGTTTTACAGGAGAAGGTACTAGCAGAATTGTCTTGTGTGAAAAACAGCAAGAAGGACAGTTTGGCTGAAGCAATGAGTGTACAATGAGAAGCGTAGTCCGTTACAAGACTAAAACTAGGGGTTGTTAAGAGCTTTAAATGCCAAGCAGAATTTATATTTGATCCTAGAAGTAACAGGATAACGGGGTCAGACCTACATTTTAAGAAAATAATTTTGGCACATAGTTGGAGGGAGGGATTGGAGTTGGAAGAAATTTGACACAAGAAGTTAAATGAGAAGGCTCTAGTAAACATTGTAGGGTGATGTCTTTGTGACTGAAGAGGAGAGAACAAATGAAGATTAACTACTGAATGAGCATTATACAGGAGACAGTCTGCTGGGGATGATGGGAAAGGATCACATCAAGGCTCCATGTACAGAGGATGGCCTTGGCAAGCAAAAGGTCCACCTGTTCATTGAAGACTAGTGTGATGGCAGATAAAGAGAAAGGAAAAAGCAAAAAGTAGATGAATTTTTAGCAAAATATGAGGGAGCACAGATACTATGGAGAAAGAAATGAAACAATTTAGCAACTGTCTGGATGTGTGTCATGAGTAAGAATCAGGAGTCAAGGGTAATACTTAGGGTGCAAACCTATTTGGCTAGAGGGATGGACATATCCTCAATAATCATAGGAAAGTTTGAAAGAGGGGTGAGTTTTGACATAAAGATAATGAGTTCTATTTTGGACATGTTAAGTTTGAGATGCTGATAGTCATGTGGGACTAGACTAGAGCCCGGGAGAGAAACTAGAACTACAATTAGATAGATAGATAGATAGATAGATAGATAGATAGATAGATAGATAGATAGATAGATAGACAGACAGATGGATGGATAGACAGATGGACGGATGGATGGAGAGATAGACAGATGGACAGGCAGACAGACAGTGAGACAGAGAGAAAGAGCAAGACATAGACAGAGACAATCGGGAATCATTAGTATGGAGGCAGTAAAGGAAGCTAGGTGACTTGAATGCTGAGTATGGTGTCAGGAAACCGTGAGTTCAAATCCCATTTCAGATACTTAATAGCTGTGTGACCTGAGGAAAGTCACTTAACTTCTCAGTTTTCTTATCTGTGAAATAAAGAAATTGAACCTGATAGCCCCTAAAGATCACTCCCGGTTCTAAATCCAGAGATCCATGGTAAGTAATGAAATCACAGAATAAGAGAGTATAGGGAGAAAAGAGAACAATGCCTAGGATGGAGTCTTTGGGAACAACTGCAGTTAGTGGGCAAGCTATTGATGAGGATCTAGGAAAAGAAACGATCAGGAAGATAGGAGGAGAACTAAGGGAGCAGAGTCATGAAAACCCAGAAGGGAGTTATCTGGGAGAAAAAGCAGGTCAACACTATTATTTGTCAATAAGAATGACTAAGAAAAGCCCATCAGATTTGGCAATTCTATGAAACTGGAAACTTTGGAAAGAACAATCTTAGTTCAATGTTGAGGCTGGAAGGCAGATTACAAAGGGTGTAAAAGAGAGACAGAGGACAGAAAGTGAGTGTAGCTGAATTTTTCTTAGTAGTTTTGTCTGAAGGGGAGGAGAAATATAAGATGATATCTAGTTGGCATAGTAAGCTCTAGATAGGCTTTTTATTGTCATTGCTTCTTTTTTTAAGGACCAAGTCAATTTGGATATGTTTGTATACAGCAGAGAAGGAACCATAGATGAGGAGAAAAGGAAGATTAACTACTGAGTAAGCATTATAAAGGGGACAATCTGCTGGAGATGATGGGAGAGGACCCAGTCAAGGGTCCATGTAGAGACAGCGGCCTTCACAAGCAAAAGGGCCACTTGTTCATCAGAGACTAAAGTGACCTCACATAAAGAGGGAAAAGAAAGAAGAAAAGAATTCATCTAAAAGATGAATTTTTAGCAAAATATGAAATACTAAACTGGGAAGATGGAGGGATCTGTGGGATGGAAAGCCTGAGGACAGGAAAAAACCAAACTCCTTTATTAACCATGTTAAAAAAAAAAAGCCTTAATTTGTTCTCTGACTCCATCATCCCTCTATTAGATAGCAGATTTTATCATGAGTCCTCTGAAATCATGGTTGGTCATTGTGATGATCAGAGGTATTTGTTTGTCTTTACGGTTTCTCTATTTTAAAAGATTTTAGTACCATTCTCATTTCGTATTATCTGTAAACTTAATACAGTAGTCATTTGGGAGTCCTATGAAAAGCAGCAATTATCATACTGCATAATACTTCTGGGAAGTGGAGTGAGAGGCGATGGGTAGGCTAGCATCACCAGAGCCAATCACTCTGCCAAATCCTGCCCTTCATAAAAGAATGGAAATCTTCCAAATGTCAAGGGAAGGCCTGTTTTCCTCGAATTCTGCTGGTATGATGACAATCTATTAGGTTCTGTCTGCCAGAAACTGGTGCTTTCATCTATTCAGATGCCTTCTGCCTCAACCAGGTAGTCCCAGTTCCTCGATTACCATAGGCTGGCCACACAGGGAACCATTTCCTAAAAATCTGAAGCCTGAGGCAGAAAAGCTACCTTAGTGATCAAGGTCTTTTCCTGGTGACTTATTTGTTCTTGTGTGCCCTTTGATCTCCCTGCCTGGCCATTTTAATTTCTGTGTATTTCTTGGTTTGTGACCATCCATCTGGACTTTTGACCTCCTACTTTACCTGGCCCTTAGGCACATGCATCATGCTGGTTCCAGTCTGCTTCCAAAGGTAGTATCCCGCTGCTTAACCACATCTCTATTGACCTACTTGGTTCTGTGTCTTGAGATCCACCAGATTCCTCAAGCCTTACATTTGCTCTCGTGACTTCCAGTCATTGCTCCCCACTCAGAATCTGTTGTTGCCTTTACACTAGTGTAACATTAACACTAAAGGGGTTTTAAAAAGCTTCAGTCTATAACTCCTCTAGCTATTTTCCAGTATCTAGGCAAAATGGGGGTAAAACAACTGGGGTGGCTTTGCTCAAATAATTGAGAGTGGAGCCAAGCTTCAAGTTGATTCCTGAAACATTCTTAAAGTCCTCCATGGGGCTTAAATGTAATTACTCAGACATTTTTTTTTTACTTAAATTGTGACAGGTAAGGCTATTGAGTTATGGAAACCAATTTTTTTTTTTTTTAGGGAATGGACTCTTTAGAAATTCACAAGGATGGTTTCCTTTAGTCATACCCAAATCACTATTAGCAAAACCCATCCTATGCTGAATGTCGTTTTCAGAATGGCCTTTAAATGTAAAATCCTAGGGTTTTCCCCCAATGTATTTCATAAAGGCCAATGTTGCAGTCTTTTTCCTTGCCCCCAAGACTATAGATTCACGATTTATAAAGATGCATATTTTAAAAATTATTGTTTTTCATAACTGGTATGAGCTAGAAACTGAATTCCAAATAGTTTACACTCTATCATAAGTGTTTATTTAAGGTTCCCATATTACTAAGCAGTAGCTCAATTTTTAAGAAAGTTCCATCTTTTTCAATTCTCCAAAATCCCTCCAGATGGCATTAAAAGGCTTCTCCTTTTAGCTTTTGTTGCAATGCCATTTTAAAAAGATGGTCATTATTTGAACCATTTCAGACCCAAGTACACAATTAACCACACACAGACATCATAGTATCAGAAAGCAGGGCAACGTTATTATTTAGGTTTAAAATATGCATATGTATATTTATACATATAAATGATGCAAATATGAGTGTGCATACTATTTGTATGCAAAACAATCTAATAAATTAAACTTTGTCTTTCATGAAATCCATACAAATCTAGAAAACTCAGTTCTTAGTTTATGCTAAAAAATATTTTCCTGGAATCTCCAAAATAAAGATTTTTCTACAAAGAAAACTCCTCAGTAATACTTTGTCTCAACTGGACTTCTTTCTGTGTGTGATGACTTGTGGACATGAAACAAACTGATTTGTCATCATGCTCACCTAAAACTGCACTTTAAATTTAAAACAATATCAGGCATGGGTCATATATTATGGGCATTACATTCTCATCCCACAAATCTTCCCTATCAGGAGAAAACATTCCTCATTCCTCCAGTGGGATTAAAAAAATGACTTTTCTGAGACAACTCTGTTACTGATTCATGCAAGTCTAGGGTAAGTTCATTTTTTAGCCCTGAGATTTTTTTTTTAATTCCAAGTTCATCACCTTACTGTAAAAAAAGCTACCAGTAAAAGAGATGTCCTTAGAACCTTTGTAGGATGAGCAAAAAAAAAGTAAAAGATGGAGTGTGAAACACAAGTCTTTTATAAGTGGGTCTTTCCCTGGTTTATTTCGTGGTGGCTTTTATTAACTCAAAAACACTAACAAAATCTTGAAAGAACAGACATAACTATAATTGGACTTCAAGCAATTCAGAGGGAGGCAAAGTTACACACTGCCGTCTTCTAAAATATACACAGACATGTATAATATGGTATCTTTCAGTGAATGTTAGGGTAGGCTAATTCTACAGAGTTAACATTTCAGATGCCTTGTCCAGCCTCCAAAACACACACACTCTCTCTCTCTCTCTCTCTCTCTCTCTCTCTCTCTCTCTCTCTCTCTCTCTCTCTCTCATATACTCACATCCACACTTTCCTCCCTCCCAAAATAATCCCATTATATTTTCATGGTTCAGTAGAGGACCATTCCTCTACCTCAAGATCACTCATGCTAATGTTACTAATGAACTGAATATGCATTTGCACTTTAAAAAAAAAACATTTTAAAGGACATTACCACAAGAGAGAACCACAAGCTTCCTTCTGTTTTTTTTAAGTAGTCCTACTATTCTGTATCACAAAGCAAATTAAAGAACAATTATCTTGAATTAAAACACAAAATCAACTTACGAAGTATTTGATGTACCATTGTCCGGACTCTTTGGCTCAGCATCACCTTTCTCTTAAGAAAAGAAGCAGGGGAAAAATACAAAGAATCCATGAGTATAACAGTCTTCAAGATTTGAGAGAGACAAAATACATTCTCATGCTCATATTAACAATATTACAAAATGTGCAGCAGGAGGCTTTTTAAACATCCTTTACAGTCTGAGAGCCGGATTTGCAAAATAATTTCTTCTATGCTATCCAATTGCCCAAGCAATGATTTATAAGTAGGTTCTAAAGTGCTATTTACAAACAACTAGGGGGCTCAATGCAGGAGACAGTGCCAAAGCATGCTTATGGTACAGAGAGAATCTTTCACTTCATTTTATTGTCAATCTAAAGAACTAAATTCTGTTAGCATTCAACCACAAAGGCACCTTTTACTTTGATTCCATTTGTAAATACAACCTAAACTGAGGCAGGCTGGATCAATACCTAGCCCAGAGAAGTGAAGAGAACATTGAGGTCTTGCCACATGTCATACCTCCCCCATGTAGCAATTTCCGATCCAGAGCCCTGTCAAAATGTTTTGGGGAGTCCTATGTAAATGGAGAATGAGATGGCAACCAGAAAGCTTTCCTGACCATTGGAGAGGCTCATTAAAGAAACGTTTCTGTGGTCTGTAGTCATTAAAGATTTGGCTTGGTTTGGTTTATGGAAGTAGAGGGTTTTAGCCATGGGGCCTATGTACAAAACACTGGGTAATTTAAAGACTAATTCCTCTTGTGATGGGCATAACATAATTTTTGGCTACTTAACACCAAATGTTTACGGTACAAGTTTCTGGAAACTTGTCACACAGTTTCTCCCTAAGAGATCACTTGAGATGTGGGTATTGCTACCATGCAGCCTCCTTGGCTCTGTCTCCTAGGCACATTTGTTCAACATTGCCAATTGCTTTGAGATGGATATATGGTGAAAAATCTCTATATGCTCCTTTGTTGTAATGAATAAATCAGGCTTTTGGTTTAGCTATTGGTTTAGCTATATTGGTGGTAAAATAAGGCTATCTAATATTGTAATTTGAGAAGTTTGTCGTACGCAACTTAAATCCAAGGAATTAAAAAAGTATTTCCTAAGTTCTACCGTAACTTGCACTAAACACATAATGACGTTTACAAATATATTAAAACCATTATTAACTGGATAGTACCCCAAGCAGAACTGTCCATTAAATGCAGAATGTTTTTGGTAACACTCAACTTTCATCAGAAAGAGGCAAATTAAACAAGCTATTATCAGAATTTGGTAAAACGAAACCAAACCAAAATATTCAACCCAAATTTCAGGGTATGTGCTGAGCTCAGCACACATTCAGCTTGGTTTCTATCATCTGCTATGGTTGCATCTATAGAACCGAACAGTGAAAATTGATCTTTATACTGATGACCAAGCAGCAGTAAAGTGAACTAATATAATTAGAAAGGGCTGAAGCAAAAAGGGTTTCGCATTAGATGCAGATAGACCAGAATTCTCAATTAAACCACAATACCTTATATTCCATCAGTATTTGGGTCAGCCTAAAATTTGTTGTTGTTGCATTATTACCCTTACTTTATGGATGGGAAAACTATGGGACACAGGTCATTCTGCTTAATGCTTTATAATGAAGTATCAGAGAAGCTGACTCTGGAACTTCATTCTTCTGATACCAAGTGCTTTGTTATATTCCAAGGCCTAGGAGAAGTTCCCAGTGCTTGCTCTCTCTCTCCCTGCCTCGTGTGTGTGCGAGCATGCGCGCGCGCACGCGTGTGTGTGTGTGTGTGTGTGTGTGTGTGTGTGTGTGTGTGTAGAAGCTACCTATTTCTTAAAGCCTTTGGGTTAAGTTGTGGGGTACAATGCAGAGAAAGAAGTCGACACACAAGAGGAGGTGGGGTGTGGTGGACAAGGGAGGCCATTCTGCTAACTGCATTCTACTTATTACTGGCAAGCCTGAGAATTCATAGGAAAAAAACGTGTGGCAGAGAGGGAACATAATGGCAGTAAATGTCTTGAAAATCTATCCCTTAAGGTTTAAGATTTACCGTTAGGTCTTAATCTATGGTTTGAAGGGGTGGGGAGCGGGGGGGGGGGGTGAAAGTCCTGTTCCGTACCATTCCAAATATATTGTCATTTACTAGCTTTTATCAGCTCCCTTCCAAGAATGGAAGCAGCCTCAGGAGGGACTGATTAGGTAAGCAGTTTCCATTGACTGTGTGTGGAGCTGGCAGTGCCCTAAGCAATACAGTGATAGAAGCACAACTGTACAAAGGGGCCGGAGCTGGATACATACTGCTGGTTTTCATTTCTAGGAGAAAGGCTTCTAAACAAGGCAAAGGAAGATTTTCCCTATTACCCTCTCCCTGACTGATGCAGCCATATTGTTTCCTGGCCACGGTGATCTTTCTTGTTTTTCTCACTCTTTGTCATCCATAGAAGTATAACCGCCAATTTAAAGATCCACAGTAGGGATGTTCATTGTTCCCCATCACTTAAACATGCTGCTTGTCTACAGCCTTGCCACAGGCTCAGATTCAACAAATGCACTCTCTCCCTTTCTAGGGTCTTAATTTAGATGTTTTGTCTTATTCACTGGGCTGGCACTCTTTTACACTACTGTTAACATTAGTCGTCAGTGGCCTGGATTCTAAAGCTTAATTGGGATTATAGGACTTGACAACGAAATTATGGGATAAAATATTTGAGTACATTTTTCTGTACTAACACAAGCTGTTATGAAGTTAAAATTCAGTGATGGAAGGCTAATCTATAGTATAGAGCTACCTGGTTAGTTTAGAACTTGGTCCCACAAAACTTTGCCATTCCCTTTCTTTCTCTGGTAGTGGGGAAAAAAATACTGTTATAATAAGCATAATTTCTAAATCTTATCTCAGAAACCAGTTTTCTGTACCTGATCTGTGTTTACAAAATGCCCCTTCCTCTCTTAATTCTCTGTGACCCCCTCCCCTCAAAAGAAAACTAGGAAATTCCATCACAGGATTGTAAATTGTAGGATCATAGATTTAGGGCTGGCAATTTCCTAGAGGTCACTGAGTCCAGCCCTCTCATTTTAGACACAGAGACAGCTGGGGCGCAGAGGGATTAGCTGACTTGACCAAAGTCACAAAATTAGTAAAAGTAGTGAACTCAAACTTCAGATCCAGTGTTTTGTTTTGTTTTGACTTTATAAGCCTGGTCATGAAAGAAAAAAAAATCAGGCAACGTCAGTTTTTCGAATTTCCCTGGTGACCACATGTGAATAGTTGGAGAGTCATCACCCAAGCAGAAGCAGTAGCAGCAGTAACCAATTAGTAAATTTGTTTTTGAGCTCACACTTTGATTGGAAGTTTTGTTGCTGGTTTAGGTTTGTGATGTTTAAATAAGTTTAGGGAGGACTTGCAGAGGTCCAGTTAATTAACTCCAGGTCAGGAAAAACAAACCAATCCCAGGCATGCTAGTACAGTTGTCACTACCAGCAAACACAACCCCCACACATGCTCCTTGTACAGGTAGTTATAATTGCTTTAAGTAAAGCACAACCGATCTGAAGTATGATTTTTCTCTCAAAGCAGAATCTTTCTATTCCCCCTCCCCCATCCTTCCCCCTTCAATTTCAGAAAACTGGTTCATTTCTTCCCCTCCTTAGGGCTTGTCACTAAGTACACCTCACTCAGGCAATTACATGCAACCCACAACAATCAGACCTGGGAATGGAAGACAGTATGATACATTTCAAAACACCAGTGTCAGAAAAAGAGAACTCAATAACAAAAACTAATACAATGTTTCTGTTGGTCTAACAAATATATTTTACCTCCAGCAACAATGCTGCTAAGAAACCCACAGGTGCACGGATCCCTGATCTGATTACACATGGGATCTGGGGTCTGAGTGGCTGGTTGGCTTCAGTCAAATCAGGGATAAGCTGCAACTGATTATCAATTCTCTTAGCAGCCCTCACTGTTGTAGCAACAGAGACAACAGAAAAAGGCTTTGGCATAGGCGAGGGACATAACCAAGCCAGACAAGACGTTTATGAAAAGCTGGGGAGTAAGGGCCTTCAGCAGCTTCAATATTGAGAATGAATGAGCCTTTGTAGGGAAATTAAGTGCAGGATGATGGACAGAGGTGATGCTATTCACATCCTTTAAGGAAGCATAGAATGCAAAATATTCCTGACATCTTAAAACTACAAATAATGCAATTTTGGGAGTTATTTTCACATGTTTAAAAAATGTGAACTTTTAAGGATCAAGTATGCTTTATTAGTCTTCAAATTGGTGGAGCTGGGGGAGTGAGATGTTCTGGAGTGGAGTGAAGTAGTAGAACATATATGTGCTAGAGCAGTGGTTTTCAACCTTCCTAATGCCCTGACCCTTTAATACTCGTATATGGGTGGACCTGCCTGGAGACAGATAGAGGAGAGGTGTCTTGGTTCCTAAGACCATCAGAAATATGTGTTTTCTGATGGTCTTAGGTGAACCCTGTGAAATGGTTGTTTTACCCCCAAAGGGGTCGCGACCCACAGGTTGAGAACCGCTGTGCTAGAGTTTTCTGAGTTGGGAGTTTTCAGTCTGGTAAATGGACCCTCTCTTTCAAAAGCCACCAAGCTGGACTGTTTCTTAGCACACCTGGTCATGTGACTAGACACAGTATGGTCATAGGACTGACAAACACTATCACTGAATCTATATTTTGCTAACTTGTGCGCCCTTTGATGAAGCCTGTTCAGTTTTATACATTTATATTCCACTACAAGGAGGAATGATTAAAAACAAATCAGACAAAATTGGGATTGAATGTTTTCCGGATTCATATCCCTATCTTTGTATCTCCAATACTGATTTTGCTTGTAGTAGGTACTCTGTACATATTTGCCACTTCTAATGTCTATGCCTTTTCACTACTGAACCCAATGTTATAGGATTCTAACATTGTGGATAGGATAAGCAAAGGAGATTCTCCACTGGAAGTAAAGCAGTCAATTATCTGAGATGGAGCTGGTAGTATTTTGCCACTGAACTCTGATGACTCTGGAGAAGGGAGTGAAGCTGGTGACTTTACACAGCTCTACTTGACTCAAATCCAATTCATCCGCAAGTCAAATCATTGCTCTTGTTTTTTTTTTTTTTGGAGGGCAGTTGGGGTTAAGTGACTTGCCCAAAGTCACACGGCTAGTTAGTGTGTCAAGTGTCTGAGGTCGGATTTGAACTCAGGTCCTCCTGACTCCAGGGCCGGTGCTCTACTCACTGCACCACCTAGCCGCCCCAAATCATTGCTCTTGTGATTTCATTGGACCTCTCTGAGATGAAGGACCAACAGCAACAATGGCCGACCATTTGGATACAGTCATGTTACTCTAGTTCAAATAGTTTACCAAGTTTTATTTTTCTGGCACTGCTATGGGACCCTGCATTTACTATCACTATTACACATAATTCACCAGGGTTGCTGAAAGAGCTCCCACTGAATTCTGTTCATTAGTGAACAGCATAGGAACCAAAGTTTTAGTATTTTGTATAATGATTTCTTTATATAGAGATTCACTGTCCATTTTAATATTTAAATTCCTTGATGCTTTGCCGAATAACAGGCCTACCTTTTTCTTAAAGTTTCACCTTGACTTATTAAATCAAATTTAGTCTTATGATAAATCATTCATCACACTGACAATCATCGGTTCTCCTTCCTTAACATCTCTCAAATCTATCCCATTCTTTACCACTCACCCAGTTCAGGCCTTCATCATCTTTCAACCAGATTACTGCAATAGTCTCTTAATTAATACCTCTGTTGTCCTCCCTTTCCAACCAATCAACCACACAGCTGCAAAACTGATACTCCCCATGGCCAGGGCTGAACATGCTACTCTCCTGTCCGAGAAGCTTTAGTGTTTCTCAATTGTCTATAGGGTAAAGTATAAACTCCCCTGTTTAGCATTTAAAGCCCTTCCCAGTCTGGTTCCAACCTATTTTTCCAGGCTGATCCCACATTATCCCCCCCACAAACTTTGTTTTTATCACACTTGCCTATTTGCTGTTTCTCATACACAACGTAATCTATAGCTCCTGCCTCTTTGCACAAGTTGTACCCCATGCCTGGACTCATCTCAACTCTCTCTTCTGCTTCCCAGAAATCTTTAGCTTCCTTGAAAGCTCAGATTAAGGGCCATCTCTTCTCACAAGAGCCCTTCCCTGAGTCTCCAGTTGTTATTACTCTACTCAAAATAATTTCGTATTTCTTTTGTACATCTTTTCTGTACTTGTCTGTGAACTTGTTGCATTTGGCACCTTTTTGCTTTGTTAAAATTGAGAATCCTAAAAATTCCATGTAGGTACCTTGTCATGTAGTTCCAATGTGGTCTACTGAGAAAAATCAGACCTTTAGAAAATGTTACAATTCAATTGTTAGAACTATATGTGTCTATGTAAAAACTGGTGCTGAATACACTGGACATTCTTTAAGTATTTTGGGACCTGCTTGCTTGGCTTGACCGATCACATGCCACTGTGAATTCCAGGAGTTTTTAGACTCTGCCTCAAACTTCATGGAAACTTTAGTATCATATAAGGAATGTAGTCTTTCTTTGCAAATCTTACATTTGCAGCCAAGAGCATTAGTAGCATGAAATGTCACCAGAAAAAACAAATGACACGCCTGAAGAATCAAGGTTTTTAATGTGCCATTTCTGCATAATGATTTAATCGCATCATAGTATGTCTGTAGGGCAGAGTGGAGCACTTGATAGCCAGAAACACCTTGGCTGAATTTTTGCCCCTGATACATTCTGGCTATGTGACCCTGGGAAAGTCATGAACTTCTATACCCAGAGATATCACATCCAGATACAAGTTGCCAGTGATTGGAGAAGGAACCAAATTCAAATGTAATTAGGAAATATTAGATAATAAAACATATAATATATAAATAAAAATATAATACAACATAGATAATATTAATTTGTGGTTTTTGAAGTCAATTTGTGAGAGGGAGCTAGATGGTTTAGTGGATAGAGTGCTGGGCCTGGAGACAGGAAGACCTGAGTTCAAATCTAGCCTTAGAGACTCACAAGCCATGTGACCCTGGGCAAGTCACTTAACTTATGTTTGTCTTAGTCCAATGAAGAAAGGTATGGCAGACCACTCCAGTATCTTTGCCAAGAAGATCCCCAAAAACAGGGTCATGAAGAGTGGAACATGACTGAACAACTCAACAAGAACAACAAGTCAATATGAAGCCAACAGGAATTATTTCTAGTCTAGTTTGATACCACAACACTAGCCAACTCTTTTATGACTGTACGTTGCTAAGGAACACTGACTTGAATTTGTAGAGGAAGGTTTCCTCACCTTAGAGTTCCTTGTACAATAAGTCATTGGTCCAGTTCCTAACACACAGTATATATATATATTTAATGTCCTTCTTCTTCCCTCCTCCTTCCAACTTCAAGATGAAGGCAATTAGAGGTTATGTGCACTTATTATTCTGTTAAATCCCTCCCACAGCATGAAATGTTTAGAATCAAACGGAGGGACACCATGGATAACAAAACAGTGGTAACTCCTTGGTAATTTCTGGTCATTGGTGTTCTATGCTTAGCTTTTGTAAGTGTTGAAGGATCTAATAAAAATAAACGTCCTTCCTTCTAGTTTCCTCTATTCATGACTGAATTTCTTCTTTTTCCTCAGAATCCTAGTGCCTTTGGCCTTTTACTTCTTCCTCAGTACCCTGGCTCACAGTAAATCCCAGCTGATGGCAGGATAATTAAGTGACATTGTTGAATGCATTCTCACAGCATTATCTTCCCGTACTGACCTTTCTCTAGCAAAATTCTGCACTGTGCATGAACAGCCTGCAGCACCCTAACACTCTCCCCCTGGATGTCTTCCCCCCACACCCAGTGGGTGAGCACTCAATTTCAAAGCCACATCTTCTGGCTCAGTGTTTTTCATCTTCAAACACAGCTTTGTAATTGGCAAGTGGTGCTCTCAGCTGGCTGACTGGTCACGAAACTAACAAAATACAGCCTTTGTTGGTATGCTTTAATGACATGAACTGGGTAGGTCATGCATTTTTAATACACAGGACAACATTAATACCAATCAGGAGTGCCAGGAGAGAGAATTAAAACAGAGCTTCATAGAATGATTCCATCCTTTCTTTGATGACAAAGCCTAAATGTTTTACTGGTCTCTAACTGCAATATGGCTCCTCCTCCACCCAATTGATGTCAGTCTATTTTTGGAAGACTGTATGGTACATGCCCAGCAAGGTGCTGCTTCTCTTTAAAGTAGCCTTTCGGGAGTTTTACAGCAATTTAGCTTGGGGCCCCTTGATTGGCTTTCTCTCCCCACCCACTTTCTTTTAATTTCGGAAACCAATTATTTACCCTTTAAAATTTGTTGTCTTCCCACATATACTAGGGATCAACTTTAATGAGGCAAGCTGTTCTTTCCAGCTCTGGTAAAACAGCATTATGAAAAATAGCATTTTCTATACCCTAGCCTTCCTTCCTCTGGACAAAGATAAAAGAGAATTTCAAGGTCCTTCCTAGATCTAATTCTTGACTTGAGCAGCATGACACTGGCGGCTAAGTCTTGGGTTCAAGAACCAAGTCTCAGCAGCCAATATGGTTTACTCCAACTTTTTCTCTGTCTCTTTTAATTTTGTTTTCTAATCTACTTTATAGGTTTCTTTTTTGTTGTATATCTCTATATCTATCTATCTATCTATCTGGCCATCCATCCATCTATCTATCTATCTATCTATCTATCTATCTATCTATCTATCATCTATGTATGTATGTATGTGTGTATGTATGTATGTATGTATGTATGTATCTATCGACTGATCAATCGATTCATCGATCAATTGATAGATATCAGGAACTCTTCTATCTCCTGACAGATCATGTTCCAAGCTTCCCCACATGACTACCAAACCATTCCATTTCTTCCACATTCCCCAATACATCTGTAATGAAAGACTGTCCTTACTTGGATTGTTGTGTCCAGTGGATACATGCTGAGAGTCCTAAAATGACAAAAAAGGGGAAAATTAGGTTGTTGTAATTTCTTAATGAGCAAAGGCAATTTGAACAAGAGATACATGATGCATCATCAGGAAGTTAATTATTTATTGCTATCTACTATAATGAAGTTTTATATGAAAGTGCCTAGTATGCAAGTACTCTAGAAAAAATTGCATGCTACTTCTTCCTACTATGGATGGTCATTTTCTCCTTTCCAGCTTCCTTAACTTGTACCTTGCCTCCCTTCAGAATGCAGATAAATAGTTCATGATACTGTAGAGAAAATGCCGGAAGGGACCTTAGAGGCCATCTCATCTAACTCCCTCATTTTACATTTAAAGAAACAAAGAATCACAGAGATTAAAAGACTTGTCCAAGGTCACACACAGTAGGCACCTGAAACGGAATTTTAACTTATGTCTTTTAACTCCAAGAAACTCCACCATGCTGCCACTATCCCATTTGTGAAGATGAGGCAGGAACGCTACCAGTTGTGGTGCCTTCATATCTGAGACTGTGAATATCTTCTTCCATAAGATTTCTGATACAAAGAAAAGGAATCTACATTTCCCTTATATCTAGAGACTGAATTTGCATTAAAAGTAAATTATACTTCTGATCTTGTTTGACTTGAGAATTCCCTTCCCTCCTGCTCACGAAGACATACACTTAATCTAACACATTGGGGAAAATGAGAATGGGAATAAGTAATGACAGGTATGAAAAAGACACTGAAAACAAAGGCAGCATTAAAAAGATGGTAGATTCCCTGTTTTAGCCTGGTTTTATAGAACATGATTCATACCTGCTTTGTAGGCTGTTATTTGACTGATATTAATTACTACCCCTACTCTAAATGAGGGAGGTGTGTGTGGTTTGACTTACTTTAGGTCCAAATTGTGGGAGAGACGGGACCAAAATCTGCATAAATGGGAATTTTTGAGTCTATGACACCAGAAAGTGGAAAATAAACTTTTAGACTGCTTTGTTGTACAACCATTACAGAATGACATACCTGGATATTTAATAAACAAACACTCCATGTCATGATGGGTGATGGGAGGCAGTGTGGTACAGTGGAAAGAGTGTTGTTTTTGAGTCAGTAGATCTGGACTTGGAGCTTAGTTCTGTTACTTCCTACTTGTGTGACCTTGTGCCAGTCACTTAACATTACACTGAGCCTCAGCTTCCTCACCTACAAAATGAGGGAGTGGAACTGGATGGTTAAGCTCTAAATCCTATAACACTGTGATAATTGTGTCCATTAGTTAAAGAGAACCCACAGACTCCATCATGAGCCTGAAATTAAAATGCTAACTAATGCTAACTCTATAAAGTAGAACACAAAAATTAAAAGACTCCTCCCCACCTCTGCCTTAATGAAATTCTGGAATAGAAAACTGAGGAACAGGGAACACATTTCTGACAAAAAATACTGACAAGTAGAATATCCAGAACTAAGTGTCCCCAAAGGATTAGTTTCCATCTTAAATAATTCAGAGATTTTGTATCTGAATATGAGCTGTTTTAAGTTTCTGAATATGAAAATCAAGCTTGATGTTATTTAAATACCCCCTTGATCTGCTAGAGTTACCCTCTGATGTTTCACTTGAACATAGGGGCGATCTTGAGTACTCAAAGGCTATGCTAGCTGAAGGTAAGTTCTGTGGAGCTCCAGAGGCTTTGTGCCTGGTCCTGGTGGTGGGTATCATCCAAGGTCAACACACTAAGTCTAGAGAGGCCTCTCACAAGTTTGTCCATAGGCTGATAAACATTTTGATGACCATAGCTCTTAAATACAATCTACTACGTCCCAGAGAAGTCGTGACATACGTTTGCCCATTGAGAAAACCCCTGCTGACCAGATGGTCAATCCCCAACGTGGGCGTTAATTGGCTGTTTAGAGAATCTCATCCTTTGGCTGCAATGAATAAAAGCTCAATCAAAAATGGCAGAAATGATGATGTGAGACAAGTCTTTTAGTTTTTCTTTCCTTTCCTGAGAATTCATTGTAATTGTTATTAAAACTGTGCGGTAGGCATTGCAGGGAATTAACACTTTCGGTTCCATCTCAGTGGGAGGCATTGAGGAAAGCCCACAGAAAGTGGCAGGAGAGACCTGAGGAAAAATCCTGGCTCTGCAATGTTATTCTTATACTGCCCCAGGACTCAGCTGATCTCTACATTGAAGGGTTTGGATTGGGATATCTCTAAGCTCCCTTCTATGACCCAGTATAGCCATCTCAAATCACACAGAGTGACCGGTGACCACAGATCATTAGAAGGCTAAAAAGTGAACCAAGACCCAGTACCCTGACCCAAGCCAAAATAAAAAGATTACACACGCTGTGATAACCACATACTAAACAGCAACAATTTTACATGTATAAAACATTGAATTTCCATTAAAATGTCTGTGAAATGAGAGAAATACTGTCAATCACCCAACAAACATTTTTAAAGCACAGATTACATTCTAAGTACTATGCTAAGTGTTGAGGGTATCAAGCCAAACACAAACCTCCCCCCAAATCTCTGCTCTTTAGGCATTTCCCTTCTGTTCTCAATTTTATGTTACATGAAGAGAAAATAGAGGGAAAGAATGGTCAGTCAGGTAAATCATAGCCAAAATCAGTGAGAAAGCCTGAGAAAGTAGAGAAGAGGATCAAACCAAGAATCCCTGGCCAACATCTACTAGTCCATATTACTAAGTCACTATCTTCTGATGCATAATTTGTAGTACAGACTGAAAATCACAGTATTCCCTCTACTTCAGAAAAGATTTGAGGCTCAGGACACGGAAGGACAAAACCGAATACAGATCATAGGAGGAGGGAAAGAGTTGAGAATCTCAGGCAACAGAGTCAAGGAGATGAAAAACAGATAATGTATTTGATTCCAATTTTAATGACTACTAAGACAAAAAAGTAGCTAGGCTAGGTTACCTACACGGAGTTTTCTGACAATCTAAAATACACAGATTTGTCTGCAGAGATGCATTCTTTTCCCTGGTCCCTAGATACTCTGGTCACTAGATTTAAAGAATCATAGTTTTGATTCAAGATATAGTAATTCTTTAAACAGATGGATCTCATATGGACTGTGTAAAAGGCCAGAAGGCAGAACATTAAAGCTTTTTCTTTTCCTTTCTGAAAGCTTTTTGGTGAGGGATTGAGTTAATGTGGCCAAAGTTCTTTGTTTGCTGGTTTGTTATATTTGTTTGAATATTTTTTTTACCATGTTTTTAGTTACACTTGATAACATTGTTATGAAATATCCACCAGAAAAATAATTTTATAAGGGGAAGAAATATAGAGAACAAGAGGAAGAGAAAATATACATTCAATCCCATTTTAAAAGGCTTCACAGGGGCATTCCCTTTGTGCTGGATTTCACTGTCATAACTCAATCATTCAGTGTATTACAAAGAACTGTGTAAATTGCCCCAGGTACTGTGCTAGACGCTGGAAATACAATGAGAATAATGCCATTACCTTCTGCCCAAGGCCAATTTCAACAACTTAGTCCAATATGGAGATGATCTTGGTTATTGAAGACTATTCTAACTTGGGCAGAGCTTATCAAAGATTCTGAGTATGGGCCTGATGACCGATTGATTCTCTGTTACCCAAAGACCAATCTAGATAGAGACAGGGGGTCTTCTCATCAGAATTCTAGCAAACAGGTGATTTTTTTTAAATCATAAAACTTCCATAGTTGTGGAAGGTTTATAATTTGTGTCAATGAAAGGAGTATTCAGGATAATAATGTTTATGTTATTAATGATGGTTATGATAATAATATTATTTACAATAGCGCTTTAATATACAAAAAGATTTTACATGTTATATATTATTATCATCAATTAATATATAATATATAAATATTTAATATACTATATAATAATATAAAATATAAAATTATATATAATATATAAATATAT
>CM053600.1:7414199-7432782 GCA_028646575.1 Pseudocheirus occidentalis
GCCACAAACAAACCAAGTCCCATCCTGTTCATGTCTTCAGTCAGCTTCACTGAGGAGCCAAATCCAAAATCTGTCTTGTCTCTCTAAAATTCTTCCTTAGAAGCACTGGCCTTTTCCCAAGTCAACAGGGGAGTGTCTCAGCCAATAGTCTTCTCCCAAGTCAACAGGGGAGTTCACATCTTTTCACCAAGGGACAGAGTTCTATACTTAGCCCTAAGTTACTAGGTGCTACTTAGCCCTAAGTATCTGATCTACTTAGCCCTAAGTATCTGATCAACTTAGCCCAGGGTATCTGATCTACTTAGCCCTAAGTATCCTATCCACTTAGCCCTAAATATCCAACAAATTGATTACCACTACAAGATCCCAGCTGCAGATTGCAAGGGGGCCAAGCTATTCTTCAGAGGCCAAGTGCTCTTGCATTGAGCAGCCTGGATGCGAATTGTGGTCTTGGATGGTGGTCATGGGGAGCATTTTCAGTTAGACAAAACTGGTGGGGGCTGCAGCGCTCCCGTAATAGCTCTGGCAGCTGTGAAAACCCCAGTGATTTGGGACAGAGCTTTCCCCCCTGGAAGCAGAGTACCAAAGAACTAAAAAATCAAGCAATTAATTGACTGGCCAATATGAGCAGGAAGAGGAAGCAAAGTAAGAACAGGAACCAAACTCTAGAATCCTTTTTTGGGGACAAAAAGGATCAAAGCATGGAATGGGAGGAAGACAACACAGTCAGAACTCCCATACCAAATGCTTACAAGAAACATGAAGACTGCCTGCAAGCCATGGATCGGCTTAAAAAGGACTTTGAAAATTGAATAACAGAAGTAGAGGAAAAATTGGGAAAAAAAAATGAGAATGATGCAAGAAAATCATGAAAAGGGAGTCAACAACCTGACTGAAGAAAATGGCATCTTAAAGAACAAATCAACTCAAATGGCAAAAGAGGCCCCAAAAGCCAATGGGGAGAAGAATGCCTTAAAAAGTCAAATTTTTCAGATGGAAAAAGAATCTCAAAAACTTTCTGAAGAGAATAATTCCTTCAGAATTAGAGTGGAGCAAATGGAAGCAAATGCCTTTATGAGAAATCAAGATACTATTAAACAGATACAAATGAAAAAATAGAAAGCAATGTGAAATATCTCCTTGAAAAAACCACTGGCCTGGAAAAGAGATCCAGGAGAGACAATTTAAAAATTATTGGAATATCTGAAAGCTATGATCAAAAAAAAGAACTTATAAAGCATCCTTCAAGAAATTTTCAAGGAAATTGCACTGATATTTTAGAACCAGAGGGTAAAATAGAACTTGAAAGAATTTACCAAACATCTCTTGAAAAAGATCCCCAAAAGAAAACTCCTAGAAATATTATAGCCAGGTGCTGGAATCCCCAGTTAAAGAAGAAAATATTACAGGCTGTCAAGAGGAAGCAGGAGGAGCAGGAGGAAGAGAAATGGACTCAGATATATCCCTAATTTGCAAATGCAGAACTGAAAATATATTAGAGAATTCAGTGAATATAATATTGTAAATTGAACTTTTTTGAAGAGTGAACATAACACAAGTGTCTGGCATTAATATTAATGGAGGGGAGAAGAAGGGTTGTAAAAAAACAAACTGAAAGTCTTTCAGTTCAGCAAACATCGTACTTTTTCATTTACGACTATATTTAACTTTGCCAGATAAGTTATCCTTGGCCATAACCCCAGCTCTTTTGCTCAACAGACACCGTATTCAAAGACCTCTGGTCCCTCAATGCAGTTAGCTGTTAGGTCTTGTGTAATCCCTATTGTAGTTCCATAACATTTAAGTTGGTTATTTTCCCCTTGTTCTCCCAATAATCTTCTCCTTAAGCAGAGAGCTTTGAAACTTGGCAGAGTTATTCTTGTAAATTTTTCTCATGAGATCTCTTTCAGGTGGTGATCAGTGGATTTCTTCTATTTCTTCTTTGGCTTCTTGTTCTCAACCTTCAGGACAATTAGCATTGATAATTTCTTGTAATTTTGAATTAACATTCTTTTTTATTTCTTTTTTAGATAGTCCAAATACTCATGTCATTTTTTTTCTCAATCTGACCTTCAGATTAGTGTTTTGTTTTTTTTTCTGATGAGATGTTTTATTTTGTCTTCTAATTTTTCATTCTTTTGATTTTGTTTTATGATTTGGATTTTAGAATGCCATTAGCTTCCCATTATCTAACTCTAGCTTTCAAAGAATCATTTTCTTCCTTAAGTTTTTTTAATTTTCTCTTTCAAGTTGGTTGACTTCCTTTTCAAAATTTTCTTGATTTTCTTGGATTGCTTTTTTTCCCTATTTGTCATTTGTTCTCTCTTATTTGATCTTTAAATTCCTTTTATAGTTCTTCTAGTAACTCTTTTTTTTTATTTGGTACCATTTGATGTTTCTCATTTTAAAAGGAGGTTGTTTTTTTTTCTTAGATTCAATACTTTCTTCTGAATATGAACTCAGATCTCCATCTCCATAGTAACAATTTATGGTTAGGTTCTTTCTGCTTTACTTACTCATTTTTATTACTTATTTTGTTTTATTTAGTTTTTTTAGTGGTTATTAGTATAATCAAGTTGTAGTCCTGAGGTACGGGCATTATTCCTAAGCCTCAGATCCCTATGCTATTTTCTGAGATCTGTCTCAGGGCCCAACCTTGGACTCTCTTCTTCACTCCTAAATTATGAGTAGGACCTGTGGCAACACTGACCCACAAATAAGCCTGCTCCCTGTAGTCCCTCTGGTGACTGCAAACTATAGCTGTCCTTTCTGCCCCAGAATTGAAACTAGGGACTCTGATCTTCTGCAATTGTCCACAGCAAATAGGGTTCCTGACACTTACTACTGCACTCACATGCTTGCTCCTTCTCCCTGCAGTCATAGTCCGGCAAGCATCTGTTCAGCACACCTGTGCTTGGCATCCCTTGAAATTGGAAGGTTCTGAGAAGAGCAGAACCAGAAAAAATTTGTACACAATCACAGACGCATCATATGTGTGACAACCAACCTTGATAAACTGCACTCTTCTCAGCAACACAGTGTTATAAGACAAATCTACAAGTCTCAGGATGGAAGGAGATATCTACATTCAGAGAAAGATCTAGGAAGAACAGAGTTTAAATAGAGACTGAAGCAATCTACATGCTATCATTTTTTCATGTTTGATTCTCTTTCTTTTTTCCCATGGTTCACTCCATTGGTTACAACGCTTCTATACAACCAGACTAATGTCCAATGTGAAAGTATTTGCAGATCTTATACTTGATCACATACTGCCATGGGTTGGTGGTGGGTAGAAGAGGGAGGAGAGAAAATTTGAAACTCAAAGGATTCTGGAACTGAATCTTCTAAACTAAAAGTAAATAAACAAATCAATTTAAAAAAAAGAAACCGGAAGGTTCTATCTTTTCCTACTTAGCAATCAGGTGCCCACACTGTTGTTGAGATGAAATTTTCTAAGGCTGAGAGTGTGAAGGCTTAAGGAAATATTAAAGATCTTCCCTGTAGATTTATAGATCTATATGAATAAACTATATTGATCTTTCTTCTTGGAACAGGGGCCAAATTCCCAGAACTAAAATGCCACCTTGCCCTGGTTCACAGGACTAAAAGTTTAACCTGCCTTTGGGCAATTCCTCTTGCTGGAAGTGTTGGCCTCCCTTCTAGGGACAAATGGAATCCATCCTGTTTCCTTTTGAACAAAAACATTTTGCCATATCAGTCCACAGTCTGGACCTGGTCCAGAGCTGCCCTTCATTTAGTGCAGTTAGTTACCTAGCCATGTAAGGTCTGGCTACAAGCCATTTAATTGAACCAATGCCTTTATTTGGTCTACAACTGGATATAAACTGGAGAAATCCCCCTCCCCCCCCCCCACACGTACATACACACTCTTTGGAGTTCACTTGTGGGGAGTGTGCTCTGCCCTGGACATTTTCCCAGTTGAGATTATAGAGACTGAACCTTGCCTCCCCAACCACAAAACCTACATGTAGGCATTCCCCCATTTGGTAATGTATGTAAATATTTCTATTATTCTGTTGGGCTTTATGTTTATAAGTATATTTCCATATTTTTAATCCTGCTTTATATTGTCCTTGTGTTCAGAATAAATGTTATACTGATTCTAATCTGGTGTGAGCACATTCATTATACTATGCAATCCAATCCTAAAAATAGTTAAAGCAGCTGCACATATCTCCTTAATGATACTGCCTGCCTTTTCACCCAGCTGTATCCAACGCTTATTGTCTATTGATTCTGCAAAGTTGACCTAAGGGTACTTGCACTTGACTCAGGCAGAATATACAACCCTAGAGGTTAGGTCTTTTCTGGGGGTCCTATTAAATTTTCTTAGGAGGACAACCGCTTTATCCTGTGTTTGGGCAATTTTCTGTCTTTTCATGGAGGAAATTCAGAGAACTAAAAGTTTTCTGATGTACTCCACCATATTCCCAGAGTCCTCTCACAGAAATACTTTTAAAGAAGTAGACATTTCTATACAGAGCAACAGTACTACATTATAAAATATTGGTTATGTCTCAATTTTTGAAAAATGACTAATTTTGGTCTGCCTATAGAATCTCTGTGATGGCTAAGGTTCAGGAATAGAATCAAGATTTGATCTGACTTGAACATGGAACATTAAAAACATGAATGATAATAGAAAATGACAGTAATTACAAATACCATCAATGCTATTACTATTATCAGAGAAAACACTTCACCTAAACATCTATATCAAAGAAAGCACATGTTACAAAATAAATTGCCCCAGAAAAAAAGATAGAAAAACACTTGAAAGGCTTATAAGGGGTGAAAGGGAATAAGAAGAAGAAAAAGAAGAAGACAAAGAATAAGAAGAAGATATAGAGAGACCATTAAAGGATTTATTTCTAAAATTAAATAAAAAAGCAGAAATGAAAGTGGGATTAAATGGAAGAATTGGTAGTAGTAGAATAGGACTGATATGAAATGAATAAAACCTCATAACACCCAGTCTGCAGGTGAATCTTGTTTGTTTGTTTGTTATTTTTGTGGCACAAAACTACAGAATAAGGAGCATAAATAAAAGGGAAAAATGTTAGAATGAAGAATAAATACGTGATATTTACTAATCAAGTCAGTGTGAAACAATGAAGGGAAAATAATTCCTAGAGTCTCTTAGAGGAAGGTTAAGAGAAGAATGATGACATGATAAAGGGAGGGGGGTTAAATGGGGAATATAAAGTAGCAAATTTTGATACAGTAAAATGAGTAGGGAGCACTGAAGAGATCAACAATGGGATAGAGACAAAATCTGTAATAGAAGAGGAATACATTACAATAGGCATGCTTTTCGGGGATTTGGTACTGAAGGATAACTGCTTCTAAAAGTTCTGTTCCTCAATGGACAGCACCTTGCCTCAGGAAAATAAAAATCAGAGTTCTTTAGTGGCAGAGAATAAATTGAAATCAAGAAGTGTTGGAGGGCATGTATGGACCCAAAGAATAGGTTTCATGGGATACTGGGGAAAAAAAGATCACTGAGAGGCAGAAGGTAGTAATTCCAAACCACACAATCAGAGAGATAGAAAGAATGCTACCATGGGCTATTTTGTATATCATCTCTATCTCATCCAAGATTCAATACTTCTGAGAGCAAGACACAAAGGAAAAAGGGGAGGACACAGCAAGATCTACAAATCATAAAAAAATTCAGAAAATGCAACTCAAAATAGGCACCTTAGCAGCTAAAATTCACTGAGGAAAAATAGAGGCTGAAGAAATAGAGAGGCCATTCATCAAAATTTAGTTCTAGAACAGCCAATAGTTAATATTCAATAAGGAGTAAGCATCTACTTTCTGCCAGACACTGCCTTCAGTGCTGGGGGTGCAAATAACAAAAAAGGGGAAAAAGCATCCCTGGCTTCAAAGAGATTAAAAGTTAACGAGGGAAGATGACCCACCAAAAGATGCTAAAAAGTGTGAGGAGAGGAAGGCGTTTGAGTGATGGCAGAGATGTCAGTCAGAGAAGTCTCAAAGTAGTGCACATAGCTAAGAAATGAGGAAAGGTTTGAATAGAGTTTTCTCCTTAAATGAAGGTTGGGAGTTCATGATCCTATTCTCCAATCAGAGAGGTAGAACATACAGAAAGTAGAGAGAACTTGTGAAGAAAATGACAAAAACGTCCGTTTTTAGAAAAAGAAGTACAACCCCCCAATTTATAGTGGAGGACAGAAAAGGTGATTTTGCTTGGTTATTTAATAGAGGAAATAGAGGAAGAATTACATAACTTAATTGAAAGAGAAAAAAAGGAATTAGCTGAAAAAGATGACCAGAATTCAGTTTTGAAGCACCTATTTTACTTAAGATTGATATCAGGACTTCAATTTGGTCCTGGGAATGCAAATAATATTTGAAGACAATAGGGAAATTTTATTTTGTCTAGTAACTTGGTTGACGGAAGTATTAGATGAATATAGAAATGAATCATTTCACATAAGAGGCCCTATCTTCATCTACCACTGCAATTTAACCCCTGGATTCAGCTCAGATTCTTTAATCTCTATCTTAGTGAGGAAAACAAATACATTTATTATTCCAAATCACATTTTGGCCAACGTTTACATGACAAGAAGTAAACGTCCAGTCTACTTTTTAGCAAAGCTATAAATTTTCATATTGTTCATTGACATTAAGAGAATAATGCAATTACTTGGACTGATTCCATATTTGAATTGAAAGTCATATTCAGTTCTTCTCAAGAGAGATATTATTCTTACTGTTAAATAGTAGCATAGCAATCTATCTTTCTAGCAAATGTCTCATTTTATATGAATTGTTCTAGACACCAATAAATTGGTGATGTGATTTAGAGGATTTTTTTCCATGTGGATATAAAAATCTCATGTTATTTCTTATTCGTATCACTTTTAAAGATAGTATTCCACTGAACTAAGACATATGTAAAGAAATGAGTTAAAGGCTTTTTAGAAATAAAAATACATAAATAATACAATTTTTGCAGGAGAATTGTTTAATAGAAATAATCATGAATCATCTTTACAAACCTGGAATTTATTAACACATCCTTTTTCTTGTCAATCTATGTGTTGATTTCTGGTAAGACAAAGTTTTTTCAAAGTTATAGAAGTTTCAAATATTTTGTAGAAACATAAAACTACAAAATTTTGAATACGCTAAAAGAAATTACATATTCCTTTTTATTTAATTAATTTATTAATTTATTTTTGATTATTTAGTTATTAATAAATTTATTGATTTATGTAATTAATATTTAATTTCTAAAATTAAATATTTTGGAGTTTTTAGTGGTATTCACTATCGTCATAAATACATGATACCTTATGCTTATCGGGGGAAGCTAGGTTGTGCAGCGAATTGAGCACCAGCCCTGAATTCAAGAGAACCTGAGTTCAAATCTGGTCTCAGACACCTAACATTTACTAGCCATGTGGCCTTGTGCAAGTCACTTAACCCCAACTGCTCTTACAAAAAAAGAAAAAAAAACCTTATGCTTCTCTCATAAAATATTCAGCAATGTAATGTACTTGGTTCTTATCCTGTGATACTGCTTTTTAAACTTGTAGTAAAGTGAATGTTTTAATCACTTTTCTTAATGTAACTACTCTGTTGTTAATTATGTGACTGTAAGAAAACTTCATTTGCTTTTAATTTTGTTGTTTCTTTTTTATTTTAATTTGTTCATGATGTATTGATATTAGGGCAAGCAATATGTTAGACAATGAAATTTAGGGAAGGTGAGAATTTTCCTTGGCGCAATATACATAGGAAAAGTTTCCTTTACAAATTTACAAATGAGGAGAAGAAGAGGAGGTGTGCGAAACACATGAAATCTCATCTGATTACACTCCTAGTATCATTCTCTTTCCCCAAACTTCCATATACAATCAAATGCACGCAACTTCTTCCCCCCCCACACACAAATAAGCCACATATATGTACTCACAAGATATTAAAGCCAGAATCATAATAGAAATCACAGGTAGATCTGTCTTTCCACATTTATATACCTTTTAAAAGTTTCCTTCATGCTGTTTCTGCGTGTATATGATATGGCTAGATGCTTGATGACCTAAACTCCTATGTGGAAGAATCAAGTTCATTTGGTAATATGCTTAGCACAGAGCCTGGCACATGGTATGCACTTAATAAATGCTTATTGATGATACTGATGATGATATTTTGTCAATATTTTATCATAATTTGACTGTGGTGCAAGAAATTATTACTTGATTTGCTGAAATTTATATTCCACAATGTAGAGATTAGAGATAGTATATGGCTTACAACTAAAGTCTTATTTATTTAAACATCATGAATCCTCTTGTTAGAAGGCACCTCTAGAATACTGATGCAACTGATTGAAAACAGAAAAAAAATGTGGTTTACTATCATGCCAATTAGATAATTTGATTGTCTTTACAAGTTAGTAGTTTTTTTGTTTTGGGGGTGGGGAGGCTTCCTAATGACAGAAGTAAGGAAAAATTTTTAACTTACAGCAGTTTTCCAGATACTCAGAATGTTATGATTTTTTATGATGGTCAATTTCCAGATACCACAAGGCAAGTATGAACTTTATCTGTACAAAGAAGACACTAAATAATTCAGCTGTTTAGTCACAAAGTGTGACAGTAACTAAGCCTAGCTTTTAAATAGTGGGAATGGTCATGAAAAGGCCATCATAAAATGGGGAAGACTAAAGGTAAGAGTTGAAGATATTGTAGAACTAAAAAAAAATAATGATTTGATGGATAACAGTGTCCTTTATGCTTTCCTATGTAAATGCTTTATAATTGTTCTTCCACATTCTAAAACTTCATAGCAGTAATATAAAAGTCATCAACTACTTTTTTATAGCTCTTACATTTTACAGTGAATCTTAGCCCTATGGGACATAGTATTGTAATTAACCAAAACCATTTTCTTCTCAGTAAGGTGTTAACACTCCTGGTCTTCATTCATGTATTCATATAGTGGTAATAAGGGAAGGTAGTTAGGTTTATGAGTTTCAATAATAAAATATAGCAAATCAATTTCAGGCATCCAAAGGATAAAGTAATTTGTTCCCCATATGATCACCTAGCACTATTACTTCACTAACTAACCAATCAATTAATCACATACACACACATACACTAGTGTGTATATACACATACATGCATACATACATATGTATTGATGTATGTATGTATATAGGCACACATATGAGATGAGAGAGATGTTTACATGCATCTGTGTGTATGTATGAGTGACTACATTATCGACTTTGCTAAAATGCTGAGGAATTTCCTTGAGGAAAGCAGTGGGATCTCATTTCATAAAGCTTTTCCAAAGCCTAGTAGATTATATAACTCTTGGTAGGTGCTCATTAACATATTATTAAATAAATTATAAAGGAAAAAAGTGAAAGGCAAAATTAAATTGCTTAGATACAGTATTTGTTTTTTATTATTATTATTTTAGTTTCCTTGCAAAGAAAGAAGAAATATACTGACACAAATATGTAATGAGTTAAGAAGTCCAAATTCTAATATTAATCTGTATACAATATGGTTACAAAATAATGAAGTATGCTATTGAAGAACTTACAGTAATCATTCTCATAACTGTTTAGCTCTACCTTATAAAAGTTATGAAAAATATAAGTAGTTTGTGTCCATGGGCTAAGGAATTTCAGTTTTTATGTAGGAATATCCAACCATCATGTAAGGGAAATTCAGACTATCCAGCTTTAAAATTTTTCTTTGTATTTTCAATGATAGTTCCATTAATAAATGTAATCAGATAGAGAATTTTCTAGTTATCTTTGTTACAACTATTCCTTTGTTACATCATTCTGTATGCATATATGTGTGTACGTACACACATATATAAATGTACATACACACATTTGTATATATGTATCCATGCTTGCAGATATGTAAGCATTAAATGTCTCCCACTCCAGTTTCATGTCTCTTAAGAGAACATTTGTGATGTAACTGCTCCCAGATGAAAAGAAAATTGCTCTTGTAATATGAAAACTTGGATTGGCTTTCTAATTTAGCCATCATTTATTACCTATATAGTTTCAATCTCATGGAGCCCTATATATTTTTTTACCTTGCAAAAAAGATACTTTCCTATTATACCTTGGGATGTGTTTTATATATTTTAAAGTGTTATCTAGACATGATGTATAATGTCAATACTTTTTCTTAGCATTTTTTCTATGGATAATAGGAGAAAAAGACCTTTAAATTATCTATGTCATTAATAAGAACTTGAGTTCTAATTCATCATATAAATTGTTTCTTCATGGTATTATAGGCTTATTGATTTGCATTGCACTAATTCTATTATTTAAAAAGAAAGATAAACAAAGAGTTAAAAGGGCAATATTGTGAAAGCCTTACGATATAGAGTGATGTTTTATACACTCAAAGTTTCTATATTTTAAGTAAATATTTGTTATATCATTAGTTAACACTTTTAAGACAAGTCATCATAGAATTTTCAAGGTAACATCCTATCTAATACATACATACACACTCACACATATATGCCTATGTATTGACAAGCAAAGTATTACTTTGCTTTTTTTAGGTATTCAAGTGCTTTTGATTGTATCAGGAGTCTTTGTTGGAAACAGTATGCATTGTGTCACCCTTAATAGGCCTAAGGGAATTTGAAGACTTTCCCTGCCCTTAATAGGGCTAAGGTAATCACATGGAGCCCATGATGGGAGGAGTTTGCCTAAAGAGCAAAACACAGGGAGGGTGGAACAGGAAAAGTGGAACAGGAAGGAGCAGAACAGAACAATGCTTGAACAGAACTGGGAGCAAGTAGAACCAAGAGAGAGAATGTTTATGATTTTGGCTGTCTGTTGATCTGTGTTACTTTCTGAGAACTGAGAGAGATTGTTTGCAATTTTAATGTTCTGTCTATTGATCTGCGTTATTTTGTCAGACAGAAGTATTCTGTCTGTTGATATGTGTTTGATTTCTCAGAAAGCAAGTGAATTGAGATGATAGTGCTGGTAATGTGTATAAATAGTGTTATAGCCCTGTTAAGCTTTGTTTTCCTAGAACAGAAACTGTGAAGAGCTTGGAGTGGAGCAGGCCCTGTGAGCTGAGACAATGAATAGGAGCAGGGAGAGCTGCATAAATGTGAATCCAGTCAAGAGTCAGAGGAATAAAGGCAAGAGATGCGAGCAGTCAGCCCCTGGAGGAGGATCCACAGAGTTTGGAAGTCAGTCTTCTATTAAGATGAAAGACGTATTTACTTGAGTATTCTGTACTGATTGATGATATTGTAACTTACTCTGACTTAAGGGGTGGATGTTTTTTGTATTTTCTGTTACCTCTTAAACATGACTATATGGTATACTCAATGATATACTTTGTTTAAGACTATGTGGACACCTTAGTAATAAGTTGTTATGTTGAATGCTATGCTTTAGTTTATAGCAGGGAAAAATAGAGAGTTCATTATATTATGTGATTAGAACATTAAAGTTATTCATAGCAGCAGTCCTCAGGAGTATTGCTTGTGATCAGCTTTAAAACCTATATGCTATTTTTTATCTTCCATAATTCAGTTTAACAAATTCCCCTTTTATATAAGTAGCACTTACAGAGAGGGATGAATGTCTCATTTTATTCATATAGGTAACTTGCACAGCTAGGGAAATCCCACTACCAATGACATAAGTAGGTAATTTCTTTACAATTTATAGTCTTAGAATAATAATTAAAGCATAAAGAGTTTCATTGATTTACCCAGGGTCTCATACTCAGTATGTGTCAAAGGCAAGTCTTGAACTTAGATTCTGTTGCCTTTCAGGCCAACCAGCTATATACACTATACAACTATTTCTCTGAGTCAGTGGAACACCAACTAAATAATTTAGAAAATAAAAATAAATACCCACACGCAGATCCATGATTATTTACTTCCAGTTCATCTCTTCAAGATTCTGGCCAGATTTCTCTGCAATCCATTCACACTCATTGATGTTTGGAGTAATAGTGTGACCAAGTGGAAATTGCACTGTTTGAGTCAGAGGACTTAGGTCTCTGTCTTTCCACTGATACAACTTCTTTGATTTGAGGTAAGGCATTTAGCGTTCCTGGCTTTCAGTTTCCTCATCTATAAAAGAGTGGGATGGGATTAGATGGCCCCTGATAACTTGTCTATCTCTTGACCTATTATTCTAAAGCAATGTCCTTATAAATACAATTTGATGTAGGTAGCACCTGTATATCTATTTCCCTGATGTGTTTATGGGTTCTATGATTTTTCTATAGTCATTAATTAATGTATAAAACAGATTTAAAATATGGCCTCTCTCCTTCCTAGAAATCGGACAATCTATTAACTACACCGTAATATACACATAATAACATAATAACTACACATAATCCATGTGAAAATATCTTCCTCTTTCTGTCTTTTCCTTTTTCTGTTAACTTCCTTATATAACAATTTTGTTCTTCCTTACCAAGAAAACTTCAATCTAGAAAGAAGCTTAAGGGAAAGTAGGACTGACTGGATGATAGGATACTTCTCATAATTATAACTATTTTTCTGTCAAAACATGCAATAATATCAAGATGCTTCTATAGAGTATGCAAATATTGCTATATCTAGTTGGAATTATTGGTAGTCTTCATGACAATGTTTTTAAAAGGGAAAATTTGAATGATCCTATAAACTGTAATGATCAAGATGATCCCTCAGGAAAAAGAATTTTTTAATGGAAAATGCATTCCAAATCTACATAGGAACATAATATAAATATCTCTTCTTTTTCAAGTAATATATGGCTTTAGTAATGCATTCCAATTGAAGAAGTAATCTCAATGATATACTGATAATGTGAATGCTGTCTCAGAAAAACCCAGACAACAGATTGAACATCTCATTTAGATTAGCCATGGGTTGCTATACTCTCATTATATAAGTTGTATTTTGACTTAGACTTGTGATTATTTGTTATTTTGTGTTTATTGTATGTGTCCATATCTTAAGATTAACATAAGTTCTTTATAACAGTAGTCATTTATACGTTTACATATATATATATAATGTTTATATACATATACATAAATACACATGTCTATATATTATATATAGATACACCTATAGAACTGGAACCCAATGATAAACATAATTTCCTACATAATTTTATGTGTTATATTCAGATATATCTTTGAGAGGGAAAAATATACTTGGTAGCAAAATTATATTTATGTAGAGGGTAGCTAGGATTTACATGATTTATCATTGTTGAGACCATTTTTTATGATGCAGTTTGAGCTAAGAATAGTTAAAAACAACAACTGTGTTTTTTTAAATATGGATAATAATAAGGTTGTTTCAGAGGACCAAAGATTTAATAATACAAAGAATAATTTGCATAATTTAATAATGCAAAGAAAACATGTATAGCATTGCTGTATAAGTGAGAGAGCTAGTTGCATTGGCAGTAAGAATACTCTAGACACAACCCTAGGTCTGCCATTAATTGGCCCTTGATTCACGAAGATCTGAATTCAAATCTGACATCAGTTACTTACTACCTGTGTAATTGTGGGCATGTCATTTAATATTTGTCTGCTTCTTTCTCCTCATCTGTCAAACAGAAACAACAATATGCCCTACTTCCTGGAGTGCCATAAGGATGGAAAGAGATAATATCTGAAAAGTACTTAGCACAATGTCTGTCACATAGTATGTGCTTAATATAAGTTTCTTTCCTTACTTGAGGTATTTCCCTCTCTATACTATAGCTCTTAAAGTGTTGTTATGTAGTCTGGTTGAAGATACACCTACAGGAAAAAACATTACACTTGTTTTAAAGTAGCAAAAACATCTCTCTATGATGGTTTATAATGGAATTTTTAAAAAATTCAGATGTCTTACATTTTACAGCTATTGTCTAATGTATTTTAGTGAAATTGAATGAAAAAAATTAAGTGCTTAATATATGCAAATCACCATACTAAAGAGGTAGAAAAGTGAGGTTTTTGTTCTTAAGAAAGGTCATTTTTTTTAAATTAAGGGAATGTAGCATGTTAGAGGATTCAACATCAGGACAGATGAATAGACACAGTGTCTCTTACGGTCCAATAGCAAGACAGAGGGTTAAGAAGCCAACATATTATCAAGATCAAGGCATAAATCTAATATATGAAAAATGTGTCCATAATTCATTTTGATGACAATGTTGCTTTACTCAGAGAATGCATTTCCTCTGTTCAATGATTTGCCTTGAGATTATTGCTCCATTTAAGGTCCCTTTACTTCCTTCCATCTTCCAAAATCTATGTTGTTATAAATATGATTTCCCTGTTGCTACATCAGAAAATCATGTCATGTACCAGTGCTAAGGAACCTAAAGTGGATTGGGGACAGAATCCATGTAAGAGAGAGAAAAAAAAACCTGCAATATAATTAGAAAATCACATGTTTTCTTGCTGCCCTAATTTTCTCTTACTCTTAAATATTCTCTTGAGTTCAATTATATTCACCTAGACTGACAAGCTTGTTGAACTTAGAGAACATTTGTAAAAAGAAAGGAGCTCCCCCTCCTCAAATCTTTTAAATCTATAATATAGAAAGATAATAAATCCATGTATCTAGAGGTTAGGAGATACAGAAAATAAGGTTTTACATAAAGATGTATCTATGTGTATGTCTGTATTTTTTCTACATGTGTGACAAATCCACATTTCCTAGCTTTTGTTTATTCAATATAGAGGTATCATTTTGATTAAATAAAACATTTCAATGTACAATAAAATATAGCTTTGTATTATTAGCTGATGGTTAAAGTTATCTCATGTAAATCCATGAATAATACTGGCAATAATGTGTGCATAATATGGTCTGAAATATTTTACTTGAAATATAGAATTCTTTTAAAAAGTAACCATTTTAACAAATCATTTTGATCTATTTAATATTTATTATAAATATTACATTATTATTATTAAATACTATAACTATTAATAATATATTATAAAGCAGGTTCTTCTTGGTCATAATTATAGGGGCTACCCACTGAAGTATCTAGTAATAAAACTGTCTCTAAAGAGTTTATCCTTCACTATATATTCAACTATCCCCTCAAACCTCTAATTCTAATCTTTTCCTATATATTCAGAAATAATATCCCTTCTATCTTCTGGGAATTTTCAGTTTGATGCTCTACCATTTCCTTAAACTCTTTTTGCCCCAAATTCAATATATCATAAATTGAAATTATCACTCAATGTTCATTGTTCTAGACCTTTATGCTAAAAACTTTAAAGTATTTTTTATTCCTTTCTCCGTTGTATCTAAATTTTCACAAACTGTTTTTAGTCTTTATTCACAGTGTCTCTGAAATTGGTTTATGAGGAGTAATTGCACAGTGTAAAGTCATTTATGTTCAAATATCTCCCCAAATCCTTAACACCCTTGAGACCTCATGCAAGTAACATATTCTCTTCAGTATTTTACTGGCATTATAATTGCCCAGGTCCTTTCTTTTTACCACTAAATTGAAGGATTTATCTTCCTTTTTCCAACTATTTTACCATAAAATCCATTGAGTATATCTTTGGTAGAGTATTAAAAAACCCCCAAAAAACAGCAGCATTGTCTTCATACTATTTCTACAATCAAACTAGAATGTGTTCTACCATCTATTTCACCAGAAGTTGAAGTCTTCCCCACAGAACACCAATTTTTTTTGTAAAATGTAGCTTATTTAACTTAGAGTTAACATTCCATAAATGAGTGACCAAAGCACTAACTCATTTTGTCCCTGAAAAACTCTCCTCAAGAAATCAATAGGGTTCTTCCCACAAATTTGTTTATTATGAAACGACTGCAGTGTCTCTGGAGAGAACAACCATAGAGTGGACTTTTAGATAATGTAAGAAAGATATTTCCCTTAGATGAGTTAATTTCCTTGTCTCTTACAGATGGGGAATGTGATGTTCTTATCTGTTTAAGATGAATTCTTTATAAAGTTTCAGATTGTTGCTCTTAGTCTGAAAATTTAAGAGAGGCCCACAGCCAGGTAGGTGGTATAGTGGATAGAGGCCTAGGCTTGGAATTAGTTAGATCTTGAGTTCAAATCCACCTTGAAAATTTAATAGCTCCATGACCATAAGCAAATCATAAAACTCTATTTGCTTCAGTTTTCTGAAATGTAAAATAAAAAAAAATCCTATCTTATAAATTTGTGAGAAATAAATGAGATAATTTTTGTAATAGTGCCAGACATATAGTATATGTTATATACATTTTTATTCTCTTCACTTCCCCTTTTTGTAAAAACACTTTTTTACCTTGTGCCTGCATCTATCTCATGAATTTTTCTGAGGATCTTTTCCCAAGAGTCTGAAAGGGCTTTAAAAGAAAGATATTAATTCTTCATATTTTTAGAGAAATCAGAAAGAGTAATTCTGATAATTCCTGATTTAGTATTTTAAATGCCCCAAATCTCAGTGGCATCCTCAGATTCTGAGAGGAGAGGGAATAGCTATCCTTAGGGAACATAGATTATCGATGTGAATAGGGATTTGACAAGCAAGACCAGAGCAAGTGCTATATAGGTATCACATCATAAACTATTTTATTGTAATTGTTTGATGGCTAATAGTTTACACAACTGAATTATGTGTTATTTGAAATCAGGTATACAGATGCATATATATATACATATATAATATTATATACATATATATATATATAATTCTGTAGAATTCTATTAAGCACACGTTGCATATTCAGCAAAGAGTTGGTGATTAATTCTTTGAATTACCCCCAAATATTGAAATCTTTCAAATTTTAGAAGTACCCACAGTGGAATAGCTTTCATAACAGATACCAGGTATTATAGTATCATATTTCTTTACAGATATAACTATATCTCAGGAATTATATCTCTTTAAAATATGAGTTGGACCTCATGGTCACTGAGGTTCATTTCAACTTTTAATTCCTGTATTCCTGTGAACCTATATTAATGCAATTTTTACTTAAACAGTGTCATATATCCCAAGGGCAGTGTTATGATAAGGCCTGACAAATTCATCCCTAAGAGTTAATGTATTGGAAAAAGTATGCAAAATACAGTGCTTAAAAAGCACGTTCTTAGGGAAATAGCTTCCTAATAAGTAAGTTTGACTCATCTTCCACTCTCAATTTTGTTTAAAAACAAAAAGCCAATTTCCTTAAGCATCAGGTAATTTGTATTTTGAAAAGATGATTATTTTCAGAGAGAAATGAAAAAGAATATTTCAGTCATCAAAGCATCTCCGGGGACAGGTTAGGGAAACTGAAAGATCATAACAGATGTTTTCAGCTATCTAGTTAGCTAATGCTATGATGCAAATAATTGTTACTGCTATTATCTTTGGAACCAGATGTCTGATGTCCCTGTGAGAGAGAAGAAAATAATAATAATAATGGTAGAGATGATTTTTAAGTCATTGCCAAGTTACAACTTAATAGGCATTTTGTCTGTACCATAACCATCATGCACATGAAAATGATAAGGTGAAATACTTTTTTTTCTTTTGATTTTACTAAAGCATTTTTGCTTTTAAAAATCAAGGAATAATTAATTAGCAATAATTCCTACTGTCACAATATACTAATGAGACTACAGAATTAGGAGGGAAACAGGAGTCATTCCAGCAAGACTTTGTCAACTGAATCAGACCTGAAAAATTATTTAATTAATCTTACAGCATGTTTATCCAAAATTTTCTCTATGGAAAAGCCTAGTGGTTTGACGACAGTTTTCTTACACTGATAACTCTGAAACTGGGCTCAGGGAGGGAACAAGGCTTTCAGTCAGGATATCTTCAGGGGCTCAGTTCATCTTGAAAGTGGCATACTGCCCTCTGGCAGAAATGCCTGTGTCCTGGGTTTAACAGAGCTCCTTTTACCTGCCAAAGGACAAAGGAAGCCAAAGGCATTGGGACTTAGTGCCCAATATAAGCATAAACATTAACAGGGCAACTCTTGCAAATGATTTGTATATATACATTTTGTTTTATATGATTTGTAATCTTAAAATGACAGGTTAACTAATTTTCTTATGACTGGAATCATTTTAAATACATTAGGGGAACAAGTAATATTAAGAAAATCTGTTGGTATCATTTTGTAAAGCAAATAACTGCCCCATATTCTGTCTGTCAGTGGAAAAAGCCCTGATTTGGAGTCAAGAGAACTGAATTTTAATTTATGCTCAACTGTAGTTTACCACATGCCTTTTGGTAAGTTACTTGACATCTGAAAGTACACTCATATTAACTTGGGATTTTCATATTGGATGATCTTAAATTGAAAAACACATCTCATGTAATTAATTTCCTCTTCTATTTGTACTTAAACTTATTTTTTAAAAATATAAGTGAATTGCTCTCTCTGTCGGCGCTTCCCGTGGAGGGGCTGCTGTTTCTTCACCGGCGCCATGCCCGCCCTCAGACCCCTCGTGAAGCCTAAGATCGTCAAGAAGAGGACCAAGAAGTTCATCCGGCACCAGTCCGACAGATATGTCAAGATCAAG
>CM053600.1:7433282-7466347 GCA_028646575.1 Pseudocheirus occidentalis
GGCCTGATAAATGTGGTAACTGTGCCTCCAGTGCAGGCAATCTGCTCTCCTATAGACTGGGCTCCGCCTGACTGCCCCAGGGGCTGACCCGGCCAGGGTTTTGGCCGCGGCTCCCAGACTGCTGTGAAGAGCCCCACCTGTTGAGCTGCCTGTAGCAACAGATGTGTTTTCTGTCTTTTGGAGAGTTTTGGAGCTTGAAAATCTGTTTTAGAGTCCCATTTTATGAGTTTTTAGCGTGTTTGTGTGGGAGCTGTGGTGCTTTGCTGCTTCTACACTGCCATCTTGGCTCCGCCCCCCTGCCCCCTTGTTGGGAAGGGACCTGATGGTGTAATTGGGGAGTCAACTTTCTCTAAACCTCCTATCTCCCTTTGCCCTCTGTTCTCCAGACCACCCCATGTTGCCCCAGGAATGTGGGAGATAGTTGAATGAATTGTTTGGGATCAGGAAATTCCTGGGTAAGCTATTTCTGTCATTCCAGCATTTGTTTCTGACTCCTAGATCCTAAAGTGTCCCCCCACCTTGGTCTATATCCAATTAAATGCAAGGCCTGGGAGGGACACACAGCTGTTAATGGCTACTCAAGGCCCTGACTCGTTCTGTCTAGAGTGGGGCCCAGAGCAGGTGAAAGCTTTTGAGACTTTGCAGCTTTACCCAATAGTCTCTATGATGGAAGGAGAGAACAGGCTCCAGCAGTTGTTGCCTTTGTTTGAAAAGCTGCTGTTGCTTTCCATGTGCTGTCCATGGAGCAATGTGGAAAGGAAGGGGATATCTGACAGCCTTTTGACCTTGTCATAGTCATCTTTAATTCCTACCAGGGAAATTGTTCTTTTGCTATAATTTTCTTTTGCCTGTTTTTGGTCTTTGTTTGCTTAACCTCTTTGCCAGGTTTGTCTTCTCCAGGGTTTAAGCCTTAAGTTCTCCAGCCCACTAGACTTGGCATCAGGTGTGTTCCAGAGTCTGACCCCTTGGATGCAAAGGCTGACCCCCTTGAATGGGACCCAGAGAGGCAGGGACAGCTCTATGCCCCTTGCCAGCAGGAAGAACTTACAGAAGCTGAATCTTTCTCCCTTTACTCCAAAGGAATTTGGTCCCATTTGTTTGAGGGGGGAATGATGAGGTGTAGGCTCTGGGACACCCCCCTTGAATTCTCCTTGATTCTTTGAGGTACATACTCTGGGAAACCTCTTGAAGTCTGATTGAATCTTCAGGAGGCATTTGCAGAGGCCATAAGTATTTCATTATGGCTGGGCCCAAACCTGTTACTAGCCTGGCCATCCATTGTCCATCTGCTTCCCATCCTGGAGCCTATCAAAATATCAGTCCCCCTCCCCAAACTCATTACTGGAGTTTGACCTCATTAACTCCACCTGAAGTCCCTCCTCAAACTCATTGCTGGAGTCAGACCTCATTGGCTCCTCCTGAAGACCCTCCCCAGGCTCCTCCTCTGAAACACTCCTAGATTCCTCTCTATATAAAACCCCATCTTCCCTCCATCTTAGTGAGAGCACCATAGGATAGCTTAGCACAGACTTGCTCTGTGTGAGAGCTCTGTGAAATGGCCTAGCAGAGACTTGCTCTGTGAGAGCACCATAGTATAGTATAGACTGGTTCCTTAAGAGTCTACCCCATATCTTTCAATAAACCTTACTTTTTCTTTGGCTGAGAAGACTTAAGCGGAATTCTTTTGGCAGGACCCGGCTTGTTGGTATTTTGGGGTCTCAGGCAACCCTAACCCTCTGTGGGTAACCTCTTCATTTTTATGGTTCCCTGACCGGGAAACACTGCTAATCTCAAGCTCTTCTCCAGCTAGGACTGGAAGGTACGTAAGCCTCTCTTTTTCCCTATTGCTTTCTTGTCCTCCAAGTAGCTTGGAGGTGTTTTTTGGTGTGTGTTTTTTTATGCTTTGTTTTGTTTTTGTGGGTCTGACCTCTCAGGTACCATTAGGTCAGACAGCTAGGTACTCATCGTGACCTCAGGTTCTTGGTCCTGTTTGGTTGTGTTGGAGAACATGGACACGTGAGCAGCTTCTGAAGAATGGAGGACAAGGACAGATGCCTCTCTTCTGCAGTAAATAATATATCCAAGAGTGATAATAATTCCCCCCAAGTATACAAATTGGGTCCTAAAAAGCATCTTGTAGGAGATGGTAGACCACAGTGCTGGAAGCCATATAGGTGCCAAAGGGTTTGAAGACTGGAAAAAGTCATTGGATTTAGGAATTAGAAAGTTATTGGTGACCTTAGAGAAATTTTACTAGGATGCTAAAGGTCAGAAGCCTGATTGCAATCGGTGGAGAAGAAAGTGAATAACAAGGAGTCTACTATACAAAAAAAAAAAAACATTTTTTTTCAGCAGTTAGGCAGTGAAAGGGGGAAGTAAAAGTGAATGGGAAAGCAACTGCTGGATGGGATAGAAAAGGTCAGGGAAGGCTTCTTCAGGTTTTAGAAGACCTGAGAATCTTCCAGGCAAATGTGATGAAATTTTTGTAAACTTTTGTCATTCAAGGACACGATTTTGAGGGGAAAAAAAATGTAAGTGGAATTTGTATCACAGCTGCCAATATACTCTTAGCTAATATTGTAGGGTACTTACTGTGTTTGGAAGAATATTTGTATAGAACAAATTAGGACACAAATAAGTGCATTTGTACGTTAATAAGCAAAAGCGAACATTGTTCAGTATGGCTTCTTCACAAAAGACCTGTCCTTCAAACTTTTTGAAAATTTGATTGTATTTTTCACATGCTATTAAGTATGTAATTATATGTGCAATTGGTCATGGCTCTTTACAGGAAGCATTCAACAAGAAAAGGGCCAAATTTTTCCCTTCAGTGCTCACACACCTCTTAAAATGATGTCGGTGAGAGAAATACAAATATTTGTGAGTCGATTTTTTTTTTGTTTTGCTTTTTTTTTTACTTATGAGACTTGTAATTTTTCTTGTAAAAATCTTTCTTTTTTGCATAAAAATTGCACCTTTAGTCTGAGTTATGTAACTTTGATCTAATTCAACAAACACTTATTAAATGCCTACTGTATATAAAGCACTACACTAAGAGCAGAAAATATAGAGTCAGAAATGAAAGTCCCTCCTAGGATCTAATATTCTATTGGATGGATGGAACAGCAACCCAAATATAGAAGACAAAACACATACACATCCATCAATCAACAAACATGCATTTACTGGGTGCCTATTATATGCCTGGCACTGTCCTAGTATATAAATGAATAATTCAGAATTCAGTAAAACAGAATGAAACCATTCCTGTTCATATAGAGCTTGCATTGTAATGGAGAGATTCTAAGTACTATATATGCAAATGCAAAATAAATATTAAAAAATAAAAAGTAGCTAAATATAAGGCAGTTTGAGAGAGAGGATGTTAGCAGTTGGGGAGATCAGGGAAGGTTTCGTGAAGCCGGGTGGCACTGTGGACGGTGTGCTTGGCCTGGAGTTGGAAAGGCATGAGTTAAATGTGGAATCCTATGTTCGCTAGCTGTATAACTCTGGCCAAGTCATTTAACTGCTCTCTGCCTGTTTCCTCAACTATAAAATGGGAATTATAATAAGACTTACCTCCCAGGGTTTTTGTAAAGAGCAGAGAAGATAATATTTGTTAAAAGCTTCAGTGTCTTAAATATAGTAGGTGCTTAATGAATGCTCATTTTCTTTCTCCTATGAGGTGCTCCTTAACACTTTGTTTGGGCAGGTAGGTGGCAGAGTGAATGGAGTGCCAGATCTGAAGTCAGGAAGACTCATTTTCCTGAATTAAAATGTGGGCTCAGTCACTTACTAGCTGTGTGACCCTGGGCAAGTCACTTAATCCTGTTTGCCTCAGTTCCTCATCTGTAAAATCAACTGGAGAATGAACGGGGAAACCATTCCAGTATCTTTGCCAAGAAAACTCCAAATAGGGTCACAAAGAATCAAACACAATGGAAATTACTGAACAACAAAAAAAAAACAAACTTTGTCTTGATGGAAGAGGTGGATTTTGTGAGAGTTAGGTGAGGAGAGAGTGAGTCAAAAACATTTACCATTTTTGAGGTACATTCCAGGAATGGGGGATAGTCAATGGAAAGATACCTGACAGGAAAAGAATTACAGATGAGGCCAGTTTGGATGAGGTGCAGGCTCTGGGAGCCCCCCTGAGCTCTCCTTGAATCTTTGAGGTATAGGCTCTGTGAAACACTTTGAAGTCTGAATAAATCTTCCCACTTGATGAGGCATTTTCAGAGGCCATAAGTATTTCATTGCGGCTGGGCCCAAACCTCTGTTACTAGCCTGGCCGTCCATTGTCCATCTGCTTCCCATCCTGGAGCCTATCAAAATATCAATCCACTCTTGTATTGACTTCATTGACTCCTCCTGAAGACCCTCCCCAAACTCCTCTTCCAGACCACCCCTGGATTCCTCCCACAACCTTTCTGTACATAAGAGCCCTTCTTGCCCCCATGTGGGTGAGAGCACCATGGAATGACCTAGCACAGACTTACTCTGGCCCACTTGCCCAATGTGAGCATCACAGATACCTAGGCTCCCTAAGAGTCTGCCCCATATGACGAAAGAGATACTGTGAAGGTAGAAATGGCAAGATTTGACAACTGATTGGATATGTAGAGTAAGGGGGAGTGACGTGTTGAGGTTTAAACCTGATAGACTGTCAGTATAGTGTACCTTCAACATAAATAGGGATACTTTGAAGAGAGGTGGGTTTGGGAGGAAAAGATAATGAGTCCCTGCTTTGCATACATTTAAGATCTCTCTGAAACATTTAGTTTCAAATATCCAATAGACAATTGGAGACGCAGAAATGAAGCTCAGAGAAGAGACTGGTGTTGAATATATGTTTTGGGGAATCACCAGTGTATAGAATCTATGTTACAGATGATAATTAAACCTTACCAAGAGGGTCTTGGACAGAACCTTGGAGAGCACCCACGATTCAGAAGTGTGATATGGATGATGAGCCAACAAAGAAAGTAGATTCAGATATATAAGGAGAGAGTAATGTCATAAAACCCAGAGAAAAGAAAGTATACAGGAGGGTTGGTCAAAAATGTCAAATGTAGTAAATAGGTTGAGAAGGGTGAAGACTTAAAAAAACCATTTGATATCCCATTTAAGAGATCATTGGTAACTTTCGAGAGAGCAGTTGAATGATTATGTTGGAAGACAAAAGGTAGAGGCTTGAGGAATGAATGAAAGAAAGAAGTGGAGAGACCAAGGTTCGATAATTTTTGCAAGGAATTTGACTGAGAAGTGGAAGAAGGACAAAGGATGAAACTTGGGCATGTTTCTAAGGAGTAAGGAAGGAGGTTTTCTAGGTGAGATATTGAACCTAGCTTTTCATATTCCCAACTCAGCTCTTTCCAATGCACCAGGTTTCACCCTTGATGTCCACAAGATGATATGGCTTATTTGGCTTTCTTGTCAAGCTTTCTACAAATCTGTTTTTCTCTCTACTGCTTCTTATTGTTTTGCAAGGTGATATTGTTCATAATCTTCTATGATTCTCCTTTATAACATTGTATAAACAAATTTATATTTTGAAACATAATTCATTCTCTTCATTCAATAAAACCCAGTGTTTTAAATCATAAATCATTTGTAAGCAACTTCAGTTTCCTCCTTGTGATTTACACTGTTTAAACTTCATTATGTTATAGTGATCATCAGTGTTGATGTCTGTTTCTTTATCCATTTCCATGGCCATGTTGAAGCTGTTTAATTGCATGCCTGATCTTATCATCTTTATGCTTTCTTATAATTTGATGGTGTTTTTTATCTTGGATCTAATTAGTTAGTGGTCTGATTATAGACAGCTGATTCAGAAATTGCCCCCATATCAATAATCAGTTCTTTCCTTTCTATTAAAATGCCATCTATTAAAACATAAGCAATTTCATTTTTTGCAGTTAAATTAGTGCTATGTTCAGTGCTTCCAGATTCTATTCTTGAAGAAGGCATTAATGATATATAGGCTTGAGGTTTATGTTTTGTCTATAAGCCTTTGGCTGCTCTTGCTTATTTCTTCTCAACAATATTATTTTTTGCTTTAATTTTTTTTTGAGGGCAATTGGGGTTAAGTCACTTGCCTAAGGTCACATGGCTAGTTTTTATGTTAAGTATCTGAGGCTGGATTTGAACTCTGGTCCTCCTGACTGCAGGGCCCGTGCTCTATTCACTGTACCACCTAGCCGCCCATCCTCAACAATGTTTTTGTTCTCTTTCCTGTGTCCACCTTTGCAATGAAATCACTGAATATTAAAAAATATATTGATTTAATTTGGAAGGTCCTATTAGTTTCTTCACAGAATTTCTCTACCTTCTCATCCTCTACAACAGATATTCACATTTGGGTTGCAACTATCTTCATAAGGGTTTCATTTGGAAATGCTCTTAAGTAAGATGTACAAGGATTCATGAAATCATGTTTCTTTTTGCCTTTGATTGCACATTAAAGCACATTCTTCAGTATCCTTTGTTTTCTTTTCTAGGGAGAACCTTGAAGTCATTCCTTCATATATCTGCAACTTCTTTTTGTCTTCTAGTTTCACAACATCAAGAAAGTCAAGATACACATGATTTAGCTCCTCTGATAATAATACATCCATTCATTGGTCACTGGACAAAGATCTTTTTAAAAAAATATTTAATATTCTATTTTTTCCTAATTACATGTAAAATAATTTTTAACATGTTTTAAGTATTGTGAATTCAAATTCTTTCTTTCTCCCTTCTCTTTCCCCTAATCAAGAAGTAATTTGATATGGATTATACACATGTAGTCACACAAAATATATTTCTATATTAGCCATGTTGTGAAATAATACACAGACCAAAAAGGAAAAACTCCCCCCAAAAATACAGAAAGCAAAAAAAAAAGTTTTCTTCAATCTCTATCAGTACTTTCTCTGGCGATGGGATAGCATTTTTCATCATAAGTCCTTCAGAATTGTCTTGGATCATTGTATTGCTGAGAATAGCTGAGTCATTCACAGTTAATCATCATACAATATTGCTGTTACTGTGTACAATGTTCTCCTGGTTCTGCTCATTTCACTTTGTATCAGTTCATGGATATCTTTTCAAGTTTTTTTGAAATTATTCTCTTAATTTTTTTTTTTTTTGCTTTTTGCAGGGCAATTGGGGTTAGTTGACTTGCCCTAGGTCACACAGCTAGGTTTGTGTGTGTGTGTGTGTGTGTGTGTGTGTGTGTAAGTGTCTGAGGTCAAATTTGAACTCAGGTCCTTCTGACTCCAGGGCAGGTGCTCTATCACTCCACCACCTAGCCACCCCCTCTTCATTTCTTGTAGTACAATAATATTCCATCACAATCAGATACCACACCTTTTCAGCCATTCTTCAATTGATGGGCATCCTCTGAATGGACAAATATCAATAGCTAAGCTAATATTTCTAGATAGGCAGAAAAAAAAGATCATTCCTAGCATCTTCTCCCCCTTTTTCTGACACTCAGGTATAGACCCGATAACAATTTTATAATTTTTTGTTTCTTTGTTTCATGAGTGACCGTGGATGTCATCATTCAGTGATGAGCTTGTAAGTGCTTGGCTAAGGTGAAACTTCCTCCATTCAAATATAAACTCCCTGAAGGTAGATCTTTCGGCTTGTATTTAAATTCTCAGCGCTTGTCACATTGCATGGCATATAGTAAGATTTTAATAAAAGCTTGTCTTCTTGACCTGACTTGCTGAGACCTTACTTCAAGCCCTGCCAGCCTGATAGAAACTCCCAGAGCTCTAGCTCCTCTCACATTACCTTTAAGAAACCAGTCACCAGTCACACGATAAGGAGGCATCAGAGACATCCATGAAGGCTCCCATTATAATGCACTTTTCATATAATATTGTGTATTATAATTATACATGTTTTTTTGTTTCTTATTTCCTTACTAGACCATAATATCCAGGAGGGATAAAGACCAGATTTTATCTAAACAATATACTTCCTCATGGCCTAACGCCATGCTCCATGACAGTAGGCACTTAATAATTGTTTATTGCGTGAATAAATGAATAAATAGGATTCTGTCGATACCTGAAGCAGTTGTTAGGATTGTACTAAAGTTGGTGATTCAATGAGTTTATTTGTTGTCTTTTGAAAGAATCATCAAAGCTTAACTCTGATAAGCGCCCTTGCACTTACCACACATCCCTTGATTTGCTCTTTGCTCTCAGACTGATTCATTTATTTTCTCTTGGCCCCAAACTGCATTTGCCATCTGCTAGTTCAATCAATTAAGTGATCTAAATCCTTTAGAATGTGCATTGTTCCTCCTCGTTTGCTCTGCCTGGCCAAAGCCTCCCATTAGAGCTGCAGAGGCAGGGCTCACATAAATAGCTTGAACTAGAATATTTCTGAGACAGAAAAAATATATTCACATAACCTGCAGGAGTTTCCTATGTTCATTTATCCTGTGACACTAGAGGCCACAAAACAGCCATGATAATAAGTACTGGCCTATATCTAGCCCCTAAAAGACATCACAGTGAGCAAAAAAGAAATCATGCAGAGAAGATAAGAAAAACCAGGCATTAGGCCAAAAAGAAATATAGTCTTCCTCTCCCCCTAGCCTCCTTTCATTTGGCGGCTTCGTAATCCAGTGTACAAGGAAGCAAAGATGCTGACGGAGCCCTTTCAATTGCCCTGATCTGGTTGAACATCTTAAAGTAATGATCTGTTAGATATAGCGGTTCTCAAGCTGTGGGTCGCAACCCCTTTGGGGGTCGTACGACCCTTTCACAGGGGTCCCCTAAGATCATCGGAAAACACATATTTCCTGTGGTCTTAAGGAACCAAGACACTGCTCCTCTATCTGTCTCCAGGCAGGTCTGCCTACATGCAGATACACCCACATACGAATATTAAAGGGTCGGGGCACTAGGAAGATTGAGAACCACTGTGTTAGATGGCATTGATTACCTTGACTGATATCTTTAGGGGTTTGGGCATAGCTGGTCTACAAGTCATACCCGTAGGAAGATTTTAGCAGGTGTCCTATATTTTGAAATACTCAATTAAGGGTCCCCAGAATCAGTCCATCTCCATATCTATAGCACTCCCCAAATGTTAAGATCCTCTATAATTTGAAGAATAATGACCCTAGGGAAGCTGCAGACTCTCCAAGTGTATCTAGAACCCTAAGATATCTTTGGGAAATGAAACCACTCCAGTATCTTTGCCAAGAAAACCCCAAATGGAGTCACAAAGAGTTGGACCCAACTGAACAACAACCACACAAGCCTTTTCCTGACCCCTCCACTGCCTGTGCCTCCCCCCCAACATTCAAATTACCGTATTTCTTTTTCATTTATTTTATATATGCTTATCTGTGTACCTCTTGTCTCCCTCACTAGGATGTAGAAAGCCCCTTGAAGGTAGGGGATTTGTATTCCTAATACATCCTTGTATTCCTAATGTTTAAAATAGTGTCTGGCACATAGCAAGCTCTTAATGAATGTTTGTTGATTGCTTGAACTGTGTCAAAGAAATAATTAGGCTAACCTGACTTTAGGAGAAGTTTTGTGTTAAAGGCAGCAGAAGTTAAGGTCTCAAGGGTAAAGTGTGTTGGTAGAAGGTTCAGTGTTGGGGCCACTGGGTGGTACAGTGAATAGAGCACTGGCCCTGGAGTCAGGAGGACCTGAGTTCAAATTTGAACTCAGACACTTAACACAAAAACTAGCCATATGACCTTGGGCAAGTCACTTAACCCCAACTGCCCTCCAAAAATAAAAATAAAATAAAATAAAAAATGTTTAATGTTAGCCTAGAGAATGTGGAATTGGTTTGGGAAGCAATAAGGACATATTGTAGCCATCATGAGAAAGTTTCTAATAAAAACCAAGTTTTAGGGAGATTATTTTGTGTAGAGCTGGAGTGGCGAGACTCTGGGAGGCTCCACTAATTAGGAAGCTATTGTAGTATAGTCCAAAAGAGAGATGAATGCTTAGAACAGGTTAGTGGCCAAGGAATGAGTCTTGTCCCACAATAGATTTTCATGAGCCTGGTCTTATATTAGTGGGCATTTCAGTATCATTTTTTTTTCCAGATACACTTTTTTACTCACTGGAATTTGTACTCACATTGTCATTGTTTTACAGGAAGGATCATTTTATATAAGGTTACTTTATAGCATTGGGTATTTGCTAAATACTCATCACAGACTATAATCTCTAAGGTTCTCTGGTGCTGCAGGCAGCTGAGGTGTATTTGTGCATCTATAAGCATTTCTACTACTCTCTCCTTATAATTCAATCTCCTGAATATCTTCTGTTTTCCCCGGTGATCAAAAGTACCCACCAGGTAAGTCTTTTCTCTCTTCCTTTATGAGTGATGAAACTGCCATTTTAGAACCTGGTCATTTCTCATCCAGACTGTATTCTCCACATCTTATTCTTATGGGACTAAATATTTTATCTCTTGTTGTATGTGTTTGAAGTCTGTGATTATGGAAGCTGCTTATATTATTGAGCCTCTTGATTTAAAAAAAATCTTTTGCTGATGAAATTCATGCAGTGATTAATTCTGCTTGTCTTTCATAATTCCCTTATCCCCACTCCAGTCTCCACATACCTTTAAAAATCAAAACAATGTCTCTTTGTCTTCCTTCCCCCATGCATAGCTCTCTATGGCTCGTGTGGCATTCTGAATTTTTACTAAATTATTTTCATTCTTATTTTGCATGAATGTGTTTGAAATAACCAGCTACTGTTTATAGCAGATTATAGGATCATAGATTTAGAGCTAGAAAAGACCCGAGAGACCACTGAGTTCAAAACGTTCATTTGACATGTAAGTGGTATGTTACCACTAGCTACTACAACACAGTACTTCCTATTTCTCACAAAGGGTGTGTGGATGTTTGCTTTTTGAGCTGGTTTGCTCCCTCCAACTTGCTTTCCCACTAGCAGGTCTAGATTCAAAGAGAAGGACCACCACTCAGATTCTCTCAGGGTCTTGTTGCGGGGTACATTTTCTCCCCTCACCACTTTATAGTCCCCACTGATTCATTTTCATTTTCATAAACCAGCTACTCACAATGATGACACTCTTGGATCTTAAGCATAACTCTTGATTTATTTATTTTGTGTTTTTGGAGGGGAAAGGTAGGGCAATTGGGATTAAGTGACTTGCCCAAGGTCACATGGCTAGTAAGTGTTAAGTGTCTGCAGCTCGGTTGAACTCAGGTCCTCCTGATTCCAGGGTCAGTGCTCTATTCACTCTGCCACCTAGCCACCACCATAACTATTTATTTAGCAATAAAGCAAAATAAATAATATCATAGACCCTTGTATATTAAAGCAAATGCAGTAATAGCAAATTGATTACAATCCACTCATAAACTTCTATTATGCTATCCCACCAACGCACTCAGTATCCTTGGGGCCAAACGGTCATACACTTACAGAAACCTTCTAAGGAGGCACACGAATGAGGAAAACACATGCTTTCTCAGCTATAGGATTGTAAATTTTATTGTTATCTTTCTGTCTCAGAAACTCTACATTCAAGTTCCTTGAGAACTAGTTTCTGTGTTGAACAAATGCGTCTATTGCTAAGCTTAATTAACCCATGCTGCGCTCAACAGTACCTCACTAGGCAAGATGTCTCCACTAAACTACTTGATCTGCTGGTGACTTCTCTGATTCTCTGTTTCCAAGCTGGGTTTGTCGTGGTTTTGTTTTTGTTTTGTTTTTTTGGATTTATTCTTCAATGGCACGTATAGTATCTATCACTTCTAGCTTCAAGCTTAGATGATGCAATTCTGAAACCTAACATTTCACCTCTTTCTTTCTTTCTCCTCTAATCATTCCAGGTTCCCATTCTAGGTCCTTTCTGGGAACAATCCTCCCTTAGCTTATTATTAGTTATACAATTTTCATTTTCTATCTATATATAGTAAGATGTAAAATTAAATTGGTTCCATAATCAGTTCTGCTGTCCAGTATACTATATCTTGGCACATTCAAATTAAAAAAAAAAACTGATTTGGACCTCTATCAGAGGAACCATCTCTGTTAGAATTCTAAGAAAAGTGGACTAAATAAATTCAGCCACAAACTGTTCCATGTCAAAAGGCAGAACCTTAAAAGGACAGAGCCTTACATATGAGGAAGCTGAGGTCCCAAAAGAGTAAATGACTTGTTCAAGGTCACACAGATATGTATCAGAACCAGGATTTAAACCTGTGTCCTCTCACTTCCAATCTATCATTTGTTCTACTCTGCCATCCTGCTCCGCATTCCAAATGTTTTTATTTCTTTCTTTATTTTTCATTGCTTTAGTTAGATTTGTGATGATTTCACACGAGTATTTCCCTGACTTGTCCCTATTTTCCTTTATATTTCTTTCCTTTTTTTTCCTGCTTTTTGGTGGGCAACTGGGGTTAAGTAACTTGTCCAAGGTCACATGGCTAGTAAGTGTTAAGGGTCTGAGGCTGAATTTGAACTCAGGTCCTCCTGACTCTAAGGTCAGTACTCTATTCACTGTGCCACCTAGCCGCCCCTTTCCTATATATTTCTACTAGAGATCATGAAAGGTTCTAGGGGACTTCTTCTATGTTTCTTGATAATATGCAGAGCCCAGTGGAGCATAGAAATTAGCCATTATTTCTCCCCTTTACTCTATGAGTAGACTACCTCCTTTTCCATTTGATGATATCCTATATGCTCTTTTTGGGGTGCATTTCCTCACTGATGATGATGTTTCTGCCTACGCACTCCTTCCTCATCTTTTTTCAAAGCACAGCTCAAGCCTTACTTCCTATATGAGGTCTGACCCTCCCAAGTCCTCAGCACTCTCTACCTCATAAATTATTTTGTGTTTACTTCATTGTTTCCATGTGGTATCCTCCCAATAGAGTGTAAGTTCCTTGAGAGTAGAGGTGTCCTTGTTTTGTTTTGATTTACTCTTCATATCTCTAGTACCTAGCACAGCATTGGGTACATAGGAGATCTTTATGAATATTTATTCTGATGTAGTCCGGGATGCTCTTGTCTGTAACCTCAGTTTGTAAAATCTCATTTGTGTTCAGATACCTATGTATGCAACATCAGTTTGTAAACCTGTTTGTAATTAAGTTTTAAAAGTCACATTTCCCCCCTCCCGCCATAAAGGTATTAACTCTGCCTCTCCCCTTCCCCCGGCTTAAAAGTAGCAAGTCTGCTTAGAAACAAGCCTTCAAAAGCATTCTATAAAAAACCCTTAGAGAAACGCATAGCCTCTTTGTTCTAAGTGGCCAGCTGCACCAAAAACCTTGAACAACATTATCAAAGAGATAACTCTGTCTCAATATGGTACCTCCTGAATCCCTAATCAGTCTAGTTCCCAGAACTGGAAACAAGCCTGTCCTCCCAACAGCCATATTGGACATATCTCATTCATCCTTGACCAAAAGTAACCTAGTGACGTTTCAAGCCCCAAACTATACCTCTTGATAACCCCCTTAGGGGGAATCTCCTAGTGAATTATAGGCAATTTGCATGTGCAGTTGATATAAAAAGTGCATGTCCCTTTAAGCACTGACCACTCCTAAACTCCTCCCAAGCTCCACCCTTACCCACCTAGTTAGCATAATTAACGTTTGACTGACAGTTTTATGGTTATAAAAACTGCACCTCTAGCTCCAGCTCTTTGCAGGTTCCCTTAACCTTTTTCTGCCTGCTGCAGAGCATATAACTTTATAATTCTACCTTAGATCCCTGCTCTTTGCAGGTCCCCCTATTTCTCCTGCCTGCTACTAAACCAGCATAACAATAAACTTTGAAACTTTGCCAAAAGACAGCTTGTGTCTGACGAAATTCTTTCCAGACAAGAACCCACTAGGGATTATATGAGATCCCTCAGAACCCACAATCTCCCAAACCTCTTCAATTCCACTGAACTTATGCCTATAATGCTCCTTTTCATTGTCCCTCAGAGGACTTAAATTTAATTCTTCAGAAAGAGAGGTATTCCATGACTAAACTGAATTCAATTGACTTGAATTGTCTAAGGTCACACAGCCAGTTTGTGACAGGGTTAAGACCCAGTGGCCTCAAGTCTCCCAGACTCCGTGGCTCTCACCTTGACATTATATGGTGGATCTTTCATTGTTTTGGGCATCATTTATTTTTTGACTACCACCATGATAATTCATTATTGTTGAAATTTATATCTTAATATTTCCCCCCTTAAATTGTATTGAAACTCCCCCCAAAGAAGGTCATGTAGTAATTCCTCAATTGTGCACCAGCTTTATTTCTAATTCTTATCTTCAAAGTTGCTGATGTTATAACGGGTAGATAAAATTTCTAGGCTTTATTTTCAGCCCTGCTATTGATTTGGCCTTTCACTTTGGAGATATTCCCTGCCTAATAGGCACCTCGGACCATCTGAAACTGTACCACAGCAATTACTTTTGGACACCATAACAATAATGATGATCAACATTTACATGGTACTTAAAAGTTTGCATAATGCTTTATACATATTGAGACTCACAGAAATCCTGTGTGGCAGGCAACACATTTTACAGATGAACTAGGTGCTCATGTTGGCACTCTTGGTGGCACAGTGAATAGAGCACTGACCCTAGAGTCAGGAGGACCTTTACATAGCTAGTAAATGTCAGGGACTGAATTTTAACCTAGATTGTCTTGACTTCAAGCCAATATTCTTTCCCCCAAGACATGCCTCATTTCCTCAGCTAAGGTATTCTAAAAACCACATTAATACATATGTAAATTGCGGGGGGGGGCTTTACAGTTGAAGTATGGGGAACATTTTTGTTTCTTGATTTACTTTTGTTTTCTAGGAATTCTGGATTTTCTTTCGTCTCATAACAATCAAGACCTTATTTCCCAGGTCCTACTCTGAGACAAGACTGGCCTAACCTGAAGACCATCCAGTACTTTGCTACTGGTTTACAGGAGTTCATGAAATCATAGAACCTCAAAGTTGGAAGGAACTTCAGAAGTCGTCTTGTCCAACCTGGACCTGAGACACAAAGTCCCTCTCTAACATCCCTATCCACTGCTGTTTGTTTTGTTGTTGTTGCTATTATTTGAAGGCTTCTAGTGATGGGTGACCTCCTGAAGAAGCTATTCCCACTTAACTTTCCGGAAAACCTTAGTTGTTAGGAATTTTTCCTCATATTGAACTGAGATCTTCCTCCTTGCAGCCTAATAGTTTTAATTCTGCCTTCCAGTGCCAAGCAGAACAAGCCCAATCCTTCTTTCACATGATTTCACAGGAATTATGCAGTAAGAAAGAGTGACTCATTGAGCTATACCTATCTACATCCTTCCTCAAACTGTCTTCAAGATAGCCCCAAATTCCCAGAAGCTCCATCATCAGAAATCTTCCTTCTATGAAGCCTCACCATAGTTCAGTGTCATAGAAATTTGTCTGGCCTTGAGGGCATAAGCACTCTGATTGTTCAGTCTTTTCAAAAAAAGATTTACAGAGTAGAAGACATGACTTGCTTAGTCTGTCCTCCGAATTCTTGTAAGATCAGTGTGGTTTGACTTCATGAATATTGCAAAAGGAGGATTTTAACTACAGAAAATTGATGATTAAAGAAATGATATTACATTCAAAGTGTTAACATAGTACTGAAGTTGTTGGCCATTTTATCAGTTATGTTTAAAATAACAACATCTCAAATGTATATATTGCTATATGTCTAGAAAGAACATATATATATACTCAGATTCAAATCCTGGAAGCCTTGCTTATTTCCTGAGTGACCTTGGACAGGTCACTGAACAGTCTCTTAGCTTCAACTGTGAAATGAAAGGACTGGACTCATGACTTAGTCCTTGCCAGTCATAAATTAATGATTCTCCTCTCCTCTCAACCATCAGGTAATTAATTTGCTTCTAGTGGAAATACTTTTCTTCTTTGCTGTCTACATTTTTAAATTCAAGGACTATATAGATTAAACATTTTATATGTAGAAATATGTAGAAAAATTATACATATAATATACACACATGTGCACACGCACTATACCCAATTCACACATGATATGCATAATAATATCTTTGAATTGGACAATGGTGATCTCAAAACATAAAATCATGTTGTATAATGAACTCATGTTATATTGGTAATAATCAGCTTTAATTTTCCCTATGATATAATGGGGATATTATTTGAATAATTTTATGTAATAATAATATTTAATAAAAATAATACTTATCTTTACAGATGTAATTCCTCCCTTTTCTTTGGGAGTCTTTTCCAATACAAATCCTTGGAAGTGCTATCTAAAGTGAAATTTTAGTATCTTAATATTATCGGGCAGTTAGCCGGGATAGCTAGATAACACAGTGGATAGAATATTTGGCCTGGAGTCAGGAATACCTGAGTTCAAATTTAGACTCACGCATTTACTAACTGTATGCCACTCCACAAGACATCTATCCCTATTTGCCTCCGTTTTCTCATCTTTAAAGTAAATGGGAGAAGGAAGTGGCAAACCACGTCAGTATCTTTGCCAAGAAAATTCCGAAATGGGGTCACAGAGAGTCAGAAATGACTGGCCAAAAAGCACTGCACTGACTAGAAATTTGAGAGGTTATTTCTATCCAAGAACGTAAAAAGGGAGTACAAGAACTGGGTTCCCAGTTCAGCGATCCATGATGACTGTGTTCAGACACTTCTGCATCCTCCTCCACCATTACTTGGGTGACATGGCTAATTCTCTGGTGATACTTTATTTAATCTGAAGACACTTATTTGGCTAATCCCATTCTTCAGAATACAGAAAGCAAAGTTAACGGCAACCAAAATCGACGTGAATAGGCCCAATCAGGAAGAGTTATAAATTTTTTTTTTTTTGAGGAGGGAAGGTAGGGCAATTAGGGTTAAGTGATTTGCCCAAGTCACACAGCTAGTAAGTGTTAAGTGTCTGAGGTCAGATTTGAACTCAGGTCCTCCTGACTCTATTCATTGGGCCACCTAGCCACCCTTATAAATTTTCTTAAAGGGCAGCACCTTGGGTCTAATTCAATCCAACAAACACTTCTTAACTAGTTCCTGTATAAGGTCCTTGATCAATCTATTTAAGCACAACTTTTTAAGATTTGTGATCTGCATTTCAGTGGCATATTGAATAGGTTGCTAGGCCTGGAACCAGGAATTTCTAAGTTCAACTATGACCTGAGACACTTGCCAGCTGTGTAACCCTGGGCTGGTCATTTAACTGAGGACTCAGTTTCCTCAACTATAAAATGGGGATAATAATAGCACCTACTACTACCAATGGTTATTCTGAAAATTAAATGAGGTAATATTTGAGAAGCACCTGACATGTAGTAGACCATTTATAAATGCTTTTTTCCTTCCTTTCCCAAGCCAAAAATTGGGAGAATCAGAAAACAGATGAGGAATTTTTTTGGGTAGAGTTAAACAAATTGGTAGAATTGTTCTATGGTCATCTGTAATCAAGGAGAGGGGCAGAATAGTTCCCAAAACAAAACCCCTCCCAACAACAACCCTAAAAATCATAGCAATTTGGGGCCATTTAGTGAGGGGACAAAGAGTCTTTATACTGCAATGTCCCTTGGGGGTTAACACTGTATTACAGCAGAGTATGATAAAACTGAGGTCATAAAGGACCTGAATCATCAAGAAAAGGTGACTTCGAGTTTATTCCAATCTGGTTCAGTAGACAACAAAGAATAAAAAAAGTTTAGACAGATTTCCATTAATATGTTTTAAAAATAGACCAATTCATAAACATTTTATTGCCTGTAGGTTGGATAAACGTTGCATTTGGTAGACACATATCTGCTAAAACTCTCTGAATCTTTTGCATCAACTTGATGCATATGATAGAGATGGATTGTAATCTACTGGACTGTGAAAACCATGAGGAGAAGGACCGTGGCTTTTCTAAACTTTGTATTTCCCCCTCAAACAGCTTAATCAGTGATCAGATTAGAATTACACTCTGTCTAGTGACACTGGACCCATCATTTAACCTCTGAGCCTTAATTCATTATAATTTATCTTCCTTATTTAACACTTTAGATTTAAATATGGTCCCTGTTTCTGATAAAGCATTAAATGTGTTCATCTGAGCCTTTTACATGTGGTGTTAACACTGTCATATCAAAAACATTTCATGCTTTAGCATCATGTTTTTATTTTTATTAGTATATCTGATGTGGATATTAATAAGGAAACCTACAAGAGATAAAAATCTGAGGAAAGTCAAAGTCTCTGGAGCCCTGGGGGACAACAAAGAGGGTGATGAAAGGAGAAAAACAGGTAACTTAGCAAAAATTAAGCAGAAAGTTGCTTTTGAAAGTTTGTAGATATAATGGTAATGCTAATTCAATGATCTTAATAAGATCTTCAGTGCCTCTTAATAAGCCTAAGGGAAATCAAAGACCTTCCCTGCTTTGAAAATAAACTCTACCTCCTAACAGGCTGAATGTAATCACATGGAACCTTTGGTGGGAGGAGTTTGCCCAAGTGTGAAGCAGAGCCCACAGGAAGCTGGGAGTCAGAGCCAGCTAGACTGGGAGGAGGAGAGCTCAGTTTGAGGAGTCAGTCAGGCTTGTGAGTAAATATTGGTTTGTGGGAAAGCTAAAGGATGGTGTGGCTCTCTGTGCTTTTGTGGTTTATTAACTTCTTTGCTACTATGATGGAATCGGCTGTCTTGTTTTTCTGGTGTCTGAATAAATGTTTTCCTTCTGTCTCCTATGTGGAGAGTCTGTTATATTTTGTGATTGAACACCATGCAAGCATATTTATAGTGATTGTGGATACTATGAATATTGCATTGATGCTACAGTTTTTTTTTATTAAAAACAAAATTCTAAATTGGAAGAATCAAACAAAAAAAGCTTTGTAAGACTTCTGCTTTTTTTTGACACTAGTTTACATACAATGTTGTCTCTCAATGTCCTCTTTTTCTCATGTTTCACCTTCTTTCCCTGTCCTTCTGCCTCTCACCATTCCCCTCTTTTGCTATAGAGAATAGACAAACAGTAGATTGAGATAAAATTATTTTTTTTAACTAGCCAAGGGCAAGTAGCTATAAAGTTTCTACAAGTTTACTATAAAGTTAATAGCATATTCTATTTCCATAATTAGCATAGTCCTTTAGCTTTTCCTACTTGAAGAAAGAGGGGGAAAAAATCTTTGACTAGAACCTAAGAGGGGCTGCTAGGTGGTTCAGCAAATACAGCACCCACTCTGGAGTCAGGAGGACCCCAGTTCAAATCCAACCTCAGACACCACAAAAACTAGCCCTGTGACCTTGGGCAAGTAACTTAACCCCAGTTGCCCTCCAAAAGGCAAAATAAACAAATAGAGAGATAAAAAAATAAATAAAAAAAAGAACATAGGAGAGAGGAAAAGAATCTTTGAAACATAATGATACATTTCTTATATAGTTATATAAGGCTATAATTTAATTTTGAAAATAATTTTTGGCTATTCCTGTTTATGGATCTTTAGGGATACACAGGAAAAAGCCTTAATGACCATGAGGATTACTGCCTTTTCTTTAAGGAATCTCTTAGCAGATGATTTCCTTGTGTTGCCCTTTGTTGCTAGCTTGTTACAATTAAACCAATTGTTTAAATTTATGACATCTCAAACAACATGCTACTTGAACTGGCCATTTTTGCAAAGAGAAGGCTAACACTGAAGTATATTTATTATGGTGCTCAAACTGGTAAGACAAATAGCTAGAGAAAAGGACACTGTCAGAGTTTGTAATTATTTTGCCCTTCTTGCTTATTTCCTCTAAGAAAGAAAGTAGTGTTGACCCAATTCTTAATTTACAAAGCAAAACAAAAAAAAAATGTAATTATGCTCAAAAGACTTCCCGATTAAGTGTGAGATGGCTGGAAAGGGAAAGGATTTGTTTGAGCCTTCCTCTCCATATGTCATATTAGTGGTGAATGGGGTTAATAGCATAAAGGTTGTATTTAACAGCAAAATGTAACCTTATGTCTCCCACAAACAGTACACCATTGTGAAAAAAGTCAGTCTTTGCAGAAAAGTCTTGACTCCTCCACGCCTACTAAGATTGCACTTAAGTATATGTAAAATATGAACATTAGTTTTTTTTTTTATTTTTTATTCCAATTTTGGGAAAAGATTTTCTGGTCTGCTGCCCAGCTCTGCCTTTGGGCTGTTTGACTCGGGAACAGGTTTAGAAATGCCCCATTGCAGGAGCCCCAGCACCGCAGTCGCTCGGAAGGGGGGTGCGCTTATGACGGGGTCGGTCCTCCAGTTCAGGGGCGCAGCTTGGTCTGTGGCTGCTCCATGCGGACATCGCTTCCCAGCTCCATGGTTACCATGACATTAGGGAAATTTCAGTGAATGTGAGCACCTTTCTCCACTAGATGTCACTGTAAATCAGCGGCATCGGAGGGGGTCTCAGGCGTGCTACACACACGCACACACACGATACATATATCGCACATATTCATAACATGTGACATGATGCAGAACATATTGCAGACACTGCTTATATTAAATAGAATTCTATATAGCATTGGACACGTACATGGACATCCATACTCCTACGCGTATACACACGTGTGAACACACACGCACTTCGGCACGCACACCTAGATCTCTTCGGAAACATGTGCACACACACGCATCATATATGTGCACGCATGCACGCACACATGCATGTGGGAATACAGGTTTAGTGACGAGGATACCCGCTGGAGGACCACAGCCTGAGCACTGATTTTATTGTCCGCCCCCCCTGCACTGCCTTGGGGTCCACACACGCATTTCTGCAGACGGTTACAGTTAAAGCGCGGATGGCCCTGTCCTCCCGGAGGGCCGCCCAGGGAGAGCCGCCCGCGGGCAGCCAGCAGCCGGCAGCGCTCCGCCCAGGCTCCGCGGGGGGCCGGCGCTGGGCTGCCCGGAAGCCGCGGGTCGCGTGGGCGATCCCCGCAATGCAGCACAGTTAGTGACCAGACTGATTTCACGTGAGGGCAGTGCCCGCGGCTCTCTCCCGGGAGCGTTCGTCTCCTCCATCCCAGGCCGCCCGGGCGGCACACAAAGACGCGTCGCTTTGGCCCCGGGAGTCCCGGGAGGGGGTGGGGGAGGGGCTGGGAGGCAGAGTGCGGAACCCCATCCTTCCGGGAGGGGCGAGCGTCCTGAGGGTGCAATGCAGCCAGAGTTGGGGGGGGGGTAGCGGAAGGAGGCACGAACGGCTCGGGTCTCGACTGCACTGCAGAGACCTCCCCTCCCCTCCCCTCCCTTCTCCTTCCCTCCCCTCCCTTCTCCTCCCGTCCCCTCCCTTCTCCTCCCCTCCCTTGCTCTCCTCTCCTCTCCCCTCCCCCAGCAAGCTCCTCTGCGGGCCCGACGCAAACAGATTTTTTTGATTTTTTTTTTTTTTTGCTAGCGCAGAGAGCGAGGCGGGTTCAGGGCCTGCAACAGGAGCCCCACAGCCCGGGTAGAGCCTCCGAGTGGCGGCGGCCGTGCGCGCTGGGGGGGCGGGGCCTGTGCGCAGCCGGGTCCCGGCCATTGGCTGCTGCGGCTGCCGCTCCTGCGGCGAGGGCGGGGACGCGACGCTCCCCTCCCTCCTCCCCCCGCTCCTCCCCCGCCTTTGCCCGCCTTCCCTCCCCCCAGTCTCTCCCTCCGCCTTCTCCGCGAGCTAGACGGTCACGTGCCCACGGAGGGAAAAGCCACCTCCGGTCGGCGGCGGCTGCGGCTACACTAGAGAGAGAGAGAGAGAGAGAGGGAGAGAGGGAGAGAGTGGGAGACGGAGGGAGGAGGAAAGGGGCAGGGGTGTTTGTGGGTGCCGCGCGCGGCTCCCGTCGTTAGGGGTCGCCCTGGGAAGGGGTGCGGGCCGTGTGCGCGTGGCTGTGCGTGTGTGGAGGCGGGAGTGGGTCAGGCTCGGAGCCCGCTGAGGCCCGCCCGGGATGGAGGACGCGGCGCGAGCGATGTGACTCTCCGCACCCCGCCCCAGCCTCCCTCCCCTTCTCCTCCTCTTCCTCCTCCCCTCCCTCCCGCCCCCTTCCCATCCCGGCCCCGGCCGAAGGCAGCCAGCGGCCGTGGCGGCAGCCGAGGAGACGCCGCCGGTGAGGGAGGAGGCGGCCGCCGTGACCGGGCATGGTGGTCCGGGGCAGAGCGAAAGGTGAGACGCCCCCGACGGGGGGAGGGGCGGAGGACGGGGATGGAGCCCGGGGGCTGTGACGGCGATTCGCCCCCTCTTCCCGCCGTCCCGCCGGGGAGCTAATCTCTGGTGGCGGCCGCGGCCGTGCCCGTGGGGGAGGGGAGGCGGACGAAGAGCCTGGGGTGGGTGGGGGAGGGGTCCGGGTCCTCCCCGTGCCGGGGGGAGGGGGAGTCGAGAAGGAGGAGGCGGCTTTTCCTGCGCCTCCGCCTCCCCCCGCCGCACACGCAGGCAGCTGCCGGGTTATGTAACGAGTGACCTCCCCCTCCCCCACCGGGAGGGGCGGCCGTGGGCTCCCTTTGCACCCTCTTTCCTTTGCCCGCTGACCTCACCTGCTTTGCCCTGAAATAGACCAGTTTGGGGTGAGGGGCTGTCCCGCCCCCCACCCCATCACCGCAGACCCTCGGTGTAGCCTGTCTCCTCCGACCCCCCCAGACCCCCGCAGCACCGCGGCCGGCCCTTTTCCGAGGCACTGACCTCCACCCTCCATCCCTTGCATTGCCTCGCCCTGGACAGTATTCCATCCTCTAATTCCTCGAACGTCGCCCGCGTTCAGACCACCTTGGCATCCTGGGTTGTCAAGCTCGCATGTCACTGTACACTCAGCTCCCCTTCGCCAGCCTCTGCCCCTCTGTCTCTCACCTCCCTGGTACCCAGGCTCCTGCTAGAAGACCCTGCGGCTTTGCATGATGGGTGACTCATTCAAAGTGTTTTTTCCCTAGGTTCTTCTAGAGATGCCAATCCCCTTCGTGCCCTTACACACTCGCTGTTCAATTCTTCCAGGCCCTGTATGCTTAGAAATGGATAATACCTTCTCCTGTTTAATGCCGAATCATGCCACAGATGGTGCTAGCAAAGAGATGTAACCTTGTTATCCTCACCTCCTCATTCTCACATGCCATCGCATAACCAGCTATGTTCCGCGTCCCACAAATCATGCCCGGACCCTCTCCTGGCGCAGCTGTCACCTTAGCCCGGAGCCTGGGCGGTTCTTACCTGAAGATTCTTTTTATGGTTACTCTGTATATACTTACCCGTGCACTTGTTTCTCCGTTACAATGTAACTTCCTTGTGAATGGGAATTGTTTCATTCTGACTCTTTGTATCTCTAGCACACTTCTTGACACTGAGTAGGTGTTTTGTACATACTTGTGGTCGAATTGAACTCATACCAGCGTTTAATTTTTATCAAATTTTTGCAAATACTGATGTTTTTCCGCTGCCTGGCCTTCTTTGTGTCTCTATAAAGTCTAATCTCTCCTTCCATATAGTTCCTTATAGATACAGTTAGTATCTCAGGCACAACTCAGGTACATTCCTGAATACTTTTAATGCAGCATGACAGGTTTTGTGTAAACTACCTAACTTTGAGAAAAACTCATTTCCTTTATTACATACTAGATGACATGTGATCCTTTTCAGCTGTAAATTTATGATCAGATTTAAAATTTTTTTTAAAAGTTTATTTACTTTTAGTTTACAACATTCAGTTCCACAGTCCCTTGGGTTCAAATTTTCTCCTCCTCCCTCTCCTTCTGCCCGCCCCCCATGGCAGCGTGTAATCAAATCTAGGCTCTACAAATGCCTTCACATTAAACTTTAGGTTGTAAAGAAGGATTATAACCAGTGGAGTGAACAGTGAGAAAGAAGAAGCAAAACAGAGCAAGTGGTTTGCTTCAATCTGCATTAAGCCCTGGTTATGATCAGATGACTTCTTCCTTCTCTGGTGTGTACACAGGGAGCCTGCATTGCACCTTTCAGGGCTGTGGGTGTCAACGCTGGCATTGTGATATCCCGGGTTATCTACACATAGATCAAGGGGAACTGTTCCCTAACTGAATTTCCTTGCCGGCTAGGGTTTTTCTGCATTCTACATAGTCGATAAGGGTAAAGTGGTCTAAAACAAAGGAGCTTTGAAAAATAAGAATATCGTCCATAACGGTTTTTATTGGTGTTACATGGCGTTCTTTTAAGGGATTAGGAGGTAGTGATTAGACTGCGAAGAGACCCCCCTGCCCCTCAAGTGCCTTCCCTTTAGGACCATATTTCATCTACTGTGTATTTTTTAAGTACCAATTTATCATTTACTGTCTACATTGTCTCCTATTAGAATATAAGCTACTTGAAGGCAGGTAGGTGCTTCGTACATGCTTTTTTGTTGAATTATTGCAAGTGGTCTATTGATGCCAATAGTAGTCTTCCTAAAATGCTGTTTTTAAAGTTTCCTTCCCTTAAAAAAATTCTCCTTTGGTGCTCTATGACCTTCAGGGTAAAATCTGTGTTCTTTGGCTTGGCATTTAAGACCTTTGAAAAGTTGTTTCCTATCTATTGCTTCTTTACCGTTAACTCTCCTATAGAAACCCTTTACCCTGGTATCTGGTCCTGAGGCACATCCTGGTGTTCAAGTGCAGTTATCAGTGGATGTGATGGAGGGAGATGTGACCTCCCCCCTGGCCTCCGTTACTTAATGCTCTTGGGTGACCAGAGGGCTCCTCATGCGACCTTTGCTTTCTTCAGTCCAGGGCTTTGGCTTTGACCTTCTAAACCTTGATGGGCACTGATCCTCAGTCTGAGGTGCTGTACCTTACACATCTTTCTGATTTTGGAATCCATTAGTCACTGAATCGAGAAGCATTTAAGTGTCAGTTATGCATGAATAACCGTGCCAGACATTGGGGTATAAAGACAAAACCAAAACAATCTCTACCTTCCACATCATTATCTATGCTTATTTATACCTGCTCTTGTACATTAAAAGGCAGCATGGTGCAAATAAGAGAATAAGCTAGTCTAGGAATCCAGAAGGCCTGGGTTTGAATTCTACCCCTAGGGGAGTCACTTGAATTCTCAGAGCCCTAAGCATTTCTTTAAATAGTAACAATACTTTAAAAAGAAAAAGGCTTTCAGAGCATAAAAGTCCTGGTGACTGGACGTGGGGTTTTAGGTTTTAAAAAGTCTTTAAATTTATTTTCAGCTACTATTATGACCAAGTTAGAAGGAAGAAAATGTTAAAAATAATAATACTACTAGCTAACATAGAGGTGTCACCTGCTGGGTGACAGGTGCTGTTCTTAGCAGTTAACAATCACCTCACTTCATCCCTACAGTTTGTGAGGTAGGTGCTGTCTTTGCCCCCATTTTACAGATGAGGAAACTGTGGCGAATAGGATTTGTGACTTGCCCAGGGTCATGCAGCTAGCTTAGTGACTGAGGCTGGATTTGAACTCAGGTCTTCCTTACTCCAGGCCTAGCTCTATTGTACCACCTAGCTGTCAATAGTTATTTTTTTAAGCCACTTTTTTGAAATCAAATTATATAGTGCAATTTTTCTTCTTTTTAAGGGCCAAAAAAAGTATACTTCGAATACTTACTTTCAAAGTATCGTAGAATAAATAACGTCATAGACTTCTTCAGATACTTTGTTTTTTTACTTTTTGGAGGGCAGTTGGGGTTAAGTGACTTGCCTAAGGTCGCACACCTAATACATGTCAAATGTCTTATTTGTGGGATTTGAACTCAGGCCCTCCTGACTCCAGGACGGGTGCTCTATTCGCTGCGCCACCCAGGGACCCCCTTCTTCAGATACTTTGAAGTGATGTAAGTAGGTGGTTCATGTGCACTCAGTTTTTGTTTTTTTGTTTTCTTATATTCTGCCATATAGAGGAACAGTCAGTTTGCAGATTTCAATATGATCTTGCACAAGGTAGAATATTAGAAGAGTGTGTTGCGGATGACAGTTGTCTTTGAACTGAATATGTGGTTAAGGCTGTAAAGTACGCATCGCTTTGGAGATGAGAAAATAGAGTCTCAGACTTGATGACGTGTCCATAGTCTCACAGCTAACAGTGGTAGCAGCACTGAGTTTTGAATCCAAGCATTTTCACTCCCACGTCCAGAGTTCTTTCTGCTGCTCGTCATAAAAATTTTTGAAGCGCGTGGTGAAGGAGAAGCAAATGATGACGTAAAGAACTTTGTGCTGGCGACAGAACACTTTGGATCTGAGGCGTGCTCGTGTTAAAGCAGGGTCTTGCCTATGGTGCTCTTGTTAGTGCTAAAATGGTGTTTTGTGGAGAGCGTTCTTACCCTTTCAGGCCTCGGTCTGAACCCTAACTAAACACTAGGGGTTCCGTTAAGCGCTGATTTTGCTCCCCTCCCCCAGTTCATTTTCAATTTCTGCACACTGCTTGCAGTGAAATTAAACGCTGCACATAATTTCCCCTGGCATGATTTTTCCTTCCGTTTTTCCATTTAAGATCATCAGAAATATAAGAGAACCGCTCCCAGGCCTTGTGTCTGCTAGCCTAGCCTCTGCGACTCCTGTGGTCAGAGGGGGCGCAGGTATCACGTCCCCATGTTAGAATTGAACACTTTGGCCTTGTTTAGGCCTTTCCATTGTGCATTTCTGTTTATCTTTCCACGCTTCGCTTAACTCCTGAGGTGGAACTTCAGAATTTCTCCATGGCTCTGGTTTTCTCATCGGGCATTTTTGGAAATCTTCTGTTTCATTAAAATCCCTTTTTTTTCCCATGCAGGATTATGCTCAGTCTTGCTAGATAAGTTATTCTCGGCTATAAGCCTATGTATGTCTTTTACATTTGGAGTATCGCATTCCAAACTTGGGGCTCCTCTGTAGCGACGGCTGTGAATCACTTGTGTTCTGATTGTGCTCCATGCTTGGGCTCTTCTTTCTGGCCGCTTGCGGCATTTTTTCTTTGACCCAGAAGCTCAGAATTTTCGCTACAATATTCCTGGAAGTTTTCAGTTTGGGGCTTCTTTCAGCAGGTAATGAGTGGATTCTCCATATTTCCACTGTGCTTTGCGGTGTGAAGAGAGATGGGCTGTTTTCTTGGAAGATTTCTTGAAATATGATTCCAGGCCTCTGCGCGGTGTTCATGTAGTGCACCAATTCTCAGATTTGTTCTCCTCGTTACCTGATCAGATGTTATTGTATTCTCCTGTTTTTCTCAATCTTTTGCCTTTGTTTTACTATTTCTTGTTTTGTCGTGGAGTCGTTCATTAGCTTCTGTTTGATTCATTCTAATTTTCCAGGAATTTGTTGCTTAGGTAGAGTTTTGTGCATTTTGTGCCAGGTTGTTAATTCTCTTCCCGGTTGTTTCTTCCATAGCTCTCATTTCTTTTCCAATATTTTCTGCTAGTGAACTCATTACATTTATTCAACATTTTAACCTCCCTCTCTCCCTCTCCTCCCCTCTCCCCCCTCCCCCCCTCTTTCTCTCTCCCCCCTTTCCTCCTCCTTTCCCTCTCTCCCTCTCTCTCTCTCTCTCTTCCCCCCCTCTCTCTCTTCCCCCCTCTCCCTCTCCTTCTCCCTCTGTCTCTCTCTCTCTCTCTCCCTCTCTCTGTCTCTTTTCTCCCTCTTTCTTTCTCTCTGTCTCCCTCTCTCTCAGACTCTTGCTTTGTCTCTCCTAGGAATTCTAGTTGAATCGTGCCAAAATTATATCTTTCTTTGAAGTGTTGTCTCTCGCTGTTTTGGAGTCATTCTCTTACTATGTGAGGTACTCTGCAAAATGCTGGGGTTACAACTAGAGAAAGCAAAATAGTATCTGTTCTCAAGGAGCTCACTTTCTAATGGGGGAGAGAATACCTATGGGAGGCTCAGCTGTAGAGCACTGGTAGTCTTTAGGGTACAACTTGGTGGGGAAAGTTCAGATTCCGGTGGCCTCGAGGGCTGCACAATGTCAGTAGCATAATTGTTATTGTGAATTTTTGTGCTTTAGTTGAAATTATTTGGGTTTATGGTTAGTATTTATGTCCATTTTTTAAAAAAATCTAGCTTTTCTACTTACAAGACCATATAAATTTAATTTGAGATGAGTAGTTATAGCTTACCTGCAAGTATCATTTTTTTCTAGTTAGCAATTAAAGGCCACGTAACTGCCTCTGGACAGGAGTAGATACAACCTGAAGACAGGTGTCAAGTATGTAGGTTGAGGAGTAAGGTACAAAAATGCTTAATTGAGTATAGCACCTTCTAATGGGTATCAGCATTTTACCTACATGTCAGATCTTTGAAAAGATAGTCTAAGAAATACAGAAAAATGGATTAATTGTGGGGAGATGTAGGAAAGCAATTTCCTGAAAACTATTTTGGTCTTAAATGATTTTTATTTGAATTCATTGGTGTTTGGTTTTTTGAGGAAAGTAGGGAGATTTGTTAAGTAGAAGTAACTTAGGGTAAATGCAGAATGTAATGATTTTGGCCATATCCACTTGTACTTTATAAGGTTTCAGAACGGGAAGGAACCTCAGAAGGGATATTGGTCTAATTCATAGGTGAACAATACCTAATAAATGGCCATCTAGCCTTTACTTAACCACTTACAGTTTGGGAAAAAACCAACTGCCTCCCAAGGCAGTCCATTCTACTTTGGGGTTAATCTCCTGTTCATTCTCTACCTGTGGCTCCTGTTTGTGCCATATACAGCTAAGCAGAGTAAGTCTAACCTTACCCAACCATAGAGGTCTATCACCTGTCATAGCAGACCTTATTCTCTGCCTTCCCACCTTGTCCAGTGTAAATATACCCAGTTCATTTGATTACTCCTCATGACATGACCTCAAGGCTCTTTTCCATCCTGAGCACCTTGTTGAGCTCTCCAGTTTACCAGAGTGCTTACTTAAAACGTGCTGCCTAGAGCTAAAAAGGACATGGGAGAGACAATCATGCATTTCTTAATGTAGTTGAAGAATATCTTGGTTTTTCTGACTTATATCATACATAATGACCTTTCAATCTACTAAATCCCACACAGATTATTGCCTAGTCATGTCTCCCTCCTTTTGTGCTTCTTAAACATGTGCTGTTTTGAACCTAAATAACTTTATGTATCCCTGTCCAAATGACACCTTTTTAGATTCAGCCCACTGACCTGGTCATTCTGGATCCTGATTCTGTCATCCATTCTGTTAGCTTTGCATCATCTGTAAATTTGGTCAAATGGCATTTTTGTCTTTTATTTAAAGGATTAGTTAAACAGTATCGGGCTACTTTGGGTGCTACCAGAAGTTTCCTTTTAAGTTGATGTTGAACTGTTAATGACAACTCTTTGGATTAAGTTGTTCAATGTTTCTGAATCTACTTACCTCTACTATTGTCCCTGTCCCTCCATTTTATCCACAAGGATCCCTTGAAAAGCTTGGCTGTAATGGGAGGTGCTTTAACATTTTTTGCTGTCATGTATTATTGGAAATCCAGGGATCTACCACATTATATGGCTGGTGTAATTGAACGTGATGTCATGTATCTAATCAATTTTGGTGCTTAGAAGTTTCAGAGATTCTATTTATTTTATAAAGGTTGTTGCAGCTTCCATAGCTCCCTTTACCAGGTGAAGATCGGCTTTTCTGAAGGAACACTAACTAGAATTCTCCAAGACTTTTTGAGTTAAGCTCCATTTGTAGTCTTTTCAGTCCTAAAATCAATGAGTTAATCTCTGTGTAGGTCAACATGTTTGATACAGTTTATATCAGGAAGAAAAAGCACTGTAAATCCCTGGTTCAACTTTAATAATATCAAGTTAGAAATAATTTTTTTTTGCCTTTTTGGGGGGAGGGCAGTTGGAGTTAAATGACTTGCCCAAGGTCACATGGCTAGTAAAGTGTCTGAGGTCAGATTTGAACTCAGATCCTCCTGACTCCAGGGCCAGTGCTCTATTCATTGTACCATCTAGCCTCCCCTAGAAATAATTTTTCAGAGATTTTCTGAAGTGTTTACAGTGAGAGGATTTTTCTTTTTAAAGAGACAGAATTATGTATCAGCTCTAACTTGGTTAGAATTCCTCCTGCATTTGGAAGTTTTTAAGGATGTTAGGCTTTACTCTCTTCCAGATTGGCAAACTTCAGGGTCTTGGATTGAAAGATTTATCTCGTTCATGTAGTTAAAAATGTCAGTCAACCAATGGATAAAAACCTTTCTTTTAAAGTATTCCAAAAGTGAGGGGTTTTTTTCCTTAGGAAAAAAAAAAGAAACTTTTGCTCTTTTTTTTGAATAGGTATTTTAAACTTCTCATCTTGAAAGCCAGCAAACTTTTTTTTAATAAATTAATTTATTTATCTTCTTGTTTACATCATTCATTTCCATGAGATTTTGAGTTACATATTTTCTCTCCATCTTTCCCCTACCTAACACCTCAAAACAGCCCCATCCCACTGTAAACCCCTCCCCCAATCTGCTATTTCCTATGTCTCCCCCTTGCCCTTATGACTTTCCTGTAGGACAGGATGGATCTCCCTACCACAGTGCCTGTGTATCTTAATCCCCAGTTAGATGTAGTTAATAACAAAAAATATTAATATATATATATATATATATATATACACACACATACATATTTTTAACATTTGATTATAGAACTTTAAATTATAGATTTTTTTCCCTTCCTCCCTTGTCACCCACCCCCACCAGAAGGATAAGCAATTAAATACAGGCTGTACATATGTAATTACACAGAACATCTCCACAGTGGACATATTGTGAGAGACTGATTATATGTCCCTCGTTCCTATCCTGCCCCCCCCCTTGTTCTATTCTCCACCCAGTCCCTGTCCCTTTACAAAAGTGTGTACTTCCAGCATCCCTCCATTCCCCCTGCCCTCCCCTCCATCATCCCCCTTCTGATCCCCATGCCCCCTACTCTCCTGTATGGCATAATAACCAGTTTAGAGTTTATGTCATTCCTTCCCTAAGCCAAATTCAATGAGAGTAAGATTGTCTCTTTCCCTTTTGCCTTCCTGTTCTTCCCCTCCACTGTAACAATTATCCCTAGCCTCTTCTATATGAAGTGATTGATCCCATTCTGTCTCTCCCTGTCTCCTCTCATTCTAATCCTCTCCCACCTCAGAATTTCACCTTTTAGAGTATCGTCCCTTCCTATTCAATTGGTCCTGTGCCCTCTGTGTACTCATATATGCATATACTAAGATATGTGTTCATATACATATGTAGATGCTTCTATATAGACATTAGTGTGTGTGTATATGTATATGTGTATACACACACACACATATTTGTATTTCCTTCACCTATCCTCATACCAAGAAAAGTTTCATAAGTTACAATGATCATTTTTCTGTGTTGGCATGTAAATAGTTCAGCTTTGATGAGGTCCTTACGATTTCTTTCCCATGTTTACCTTCTTATGCTTCTTATATTTGAGTGTCAAATTTTCTTTTCAGTTGTGTTTTTTCAGCAAGAATGCTTGAAGGTCCTCCACCTCACTGAATAACCATATTTTCCCCTGGAAAATTATACTCAGTTTTGCTGGGTGGGTGATTCTTGGTTTTAATCCTGGCTTCCTTGATCTCCAGAATATCATATTCCAGCCCTTTGATCCCTCAATGTAGAAGCTGCCAGATCCTGGGTTATCCTGATTGTGTATCCATTGTGTCACAGTATTCTGATTGTATTCAAATTGTTTCTTCTTGGCAGCCTGTAATATTTTCTCCTTGATCTGGGGACTCCAGAACCTAGGTATAACATTTCCTAGGAGTTTTCTTTTGGGGATCTTTTCCAAGAAGGGATCAGTGAAGTCTTTCAAATTCTATTTTGCCCTCTGGTTCTAAAATATCAGGGAAATTTTCCTTGAGAATTTCTTGAAGGATGCTTTCTAAGTTCTTTTTTTGATCATGGTTTTCAGGTAGTCCAGTAATTTTTAAATTGTCTCTCCTGGATCTATTTTCCAGGTCAGCGGTTTTTTCAGGGAGATATTTCACATTGCCGTCTATTTTTTCCTTTGTTTGGATCTGTTTAATAGTATCTTGATTTCTCATAAAGTCATTTGCTTCCATTTGCTCCACTCTAATTCTGAAGGATTTATTCTCTTCAGAAAGCTTTTGAGATTCTTTTTCCATCTGGCAAATTCGCTTCCTTGCCCTGGAGGCAGTTCGGCCTGACTGCTTTTTTCCCCCAAATTTAGCTGAGTTCCACTGACCTCTCACTTAGTCCTTGTTTCTTATGGCTTGATAATTCTAGAAACTGCCACAGCTGCTGCTGATCCACTCTCCTGAAGGCTCCAGCTGTGGCTCATCCTGGCTGCGCTGGTGCCAAGCTGCAGTTTCAGGTTGGGCTGGTTTCTGCTCCCAGTGTGCTGTGATGAGCCTATCCTGCTGAGCTGCCCTCAGCAGAAGATGTGTTTTTCTGTATTTTTGTGTGAGTTTTGGAGCCCTAAAGTTTGTTTAGAGTCATATTTTATGGGTATTTGAGGTGGGAGCTGCATCATTTTCCTGCTTCTCTGCTGACATCTTGGCTCCACCCCCCCAACTTTTTTTTTTTGGTGGAGAGATGCTTTTATATTTTGCTCCCATTTCTTGACAAAACCTTTTTTAAAATGGACTTATTCAGAGACCTGCATCTAATAAAGCTAATGGCTTTTATGGCTGTTGATAAATTTTTTCAGGGTTGTTGGCAGAGTCTGTTGCCAGTGCATGTCTGTGTAAAAAGCACCGAGTGACAACTAAGTGGGGAGCTTCCTTTTACACTGAAGTAAACCAGATGTATTAGAAAGCATCATAGGAATGCAAAGTGAAGTGAGCAGAAGTTGGAAAACATTTGACACTGTAAAAGCAATATTGTAATGATAGTCAGCTGTGAAGGATTTAGCTGCTCTGATCAATACAATGACCCATGACTATTCCAAAAGACTCATGATGAAAAATACTGTTCATGTGCAGAGGGAAAACTGATAAACTCTTAAGTAAAGATTGAAACTTTTTTTTCCCCACTTTTCTTTTTTCAACATGACTAATATGAACATAATGTTTTACATGAGGTATAATGGATATCGTGTTCCTTGCCTTCTCAAGAAGTGGAGAGGGGATAGAGCAAGGGAGAAATTTTTTTTAAGTGAAATCACCTTCACCCAGAGGCAAAAAAAAA
>CM053600.1:7466847-7482416 GCA_028646575.1 Pseudocheirus occidentalis
TTTCCAGTCAAAGCCTTGTTTGGCAGGAAACTTGTACCATGTTCAATATGATAATGACCTTTGTAATTTACAAAAGGGACTGTCAAAACAAAAATTCTTGGATGGCATCAGAATACATATAGTGATCAAAAACGCGGAGCTGGCTTTATTGAGAGATGTCTAGTGTCATCCGACTGCATGCTGAATAGGAACAGCAAGGGTGCTGATTTCTTCAGTGACCTGTGGTTTTAAAAAGTATCAGTTATTCAAGAATGTATCGCATCATTTGACAAAGGGACTTCTTGCATTTTAAAATGCGTGTTTCAATCCACAAACCTTTTCAACCACTTCCAGTGCACATGGGTTTACTCATGTCTCTGTTGTGCTGTGGGAGCTTTTGTTTGGAATTCCAGTAAATAACTTTATAGACTATGTCAAGAAAAGGTTTTTTATGAGATAGCAATCCCAAGTTTAGGGTGTATCTAAGTTTTTTTGAATTAAGGTTTCTTTGCAGGAAAAAACCTACATCTCTACATATATTTTCAGGATGAACAGATAGGACAGTGGTTCCTAACCTTCCTAGTGCCGTGACCCTTTAATACAGTTCCTCATGTTGTGGTGACCCCCAACCATAAAATGATTTTTGTTGCTACTTCATAACTGTAATTTTGCTACTGTTATGAATCATCATGTAAATATCTGATCTGCAGGATGTATTTACATTGTTAGAAATTGAACATGACCCACAGGATGAGAACCACTGCCTGCTCTTTGAGTTTTGCTAGCTTCCTACTTCTGTGTCCTGTTGCACAGAATAATACAAATGAAAATGTAATAGTTTTTATGTTTGGTATTCTAACTTTAATTTGGGCTATGAAAATATAAAAATATATAGCCGAAATACAATATTTGATTCAGTTGATATATTTTGAAATTCAGTATTTTGTATAATTTTAAGTCATTTGATAAATCAACATAAAATGATATGTTAAATAAAGTATGTAGTATTCAAGAAGTTTGTGTGATTAGTAAAATAAATCAGGTTTTGCAATTTACACAAAGTTCTAATGTTTTTGACTTTACACCCTTTGATGTGCACAGCTCAGGAACTGACCTTCCTGGAATCTGGCTGTTGTGTGTGGGTTTGTGAGACTTACGTGCATTCTTAGAAACAGCGGTTCTCCTTTCTAATATTGTTTGTAGTTATTTTTTTGACCTTTAAAGAATTTTTTAAAACGTCTTTTTGTTTCAAATTATCTCTCTTTCTCCAACCTCTTCCCCCACCCATTAAGAAAGTAAGGAATATGATACCTATTATACATGAGAAGTCATACAAAATATTTCCATATTAACCATGTTGCAGAAAAAAAGTAGAAAAATAAAGTGGAAAGCAATATGCTTCAATCTTCACAGATCGATCAGGCTTCTCTCTGGTGGTGGATAGTATTTTTCATCATGAATCCTTTGAAATTTCTTTGTTCATTGAATTGATCAAAATAGCTGAGTTTTTAGCATTTGATCATGGTCACAATGTTGCTCCTTCTGTGGAGAATGGTTTCCTGGCTCTGTGTGTTTCACTCTGCATCAGTTCACGGAGCTCTTCCAGAGTTTTCAGAAGCTCTCCCTCTTACTGTTTCTTAGCGCAGCAGTGCTCTATCACAATCATACGCTGCCACCATTTCTTGAGCCTTTCCCCAGCTGATAAGCATTCCTTTAGTTGTCAATTCTTTGCCACTGCAGGAAGAGCTGCTATAAATATTTTTGTACATATGGGTCCTTTTCCCTCTTCTTTGACCTCTTTGGGATATAGACCTAGTAGTGATATTGCTGAGTCAAAGGGCATGCGGAGTTTTGTAGCTCTTTGGGAATATTTCCAAAATGTGTGTACCAGTTTGCACCTCCACCAGCAGCGCGTGAGTGTCCCTGTTTTCCACATCGCTGGCATTTGTCATTTTCCTTTCTGTCACGTTAGCCGGTTAACTAATAGGTGTGATATCTCCGAGTTGTTTTAATTTACATTTCTCAGATAGTGATTTAGAGCATTTCTTCATATGATCTGATAGTTTAGATTTCAGTTTCTAAAATGGGAAGTACTTTCACAAAATAATACTACACCAGTACCACTTGTACCACATTATGTTCGCATGCCTTTACTTCGGAATACGGACATTGTGCACAAAAGGAATTTGAGGAGAAAAACAAATACAGGAAAGAGTGGTCAGTCTTTTGACCAGCGTTTCAGGTCCAGGCACTGGTGCTAAGCTCTTTCCTTAACATTATTATCTGTTCACAGACCAGTCCACCCAACAGTCTAGCAGTAGGAAGAAATCATACCCTAGGAACACACTTGAACAGTGATCTCAATCATTGTTTTTAAATTTGCCAGATCTATACTTAAAGCCCAGTTTTCTGTCTGTATTACAAAAGGCCGTGCCAACTTACAAAAAGCTATGAATTACGATTTGAACTGGCCAGTTTTGCAAAACTTTAACAATGAAAATGATCTGATTTATCAATGAAAATCATTGACTTCCAGCTCAGTTTTTGAAGAAGTATGGTGGGATTCTAAGACTGTAATTATTGTTTATATTTAGAAGTCTCCACAGTGTAGTCAGATGGGATGTTTTTCTTAAATTTATGTTATTTTGAAGGATTATTACTCCTGTTATTGTTTAAGGATGTGGCTATTCTGCCTTTGGGTTCTCATACATGTTAATATGATTACCTGTTGTAGGGCCTTTGAGTACGGTTCTGTTTCTCTTGAAGGTAGCAGTTACACTGGGCTCTGAAGGTTGAGTAAGATCTCCATAAGCACTAAGCACATTAAGGGACAAGCCAAATTAAGGGCTTGCTAACCTTATGTTGGTCACTGGGGAATGCACATATAAGCAAACAAGACAGGCTCTGCCCTGGAGGAGTTTACATCCTCATGAGGGAAGACACATAAAGGGGAACTTCTGGTTCAGAAAGGTGAGGTCCTGCAGCTTGGTATGGAGATGTTTAGGAGGTATCAGAGAAGCCTAGTTCCCAGCAAGGAAGAGTATAAGGTTGTAGTGAAAGGAGGTAAGGATGATGACTGGAGTGTAGGCAGCATAAAGAGGAGGTGTGGCATGGAGCTTCACTTCTGCTATTTACCTGTGACCCTGAACAAGTTAACCTGTCTGAGCCTTATGAGATTGTGGGGTTATGGATTTACATCTGAAAAGAATTTTACAGGCTGTCACATCCAAACCCCTAATTTTATAAATGAGGAGAGACAGGCTCATAAAGGTTAAATTATTTGTTGAGGATGTTTCACAGTTAGCAGGTGTCTGAGGCAGGATTTGAACCCTTGTCTTATTGAGTTTAAATCTAGTATCCTATCTGCTACAGCAGAGACATCAGATACACAGTCCTGAATGTGACTCAGCATTCTTATGAGTGTGGCCTGAGCAAAGATTAAGAAATAATTGGGAAATATTTAACAAAATAAAACATAGAAAACACTAAAATGTGATTTTCTTAATCAGTATTTGCCCACTGATGTCTTTGTGTATGGCCTGCTGGCCCCCATTTCTGTTTGATTTTGACATAGAGACCTGCCTCTTGTCTCTTAGATGGGGATGACACAATGCCCCCCTTATAGGGCAGTTTAAAGGGTCAGATGGGGTCACATACGCACGTCTTCCAGATCTTAAAGGATCATAAATGTTGGCTTTTCATGACCATTAACTGCATCGTGTTAAACCAAAGAAGCTCAATGGGAAATGCTTTGATGGAGCCATTTTCTCGGCACTTTCTCTGTTGGTGTGGATCGTGATTCTTCCTTCTCGTTTGCAGCTCTTGTCTCCATCTTCTTGTAAATCGTTGTTTAGGATCTGCTCAGATGCTTGTGGCCTCCTTTCCATCAGTCCAGATGCTTGACCAACACCACACGTCTGTCATCTCACTCTCGCCCACGTGACCAGCCATTCTTTTCTGCTTGTATTTGTCCTTCATATCTTGAACACACGGCCCCACTTTTACAGGCTTCAGCCAGCAGTGTGCTGGCACGTGTTTAAATACACATGGCACACCTAAAATTTTAATCCGCATTATTAACATTTCTTCCTTCACTTGCTTACATCTAGACAGTCAACAAAACAAATCAAGCCCTGCTTTGTAACATTTGCATATTTCAGAAATGTAAATGCTCTTACTGAATATTTAACAATAAGCTTTGGGAATGGTTCAAGGGTTCTCCTACACATCTCTGGTTTTAGCCTTGGCCCTTTCACCCATTGGTGTGCTTTTTGGTTCACCTGAAATTCTGATAAAGACTGTTGTTCTAGCATTTCAATTATAACAGTTAAGTGTTAGGCATTAAAGGATGAGCATGTCCAGCGTCTTGAAACCATTGAAAGCCCAGGAGCTTCCCAAATGTAATCCCAATGTAATCTCCTATTAGTTCCTGTGTCCAGGTCATTGTCCCTCAGCATCGACCATCCAAGCAAGATAAATAAGATGATCTGGCTCACTGGGCTTCTTATACAACCACAGCTCATAATTTTGGCAATATTCATTTTTCATCTTTTTTAACAGAATTGAATGTTAGATATCTCTTTTGAATAATTGTAGATCTCACTGAAAGCATCCTTTACTGGTCTGGGGCTCACCTCATTGAGTAACGTGTCAGCCACAAAATCTAGTGAATTGATCTGTTGGTAGGGAATCTGTCTTTTTTTTTTTTCCTTAGATTTTGGGTTTTTGTTTTTTTGTTTTAATTTTTCCCAGTTACATGTAAATTACATGTAAATTTTTCCCAATTACATGTAAAAACAATTTTTGACCTTCATTTTTTTATAATTATAAATTAGTTATCTCCCACCCTACATGTTCAGTCATGCAAAAGCATTTCCGTATTAGTCATGTTGTGAAAGAAAGAAGACAAAAAGGAAGCAAGAAAAATGAAGTAAAAAACAAAGCCCAGCGTGGTTTCATCTGTATTCAGTCTCCATCGGCCCTTTCTCTGGAGGTGGAGAGCAGTTTTCATCCCCAGTCCTTCAGAGTCGTCTTGGCTCCTTGCATTGCTGACAAGAGCTAAATCATTCACCGTTGACCATTATGCAGTACTGCTGTTACTGTGTACGCTGTTCTGATTCTGTGCACTTCTCTTTATATCCATTCATGAAATAGATCTTGGGTTCTTAAAAATTTTTTGTATTTTGACATCTTTTAAAAGTCTTCTGAAGTCAGTTGATCCCTTTTCATGATGAGGTTTTTAAATGCATAAAATAATATGTAGGATTGCAAAGGAAAGCAGTTATAATACAAGTATTAAAAATTTTTTTTAAATCAAGCTCATGGATTGAGGAACTGTTGTGAGCCCTCTGTAGTCCCTTTGTCTGTGAGAATCCTTTGACATCACCCCCCATTCTTGAGTCTTTTACTCTAGTCTTTGAAGAGAGGCCACCACTCTTTTATAACCATCTTCAGTCCTCTTCTTTCCTGTCTTCTCTGTCAGAATGCCCTCACGGTCGTCCTTAGGGAAGGAAGAGACTTAGAGAAGTCTCTGGTCCTTTGAACTCTCGCTTTCTTCTTGTTCCTTTCTTGCTGCCTGCCAACACACTCAGTCTCCCCTTTCCTTAAATGCCTGCCTTTGACCTTATCGTCCTTCCTACTTCTCTCCATTTCATGAATTTGGGGAGTGGAGGGAAAGAAGCTGGGCTGCCCGTGCTTCCACTCCCTTCCTTCACTCTCTTCTCACCCCTTCGCATTCTGGTTTCCTCTGTCTTGCCGGATCTGTTGGCTTTTTCTTAGTCTTCATCCGTGTTGTTCTTTTTCCAGCTTTCTGTCCCCTTTCTCTCTTGGTGACTGTGTGAGAGTCCTTGGGTTGAGTGTCATCTATATGCACACGACTCTCAGATCCGTATAGTCAGCCCTAAGTTCTTCTCTTCCTCTAACTCTGCATCACCAACTGCTTATTGAACTTTTTCACCTGAATATGTCACAGGCACTTTCAGTTTAAGTATCCAAAACAACTCATTACGTTCATCCTCCTGCTGCCCCAGAGAGACTTCATGCCCTTTGAGGACGCCACCGTCCTTCCAGTCAAAGGTTTGCTGTCTTTGAAGACTCCTTGAACTCACTCTCTTTCACCCCGTCTACTCTGTCCTCAAGTCTGCCGATCTCGGCTCAAATCTTCCTCTGTTAGTTGAGGGTCTCGTCACCTACTGTCGAGACTCCATGGCATTTGTCTCCTAATTGGTCTCTGCTTCACATCTCTTCCCACTCCAATCCCTACTTTGTACAAGCTGTCAGAGTGATTTTCTTAAACCACATGTTTGATTATATCCCTCTTCCTGCTTAATAAACCCCCTCTGGCTTTCCTGGAATATATATTATTCACTTTCACACTTAGTGGTTTAGTTCAGTGGCCTTTTTTCGTTTCTCACACATGACATTCCATGTCCTATCTTTGTAGCCTTTGCAGAGGCTACTCTCCCCCAAGCTTAACTTGTTAAATCTCTAGTTTCCTTTAAAACTTAGCTCAGTTATCTCCTTAAATGAGGTATTTGTAAAGCACCTAGCACAGTGCCTGATTCGCAGTAGACACTGTATAAATGCTTATACCTTTTCCTACTGCTTACTCCATTCCCTTTACCTTTACAGTGCTGCTGGTCCCATGAGGCCTTGCCTGATTCCCCAGACCCCCACCCCTCAGCTGCTAGAGCATCCTTTTTAAAAATTACTTCATATTATGTCTATATCAATGTTGTCTGATTGATGGCAGGAGGGGTCTTATTTTGTCTTGTTATCACCAGCAGCTTGCAGAGTAGATTTTTAATTACACTTGTTGATTTATTTATTTTTTTTTTAACAACACTGAATGTGATGACTTTATTGATGGTACAGAACAGGCTTTCTTTCCTCTGCTATAGGAGTGCCTTGGGGCAAAAATTGTCTGTGGGACTTGAAGTTCCCAGTACAGGGAAATATATTAAGACTATTAGCTCCTCAGTGGTGAAACTCCTGCTTTGATTGGGGATGCAGAGACCGATGGCTTTCCACTTTATTCTTGGAGGCTGTGTAGACCATGAAGTCTTCTGCATAGTTTCTATAACCGTGTTCATTGTTATTCCAGTGAAGGAGCCACTTTCTTAGTATCATCATATTTGGTAGGTTTTTCCAGGCTGCAGGTCAGATCCACAACACATACACTGGAAGTAGGAACATGGACAGCCATGTCTGAGTTTTGCATTCAGCTTGGGGATAACTTTGCCTGCAGCCTTAGCAGCAACAGTGGAAACAGGCTTGACACTTTTCTGGGTAGCAATAACAACATGGATTATTTTCATGAGCCCTTCCACAGTGCCCAGGTTGTCAAGAATGATTTTGACTGGGGATGGGGGTAAGCAATTTATACAGGAGGCATTATTGACAATCCTTAGGGGATTATCTTATTTCCCGTGTTTGACTCCCATCATGAACGTAAGGGCATCAGCAGGAGGGACAGAGATAACCACACCCTTAACTCCACCCTTCAAGTGAGCCTCAGCTTTTTCCATGAAAGTAAAGACGCCGCTTGGACCCTGCTGCTTGGACCCTGCTACGTACTCAGCTTGAGAAGATCCCCATTTAATATTGGCAAGATCGTGGTTCTGAAGATAGTAATGGGTTTTGTGTTGGTCACCAACTCTCCATTCTCAGCATTAGTAGTACCTTTGAAATTGCTGGAGGTAATCATACCGGAGCCATGCATTGGAGATGAATGAAAGGATCGTTGAAGGCTCCATCCTCCACTCTGGTGAACCTAGTCTGATCATATGGCCAAATCCAACGACTCCAGCTTTTGCCATTTTGACTCAGAGATGCAGTTGCTGCAGCAAGATCCTGTCACTGAGCTTGGGATGAAAGCTGAAAGCCTTGATTGATTGATGGACTGATCGATCGCTCTAGTGAGGAGCTTCTTTGTAAGTTCACTCGAAGGCAGCACACATGTACCTTATCACCACAATCATGCTTAAAACCTTTTCTAGCTTGGTGAGATCTTGCCAGAACTTGTGCTGTGTGGAAATAGGTATTTGAACACCCAGATTAACCACCTTGACATAGTGAGACAGGCTGCTTTATTTACAGGTCGTTTACAATTGGAATCAAGGTGCATGATAACATTGGCATTGGCTCTCTAAACCAGGGGTCAGCAGACTGTGCCCAGAAAACAAATGCCAGCAGGCAGCCTGTTTTTGTGTGGATCTAAGATGTTGTACATTTTAAAATAAAGTTTTATCTTATTAAAATAACGCTTTGTTGTATTTGAAAATGCAATCTTATCCTAGATTTGGCCCTAGAGCTGTGGTTTGTCAATCTCTGCACTACGTCACGTGATTAAAGATAATTTGATTAGAAGAGTACCTATAAATAAATAACCCACCTGCCATACACACCTCTCTTGTGTAAAAATGAGACGATATGTGTAAAAGGTCGGCTATGGGCTGTGTAAGACTGCCCTGACCTGTGTTGTTTTATAATACTCTGTTAATAGAGCATTTAATGTTGACACAACACAGTAAAACTTGAAATTCACTGATTTTAGGGATGTCGCTCTCCTCCGCTTACTCAGAAACCAGTCTTTGAACACTCCTAGAGGGATCTGCTCATTTTTAAGAGTATCTTAACATCTTATCCATTAAGTGAGACGTTTGAGATTTCTAATAAAGGAAAATTGAAATTTATGAAGGGGAAGGATTGAGTATTAATAATACTTTAAAGTTTGTATATAGGTATGTATATCTACACACACATACATATAAAATAATTTAGAGATAGATATTAGACTTAGGATTTTATTGGTTTAGGGAACTCCATTGAGGAAATTTCCTCTGGTAGGCAGCTTTCTTTGTAATTTATGGTATTAGAGAGTTCACTAAAATGTTGAGAAGGTTTGTAACTTTCTGAGGGTCACACTGCCAGCAGATGTTAAAGGTGGGACTTAAAGCCAAATCTCTGTGCCTCCAAAGCTAGCTTTCTGTCACACTATGCCATGCTGCCTATATAAATTACATAGATCTCTTTAAGGTTTTTGAAAGTGGTTATAAATACACTGAGGTCTGAGAACCGTAGGTACACTAATCTAGTTCTTTTCTCAATTTCTGTTAAGACCTTTTTTAAATTTAACTCTGTATTTTGATTACATGGGAATGGTTTATATCATAATGTGATGGAAGGAGCACTGCATTTGGAATTAGAATTTTTAAAACGATTTGAGTCCAGTTTCCCCACTGTGTGACCTAGGGAAAATCACTTAGCCTTTCTAGTTCTCAGTTTTCTCATCCACAAAATAAGATACTTACTATTTTTTGAATTAAATTATTTCTGAGGTCTTTTCTGTCTTTAACATTTCTTTGATTTTTATATAAGAATCCCTTGTAATATTATGTCACTTAAAAAATGACATATATCAGAATAGAATTTCATTTATCCCTTCCACATTGCAACTTTTCCCATCATGGTTTCTATATATCGTGGGTTGGCATAAGAAATTAAATAGGGATTTTTTGGTAGTTTTTGGAAGCCACAAATGGCTCTTAAAGGCCAGCAGACAACACAGAAAAAGTTTAGAAACTAAGAAATGCATAAAAGATATCTATAGTATTATGTAATATCAGCGTATTGTATCTTTTAATGCCGTAATACTTTAGACTTCTTTGGTTTAAAGGTAGGGCTGCATTTTTTTTTTTTTTTACAGATTTTTCTAGGCCCTGTGCCCCTCACCTCTGCGATGTGGAAGGGATAACTGTACAGGTGTACCTTTCCTGTCTTGTATTATTTAGACATTAAGTGTTTTTTTTTCTTTTAAACTCCTCCCACCCTTAACATTACTTAGAACAGACAATAACAAAATGTGAAAAGGAGCAGGTCATAGAAATTGCAAGACTAGCTAGTGTTCAGAGCTAATGTGGAAAAATCCATTTGGTTGTAAGATACCTGAATAGAGCCTTACCTAAAGTCAGCATTCACTGAGTATGTGCTGAGTGGATGGACAGTTTGTTACTTCATTTCTGTGGTAGAAGATACACTATATGTAGCATGAAAACTTTCATTATTAAAAAAAAGACCAACAAAAAAGTTTCAATTACTTAATAGATCTTGCAGTTGAAAAGCTTACAAAATTTAGGTAAAAAGAAGAAAAGTTAGACTGGACTAGGGATCAGTCATAAGCTGAATAAATCAATAACAGCAGTGGGGTTTTAAAAAAAAATATTTCCCCCAATTGCCTGTAAAAACTATTTTTAACATTTGTTTTTTTAAATTTTGAGTTCCAAATTCCCTCCTTTCCTATATCACCAGTGTGATACCCGAGACAGCTGCTGTGAATATGCAGACGTATTTTTAGGGTTGAATCACAAAATACAACAAACTCTCTTCCTCAAAGGAAAAACCAAAATATTTATTCAGATACCAGAAAGCCAGTTCCTCCATGGTACCAAAGAAGTTTATACACATCGCCAATCCAGGGAGCACCGACATCCCCAAGCTCTCCCTCCATTAGGCCTCCTCACAAACAAGCTCCCCTTGGCAAAGTTCCTCCCTCTCTCACTCGCACTAGCTGCCCCTGGCTCTGCCTCTCTCTCTCTCTCTTCCTGCTCCACCTGGTCCGCGAGCTCCTTCTGCCATGGGCTCTGTGTGATCCGGGCTCCAACACGGCAGTCATCTGGGCCCAAGCTCAGAGCCGCTCACACAGGCCTGTTAATGGGCAGGAAAGACCTTCCTGTTTCATTAATATTACATTCTCCTTGCCTTTCCCCTCCCTGAGACAGTCAGCAATTTGGTATATTATACATGTGCAGCCATTCAAAACACATTTCGTGTTGTGAAAGAAGCAACAGATTACCAAAAAATGGGAAAAGTCTGAAAAATAGTACGCTTTGATCTGCATTCATAGCTATCAGTGATTTCTCTGGAAGCATGAAGATAGCATTTTCCATCAGGAGTCCTTTGGAATTGTCATCATACGGATCCTTGCATTGCTGAGAAGAACTGAGTCATTCACAGTCGACGGTGTTCTCCTGGTTCTGTTCACTTCACTCTGCATTGATTCATGTAAGTCTTTCCAGGTTTTTCTGAAAGCCTCCTACTTGTCGTTTCTTATAGCCCAATAGTATTCGATCACAGTCATAAACCACAAATTGCTCAGTGATTCCACGGTTGATGGACATCCCCGTGATTTCTGGTTCTTTGTCACTGCAGAGACAGCTGCTGCACTAATCTGTTCACGGGTCCTTTTCCCTTTTTTTTCCTATCTTTTTGGGGTACAGACCTAGTAGTGATGTTGCTGGGTCAAAGAATATGCATACTTTTTATAGTCCTTTGGGCACAATTCCTATTTATTTTCCAGAATGGTTGGATCAGTTCTCAGCTCCACTAAGAGCACGTTAGTGTCATGATTGCCCCGTATCCTTCCTCTCTAACATTTGCTATGTTCCTTCTATGTCATATTAGCTAATCTGATAGGTGTGAGGTGGTGTCTCAGAGTTGTTTTAACTTGCACTTCTCTTGATCAGTAGTGATTTAGAGCATTTTTTCATATGGTTATAGATAGCTTTGATTTCTTCATCTGAAAACTGCCTATTCATATCCTTTGACCATTTATCAATTGGGAAATGATTTATATAGTCCTACAAATTTGACTCAGTTTCCTATAGATTTGAGAAATGAGGCCTTTATCAGAGACACTTGCTGTAAAAAAATGTTTCCAGCTTTCTGTTTTCCTTCTAATTTTGGCTGTACTGGTTTTGTTTGTGCAAAACTTTTTTTAACTTAATAAAATCAAAATTAACCATTTTATGTCTTGTAATGCTTTATTACTTGTTTGTTCAAAAATTCTTCACTTAGCTAAAGATCTTACAGGTGAACGGACTCTTCTGCCCTCCCCCAGTTTGTTTATGGGATCACTCTTTGTGTCTAAATCATATTCCATTTTGACCTTGTTTTGGTATACGGTGTAAGATGCTGGTTTATACCTAATTTCTTTCTGCAAGACTGTTGCATTTTTCCCATCAGTTTTTGTCAAATAGTGAGTTCTTATTCCAAAAGCTTGGGATCTTTTTGATTTATCAAACACTAAATTACTGTGTCATTTACTTCTGTGTATTGTTTACCTGATCTTTTCCCCTGGTCTACCACTCTTTATTTCTTATCCAGTAATAGATCGTTTTATTTGTCACTTTATAATGCAGTTTGAGATCTGGTACATGTAGACTACCTTCTTTCACTTTTTTTTTCATTAATTCTCTTGATATTCTTTTTTTTTTTTTTAATCTTTTTTTATTTTTTTTGAGGGCTGTTGGGGTTAAGTGACTTGCCCAAGCTCACACGGCTAGTTTTTAGTGTTAAGTGTCTGAGGCCGGATTTGAACTCAGGTCCTCCTGACTCCAGGGCTGGTGCTCTACTCACTGCGCCACCTAACCGCCCTTCTCTTGATATTCTTGACCTTTTTTCTTATTTTTTCTAGCTTTATAAATGAATTTTATTTTTCTCTAGCTTTATAAAACAATTTTTTGCTAGTTTGATTGGCACGGCACTGAATAGTAAATTTAGGTAGAATTGTATCACACCAGTGCAATATTCACAGCGCTCACGGTGGCTATGAATATGCTAGTGTAGTTGTGAATCACAAAAGTGTGACAGGTTCTCCACGTGGAGGACAGATCCAAAGCATTTATTCAAATACCAGAAAATCAAATCCCCAAACCAGAGAGCCAGGTTCATTACAGTAACCACGAAGTGGATACACGTAACCAATGCAGCGAAAACCAACATTCCCAAACCCTCCCAAACTTTCCCTCCTCCGGGCCTTCAAAACAGAACAGACTCCCTCAAGCAATAGTGCTCTTCTCTTACGCGTGGTAGCTCCTCAACCTCCAAGCTGCTTGCTCCCAGAAGTTCTGACTTTCTGAGCTTGTGCTCAGCTTTTCATCTGGTCATTCGCTCCTCCTCCCTGTTCCACCCCTTGCTGTTGCATCAGCAAGTTCCTCCCACTGTGGGATTCACAAGCTGTGTTTCTTAACAAAGACTTGATATAATCAAGGCCAAGGCTCAACTTGAAACAAGGCACTAAGTACTCGTTTGCTTGCCCCTCCAAGGGGCAGGAAAGGTCTTCAAATCCCCATTACCATTTCAAATGGCCATTTTTATTATATTGGCCTAGTCTGTCCATGAGCAGTTGATATTTTTCCAATTGTTTAGATCTGACTTTTTATTTTTGTTTTTAATAGGAATGGGCATTCTATTTTGACGAAAGCTTTTTCTGCATCTGTTGAGATAATCATATAATTCCTGTTGGTTTTGTTATTGATAGAATCAGTTATGCTGATATAAATCTCACCTGGTCATAGGATATGATCCTTGTGATAGATTGCTATTCTCCTTGCTAATACTTTATTTAAAAATCTTCTATCATTTTAGCAAAACTGATCTATATTTTCTTTCTCTGTTTCCCTTTTCCTTGTTTAGGTATCAGGACCATATTTGTGTCATAAAAATTTGGTAGGATTCCTTTCTTTACCTGCTTTCCAAAGAGTTTATATAGTATTAAAATTAATTGTTTTTTAAATGTTTGGTAGGATTCACTTGTGAATCCAGCTGGCATTGGGGATTTTTTCTTAGAGAGTTCATTGATGGCTTATTTGATTTTCTAAAATGGGTTAAATAATTCATTTTTGTAAATAATTCGTCCATTTCACTTAGATTGTCAGATTTATTGGCATATAATGGAGCAATATAGGTTCTAATAATTGCTTTTTATTTCTTAATTTGTGGTAAATTCACTCTTTTCATTTTTGATACTGGTAATTTGGTTTTTTCCTTATTTTTTAAAAATCAGATTAACCAATGGTTTATCTGTCTTATTGTGTTTTTTTTTGTTTTTTTTTTTTACTACTCCATAAAACTAGCTTCTAGTTTTATTTTATTAGTTCACTGGTTTTCTAACTTTCTGGGGCAGGTAGGTGGTACAGTGAAGAGAATGCCAGGCCTAAAGTCAGAACAAAGTGACTTCAGATCCAGTCTGAGGTACTTGTTAGCTGTGTGACTCTGGGCAAGTTGCCTCAGTTTCCTCATCTTTAAAATGGGCTGGAGGAAGAAATGATAAACCCCTCTCATATCTTTGTGAAGAAAACCCCAAATGGGGTCACAAAGAGTAGGACACAACTGAAATGACTGAAGAAGAATTTCTTACTTTCAATCTTATTAATCTCTTCTTTGATTTTTCAGGATTTCTAATTTGGTGTTTAATTGGACATTTTTTATTTGTTCTTTCTCTAGTTTATTTAGTTGAATGCCCAGTTCAGTGATCTGCTCTTCCTCTATTTTATTGTTGTAAGCATTTAGTGATATACGTTTTCCCTTAAGTACTGTCTTGGCTGCATCCCACAAATTCTGGTATGTTGTCTTCTTGCCATTCTCTAATGAAATTATTAATTGCTTCTCTGATTTGTTTTGACCCACTCATTCTTTAGGATTAGATTATTTAGTTTCCAATTAATTTTTAATCTTTCTTTTTTCATGCTTTTATTGAATGTAATTTTTATTACATTATGATCTGAAGGGGATACATTTAATATTTCTGCTTTTCTGCATTTGTTTTAAGGTTTTTTATGCCTTAATGCATGGTTAGCTTTTGGGTATTATGTACTGCTGAGAAAAAGGTATATTCCTTTGTATTCCCATGCAGTTTTAAACAGGGGACTGTCATCTAAAATTCTATTTATTTCCTTAACTTCTTTTTTATTAATTTTTGGAGGGCAGTTGGGCTTAAGTGACTTCCCCAAGGTCACACGGCTAGTTTTTTGTGTTATGGGTCTGAGGTTGGATTTGAACTCAGGTACTCCTGATTCCAGGGCCGGTGCTCTATTCATTGTGCCACCTAATTGCCCCCTTAACTTCTTTCTTATTTGCTGTTTAGATTTATCTAGTTCTGGAAGGGGAAAGTTGAAGTTCCCCACTAATACAGTTTTGCTATCTATTTCCTCCTTTGATTCATTTCACTTTTCCTTTAAGGATTTGGATACTGTAACATTTGGTGCCTATTTGTTTATCATCCACGTTATTTCATTAATTTTCTTGTAAATGTCTCTCTTAATCAGGCCTACCTTTGCACTTGCTTTGTCGGAGAGCTTGATTGCCAACCCTCCTCTTTTGTTACATCAGCTGAAGCTCATGGAAAGGGGCTCCAGGCCTTATTTTTACACTGTGTGTCTGTTTCAGGTGTGTTTCTTACAAACAGCATTACTGGGTTCTGGTTTCTAATCCCTCTGCTCTCAGCTTCTGTTCTGTGGCCGAGTCCATCCCAGTCAGAGTCACAGTCGATCGCGAACTGCATTTCCCTCCAGCCTATTTTCCGCTATTTGTCTTTCTCCTTTCACTCTTTCTTTGCTCAGAAGTCTCTTGTTGCTTCTGACCACTGCCTGTCCCAGGCTTCCTTTCCTTCTGTCATCATCCCCCTCCCCTCCTACTTCCTAGGAGAGCGAGATAGATTTCTGTACCCAATCACATGCCTGTATTGCTCCCTTTTTGAGCCAGTTCTGATGAAAGTAAGGCTTAAATATCGTTGCTCTTACCCCAATCTCTCT
>CM053600.1:7490108-7508325 GCA_028646575.1 Pseudocheirus occidentalis
TGAGAGGGGGGAGGACGGAGGGAAGGGTGGGGTGGGGGAGGGAGGGTTGCTGGAAGCACACACCTCAGTAAAGGGACAGGGACAGGGTAGAGAACAAAACAAGGGGGGGGTGCGGGATAGGAAGGAGGAACATACAATCAGCCTCACACAACATGCCCACCATGGAGATGTCCTGCATAATCACACATGTACAGCCTGTATTGAATTGCTGCTCCTTCCAGTGGGAGTGGGTGAGAAGGGTGGAATTGCAAGAATCTAGAATTTAAAGCTATACAATCAAATGCAACTGGGAAATAAGACATACAGGGATGGGGGTTAGGGAGACCCTCCCTGCCCTACTAGAAAGTTAAGAGGGGCATTGGAGGAGGACATAAAAGGGAACAGATTGTGGGAGGGGCTTTACAGAGGGAACACTGTTTTGGGCTTGGGGGTAGAGGAAAGAAGGGGAGAAAATTTATAACTCAAAATTGGAAATGAATGGTGTAATCAATAAAATAAATTAAAATTAACAAGAAATTAAAAAAAATAAAAAGTAAAAAAATATTTGGACAGGAAAAAAAAAAGAATAAGAAAAAGAAAGTGTCCCACTGTCTAAGGAGGGGTAAACTGGCCCCGTTTAGAGACAGAACAGGTCAAAGGTTTAGTGTCAAGTCAGGCTTGGGCAAGATAAGGAAGCCCTGTCTCCACGTGCCCAGATTCCCATTACAAAATGAGGACTGCATGTGCCTAATGGTTCTGGCTTTTCTTTTTTTCTTGCTTTCAATTTTTAAACTTTTTTACTTAAAGTTTTGAGTTCCAAATTCTAATTATCCCTCCCTGAGACGGTAAATAATCAATATAGGCTATCCATGCACGATTACGTAAAGCATTTCCATATTAGTCATTTTATACAAGTAGACTCGAAGTGAAAGAAAGTGAAAAACAGCCTGCTTCAGTGTACATTCAGGGAGCATGGCTCTCTCTGGAGGCAGACAGCACGCATCACCCTTCGTCCTCAGGCTTGCTGCAAACAGCTACATCAGTCACAGTCCTTCATCAAACAGTGCAGTTTGTAATGTGTACAATGTCCTCCTGGCTCTATTCACTTCACTACACATCAGTCACAGAAATCTGTTACTACTAAATAATGTGGATGTCCCAGAAAGTTAATCATAATTACAGACATAAAATTCTATAGGAACACGAAAATTTTATAGCTGTAAAAGATTTTAATATATCATCTAATACAAACCCCTTGTTCTATAGTGTTCCTCATTTTATGTAACACTAGAAAGCCAAAAACTGGTAATAGCCTCTCCATTCTAAAAATTGAGGAAATGGACCTAAAGGCACAAACCTACACAAAAACTAGCGTGAAAGGATTAGAATTAGATATGTGACCCTTTTCTGCAACTGAAAAGATGAGAAATTAATTTCAAATACAATAGATACTCTTTCACTCGTTAAAATGAAAGATCTATTCAGAGTGAACAATATAAGTGATTACTCTCAAGTTAACATTCCTGTACTAAATTAAAAACCAGTAACTGAAATAATAGCTGCTTCAGGACAAACCTTAATTTTAATCAACTTTTGCCAAACAGGAAAAAAATAATCAATTCACAAGCAACATATTTTATTTCACATTTTCAACTAAAACCAGAGAATATATAGTTTGATAAAGAATCTGGTCCTAAATTAATGTAAAAAAAATCTGAAATTGGGCTTTTCTCATTAAATTAAAAATAGCCAAAGATGAAAGTCTGCATTAAATCGTCTATTTTATCTAATGTACTCCAACTACACTAATATAGTTAATATAGTTAAGCTATTAAAAAAAAATACCTGTGTAGCCATTGACATAGATAGCAACTCCACTAAAAATTGTAGATGGTGTTCCATCCTTCTGCAAAGCAGCATCCGTCCGAAATTGCTCCTCCAATTTCTGGACTTTCGCAGCCATGTACCCACCCTAGAATTAGAAAGAATAAATTTTGGTAGTTACAAATATGTTGTATTTTCTTGCCTCTTTAAAGAGATCTACTACTGGAAAGGCTGATAAAATAAACTTTCCCAATACACTAAAAAGATCTGTTTTTCAAAAAATATTTTTATTTCACTTTTCAATACATTCCCAAATTGCATTAAATGTATTACAATTATATTTTTGAGAGATTACTTTGGAAAATAAAAAATAATATTCTTGTTTGGAGTAAGGAGTCAAATAATGTAACAGGAATTTGAAGACCTTCCCTGTTTTGAAAGTAAATGCTACTCCCTAATAGGCTGAATGTAATCACATGGAGCCTGTGATGGGAGGAGTCCGCTAAAGGGCACAGCAGAGCCCACAGGAAGCTCCCCGGCTTTGAAGATAAACTCTGTCCCCTAACTGGCTGAATTTGGTCACACAGAGCCCATGGAAGGAGTCTGCTGAAGGATGGAACAGAGCTCACAGGAAGCTGGGAGTCAGAGCTAGCAAGACTGTGGGAGAGAGAGGACACTCAGGCAAGGAAATAGAGAGGTTTGTGAGTAAATACTGATCTTGTATTGGTTTGTGTGAAGATGCTGCGGCTCTCTGTGTTGTTATGGTTTATTAGCTTCTTTACTACTATGACAGAACCAGCTTACTGGTTTGGGGATTTGGTTTTCTGATGTCTAGATAAATGCTTTGCTTCTGTCCTCTATTTGGAGAGTTTGTTGTATTTTGCAATCATGCGCCATGTGGAAATGTTTAGTCATGGTCTTCATCATGATAGTGACTGCTGTAAATATTGCACTGGCACTACAAATAAATACTAAAAATCCATCTCAGTTTATAAAAATATGTGTATGCTATAAACACATTTCACATATGCATATGTCTCTGCATCTATATATTTACATATGTTTATATATATATGTTAATAAAATAGAGAATTATTCCAAGATTCAGTACCAGATCTTAAACTATCTGGAAATATAAAGGTCTACTTTTCCACTTACCAAAAAAACTGTTACATTTTGATTACTACATGTGAGGTACTAAAAAAATACTGGAAATACAAAGATTAAAGAAAAGCAGAGCCCAGGTTTTGCCTTGAAGGAATTTATATTCTAAAAGGTTGGTAAGAATGCACATTTCTTCTTTACAAATAATACAACATAAACTGAAGGAGAATGGAAGTGGAAGGATAAAGAAAGGCTTCAAGGAGAAGTTACAACTTAAGCTGAGCCTAGAAAAAAAAGTCCAAGATTTCTGAGAGGTGAAGAAGAGAAGGAATTAAACTGCAGGCATGATGAGAATAGAGTCTGGGGAGGAAATGCAAGAAATGAAGGGAGAAAACATCTAGAAAGACTGTGTGGAGATGCCACTGTGAGCAGGGACAGATCTGTGACCTGTGCTAAGTACACATCACCTGTACAGGATGTGGTCCTAGCTGTGATAGAAGAGCTACGGTGACTCGACCTATGGAGGCATCTGCTAAGAGCAGAGGGAATAACGTCTTGACTTTCCTTAATGACAATTTATCTTAAGAAAGTGGGAGAATCAAGAAAGAATCGCTTTTCTCAAAACAAAAAATAAACAAAACAAAAAAAACCCCTCAAAACATAAGAACCCTGGAAAAACGTATTTCTTCTGTGGCAACGACAAGAAACGCGTAGAAGAGTGACCAGTTAGTTCATCTTAGAATTTGTGAGAAAGGTTTACCTCAGGGGAAATTTTATCAAGGAAAACTGAGAACAGAGTAACATGTACCCTCAACTTTGGACGAGCAGATTTCAAAGGGCTCAGAAAAAGGATAAGCAGATTATTACTGACTAAACTCTACAGGGGAAGTCAGCACAGGGCTGAAAGGAAGCTTTCAAGAACGAAATTCTGAAAACTCAAAGATCACTAAAGGAAATAATTCTCATTAGGAAAAAGGAGACAATTTTAGAACAAAAAGGAGTGAACCTATAAATGGGATCAGTGGAAAATGGATGCCCAAAATAAGGAAGGAGATAATAAGAGGGTGTGTGGATGAGCTCAAGTCGCTTGGTCCAGATTATCAGTGACCATATAAATGGCAGACATAGTCACTGAGCTCCTGTCACTAATTTTTAAAATAACAGCTTAATGACAACAGCTGGTGTGTGTGTGGCTGCAGAGGTTGACAACACTCCATGTGTTAACTCACCTGATCCTCACAACAACCCTATGAATATCGTCATTTCCATTTCACAGATGAGGAAAGTAAGGATGAAAAAGGTAAAATGACCTGTCCAGGGTCACACAGCTATCAAGTATCTAGGCAGGATGTCAACTTTCTCTGCTGGCTGCCATACTAGAAGTGTTCTCCCTCCTTTGCCTTCTGACCTCCCTGGTTTCCTTTAAGCCCCAACTGAAATCCTGACTGTCTATCCTATTCTCCTGACTTCCCTCTTTCAATGATTTCCTATTCATCCTGCAAATGACTTCCTTTTTACGTATCTGTTTCTTTATAGTCTCCTTTATTAGGCTCCAAGCTCCTTAAGGGAAGGGACTGTCTCTTGCCTTTTTTTTTTTTTTATACCTCACAACCCATAGCAAATTGCCTGGCACGTGACAGGCACTTAATAACTATTTACTGACTGACCGAACTTTATCCTCCTGACTTCAAGTTCAACCCTATCCCTTGTGTGACCCTGGGGCCTAATGGATCATGGAAAACAAGAAAAATAGGGAAGGACAAATCCTGTACTTTTTAAGAGAATAATTTGAAAACCTTAAGCCTGTAACCAAAATTTAAAACATGCTATTAAAGGAATCATTGATAAACACTGAGAAAAAAAGCAGTGACCAAAAAGAGCCACAATGATTTTATTAAGAGGCCATCTTATTTAGCTTTTCTGATAAGGTTACTAAGTTAATGATAAATCTGTGAAATGCTAAAGGCATAGTTTATCCACATTTTTGCAAAGCTTTTGATAAAATCTCATACTATTCTTGTGGAAAAAAGAGAGAAATCCATACAGGAGGGAAAGCGGAGGATAGGCGGAGGAAAAATAAGATGATAGGTGTCTTCAGTATTGGAAAGGACATCAGACAGAAAAGGCAACAGACTTTTTTTTTTTTACCCTAAAGAACAAAACTGGGAACAATGGGTAGAAAAATTATAAGATATCGAGCTCTTTTGGTTCCCAGAAGCTGGGAACCTCCAAACACAACTAGCTTCTTTTACGCTGGGAACTTTAAATTAATGACCCTATCACCCCAGAGCAGAAGGTGGCAATTTCAGATGAGAGGTGCCTCTTTTGAGGCAAGTTATGGGACTATAATAAATTCATTTAATATTTTTTTGTTCGGTCATTTCTATCATGCCTAACTCTTCATGACCCTATTTGAGGTTTTTTTTGCCATGTCCTTCTCCAGCTCATTTTAGAGATGAGGAAACTGAAGGAAACAGGGTTAAGTGACTTGCCCAGAGTCTGTTAAGTTTCTGAGTCTAAATTTGTACTTGTTTGTACAAATGTGATGTGAGTCCAGGCCCACACTCTATCCCTTAGCCGCCCAGCTGCCCATTTGGAACGTCCCTAAGAGAAGGCTCCTCATTTCATATCACTATGATAGTAAGCGATATCAATACCATAAGAAATGAAGGTCCTTCTGTTTAGACTCATGATCTAACCCAACCAGAATTCTGCGTCTCACATTATAAATAATAAATAAGGTATGTCTTGTGGGACGGCAAGACTGTGCAACTAAGTTGATCTCAAATGGGATGAATGGACAAAGATCCCTCGCTTCCCTCAATAACCAGTTACTGAGAAAACATTCGTGAATTTACCTAAAACTTTTCTGAACCTTTTTTTAGACTGCATCACCTCTAATTTCCTAAGTTTACTAATTGCTCTATGAAAGGAGCCCTCTCTTTCAAGCTTCTCAATTCCACTATTTCCAGACTCTGTCCATAAACACCCTACCAAATTCCAAACAATGCCTAATATGTACTGTGTTAAATGACTAAGACCAGACTTAACAACTTTCTATTACAATATACTTTGTCTTTTCCCAACTACAAAATATAAATTATAAAATTACCACGCTAGCTGGCATATATTTATAACAACTGCTTTAGCCACACCAGGCATTGAGACTAGAGCTTTCATTGTTTAAAACTAATCTTGAAATTATATTAATTTTTTATATACTACTGTGAGCCCCATGGGGATTTTTGGCATTGTTTACAAACTCCAGTGAGTTCTATTTCTGATAGTTTCTTAACAGAATAAAGGTTGATCTATAGGTGAAAAAGAAAAAGGAATCTTGAGATATGTCATATGCATTTTGTTTTTCCTTTTTTTTTCCAATGGGGGAAAGGGAGGGAGAATAGATTTTTGTTAATTGTAATAATCTTGACATTTATAGTCAACAATCTTCCAAAAGAAATTTTATTCTTCTAGTAAAAGTAAAATTATCAAAGCTGCTGCTACTACACTTCTGTGAAAAATGGAAAAATTTTATTCAATATATATTTTAATGGACTACATAAAAAATTACATTATACATGAAGAAAGCTAATCTTTCAATGAACACACAAAAAAATTTGAATTATAAAACATAACTCTTATCATATGAAGCAGCAAGTATTGCTACTTACACCATTAACCAAGAGAGCTGTAAATGTAGTGTATAGAGTACAGGTTTCGTATAAGGAAGACATGGGTTCAAATCTTGTTTCAAGATGTGCTGGCCGTGAAAATACAAACAGGTCACTTAAATTTGTCAGTGTCCCCAGGTAATCCAAAGTTGTAATCAAGTGTAGAGCGGCAACAACGAATGGCATTTCTACAATAGGAGTTCCCTGTACTAATGAAACCACAGATTCAGACCTCATAATTCTCTTCCCTCCTCTCACCAAAAAAAATACTCTCTACCTTTTGCTAGAAACAAAAATCGTGACCAAATTATCTAAAATCCACACAACCCCAAATTCACCAATCAGATTCATTCAAGTTAGGAACTGTCCTCTTTTAAAATGCAAAAACCTTTAGGAAAGCAACAGGGAAATATGAATGAGTTTAAGCAAGGTGATCTGAAATCACATCACGGAGAGATTATTTTAATGGAAGAGGAAGGCTCATTGTCAAACGCTGTGGAGTGGAGTTACAAAGGGCTCAGGAAGGACGATGCAAAGGCCACACTACGCCAAACACTCCAGCCTTCCTAGAGCTCATTGTATCATCTGTGATAAGCTCAGTTACTGGGGGAATCTAGCTCATCACGGCCTATGTTCAGAAGGGCTTCCCAAGACCTTTGTGACTCCATTTCCTAACTCTCTCCTGACAAAGCTCAACATCATTTCAAAAGGGAACTAAGTCTTTTACTTTGGATCTTCGAAAAATGACCCTTGGCTAAGAACAAAAGTCCTAGAAACTCAGGAACAAAGTAAAATAGCTTTAAGAGCAGTCACAGAACAAATTGTACTTCAACACACCCATTTCCCCCAGCCGTCATCTTCAGCCCGCTTCCTCCATCCGCCTCGCCTCATGCTGGAGCTTCTGCATGAGAAAAGAGAATAAATAGCAAATGTTAACTGGGGATATGTGTCACCTTTCTTACTGCTCACAAGCAGACAGCATAAAGCAAAAATAACTGAATTCTGATTCAGGGAATTAAACATGGAATCATTAAGTGAGATGTTCCCAAAGAACCGATCCCTCTCTATCCCTCCCCCACATCTTAACATGCCATGAAAACCCCACCTGGGAGAACCTCCTTAAAGTGATATGAGAAGTTACTATCCTGTGTTTACTCAAAGTCAACTTTACAGCTGACAAGCTGATGTCTTCACAACAACTCTGGGAAGTAGATAATGTACAGTAGCAGCACCCCTGTTTATATAAAAGGAAACTAAGCCTTAGAAAACTTGTAATCTACCCTGTGACACCACTTCTGGGGTTGTGCCCCAAAGAGATCACAGAAGTGCGAGGAAGATGGCTAAACAAGCCGTGGTATATGAGTGTAATGGAATACCATTGTGCTATAAGAAATGGGGAGCAGACGGACTTCATAATAACCTGGAGAGACTCATACAAACTGACGCTGAGCGAGGAGAGCAGAACCAGGAGAAATTTGTACACAATCACCGACACATCGTGTGTATGATGACCAGCCTTGATAAACTAGATTCTTCTCAGCAATGCAAGGTTATAAGATGACTCCAGAAGACTCATGATAGAAAGAGATGTCTACATTCAGAGAAAGATCTAGAAAGACCAGAATTTAAATGGAGACTGAAGCAAACTACACACTGTTGTTCTTTTCCATGTTTGGTTTTGTTTCTTCTTTCCCACTGTTCGCTCCATTGGTTACAACTCTTCTATACAACCAGACTAATGTCCAATGTGAAAGTATCTGCAGATCCTATACTTGATTGCAGGCTGCCATGGGGGGGAGGGAGGGAAGGGGAAAAAATTTGAAACTCAAGGGATTGTGGAACTGAATCTTGTTAACTAAAAGTAAACAAACAAATCAATTAATTAAAAACAAAAAGAAAGAAAACTTGTAATCTGGCCATGTTCATAGAGTTGCCAGGTCTTTTAAATCTAAATCCAGTGCTCTTCCCATACCCACACTTCTCTCTTCAGTGTTCCATGGAGTCTTAGAGACTTAGAGAAATTCTGATTGACAAAAGGAAATTAAAACTAAACCATAAACACATCTCCTCTGACTCTAGTTCCTTTCAAATGTTCTAAAATTCACGGGGCGGCTAGGTGGTGTAGTGAATAGAGCACCGACGCTGGAGTCAGGAGGACGTAAGTTCAAATGCGGCCTCAGACACTTGACACAAAAAACTAGCCGTGTGACTTTGGGTAAGTCACTTAACCCCAACTGTCCTCCAAAAAGAAAAAGGAAAAAAAAATGTTCTAAAATTCACTTGGCCCTTTAAGACACGGAGTATCCCTCTAAGGCTGCCCCTGGTCATCTTCTCTATGTTGTGTCTCAAGGATTTCATCAATAAAAATTTCACTTCTAGGTAAATGACTACCAAAATCTACATGATACAGAATTAACCTCACTCCTACAGTCCAGTCCCAGCAGCAACTACCCACCGGACACTGCCAACTAAACGGCTCACTGGTATCTCAAAGCCAGTGCTTCCATCTTCCCAACTCCCTCATTTCTTCTGAGGATATCGGTATTCTGATCCGGCCCGGCACGACCTGCAGCCCACGGCTGCCAATGGTCCACATTTTGCAGGCCACAGGTGGTGCAAGCCTGTTCTAGTCAGTCAGGTCCACAACCAGTCAGGCTCAGCTCTTTCCTTACACACCCCTATCAACACTCATGTGAGCTGTCATGTTTTGAAGATTTTATTCTCATAAAATCTTTCATCTGTTCCTCCACTCACAGGTCACCCACCACTCTACTTCAGGCCCTTATCAAGTCTCATCTAGATTTAATAACCTGCTACCAGTCTCTCCCTTCTCCAATCTATCTTCCACACAACTGCTTAAGTAGAAGTGTTTTCATGTCACTCTCATGATTCAAGAAATTTTAATGTTTTTTACTGCCTCCAAGATAAAATACAAGCTCCTTAGCTACATTATTATCATTCTCACACAAATCTGAAGCCCACAGACCTATTCTGACAAATATAGTCTTAATTAAACAGATAATAAAAAACAGGTTTAACATAAGTTATTAATTTTTCAGCTATGAATGTTAGCAAGGCTGAAGGAAAAAACTAAAATGAAACATAAAAGTATTAAATTCATTGTACTTATCTGAAGACTTGTGGACATTAGTTTCTTAAACACCAAGCAAGAGAAGAAGTTTCACTTAAGGCCTCATGTGAGTCATATAGATATTCCAATATAGTAAACATTTATTTAAGCAGAATTAAAATAATTTGAAAATCCTTAAAAATTGCACAGTCTAAATTTTACTTTTATGAAAACTAAAAATAGAAATATTTTTAAATGGTCGAAGTTAGATCATGAAAAAGTCAGCACTCATTCTACCCAATCTCCTGTCCCTTCATAACCTACATTATTTCTATTATTAAGTGATGAACATAAAAAATCCTTTAGATATGACAAGATCCTAAAGTGACTCCTGAATCAAAAATTAAATTGTTTAGTAGAGTTTAGTGATCATTTTAATGTATTCTCATTCTTTCAAAGTCATTAGTTCCTGTATTGTATGTCAAATTGTCAGTTAACCAAAATGCGCAAATAAATGTTAATACCTTATTCCTCAACTAGGCTGAACAGACAGAAGTCCATCTTACCACAGATCTAAAGTCATATTTTCAGGGACTCAATTAAAAATATTGCAGGTATGTGATGCAATGGTAAGAGCACTGAATCCAAAATCACTTAAGAGTCGGATGCGAATCCTGGTTCTGCACTGTGTGACCCTGGGCAAATCACCAAGTCTGAGTTTCCTCGACTTCCTTCTCGGAACAAGCCTATGATCCTCAAGCTGTACGTGCACACGCTTTGGTCAAACATTTTCAAGTTTTACAGACAGAAGCACGAGTCTTCTGTCTAGCTGTTAAAGGTGCCTCTGCCACCTGACCCCAGTGCTGTCTGCCCAGCTCTCCCCCTGGCACCTGGTCACATAAGCTGGCCTCCACTCTACTCCTCACTCACAATACTCCTCTCCTCCACTTTCTTGCTCCTGAGCTTCCTGTGGCCTGTGCCTGGAGCGTGCTTCCTCTTTACCTCTGCTTTACAGAGCACATCTGATCTTTGGGCATCACGGATCACAGGAACTCTTTCCTGAATCCCCGCTACGGTTAATGCCCTCCTTCACAAAGTGCCTCGTATCCAACTACTTTTTAGGTACATGTGAATTTGTTAACTTAATATTTATTCTGAATACTTTTATATGTCTATATGGTATTGCTGTTTCCAAACTTTGGATCAGGGTCCTAATCTGTCTTCACCAAAATCAAAAGCAGTGGTTCTCAACCTTCCTAATGCCCCGACACTTTAATACTTGTATGTGGGCATATCTGCATGGGGACAGACCTGCCTGGACACAGATAAGAGGAGCGGTGTCTCAATTCCTAGGACTAACGGAAATATGTGTTTTCCGATGGTCTTGGGTGACTCCCAAGTTGAGAACTACTTATCTAAAGAGACATGGTGATGGAAGTGGTTTGACCAGTTGGATATACACCGTGCTGCATCATTAGGGTTGGCTTGAATACCCTGAAGGTGATTGTTGGTCAGAAGGTAGTGGGAGTGGTGGTGGAGCTGTTGGGGTTCCTTTTCCTCAGGGGTTGTTTTGCCTAAGGAAGACTAGAAACAAAGTCAATGTTCTTGGGCACCGGTGTTTCCTGGTCCTTGGGCTTGCTTGTCCTTCACAGTGGGGAGTGGGGGGTTAAGTTAGCGGGCAGCCAAGTAGACAAATAAGCGCCTGAGGGATGTCTACATAAAGGAAGCAGAAGATGAACCAGCAAAAGAATTTTAAAAACCGTCCGACAAAAAAGGAGAACCAGAGGGAGCAGCAGCATAAAAGTCAGGGATATCCATCGACAACAAGTGTCCAAGCCAATGCCTTCACTCCTCAAGCCCTAAAACACAACCACGGTTACCACAAAACAACCTCCTCCTTCAAAGGGGTGACAGGATGGATCTGTGATCTCATCAGTTTGGACGTTCCTTGAACAACACAGAGCATGGCCCAACCGCACCACTCTGCTGCTCTTGGCCAGTCTTCCCATAAGCTCACCTCACCTCACAAATACATTTGCCACAAGCAGGACGTACAACATGCCAGATGCTGTCCCATTTCATCTTGATACTGGCAAGGGCACAAGTGGAACTATGTGCCAACCTGTCATTCTTCTACGAAATCCTACTCTGATGCCTCCTTCATCACAGTGTGAAGATAACCCTGGGGTCTCAAAGACTGACTGTCAGTTGGACTGTAATTTTCTGCAGGTTCACCAATGCTGGAAAGCTTTCAGGTATGAAGTTAAGTTTTAATACTCAAACTATATTATAAAGCACTAATGTCTTGATATCAGTTTACAAAAAGGAGATTAACAGAGCTACACAAAGAAGAGTAAGAAATAACTGAATAACTCAGTGTTCAATGAATCCGGAAAAACGACATAGAAAAGAGCTCCACACGTGACAAGAAGTACTATGAAAACAACAAACTCTTGGGGCAGAAATTAAGTCTGGACCGAGATCTCCCAACAGTAGTTAAGAACTGGAAACCACTTTGTAAGACTCACTACCTATGACTGAACGGAGCACTTTCGCACAACTCACGCCCATACTCCCTCCAGGAAAACACATGAGATGGAGCTGTGATGAGAAAAGCCATGAAACAGCCTCAATGAGTCCTTTTTCCAACCTAGGGCAGCACAAGGAGACAAACAGAAAGGCCAGCTATTGGGAGTAGGCCCCTCCTAGAGGTAACAGCGCCAAGGACAGGGAGAGGGAGCCTTCTGATGCCCAGGGCAGCAAGCACAGAGGCAGAAAGAGCTCCCGGGATCCCTGAACCAGCGTGAGGGTCAGGAAGGGGTGCCAGCTAGTAGCTAGCACCCATTATCTAGTTCCTCAGATCCAGGATAGAGATGAGTACTTGCAAGTAAGGTCCTAGCTTAGCGCCAAGCAAGGAACAAGTTCTAAAATACAGCTGTCACTTTAAGCCCACGAGGAAAGCAGTAATAACTTCATTTTAGCTTTTAGTCCAGCACATAAACCAGCAGTAACAAGACAGAATGACCAAGGCAGGAATTTCATACGAAAGGAGAGTCAACAGTCAGTGACTGGAATTACAGAACTTCCTACCTGGCCAACTGTGACCAAGTCCTACAACAGGCTACTGAAACTCAACCATGAACAAGCCAAAGGACCCAGACATGGGGCATAGCCTGGCAGAGGTCAGACGAGGGCAGCAAACTCCGCCACCCCCCCCCTTCCCAGACCATATTTTTTGGAAGCATCGAAAAGTTCCACGTCCCCAAACCGACCTGTGAAAACAGCCAGTGGACAGAAAGGACAGAACTTCCCAGCAGACACCTCTCCTACACCCCGGCGGGCAGCATGCAGAGCCCAGCATCAACATCAAGTCCAGAAAAGAACGAGCAGGTAGAACAAGGGCCTGGCCATAAAGGAACCACTACCACAACAGTTGAAGAAACAGAAAACAATGGTTTTGGGTGGAATTTTTTGAGTGTAACACATTAATGCAGCGCTACAGGGGGACCTGCGTGTGAACTCTCACAGCGTCACATTTGGGGCTTCACACCCACGAATGAGGGTAATGAGGCAAACGAGAAATCCCACGCTTCTCTGTGCTTGGCTCGATCACCTAACCTGCTTTCACACTAGTAAGTCTAAGTTCCCACAGACATCACCAGCACACTATCATATTCAAACCTTGTCAGGATAACTATTGGGGCAATTATTCTGCCTACCATATAACACTAAAACTGGCCTTCTAAATGAAACTGATGAATATTTTTTAAAAATATAAATTATTTCAATGAACAGAACAGGAAATAAAAGTTAAATAACTATCTTAGGAAAAGATATTAAGCTACAAATGAAGTACTGAGGTGGGGGGTAAAAGGAGACCAGGAGCAGATTTATAGGCAAATCTGACCAAATATTGAAAAAACAATTAATTCCAATGCTGGGGCAGCTAGGTGGCACAGGGAAAGAGCACTGGACTGGCAACCAGGAAGGCTAATCTTTAAAACTGACTTCAGGCACTTACTAGTTGTGTGACCTTGGGCAAGTCACTTAACCCTATTTATCTCAGGTGGAAAATGAGCAGAAGGAGGAGATGGCCAACCCCTCCAGTACCCTTGCCAAGAAAAACCCAAACGGAGAGTCTGACGCAACTAGACAACAACAAATTCCAATACTCACAAACTATTGAAAAAATAAGTAAAGAAGGGGTTCTACCAAATTTCTACTGTGACATAAACATGATTTTGATACCTAAACCAGGGAGTCAACACAGAGAAAGGAAACTATAGATCAATTTCCTGAATTAATATTGATGCAAAATAAAAATTTTAAATAGAATACTAGCAAAGAGATAACAGCACAATATCACAAAGAACATGTAATATAACCAGGCTGAATTTATGCCACAAATGAAGGCCCAGTTCAATACTAAGAATATTATGACAAAATATAAGTCATTCCTATTAAAAAAGAAAACAAAAAACAAGAAAGCAGAGGAATAAATAGAATTGTCCTTAAAATCATCAGTATTTATCTAAAAAATTTTCTATTTTCTAAAATAGAAACCTTTCCAAAAAGGTAAGGGTTTGTGAAAAAGGATGTCTATTATCACCATTACTATTCAATACTGTACTAAAAATGCTAGTAATTGCAAGAATTTAAGAAAAAGAAATTAAAGAAATAAACCCAGGCAAAAAGCTACCACTTTTTGTAGATGACGGTTCACTTACATGAACACACCTAGAGTCAAATAAAAAAATTTATTAAACCAGTTAACATCAGCAAAGTTGCAGGATATCAAATATACCCATGTAAATCATCTGCACATCTATATATTGCCAACAAAATCCAGGAGGGAGATTTTTAAAATCCCATTAAAAAAACTATGGATTGCATAAAATACTTGAGAGTCTACATGCCAAGACACAGAAAACTATATGAACACAATTACAAAACACTTTTCACACAAATAAAGGCACATCTAAACAACTGGAGCAATAGTAACTGTTCATGGGTAGGCCAAATCAACACAAATTAAATGCCCCATCTAAATGAATTGTTCTATTCATTGTCACACCAACCAAACGACAAAAAGAATACTTTATATAGCTAAAAAAAAATCATTAGACTAACAAAGTGTCAAAAATATCAAAAAGAATCAATGACAAAATGAGAAGGAAAAGGGACCAGCAGCATTAGATCCCAAACTACACGACAAAGCTGCAGTTATCAAAAGAATTTGGGGAGAAATAGAAAAGCTGAGCAGAAGAACAGATCAGATACACAATATACAGGAGCTAAAGTGCCAAATAAACTGGGGCAAAAAACAACAACAACTGAGAAACCTGCTAAGGACTCTGGCAGAAACTGGGTACAGACCAAAGTCTCATGCTCTATACCAAGACAAGCAGATGATTTAGACATAAATGGTGACATCCTAAGCAAACTTGTAAAGCACAAAAATTAAATATAAAAACATTTGTAAAAACAATACAAAACAATCTAATAGAGGAAGATGATATACAATAAGGAGCTTGAAAGGTACCTGACACGGGAACACAGTGAAATCAGAGACGTCCCGAAGTAGTGTAGTCAGGTGGGAAATATGGAGAATGTCTGTCCTGAGTCCCCTCCTCAAACAGAGCTTTTGAGTGCATGGCTCAGCTCAACCAAAGGGGCAGAGGATGATGGAGATGTGTGATTACCAAAGCCAAATTCACGTCCCAGGATGATGAGGGTTTGTGAATGATGAGCTTCCTGGGTCACGGTGGAGAAGTCAGAGGAGTCCCCAAATCGTGCATCCAGGTAGGAAATACATGCCATACAATACATCACATAAAATAGCCTCAAATAAAGACATTTCCTGAATATTAAGCATCATAGCCTAAAATATTAGGAGGCGTGGATAAAATTCTAGTGATGGAACAAACAAGACTAGACTTTGCCTCTGATCTATAAAAATCCCCCAAACGAGGAATGGGGCACTATTAAGTAAAGCTATTACCACTGTCTCCAAAGGCTAAATTACTAACAAGTCTAAGACTGAGTCTTCTGAATTAACAGTAGAAAATGCTCATCATGAATTTGCTTACTCAGCACTCTCCCTTCCCCAGCAGTGATTCCAGTCTGGCAAACCCACAAGCTGATCTACAACTACAGGTAAGTGTTCTAGGGTCCAATCAGCAATTTCTCACTTGCTGCCACAGTCTTTCAGCAGTTCTGGCCCCTGCCCTTATTGTTATTCATTCCCTTTCTGTCCTGCCTGACTATTCAGGACCCCATCCAGGATTTACTTGTTAAAGATACTGGAGTAGTTTGCCATTTCCTTCTCTGACTCATTTTCAGAGTCAAGTGACTTGCCCAGGACCACACAGTTAGTGTCTGAGGTCATTCATATCTGAACTCAGCAAGATGCTCCTGACTTCTATCCACTGTGTCACCGAGCTGCCCTGTCCCTGCCCTCACTCAATGGCAACAAGTCGTACATTTCAACACTGTCAAGCCAGATACAAAAGAAGGGGGTAGAGAATGGTGAGAGCTACAGTAGCTGTCAGCTGGAAAAACAGTAACAGAGAGGACAGGATAGTGGAGCTAGAAAATGAGGTTGCACTAGTCCTGAGGGAAAGGGGATTAGCATCCAACTGAAGCCAATGTTCTTCCATGCCAAGGAAAAGTGACAATTCCCAGCGTGAGAGGAAGCAGCTGGGAGTACATTAAAATTTAGTCCCCAAGGAACCTGTCATCAAAGAGGAAGGAATCATAAAGTTACCAATAAGAGAATATTGGGAGTGGGAAATGAAAACTACCAAAGAGTTGAGGAGAAAGAAAACACCATAATCAACAGAGAAAGGAGTATAAAAGACCACAAACTTCTCTAAATAGTTAAAGAAAATTAAACCAACAGCTGATGAGACGAACCCAAAGGATTCCTGCGAGACCATGGGACCACAGCACAATGTTCTGAATTGGTTCAGAGAAAAATCTGAATTTTTAAAGAGGTTAAAAAGAAACAAATGGAAGAACTTATGGTTTGCAAAGCAAAAATAATGAACAGAATAGAAAAACATAAATCCACAGGAGCAAGTCTCTTCAAAGACGCAAAAGAGAGAAAAAAATGTACATTAATACAAATATACTGAGGAAGTACCATCTGGAAAAGAAGGAAAAAGCAAAGTTAAAAAAATATAATCTCTATACAAGAAAAACACACTACGTTTAAACCTAGATGGCTAGAGACAATTTAAAGATCACAGGAATCTCAAAGAAAACATAAACAACACAATGTAAGAAATTATATAAGGAAACTGTCCAGAAATTATGAAAAGAAAAAACAAATCACCATTTGAAAGAATCAATAGCTGACTTCCAGAGTTGAGGGAGGGAGGACCCTGTACTAAAAGCTTAAAGGCATATAAGGCTAAATTTAATCATTTCAATAATAAACAACCACTGTGCAAGCAACCAAGAGAAGATTGTCAATATAAAGGAAAGTAAAAGTAAAATCAGATTATTCTGGATCCACTAGAAACCACAGACAGGAATAGAATAATACAATCTGAAGAGCAAAGGATACTGAAGATACAACTCAAAATGACACCTCTACGAACCTGAGCTTTATCATCCATGTTATTTAAATTAAAAAACTATTCAATAAGAGGCATGTGAAACATTCCTACAAAAATAACAGACATGAGCAGGTTATGATTTTTATAAAGATATCAAATAGCAGAAAAATAGGAAAAGGAAAACAAACAGAACCACCAAAGGAGAAACAAGTAACAAAAGGAACGACTCCACCTCTATAAAGACTATTTCAGGGGTGGCTGGGTAGCGCAATGAATAGAGCACGAGCCCTGGAAGTCATGAGGACCTAAGTTCAAATCCAGTCTCAGACACTTAACACTTACTAGCCCTGTGACCTTGGGCAAGTCACTTAACCCCAATTGCCCTGCTCTCCCCCCTCCAAAAAGCAAAAAAAAAAAAAAAACTATTTCAAAGAAAGGGAAAGTAAAACTAGAGAGACACCTATAGTGGTTGAGAAAAATAACAAAGGACCACTAAGAAAGTTCTTTCCAAAAGCACATAATAGGATGAAGATGAAAGTTAAACTTAAAAGAAACAGAAGTGAGGATGGAGGTCTAAGCCTGAAGCACAAAATATTAAGAATCAGGAGCCCAATCTTTGGTCAAACAATGTGTTTTGTGGGACTAAACTTGAAAATAAAAGGGTACACAAAAGGGGAAGGAGGGAAGGCATTATGCATTCTAATCACCAAGAGTAAACAATATACAGAAAATAACTTGAGTAATCCCTCAGTATGAAGAAAGGGTACAAGAAAGGAGTGAGATGGTTCAGAAGGGTGGGAGAGACAAGATGTACATGCCAAGATTTTTTTTTACTTTTTTAGGAGAAGGAACTCAAAATAGGCCTTTTCTAGCTTTGAATCTATGAGGAACACTAAGACGCCAGAGGATAATTAAGTGTAAAGATCATGATAAGAAGAGATAGAAAGAAAAGCAAACTAAGAGCATGTTATAAAAAAATCTTTTAAAAGAAGACAAAGGAAAGGGCG
>CM053600.1:7508825-7553017 GCA_028646575.1 Pseudocheirus occidentalis
AATCCCCGGCAGACACTGAAGTTCACTGGATTCAGCACACCTCAAACCCTTCAGAACTTCTCTTACCTGGAACTCAAGGATCAGCCAGGCCACCAACAAACAAAGTCCCATCCTGTTCATATCTTCAGTCAGCCACTCAGGAACCAAATCCAAGATCTGTCCTGTCTCTGTAAAATTCTTCCTTATAAGCACTGGCCTTCTCCCAAGTAAACAGGGGGGTGTCTCAGCCAATAGCATTCTTCCAAGTCACAGGGGAATTCACACCTTTTCACCAATGGACAGAGTTCTATACTTAACACTAGGTTACTAGGATCTACTTAACATCTGATCAAACAAATTAATTACCATTACACTTGTCCCAAGCCCTTTTGACTAGCAAACTAGAGAAATGGCAGGACCACTTGGCTCAGTGGGCCATGCGTTACAGTGACAAAGCCAAAGACTTTATGGATGTTGGGAGCCAGAACCGACATGTGAAGAGGCAGCTAGGGTCCACATGTCTCTCATTCCCACCATGACCCAAAAGATGAAGGATCCCTTGGCATCTGTTGCAAAATAGAGTTATTTTTAGTAGTCATCTGGGGTGGGTAAAGGGGTCTACTTGTAAAAATGTTTGAAAATTTTTACCTTTCAGTGACAATTTAAGAATGAAGGAATGGAGGCTTATAGCAAGATTAAGAATTTAAAATTAACATGGGAATTTCACATCTGACTCTGAACTCTGTTGGTTCCATCATACATTTTAGCCCATAGGTGAAGAAATGGCAGAAATTGGTGCTCAGATCTGGATTGAAGAGAGCTAGCCCAGGTCCATCTCTTCAGTTAAGATGACTTAACAACTGTCTCTTGTAGCCGTAACAGGCTTTCAGCTGGTTCACAGGTGCTCCATTCCTAGAAACTGAAACGATCCTTTGGGTTTATAGGTGTTAGTCATTGCCTTCCCCAACCAACCTCATCTGGTATGAATCCTGAGGCAGCCATCCACTTTTGTTTGGTGCTGTGTGGGGTGCAAAGACCCTCCCCCAAATTAGCTACACAGAGATCTCTCCAGGTGAAAGTAGAAAGGTTTCTTTATTAGAATCTTGTGAGAAGCGGGTGGTCCACACCCCTGGAAATGTCCAGAGGAGGATGCCGATTTACAGCAGCAGAAGGCTGGTCTAAATAAACAAACATCACAAAGCAACCCCCCTCCCCAGGCAAAGCTCTTACTTTTGATTGGCACTTGCAGTTACTTTTCCCTTATTTGGCAGGTGGGCTGATAGAAAGGAGGGCTCAAGCAGGAGATTTCCACAGTATACCTAAGGCTTCAGATATGTCCCATATGGCTGCTAGGATTGTTTCAGGAACTGCCGGGTCTGGGAGCTAGACTGATTAGGGATTCAGGAGGTACCGTATTGGGAGGGAGTCTTCTCTCTGATAATGTTCAAGGTTTTTGGGTGCAGCTGGCCACTCAGAACAAAGGAGCTATGTACTTCTTTAGACTAAAGAGTTTGTTTATGAAATACTTGGGTAATGTACTCATGGGATGGCTACTGTTACTAGGTAGGCTGTTAACTCAGGGGAAAAAAAAACTTTTAGGCTGGGGGAAGTGTGATTTTACAACTTAATTGCACAGGCTTACAACAGACTGATGTTACATACATACATAGGTACCTGAACACAAGTGAGATTTTACAAACAGGTTACAGACAAAAGCATCCCAGACCCCATCATCCCCCCCTCAAACAGATGGGATCCATGCATTTAAGAACATACTTAACCTTTTTTGAATGAATAAAACCTATCTCACGTCATGTACCTAACAGGCAAAGGTAGCACAGGCAGGTGCTTTGTTCCCTCCTTGTGATTTGTAATTTATTCCGTTTTCTGTTTTTATCTCCTGGTTTTTTAAGAGATGGACAATGAAAACATGTAAGGAAGGTTAGTTGGCAGCAATTTGAAAAAAGTGAGGCCCCGCACTTTCTTCTGGTAACCCTTCAGGTTGGGGTGTTTAAGGGAGGGGAAATGTTTGTTTTCTTTGTCAGCAACTTTATACTTCTTTTCAGACATGTGGTGCTGAAACCACCATGATTGAAATCTGACCGACTCAATTCTTACTCAGAAGTTTTTCATCCCGCTTTGTAAATTCTCTTTTTAAATCATACTTCTTGGAAGTAAAATAAGTTGTTCTTGTGCGTGTGTTGCTCGTTACCTCCTCAGGTGTTATGATAAGCTAAGACTTTGCGAGTCTGAGACTCAGAAAATAGAGGAAGGACGGCGTAGCAGAAGTGAATGAGGATAAATGGCCTCTCAGACTGGAGGGAATGCTTCTTTTACCAAGTATTGGATTATAACTTTTTCCTTGTTTGCTTTTAGCATCAAAGCTGGCCGTCTCCTGTCATACATTCCATACCAACTCTATACCAAGCAGTCCAGTGTTCAGAAAAGTCTCACCTTTAATCCCATATGCAAGCCTGAGGATCCCGTGCCAGGTCCAAGCAACATAGCGATAGAGCTCAACAACAGGGTGTAAGTATTTCTAGGCTGCTCATTGCTGCCCCCAGCTGGGGCCTGCCCGCGGGAGCCTGTGGTTGTCCTTCCCAGAGCGCGCTGTGTACAGGCAGAGTGCTGACTGTCCGAAAGGGATCAAATGAGTACATAGCGAAATTTGGTGCCTTTATGAGCTAGCCGTTTTAAAGCATGATGGTGAAAGATCGGTCTTTTGGCCAGATTCTTTTTGTTTACATTATACTTTCATAATGAAAGCTTTCTTAAATCAGTTTTCAGAGTCAAAATTTATTATATAGATTTAAGTTCTGCATAGAAATTTGGTAAGTACTAAGAAAAAAGACATTCATAATTTTAAAAAATATCTACATTGTTGGTCTTGGTCTCTCACTTTCACTTATAATTGCAGTAATCTTGGGTAAATTGGTTATTGCAGTTAATTGGTTTGCTTTCAACTTGTATTCAGGTGGCTAATTATTATCAACCTCTCTGCACTCACATTAGGTTAAATTGCTTTCTTTGGGAGATTGGATAGATTTTTCCTAAGACCAGGAATCTAATTAAACATGGGAAGTCTAATCACGTCACTTCGCCTTCTGTGATACTTTTTGTTGTTACACTTTGTTCTTTGATTTTCTGACTTTTCCTCATTGTAAGGGGTGATAGAATTCATAAGTTTTACCAGTTTTCTTCATAGATTTTCTGGCAACATTAAAAAACATTCATAATCTATCAAAATACAATAATTAGTATGACTAAAACCAAGATTTCTTCTCACTGTACCCAAAATGCTAAAAAGTGGAACAAATTTTAATCTGTGAGAACTCGATCTTAAGTGTAGGTTATCTGTAAATAGAGATCTTAACTATATTTTGTGAAATTGTGGAAATTTAAGACAAGTCGCCCAGTTGGTAGTTAAATCCTTAATACACTTACATCACTTTCCAATCTTAAAAAAGTTTTCAGGAAAAATGCCGTGAACACAACCGTTTTCCTAGTCACTTTCTAGCTATGTGACTTTAGGCTGTCATTCACCCCTTTCGGTCCTCTGCTTCTTAACTAATAAAATGAGAGAGTAGAGCTGGGTCATTACTAAGGTCCCTTCTAGCTCTTGCCCTCTGTGAGCTTCTGGGCATCTCTGAGAGTCTGGAAACCACACCGTGCCAGTGTCTTATACTCTGCTCAGCGTGGTCGGGTGGCAGTGCCAGGAGAGAATATTGTTCAGTCATGACAAAACTTCATAATGTTTCTTCATTTAAGCCAGGATCATGGGTGTAGAGATAGAGAGAATGGTAGGGATGATCAAATCCAGCCCCTCATTTCATGTACACAGGAGTAAACTGAGGTTTACAGAAGGGAAGTGACCTAGTTAAGGCCACACACGTGACCGGGGCCCAGGGCCTCTGCTGCCAAGGCTGCTGCTGCTGTTCCTCCTCCCCCTTCCTCCTCTTTCCCCCCTCCCCCTTCTTCCTCCTCCTCACCCCCCTGCCTTTTCTCAAGAAGAGGCAGCTATACTAGTAGTGTACCAGTTATGCTAGTTAAGGAAGAGATAAGAGATACATGTGGAGCGATCGGATACAGCCTGGAGTCCAGGCCCATGAGGGACACGTAGAGTGTGAGGAGATTAAATGAGTAGTCAGTTGAGAGTTCAGCAAAAACCTCCGAGAAAAGCTGCCATCTGGTCTGACTACTGAGAGGATAAGACCAAGTCAGCCCGAAGGAATGAGAGGGAAGGGCCTCTCAAGCCTAGGATTCTGTCCCCAAACCTGTGTTGGATGTCTCCTCTCCCCTCGCACGGCCACCGCCCTTCAGGCTGCCACTGTCTTGTGACGGGGCCCTTGCAGCAGCTGCTGATGCGCCTTCCCCGGCCTGTCTGTCTTAACACGGCTGCCACGTAGATGTTCTAAAGCACGGCACCTTGTAACCTTGCCATTGTCCTCCTGGTCAAGAAGTCCCACCGCTTCCCCCCGCGCCATCACTACAATATCTTCCTTCTGCATTGAAAGCTCTTTACAGTCTGGCCCCGAACGCAGCCTCCCTTCTAGTGGAGCTGGCCTACGAGCTGTTCTGATGAAGTTGCAATTCCTGTTGCATGTTTAGAATGAATGTTTTTCCTCCTTTTCTCTTGCCTCGTAAAATCTCCAGCTATTTTCCAACTGGCTTTTGTTAGAGTAAATTTCCTTGAAAGCTGTGTTAATGACATAAAATTTCTTTATCTGCTGCTTATTCCTTGTAAAACATTACTTTCTGTTCATCAGAAAGAATAAAATAGCTTGTTTGTTTAAAAAAAAGTCTTACATTTTTATTATCCTTTAAGGTTTACAAAGTGCTCAAATCATTTGAGATTGGTCGTGCTGTCATTATTATCCCCATTTTACAGATAGGAGAACTGAGGCTTAGTGAAGCCAAGCAATGTGTACAGGGTCATTTACTCCGTGACTGGTGCTCAAGAAGACATGATGGTTTGTATCAGTACGGAAGAAGTGTGGGATCCCTTTTGCGTAATCTTCACATTAAATGGTATTTTCTCTTTCTGTTTTAGAAATCAGATAATCAAGAAGTATGAGACAGAAAGTGAGATGAAAGTCAATGGAATGAACAGTTGGAATAAAGAGGATGCGAGCGATGATTTCACGCTTGTGGGGCTAGAGCAGGCTTTTCCTGGGAAAAAACAGAACGGCGTTCAGTATCCCCGAGACGGCGCGGCTGGGACCGTTCTCAATGGACACACCCTCAGCTCTCACGGTGCCTTAAAGACTAAGGACTGCTTGGTGCCCTCGGGCAGCAGTGCCGCAGACAGGCTTTCTCCAGGCCCTTTGGCCGACGAGAAGACTGAAAAAGGCAGCACTGATTTTAGAGACTGCACCATGCAGCAGTTGCATCAAAGCAACAGAAATCTAGACATTTTGTGGAATCCACACAGGACTATGAGTAATTCACTCTCATCGTCATCTTTGCACAGTCACCCTAAAATAAATGGTGCTCACCACTCCACTGTTCAGGGGCCTTCAAGCACAAAAAGCACTTCTTCATTACCTGCTGTTGGCAAGGCAGCTTCCTCAGCTCCGTCTAAACCTTCGGACTGCAATTTTATTTCAGACTTTTATTCTCATTCGAGATTGCATCACATATCAATGTGGAAGGGCGAATTGACTGAGTTTGTTAACACCTTACAGAGGCAAAGTAGTGGTGTCTTTCCAGGAAGGGAAAAATTAAAAAAAATGAAAGCAAGCAGATCTGCTCTTATAATAACTGATGCAGGTAGATACTTGTGGAAAACATCTTTTTCTTAAAGGAAAATGTTCGATAATTTGTTCTCATTGAAATTGATATCATGCCTGATGAAGGGTAAACATTACAGGATCATTAGATTACATAATTCATAGTAGAAATGAGTAAAGAATACTTTTTAAAAAAGTCTTAACAATTGTTAAAATAGGCTTTTAAAATTTAATGTCATTTAAAACAGAAATACAAACATTTCCTGATAAACTTAGTGTATCTAAGGGGTAGAATTCTGAGAAATCACTTCATGTGTACAGTTGCTGAATGAATTTGAGGACCTGGTCTATGTACAACATGGCGTGTATGCACTAAGTTGTGTGAGAATGAATTTAATTCCATATAAAAGCTGTATAAATTCCTAGGCCTCAAAGTTAGAATCTGAACGGATTGATAGAAACTTGGCAGAAAATTCGTTTGACATAGAGCAGCTTTTTAAAAGGTACTTAGGGGACTTTGGAGAATGAACATTTTGGGTGGTTATAAATGGAATAGGTCAATTCTTGATGATTCTCATTTTACTGTTTCCTTAATATTTGTATTCCATAGACAAAAAAAAAATCCCACACTATTAACTACAGATTATAAAATCTACGAGATAAACAAAAGACAAAAAGGTTTGGAAAAATGCATCCTTTCTCGTTATCCTGTCTGTTAAAAGGACGCTACTTGGGTTATTTCTTTTTCCCCCATATGCTGCTTGGACCACATGTTTTTGTTATTTCTGAAACACATCAGAATAATGGAAGTATGACAGCTTCTCACTTTGCCTCGCTCTTTTTACCTGTCACTTAAATTCCAAAGGTTAAGGGGGATTTTATTATTTACTTCTATGATTGAAAAAACACAAGAAATTGGCACTCTTCTACTTTGTACGGAGAGGTTTTATGGGTTGTCGTGGTTAGAGAATCCATCCCCTGTGGCCATCCGTGGACGAACCTCCTTTATATTTTCCAAGGCTAGCTGCCTGCCCGTAGGTGGTCTCTTTTATGTGAACGCTTTTTAGCTTGATAGAATCTGTGTTTTGTCCTCAGAGAAAGTCAGAGTTCACCTCTATGCCTTGATGAAGTGCCAGAGTAGGACCTAATAATGTCAACACTTCATACACTGAAATATTATTTATTTGCCTTTTTTGGGGGGGAAGGGGGGAAGGTCATTTGGGGTTGAGGGACTTGCCCAAGGTCACATGGCTAGTTTTTTGTTTTAAGTATCTGAAGCCACATTTGAACTCGGGTCTGCCTGACTCCAGGGCCAGTGCTCTATTCACTGTGCCACCTAGCTGCCCCAGAAATATTATTTATCCTGCACATCATACAGAGGTGTATATCATGAACTTACAATTTTAAATCTTTTCTAAAACAAATACCTACTTATGAATGTTTAATATGTACTAGTGACCTAATATAGAGAATTTCACTATTGTGAACTTCACAATGTATTCTCTCTCTCTCTGTCTCTCTAGATCAGCAGTTCTCAACCTGGGGGTTATGTTCAATTTAAATACATCCTGCATACCAGACATTTATATTACAATTCATAACAGTAGCAAAATTATAGTTATGAAGTAGTGACAAAAATAACCGAGAGGTTCTCAACCTTCCTCATGCCGCGACCCTTTAATACCGCTGCTCATGGTGTGGTGACACCCCCCCCCCCCCAACCAGAACATTGTTTTCATTGCCTCTTCAGAACTGTCATTTTGCTGCTGTTATAAATCATAATGTAACTATCTGATATGCAGGATGTATTTTCATTGTTGCAAATGAAACATAACCCACAGTTTGAGAACTGCTGCTCTAGATAGATATGTAATTGTACTCAATTAGCTACAAAAACACAGCCTTTATGAGAAATAATTCTAAGCTGTGGTCTATGGTTGATGTTTTAAGAAATTTTGTTTTGCTTTCAATAATTCCGATTGCTTGAAGAAACTAAGTATGATTCCTTATTCCTGGGAGTCCACGCAGTGAAGATTTATTTCTGTTTATTTTCTTTGTTTTTGCTCTATTGTGCTTCCATTTAGAAGGTTATCAGAAGCCAGAAACATGAGCTTTGGCAAACCAGAAGCTGCAGTTAAATGGAGTTGAGGCAGGTGGAAGGAACTGAAGCTCTCCTCCCCCCCTCCCCATTCTAGTAGTTGCACTTGAAGTTGTGGGATATTTTTTAAGGACTATATATCTGAGGTACATAAAGAAGTTAATAGGGAAAAATATAGTCCTTACTGAATTTCTGTAGACATTTAAGACATCCAAGTCATGAAAGGTATATCTGTAGTATTAGAGAAGTTTTTAAAAAATGTCCTATGCTTGTAATCTTAACATAGAAACATAGCCTTATGAATAGTTGAAAAAAAATTTAAAAATAAATGAGGTTTTTAAAATTCCACTAATAGGTGACAGGTTTTTTCAGAAATAAGATTTTATTATATAAATTAAGAAAATACAAAATTTTGGAATTGTACTAAAAATATTTTTTTTCTCACATTGGCATCTAACCTGTTTTTTAAACTAAGACAAGAGTTTGGAGTAATTTCTTTGGCATAAGGAATTCTTGGATGAATAAACTCTCTACTAAAGTAGGTTGGCACCTTCTCTGCAGCTTATGATCTTAAGTAGAGTTGCCTAGATTGCTGAGAGATTCAGTGACTTGCCCAGGGTCACGTAGCGGGTATGCGCCAGAAGTCTTGGAGTCGGCCCTTCCTTCCTCTGGGGCTGGTGCCCTTCATCAGCTCTGCCTCTGCTGGCTCCTTATTTTTTGATCAATAAAAAGTGTAGTTGAGACTTTAAATTTGTGATGCCATAGCATTTTTACCTGTGAGTCTTGAACCTCATTTAAAGTTTAGACCTCTTTTATTTAATATGTTTTTTTGAAACTTAAAATTAGATTCCAGCATTTTTTCTTTAATTACAGGCAATATGTCTGTAGTGAATCCGTCCAGACATCAGAGCTGCATAATGCATGTTGACATGGACTGCTTCTTTGTGTCCGTGGGCATCCGAAACAGGCCAGATCTCAAAGGTAAGTATTTGTGGCTCATTAATATTAAGAATGCTTGAAGAGGGAGATCGTTGTTAATTGTGGTTCCTGTGCCAGCATCTTCCCTCCGAACTTCAGTTTTCTTCACATTCCCTTTGCATTGAGCAGTAGAATAGGAGATTGGTCGCATGCCATGTAAACCTTTCCTCTGTGGCAGAAAAGGAGATGGCGGATATTTGTGGATTTTGCCTGTTCGATCTCTTAGCCAGGGTTTAAGGCAGAATAAGACCTGCTTCTGCACTCGTATGTGTTTGATGTTAATTATTATGTTATGGATAATTTATTCATAGGAAGAGATTTCAAGCAAGGGAGTGCAACCTGTATTCAGGATGAGTCCCATATTGCATTAATGCCCTATCATCGAAAATGACATTCAGAGGATAGATTGTCTAATTAGGCTCTCAAATAGTGAAATGAAATTATTAATTTATGGGTCAGATTTTGTCATAACAATTTAATGAGCACTCTAACCTTCGTAGAATATTGTAGTAACTAAGAGACTTTTCTTAGCCTTTGCTTTACAGGATTTGACTTTACTATACTTTGAAATTTTAGGTTTTTCTCTTTTGAAAAAACTCAACAAGCATTTATGTTGTCCTTCCTCCCTCTCCCCCTCCCCAACCAAAAATAAAAATTCAAAGCTCTCATAACAGATGCATGGTTAAGGAAACCAAATGTCCATTATTGGCCATGTCTAAAAATGTGCCTCAGTGTGCTTGCTTAGTCACCACCTCTGTGTCGAGGAAGGCAGCCAGCCTTCTTCATTGCCAGCCCTCGCTATCTAGCTTCATCAAAGCTAGGAAGTCTTTGGACATTGTCTGCAGTGTCGATACAGTATAGAGGGTTTTTCTGGCTTTGCTCCTTTGACCCTTTCAGTTCATACAGGTCTTTCCAGGTTTCTCTGAAACCGTCCCCTTCATTAGCACAGCAGTATTATGTTGTATTCATAATGTGTTTAGGGGTTTGTTTTTTTTTTGTGGGAACTTGGAGTTCTTAATTTCCACTGTGAACCTTAGTACAGTTTGGGAAGAATTAATATTTAGCTTTTTGTTCTGATAGACTCATACAGTGTGTATTGCTAGGATTAGATATTTCGTGTTTGCTATTCTATGTATTGGTCTCATTCATCATGAGCGGTACCTGTTTTAATGCTATAGAGGAAATCAGAAGTTTTAAAGAGCTGAAGTCGGCTCCTAAGTAAAGTTTTGTTGTGCTTTGTCATATAAAATATTTAGTGAATGTTCCACACTACTGTTTAAAAGTATCATGATTATCTTTCTTTTCAGCACTTAAGAGACAAAATGTTACAAAAATATAATTTCATAACTACAGTAAAATGTAATGGTTTCTATATATTGGTTATATGGGGGATCAAAACAAGATCCCTCTCCGTAGAGTAATTTCTGTGATGCAATCTCTTTAGCATGAATCAGAAGGGCTTTCTTAGATGTTATTCTTTCCTTGTGATCCATTCCTTTCATCATGTTAGGCTCTATTATATATGGCATTTTAATTTCTAAAACAAATTGTTAAATCTCGGTTTTGCCAGTGACTCTCTGTTTTCGACATACTATCAAACTCAAGTTCACTGGGAATCGTGATTTCATTCTTTGTATTTGTACAGTAGCACACAGTAGTCAGTATTTGGTGATTGAACAATATAAAGAGAGACAAACTTAGAGTATGCTATTTTTAAACACTTCTGTATATTTTTTCTTCAGCATATTTTAAAATTTAAAGAGAAAGCTGCATAATTGATGAATAATTAAATCTTTTTCATCTCCAGGAAAACCAGTAGCTGTTACAAGTAACAGAGGTACAGGAAGGGCACCCTTACGCCCTGGAGCTAACCCCCAGCTGGAATGGCAGTATTACCAGAATAAAATACTGAAAGGCAAAGCAGGTACAGATAATAAGCCTCCTTTGAAGTTACTGTGCTGCTGCTGAAGAGTTATGTTTGGGTTGTTTTACTGATTTTTTAAAATCAGGTTTGACATTTCAGAACAAATCAATACTGACTTAAAAATAAGTGAGTAGCCTTTGTATAATATTCATCAGAGGTAGTAGTATATTAACTTAGGAATTTTAATTTCTTGGGAAAGTGAGAAATATTTTAAAAGACGGAATTAGTTTGCTTTAACACAGCATAAAAAATATTTAGTTTTGCAAAAATGGCTTTGTTTTTTAAAAAGTTTGTAACTTGAGTTAGATTCATTATGTCACAGAAAAGATAGAAAAATAGTTTGAAGTTACTAAAAGTATTCGTCAGAGACATGAAAGAGTAGTTAAAAGTGTTCATTTTTTTTTAGAGTCAGTCTTACACTTGTCTAGGGGTATGAATTTTCCTGCCATGTGATTAAAAGTGAGCAGGGCACCATCAGAAATGTCATTTTAAAAATGATTTCCTGACAAATGCGTGTAATATTTTCCTGTTGTAGGATGGAAATGTAATATGTAATAAGTGGCAGTGTTAAGTGCTTTGTGATTTTTTTTAGTTGTAGATATTAATGCACTAGATATTTTTAAGGCATTCTTTTTATTTATCTTTTTCTTTATAAATGAAGTTTCTTTCAAAGAACTAATTGATAAACACATTTAGCAGTAAGTATAGGCTTTTCACTTGGCATATGGAAAATCTCTTGTATTCTCTTTTGGCTTTGTGTGCCTTTCTAATTAGTATTCATAGTGTGCTTAGAAATTAGATTAACTATAAACTTAAATTCCTATAAAGGAAAATAGGTTATAAACTTTTTTCTTAGTTTTTTTGGCCTTGTTGCTTTTTAGGAGTAAAAATTTGAATTCATTTTGAAAACTAAGCAAATGATCTCAAGTCGACAAAAGGGAAAACAGGTGGATGACTGGAGCAACTGCATGCCCGGTCGCGACCTTTTTTGTTGATGGATGTTTCATAAAAATACTAGGGAACGTATTTATTAATGTATTTTCTACGTCTTATAAGTGTTTAAAATTGATCTCTATTTCCGAGTGTAACATCTTGTCAGGCAGAATAATTCTAGGCGTGTTTCTGGATTTGTTTTGAATAGATTGTCGCGCTGTGACATTGACCCATTCGGATTGTTTCTTAATCGTCGGTGCTAAGATTGTGGAGTTTTTTCCTAACGGTGTATGTAGTTCTTCTCTGGTATTTGGTATGAGAGGAGGAAGCTTTTTGTTTCTCTTTCGTATTTCATATGAGAAGAGAGAGCTGTTTTAGAAATCTGGAGAAGTGGACAGAAGTCAATGTAGTTTACAGACAAAGCGGATATTGAAATAGCATCTCTTCCATGCTTTGTGTGTCAGATTACCGCTAGGGATTGTCTCCACTGCTGGCCAAGTGCCGCTTTCTTATTTCAGGATGTCTGTGTCTTAGAGCTTTATGATCGGTGTGTGCATCGTCAGTGAGAAGCCAAGAGCTAGTTCTCTCTTTTCTTTCCTTCCTCAGCGTACAGCTCAACTACACAGAGTTTTCTGAAAAGTCAATGGTTTTCTGGCTATCTTTATTAAGGTAGCTGAAGGTTTGTTTTCACACTTCAGAGAACTTTTAAATTCACTTTCCCCTTCCTCCCCTTAAAAACCATAGAATCCAAAGAAAAAGTTACGTATACTTAACATCTGAAAGTTAGCATAGATTGTTCCTTAACAGAGAATAGAGAATATAAGTTAGTATTTATTCATTACTTGTTAAAGATAGAATTTTTTTAGACAACCCTATCACTAAAAACCTGCATAAAAACTCCTATGTATGCTGTAACTAGATATTATTCACTTTAAGGCATAGCAGTCATAACAAACTCATTTTTTGTGTGTTGCTACACACAAAATGAAGAGGCTGTTCCTTATCACAAGGTTCTGTTACCAATAAACTGGAGCATAGAATGCTCACTTCGTTTGTCCGGTGCCTCATATTCCTCTCTCCACAGTTTTCTAATCTTTTGCCTGAAGCTTATTTTTAAATATAATAGCATCAAATTTTTAAAAGTACTTTTAGAAAAATAGTTTTAGAATTAAGTGGCTCCAACTGTCTACAAACTTTTTAAAAAATCCTGTTTCCACCTTTTGGCCTATTTGCTGGTCACAGTGTTAGGGAAGATAGCATCTTGGATTCTTTGTATAAAAACTTCCAGCTTCTTATTAGTCACATTGAAACTCTTTGTCTAACAGTATTACTAGCAGTTTTCATCTGTGCCTTCACTTTGAAGCAGCTTCCCAAACGATATGCAGAAGTACCACGTCCACATTGATGGCCTTGATGTTCTGAATCAGTTTAAAGTTCATGGTTGGGGCCTTTTACCTCTCCCAGGATTCCCAAGATGCAGATGTTTCCCACCCCCTCAGCATCTTCAGTTTTCATTCTAAAGAGCAACAGTTTTTAAACATCGTATCAGTCACAGATTTATTCTCAGCGATTTCTTTTTCACAGACTTGGGTCCTGGCCTCTGATTTCTCCAACCGTTCCTCCACATTCACCATGTGCCCGTCTAGTTTGTCAAGTTTTGATGAGCAGTTCTCTACCTTGCCCTCCAGTGAGGACAGTGTGTCCCTGCATTGCCCTGAATTTCACATGAAGCAACTCTATCAGCTCGTGGAGGGATCCACTCTGCTGCGATGTGGAAAAGGTCAGCGAGCCCAGTGAAGACAAACAGGATGGCACTGCATCTCAGGCCAGGGCATGGGGATGCATGGACCAAAGCAATTGTTCTTCTCATTCTTTACTTTTCTCTAATTTGAAATTTCAAGTGTCCTTGGGTACTTAGTGAGGCTTCCAAACACAAAAACTATTTTTAAAAAACAAGCAAATTTTTAGGTACATAAAGTAGTAAGAGCACTTTTGAAAAGCAACTGATCACCCAGTTAGTCTCTATTCCCATGTCACAACACTTTTTTGGCTATGTGGTTCCCCTCTGTTGACCTGATAGTTTTGTTATTTCTTATAAAATTTCAGCTTAGAATCATAGAATATTAGAGCTATTCTTTAGCTTTAGGATCCTTCAGAAACTTTGAACATTTTGCCCTGTAAGAGATTGCCACGTAAAGGTAACGTTGGAAGAGCATAGCGTACGTGAGCCTGGTTTACGTGAAGTCGTAGCTCAAATCCCACAGTGTTTGTTCCTTCTTACACAGGTTCAAGTTCCATTGAGATTTGGAGATGGAAAGTTTGATTGGAGTTTTCCTTTGTCTGCGTGTGTGTCCTTGTGTGCCTTCGTATTCAGTAAAGACTTGCTGTTGGTTTAGTGAGTTGTGGGGAGAGCAGTCAGTCATTGAATGTCACTAAGCCACGTACTCTGTCAGGCGTTGTAGGGCTGGCTGGCTTTTCATGTAACGTAAAATTTGTGAATTAAACAGAAAAAGTAGTTCATTTGTAAGTCGTAGTGATCTCAAAATAGGACTGGAGGAATTAGCAGATGTGATGTCTTCAGGTCTCGTTTTACCATCTAATGTTCTATTTGTTTATAGCAGCATAGATGTGGCGGAGAGTGTGTTTTGTAGAACGTGCAATGTGTTTTTTTACAGCAGGCACTTCTTGAGATCTAATCGTAGCATCCTGGGAGACCTGTAACTGAAGCTGTGTTCTCTGCTGTCTGTTTCTGAATTACTAGTGAAGCTGAAGGTGGTAAAGGAAGTCATGGGGCGAGCAGCCAGGAGGCTCGAGAGTTTCTCCTTTTGTGTAGTTGTGTGTGTATGTGTTTGTGCGTGTGTATATGTGTGTACGTGTGTGTGCCTTTTTTTGTTTTGCTCTTGCTATTTAGGGAACGCTGTATCGGGTTTTTAGATCAAGGGGTAATTGGTGAATCTGTAGGCCCATTATCCAAAATCTACCCATGTGTCCTCTGGACATCTAGTATTCCTTTGACCGTTGTTAATTGAACATGAATGGTTAACTCTGCCAGATATGCTTGAAAAGAAGAGTACCATTTTAGCTGATATTTTATTGTTATATTTAAGCTAGAGTATGTTTGGGGTTGAGGGAGAGACTAAAAAAAAAAAAATCTGAAAATTTTTAGCAAGTAGTTTATCAAAAGGGTAATGTTCGTTAATTATGTTGCTGTTTTACTTTAGTTACTAGAAAACATACTTTAGGAATTTAATCATTTCCATGGATTAAGACTCGATGTCCTTTTTAGAGAACTCTGTACAGGTGGTTTCACTTCGTGGTATCTGGCCATATGTGCTGATCTCCAGAGATTGTGCTAATGAAGGAATATTTATTTTGTGAAAAGCCTCAGTGGCTCGTGAAGGTTTCTGTAGTAAATGGGCACTTTTCGTTTTATAACAATGACCTATTTTTACTTAATTGTAGGTTAAGATAGACAAATAACAATGGAGCACTGCATTTTTCCTTATTTATACTAATGTAGCTCCAGTGGTTGGAGTTGCAGTTCCATTTATTATATATTGTTGAATGAAAGAAATGGAAAACATCTTTTTGAACTAAAATTAAGCTTTTCTTACTTATAATGATAACAATCTATTATTTTCAAAGCAGATAGAGTTCCTGATGTACCAGATTCATCACTCTTGGAGAATCAGGACTCGGCACAGACAAATGGAATGGACTCTGTTTTGTCCAAGGCTGAAATCGCGTCTTGTAGTTACGAAGCCAGGTATGTGGAGGCGAGGGGTGATGGTGTGATGTTGACTGTACAGAGAAGTGGATTTAGGAGGATGATGACGTATTCAGCAGTATGTTCATTCTGGTGCATGCTGACTTGGGGACCTTCACCGCTCAGTGGCTGGGGGATCTTTCTAAGAGTAGAATGTCTTGGAGAAAGATCGCTCGGTCTTCAATAAAATTTAAAAAAAAAGATCGCTCAGTCTTGGCAGACATTTCTCGCTGGGGATTTCTACATTGTTGAAGTTGCAGATCCATATCCTCCCTTCCTTCTTCCCCCCAGCCAGAAAAAAAGTACATTCAGCTGAGTCGGTTAGTCTGTATGTTCTAAGAGTTTTATGTAAGTAAGCTGTCCCGGGCACGTCTGGAAAGGGAACATGTTCTCTGGTCTTTTTCTGAGTCCACCTCCCCCGATCGGAAACATGTGAGTAGGAAAAATAGAGTAATAGCCTAGGGTTGTTTGAAGGATGAACGAGAGAGAATTTGTAAAGTGCTTGAGAAGCCTCGTAGTGCTGTTTAAATGCCAGCCATTGTCAGAGAATCAGATAGTCTTAGAAAGAAGCTGGGCCTTTTGTTTCTTGTTTTTTGCTTTTTGGAGGGGGAAGGCCAAGGTAATTGGGGTTAAGTGACTTGCCCAAGGTCACATGGCTAGTAAGCATTAAGTGTCTGAGGCTGGATTTGAACTCAGGTCCTCCTGACTCCAGGGCGACACCTAGCCACAGGGTTTTTTCCTTGTGGACAAAAATTAGACTTGGTGTAGTGAAAACCTGAATTTGCATTGTGCCCCTCGCTTTTTTAGCTTTAGATCTTTGGATGAGTCACAGAGCCTCATCTGTAGTCAAAAAATGTGGGTTCAGATCTCATCTAGATGCCGGCTCTTAGGGTCCTCCCAGAACCTCACTTTCATCATCTATAAGATGAGGAAAATAGAAGCAGCCCAGAGCTGCAGCATCGTTCTGGGGAAAGAGTGCAGTGTTATCTGTGCCACTGTCAAATAAGACACTTCAGTAACCATGCTGTGGTCCTGGGTTCATCAGAGCCGTGCTGGCTGTGGGCAGGCGCTGACAGGCTGTCCCAGAATGGTGAGGATTCACACGTTGTCCTGGCAGCTTGACTCTGTGTATCCTTTCTCACCCATCCTCATTAAGTCCAGAGGCTCCTCACTAATTGACTGGTCAGTCACTTGGTGGTGAATTCTTTTTCCACAACAGCTGGTGATGCAGGGCACAGAACAAGATGGCACCGTCCTGTGTAGCCGCCCTTTCACTTCTGCTGTGGTAAAGCTAGAACATACTGAGAATCACGTAGATTTTAAATATAAAGTCAGCTTTTTGTCCTCTAAATGCAAGTGAATCATCAGTGCCAAGCAAATCAATAAACTTCTAAAGCAGCCGAATTATATCCGTCTTGACATTCTTGCTGTAAATCAAACAGAAGACAAAAGGAACTTGGAACTAACTGGAGAGGTAATCTACAGGGAAGGAAGTTGGTAGAGTTGTTTTGATTAGGTATCCACAGGCAACAAGATCTATCATTTAATGGGTCTTCAGTCTTTGTATGACAGTGGTCACGATGAATATTTGAAAAAAGATCATCATGAGGAAGATCGCAGCTTGTTTGCCAACCTAGTAAGACACCTACAGATTTAAACCAATACTTACTTAATTACTGATGTCTTTATTGCACTGCTTCTCATGCTCCTAAAAATCCCCAAAGCTCCATCTATCCGTATTTAATGTCTGAAAAAAGTTTAGTATTATTATGAACCTAGTTTCTACCTCACACGCCTGCCCACTTATCCCCATGGGTCCCTTGACCATACTTTAAGAATTGCTAATTTAATATAAGTAAAGGAGGGCATTCTGAAGATTATGAAATTTATGTTGGAAAATGATCAGGAATTTAAAAGGAGAAGGACCGAGAATTTATAGTATGTACAGGCATCAGTGACACAGATCACAGTTCTGTGTCACTTAAACCTCTCTGCCTCTGTTTCCTCATTTGTAAAATGAGCTGGAGAAGCAAATGGCCAAACCAGCCCAGTATCTTTGCCCCCCAAAAAACCCAGGTGAGAGTCAGGCACAACTGATTATGGCTGGCAGACGCTGGGCTTGGGAAGCACCTGATAAAACCACACACACACACAAAAAGGGAGAGTCAGCTGTAACCTCACTAATTAGAAGTAACTGGTTACTAGTTTGAGTCACTTATTAATCAATTGTCTACATAGAGACTGACAGAGAGAGAAATTGGAACTCAGCAGCAGACTAGAAGAATAAAAATGAAAAGTAAGTTACATAATTGAGCTCATTCCAACCTGAACTTTTTAAACAAGCCATGGACGCTAAGAAATGGGAACTATACAAAAATAAGAGACTCTGCTATAAGAGTATCACTAGATCTTAAGCACAATTAACTGGTGTGAATCGATTGCCACACTAAGGAGACCAAAAGATGGTGGAAATGTCCTCAGCCTACTCTCATTGGACAGAGACAACAGGTTAGGGCACTACTTTTATAGTATAAATTCATTGGTAAAATACTAGGGAGGAGAAGAGAGCTCAGTTATGAGCAGCATTGCTTCAGAAAGCCATCAGTGCAGGTGTTCAAGAGCTTGGAGACAGATGGTAAAAGCACAGCTGTAGAGCCTGGAGAAGAGCTTATGGACCCTCTCCTTTTACTGCAAGGAAAACTGGGACTTACAGGTTGTCTAGAGGCCGGTTAAGCCAAGGTTTGCTGAGGGCGTTTGGAGGGAAAGGGGATTCAGAAGAACTCTGGGGAGAAAAAAGAGAAAGTAATTTTTAAAATTCTGTAAAGATGTTCCCAATAAATCTTTTTCTCTCCCAGTGAATGTCAAGCCGTCACATTAGAACTCTTAATGTTAACATGTCGCGTGTGCTTCATAAGGAGGTAAGAATGGCACCAAGTACAGCAGGGTGGGAAGAGCTGCCGACCTCAGCAGAGCGCTCACGAGCGAGAGCAGCAGCGTGTGCGTCGCAGCGGCGTGATGGGGAGGGCATCGACGAGCTGATTCTTACGGTAGCAGAAACAGAAGATAAGGAAGTACTTTAAGTCACAGACCTGTTATTACAGATGAGAGACGATCTCTCCAAAATCTCTTGAGGTTATTGGGTGCGCACGTTGAAGACATCCTTGATAAAGACAGGGACAGGTTGACATTTGTGCGTAGGGGACGACTGTACGCTGACAGAACGTGTTGCTGTGGTTATTGTCCGTGATTTTAAAGGCATTTGGTGCAGTGACGTAAGATAATGCCATAAAGGCCCTTCACCAAAATGTTTCCAAACAAGTCCTCGAAAGGCGCAGCATCAGGTAGGGCTTTGCCTGCGTGCTTTCTGATGACTTACATCTAATGAGATGCAGAACGCTGAGGCAGGCGCTCACCAGAGTTTTGCAGATGACTTTATGCTCATTGGATAAAGCTCTGAAACATATAAATCAAACTTCTTACCTGAGTTTGTCCTCATTCAGGAAGCTTGAACACACAGGAAAAATCAAGTGGGTGGAGGATACTCGTCGTCCAGGCTGTGATATGCAGCTGTACAAATAATACTACAAAGATGGTCTGTCTGTGCGCGTGTGTGTGCGCGTGTGCATGCATGTCTGTGTCTGTCTGCTAGACCCTGTGAAATGCACTGGTCACATAAACTGAATAGGAACGGCAGGAAGTCTGGATCACCTTTAGAAATTGTCTGTGCTCTTAATGAATCCAGTTTCTGCCTGAAACTTGTTCGGTCATGGGGTTTTCTTGGCAAAGATGCTGGAATGACCATTTCCTTCTCCAGCTGATTTTACAAGTGAGGAAACTGGCAAACTGATTAAAGTGACTTGCCCAGGGTCACACAGCTGGTAAGCATCTGAGACCAGATTTGAATTTAGGAAGACGTGCGATGGGTGTTATCCCCATTTTATGGATGAGGAAACAGGTTTGGAGAAATGCTCGTCATCATACGAGCTGGTCAGCATCAGGCAGATTCTGAACCCAGGTTTTCAGATTCCGTTTTTCTCTGTGCCAGACTGCTTACAGAATAGATAAGCGGTCACCCTCTGCTTCTTCTCTCTTAGTCCACATGCCTAATGTGCTGCCAGATTGTGTCATTTCTGCCTTTGCTGTGGCTGTCAGGTGTGTCTCCTCCTCCCCTGCATTCACCCCCCCCCTCCCTGGATAATTCCCCTTTCTTAGACCGTTACAGCCATCTTCTGGTTGGTCTGCTGTCCTGATATCTGTCCTGTACGCTCCCCTCCTTTATACACACGCAGCCTCCTCCAGGTGCAGGCTTTCATCACTCCACAAGTGGGAAGCACAATAACCTTCTCCTTGGTCTCTCTCTTCATGTCAGCGCACCTCCCATTCAGCAGCCAGAAGGACTCCCCTGAAATGCGGGTCCGACCACGTAACTGGATCTGCTGCTCGATGAGTCACAGCGGCTTCTTGTTACAGTGAAGATCAAATGTAAAATCTTCCATTTGGCTTCTGTAGCATTTCACAGCCTAGCCCATTCCTAGCTTTCTGGTCGAATTTTACATTTTATTCCCTCCCACAACCTTCAAGATCTTGGGCTACTGCCTCAGTTCTTGTTTGTGCACAATGCTTCTCCAGAGTCCATGAGCTTTCACTGACTGACCACGTGCTCTGTGAAGAGCTTGGAATCCTCTCCCTCAGCCCTCCCTCTGATTCCTCGTCTCTCTCCAAGGTTCAGCTCAGATTCCTTCTGTCAGAGACTTTCTCGGTACCACCACCTCTCAGCTTCCATACACACATTGCTGCATGTAACCTGCATTGCCGTAGTTGTCTACATGTCGCTCCCACGCTTCGCCTTTCACTGCTTCAGCACAGTGTGCATAGTACATAGTAAGCCTTTGATACACTTGACCAGCTGGTGTCCACACAGCGCAGAGGAATCTAGAAGACGCCTTCATGATCGTTGCATGAACTCTGGAAGATTTATGGGTGGACATGGGTGAGAGTTTATACAGGTGAAGGAAGAACGGACAAGTCGTCACGTGCTGTTTTGAAGTGAATAACCACATCCATGGAGCAACAGCATTCATGGTCTCCAGTCCCTTGGAAGCAAGAATGGAGAAAGCAAAGATCCTTCATTCTTGGTACAGTTTTAGCAAAAAGAGAATGTTCTCCATAGCTGCTGTAGGAATTCCCGTTATATACTGCTATTATAAAGGGGCAGGTCGGCAGTGCAGCAGACAGAGCACTGGACTTACGGGCAGGAAAACTCTCTTCTTCCTGAGCTTAAATCTGGCCTCACCTCAGACATTTTCTAGTTTTGTGACCTTGGGCGAAGCATTTAACCCTGTTTGCCTCAGTTTACTCATCTGTAAAATGAGCTAGAAGAGGGAAGGAGCAGTATCTTTGCCTAGAAAAATGCAAAAGGGGCCACAAAGAGTTGGATGTGACTGAAACAAATGAAAAAGAGCTGCTGCTCCGATGAGTCAGGTCTCAGTAGGAGCGGGAGAGCGGGAGTCCTTAAGTTAATCTGATTCCCCCATTAACTTCCCATCCCTCATATCTCATGACGTCGGCCATACAACGACCCCAGCGCCATCCACTCCGGTCTTTAGAATCCATTTGATGCCTTTGTTTTCGGTCGGGGTCTGGACACCAGCTTGTTCCTTAAAAACTAAAATTAGGGGGATGATAACATGAAAGATTGTATAATAAGCCATCCAAGTGTGTGATGTGATGCTAAGAGCCTTGTGATCACGGTAACCCCATTTCCTCATCTGTGCAGGGAGAACGATGCTGGTTTTGTTTCTCTGACAGCTTTGTGACATACGGTGCCTGGGAAGGGCTGTGCCCATCTCAGCCTTTAGCTGAGATAAAGCAGTTATGTTGAGTCAGTAGCTTTTACAGTCACTAAACTACCGGCACAGTTGGGAAGTGTTCTTGATATGGAAGAAAGTCAGAAGGGGAAAGCAGTTCATCAGACTTGATGGAACAGTCTAGATGTTGAATAATCAGCACTTAGTGTGTGGGTTCTAGGAGACCACTGAGAAAACTTTACCTGAGAGATCAGTTCCCCATTTAGGGAGGGCTATCCTGAAATGTGATTCAGAATCGTCAAAGTAGGAAGCAGAAAAAAAGGCAAATATATATCTCACTTAAACTAGAAGACGAGTAGGTAGTGTTTTGGACTTGGAGACAGGAAGACCTGAGTTCAAATTCCTGTCTCAGGCACTGGAAATGTGCCCCTAGCTAGTCATGTCACTTAATCTCTCTGTGCCTCAGCTTCCTCATCTTTAAAATGAGAATATTAATAGCACATACCTCACTGGATTCTTTTAGGGACCAGTGAGACAGCACATAAAGCACTTTACAAGGGCTGCTGTTAATGTGCACGTGTCTTCCATTTCTATCAGTGAGTAAGTAGTAAGTGATGAATAAATCCTACTGCTCCTTATCTCTCTCGAACCAGCTCTTTGTGACCCCATTGGGGTTTTCTTGGCAAAAATACTGGAGTGGTTTGCTGTTTCCTTCTCCAGCTCATTTTACAGATGAGGAAACCGAGACAAACAGGGTTAAGTGATTTGTCCAGGGTCACATAGCTGGTGAGTGTCTGAGGCCAGATTTGAATTCAGGAAGATGAATCTTCCTGGCTCCAGGCCTGGCCCTCTATTCACTGTGCCACCAACATACTCTTAAAAATTATCTCAGGGTGAAGCCAGATTATTAAAAATGCTCCTCTCAAATGAAGGATTTGGATTTGTTGGCCTCCAAGGTCCCTTCCAGGTCCAGATCTGTGATTCTATGTTGGATTGCTTCCTTTGGTTTGGATGTAATCGAGTGGTTCCTTTACTCATCTGTTTGGCTTAACACCTTACTTAGTGAGTATAAATACATTGTGTATAAAACACTCTTTAAAAGTGCTTGGAGACCAGCTAGTCATTTTTTTCCCCAATGTAAATCCTGTCCTGTACAGGGATATGTCATGCTTGTGACTGTTTTTATAAAGAAGGAGCTCTCCGTGTCAATAGGGGCCTTTTGGAGATTGTGGCTAACCCTTCCTCCTTCACTGTCTCCCCACCAAAAAACAAAGTTTTTTTCTTACTTGAAATGGCATTTTTGCTTCTCTTACTTATCTAATGGCTTTTTAGGGTTCTTTAACTTGATTTTGGTGTCTGGTGATCCTGTAGAATTTTCACTGTGCATTTGCATTCAGATGCCTCCAGCTCTACGTAGATGAATTAGACATGTGTACAGATCCAAAGGCATGTTCAGTGCTGTAATCTTCTCTGCTGCTTTTTACTGAAAGGAATCCTGTGGCAAATGCTTTGTATAGAGTGAGTTCTCATCCCTGTAATTTCTCTTGTAGTGATACTGCCAATTTATGTGGCATCAGAGGAGAATGGGCTGTGTGATGGAGATGAACTTTTCCAAATAACGGTTATGTAAACATATCTGAAATAAATCTTTATAAGGCAAGAGACTGTTATCTAGTGTGTTCTGTAAATAGCGAACAAAATTTGATCTTAAAGATTTGGAATCAAATTGAAGAGACGCTTTCTCACCTTCTTTGCTGGGACTTACTTCCCTAGCGTTATTCCTGTCCCTTCTAGGTCTTTTCTCTTAAAATTTGCTGTTATAAATTTGTCTGAATAAATCACACTTTTTTATAATTATATATATAAAGAAAAATGATTTTAAGTTTTGAGTGATCTGAGGTTTCTAGAAGGTCTCTGGTTGTCAATTCATAATTTTCTTGAAATACTATACACTTGGATATAAACTTAAGTGTTAATCCACTGGGTCAGTGACTCTGTGTGTGTGTGTAAATATATATATACACAAACTTAATTATAGTTATGTATATGTAATGTTTTGAAACATTATATATAAAATGTTCTATAACATTTTTTGATCCCTACAAATTAATATAATGAAGATTTTGCTCATTAAGTACAATTTCATATTTATTGTTTTTTCTGTCAAATGGTCCAAATATCTAAAAGTGTTACATAATATTTAAGTATACACTAGAATTTAAATTTTTCTTTTCATTTGGGTCTCAACAAATCCTAGATCATCCAGAGTGATGCTTTCTCACATACAATATAATCAAAGTGGAGTTGCTACGGGTGGTTGAGTGTATTTTATCTCCTTGTCATAAAGCCTTCTTTTGTACAGTTTCTGAATCTTTTACATCTTTGGAGATGACAGATGCTGGCTGGGGGGGATTCTTTGATGGTAAACTCCTGCTTTCCATTTTGATATTTGTAATGTGTGGTGTGTTAGTGACTCGGCAGTAGTGACCAGAGGTATGAGCCCAAATGGAACCAGCCCTTCTCCCCCATAAAATTAAAAGAATCTTAAACCAGTTTCCAAATCTCATACATTGCAACGTTTATATGAGTATTTTGTTCTTATGGTGCCTTCAACAGATCCATATGATTTTATAGTTTGAAAAGAAAGATGCTGCCAGTGGGGGGATTTTTGTTTGCCAGTAAATATTTATCGTAATTGTCTTACTTTTGGTTGGAAGGGGAGGCGGGGAAGGTTAAGTATAAGGTAGGAAAAAAAAATTTAAGGGGCAAAGTCATTGAAGCATTTTTTAAAAGATGAACTGAAGAGAAATAAGGAAAGTCAACAGAGAATCAGAGAATAGCAGGGCAGCTTTGGAAGCTATGTGACTAGTTCTCCTTCCTGTTCTACTTTTGTGTTGGGAATGCCCATTTTATTTTGTGGTTGAAGTTCAGAATTTTTAAAGATATAAAAAATAAACCACCTAATAGTTCAGAATGATTGGATATTTTTAAAATACCTAATTTTGACTCTTAGAGTAGATATGTTAAAATTCTAAATTACTGGCATAATGAAAAGTTTGGAGGCATTTTTAGGATTTTTATTTTGAATTAAGAGCTGTTGGACATAATGGATTTTTGTACTTTTGTTTTTTTCTTTAGACAAGTTGGCATAAAAAATGGAATGTTTTTTGGTCAAGCCAAACAACTATGTCCCAATCTTCAAGCTGTTCCATATGATTTCCATGCGTATAAAGAAGTTTCCCGGACAATGTATGAAACATTAGCAAGGTAATGTGTGTAGTTTTATTTTTAGATGAGTGTGTTTCCTCTTTAATATTGACTATAACCTAACTTCAGTTATAAAGATTTGCCAGTCATTTTAGCAGTCCCTGTCCCATTCCACCTCAAATTTTCTGATTGTTTAACTTTGCGAGGAATAAAAAATTGTAAATACAATGAAATATATACATTATAAGTGTAAATATAACATATATTCTAAATGTAAGTATAAGGTAACATGTATTATAAATATAAATATAATGTAAAAGATTTTTGAGCTACAAATGTGTCAGCTGTGGACACAGGTGATTTTTTTTGTTTGTTTTTGTAAAAAAATTCTTATTTACATCATTCATTTTCATGACATTTTTGAATTACAAATTTTCTCCCCTCTTACCCCTGCCCCAACCCTAAAACAGCAATCCCACTGTAAAGCCCCTCCCCTGCTCTGCTCTCTTACTTTCTGGTAGGGCAGGGAGGGTCTCCCTCTCCCAGCCCCTGTATATCTTAATTCCTAGTTGCAGGTATTGCAGAACTTTAAATTCTAGATTCTTTTGATTCCTCCCTTGTCACCCACCCCCACTGGAAGGACAGTCAATTCAATACAGGCTGTGGATGTGTGATTATACAGGGCATCTTCATGGTGGATATATTGTGACAGTGATCGGACATGGGCAATTTGAAATCATTTGAATTAACGTTTAATAAATTTCTGCTGATCTAAGTGAATTTTGAAATTAATTTTTCATACTTTCATTTTCAAATGAACCTTAAAGGTAATTCAAATCTTCGACCACCAGATGCTAAAATCCTTTTACAATATCCCTAACAAATAGTCATCCCATTTCTGCTCTCTCTCTATTTTAGTCATTCTTTTTAAATGTCACTAACTTCAGTTCTTCAGCCAGGAGTTATTAACAGCTGTTTTGTGCCAGGCTTTATGCCAGTTCCTTGAAATATCAGTTGAAAACTTTTTTTCTTTTAAGGAGCTTGCATTTTAGTGGGAGAGAAATCACAGAATCAATATGAGTGTGTATTGGGGGCATTTTGCTGGATTACAGATTGTGAGCACATTTGAAGGCAACAAAAGGAACTTTGCCTGTCTAACTCTGGCCCACTACTTTTATTGAAAATAAATCTCATTCCTTCTGAGGTGAGATTTACATAACAGCTCTTTGGGAAATTTATTACTTGATTTTTATTAGCAAAATTTTAAAGATTTAAAAAATATAGTATGATTTTTGAAGATTCAAACCATCATTATTCAGAGGAGCACTACTGACTAAAGGGTGCGGTGAATGAGGGAGTTTGGGAATATTGTCTTACAGTGATCAGGAAAGAGAAGTGGGAAATAATTCATCCCTGTCCTTTTTTCTTTTTCCTTTCAATTCTTCTAGAAGAGAACAGACAAAAAACAATTTTAAGTAGCACTGTAGTACATTTTAAATTAGATATTATATTTTATGTTTCCACATTTCTTTTATTGATTTTCCTTGGTCATATCTAATCCCTTGGGCTCTTCAGATTCATTCACGTGCTCCATATGCACAGAGTTTAGCGTGATTTTTTTAAATGGCTGTTTATAAATTGGAATTTAAAGAAAACTATTTCAAAATGCAAGAAAATTATTTTGAAAATAACTTCAATTATAATAACACACAAGGATGCTACATGGCGGGTTCTCCTGTTAAAAATATTTAGAATGATAACATTTCTTATTATTTTAAATTTGTAAAACAAAAATTTGGAAGACGACACCAAAAAGTCTTTATTTGCAACGTACTGTTTCTGACAGATGGTGAGCTGTTTCCGATGCCTTAATCCCCTTTACTTTGTGTTGTTTAGCTACACTCATAACATCGAAGCTGTCAGTTGTGATGAAGCACTGGTAGACATCACTGAGATCCTCGCAGAGACCAGACTTACTCCTGATGAGTTTGCAAACGCCATCCGCACTGAAATCAAAGACCAGACTAAATGCGCTGCTTCTGTTGGGATGGGTTAGTATGTTCTGGAACGTGTTTTTAGGCAGCGTGTTTGGGAACGTGATTTCTTTCTCCTTCAGTCCACTCATCCCATCTGATAGTATCTTTTTCACATAAATTGCTTTTGGCCGTCTTGTGTTTGCAGTGTGGTTGCTGTTTTCCAAACAAACTAAAACATTACGTGTATCTATCAGATTTGTCCAGATATTCCAGCCTGCCAAAAACATTTTTAATCCACATGCTTTTGTTTTGTGTGTTGGCTCCTCTACCTAACTTTTTGTCATCTTCAGAGTTTATAAAAATGATTGTATTCCTTTAAGTCATGGGTAAGCAACACAAAGAACACAGCCAAGTACAGTGGACACTCAACTATTCATGACCACGCTTTGGAACTAGTCATTCATCTGGTTCCAAATCCACCTAATTAAACTATAGTGTCATCCATATGTCTCTGATTTATCTCCTTCCACGTAAAAATATTCACATAACCTGAAATGTCTTGCTTAAAAATTCTTTTGACTGAATAAACAAATGGCCTGTTTTGACATTTGCTCCTCGTAATATCTCGCTAATGGGAACTTTTTTCTGCGTTATTTTATAACTTGTTCCGTTAGAACATGACAAACACGCTGAGTGGAGCAGACTTTTCTCATCGTTTGCTTTGCCGTCCCCCTCCAGTTGCTCACGACTTGTTATGATTTTAAGTAATGATGATTGTCGATGTCTGTACGCCGCGTCACAGTTTGCGGATGCTTCTCGCGTACATGATCACACGTGCGTGTGCACCACAGTCCTGAGATGGCCACCGCAAACATCCATGTTGTACAGACTCGAGGAAACGAGACATTGAATGTCTTGCCCATAGTCACAGGGAGCCTTCTCAGCCGGGTCTTTTCTGATAAGTTCAGCTCTCAGTATTTAGTAATAATAATTAAACTGATTGGTTACGAGGGCAGATGTTTATAATCCCTGCTACTAATGAAGTGGAGACTAGTGGATCCCTTGAGGTGGATACAGTAGGTCTAGCACCAATATGGTCAACCCAGGAAGAAAGAGTCCAGTAGGCTGCCCAAGAAGGAGCCAGCTGGCTCAGGTTGGAAGCAGATCAGGGTGAAAGCTTAGGTGTTGAGAAGCAGTGGGACTCAACCCGTGAGTGGCTGTCGCACTGGGCAAGATAGGGAGAACAAGCTTTCCCTCTCCCGCTCCCCCACCGACATAAGTTAGTGATGATGATGATGCTAATCAGAAAATCATCGGAAATACAGGACCAAAATCTAATGGATCTTGGCCAATAAAATTGAGGCTTTAGTAAGATTTCTTTTAATAATCTTATGGTATTAAAAGATTTCTTTGTACTGCTGTAATTTCAGCTGTGAGTTACTTTGGTTTGAGTATTCCATGTTCTTGATATTTTTCAGTGTTCCTAACAGTCAGGTGTTTATTAAGTCACTTTTCTGGTTGCCTCTAAGGAACTGTGGGAGAAAAGAGCAAATTTTATAGTGAATTTTTATAAAGCAGATTTCATGTTTTTTTACTTTATAGGTTCCAATATTCTGCTGGCCAGAATGGCAACAAGGAAAGCCAAACCAGATGGACAATATCACTTAAAGCCAGAGGAAGTAGATGATTTTATTAGAGGACAGCTAGTTACTAGTCTGCCAGGTATATTTGCATATTTTTTGTATTTTTTTCTTTTCCCTTGCAGATGCTATTTTAATAATTGAATTTTGAGGTCAGGAGCGGTGTATTTTTTGGAGTGTTCCCCATAGTCTCTTGCACATGTATGCCTTCTAGATAATATTGAGTTTTTATAATGAACATCATTTGATATATTATTTTATATATACTTGTATTCTAGAGTTTTAATGATTGGTACTGTCATCTGAAATGTTTGTCAAATGACATCAAGCCCGTGAGCTACACTGAAATTTAAGATCTCATTTGAAAAGGAGAATGATATGCTAAGTGGACATTGAATTGTTAGTACCTGCTCTTTTATGTCTGCACATTTAAATCTTACTTAGTTATTTTATGCACAGCCCTTCATCTTTTCCATAAAAATAGTATGAAATATTTTACGTGTTGCTAAAATCTACATAAACTGTGTCTCCTGTATTTTCATGACCTCACAGTTTAGTGACCTTGTTTTTTAAAAAAAGAATGTGGTTGATCTGGAATGACCAGGGTCCTGTCTTAAGGAATCTAGAAAACCTTACTAAGGGTTATTGAAACTGGGACAAGGACTGAAGACCTTAGGAGAACAGATTTTCTTTTCATCCCCATTGTAACTTGAAGGCCTGGGCCTCATAAGAGACAGACAGACAGACACATGCACACTTCACCTGGGAACTGATCTCCTTCAGATAGTGTCTAAGGAAGCGGTTTGGGATCTTGAACCACAGTGGTTTGAATATAGGAGAGTAATGGGGTCTTTTACCAGGGGATGGGTTACACCAAACAGGAACTCATAAAATCATGTTTGCCAGAAGTCTCGCAAATCTGAACAAAAGATCTTTAAAACAAAAACTGAGGGATGAGGGTAGATTCGAGCCACGTATAGGTCAATAGCAGTAGAAATGGCCCATATCCAAGGACAAGGAAGGGTACCGCGATGAGGAGTGTCTGACTGTAAGCGCCCAAAGTGTGTTTAGCTGTCAGTGTTAAGTGTAAACCACCAGAGAAGGAGGCAGGTTTGATGTCATAATCATTCATGAGACCTATGCCTAGGCCGTGTCTCTTCAAGGATATATCGATCCAGAGGGACCCACATGGCTAAGAAGGGGTGAGGGATGAATTAGCCAGGTGTATTAAGAACATAGATAATAATTCTGTGTAGAGCAAAATAGAGTCAGTAGTTTTCACTGTAGTATATTATAGAGCGTCAGAAATCTTTGTGAGCATCACTGTGTGCCACGCTGAGAGTATAAATACAAAGACAGAGATGCCGTCCATACTCGCAAGTAGCTCACATTCTAATGGCAAGATAATAAGTGCACATATAAATATATACAGGATGTAAAAGGAAGAAATAAATACAGAGAGAAACACAGAACAGTTTGGAAGGAAGGACAGCAGCAGTTGGCAATCAGGAAAGGCTTAATGCTGATGATCGTGCTTATGGAATATCTTAAAGGAACAGAAAAAATTGTAAAGCCAAAGTCATGAGGGAACCCGTTTCAGATGTAGTGCAAAGGTGTGGAGATGAGAGATGTTCTCTTATGTTTGAGGAAAAGAGAGAAGGCCAGTTTGGCGAGATCATAAAGTTACATCCAGTGAGACCATCGGGACGGGTTTGGAGCAGATTCTGTAGAGCTTTAGATGCTACACAAGCATTCTAGAAAGTTCTTGGTGTATGTGTAGCATGAAGATTGTTGTTCCTAAATCTATTGTAATATTCAGCCCCAACTTAATTGTACCCAGTAGCTGATATCTGTTCATTTGCGTCAGGAGCATTCCTTTGTCATAAGAGAAAATGCGGAAAATCTTGGTCTTCCCCTTGCTGGTCTTATTTTATGATAGCATAAAATCCTTACATTTGAACCGTTAAAAGTCATGTGTCATGTTTAAATTGGAAGAGAGAAATTACTACTTAGCTTGAGGAAATTATTTTTTTTTGCCTTTTTTGGGGGGGAGGGCAATTGGGATTAAGTGACTTGCCCAAGGTCACACAGCTGGTAAGTGTGTCTGATGTCTGAGGCCAGATTTGAATTTGGGTCCTCCTGAATCCAGGGCTGGTGCTCTATTTACCGTGCCACCTAGCCACCCCAGGGAAATTTTTAAAATAGCTGTTTTCAGGTAATCACTAGCACATATCTGGGCAGTTTCTGACTATCCACTTGGATGTATCATCTTGTTCAACAGATTTACAGATTTATATTTTAAGAATTTATACAATCCTTTAAAACAAGTATTTTAACCCAGATCACCCAAATCTTTTTTAATCCAAAAGATAATTCAGGCATATAACTTAATAGTTCTCTACTTTAGTTCTCCACTTACAGTGTTTATTTACAAGAATTTTCTGTCAGATTTTCTATTTATAAAAGTTGCATTTTGATAAATGAGATTCTGAAAATACCTGTTGTGCTTATTTGTAGTGATTTTCCTTGAATAATTTAGTTTTACAGTCTTATTAAAATTATATTTATATTTTTTCTCTTAGGTGTTGGTCGAACAATGGAATCCAAATTAGCATCTTTGGGAATTAAAACTTGTGGGGACCTGCAATATATAACCATGTCAAAACTACAGAAAGAATTTGGCCCAAAGACAGGACAGATGCTTTATAGGTTCTGCCGGGGTTTGGATGATAGACCAGTTCGGACAGAAAAAGAAAGAAAATCTGTTTCAGCTGAGATCAACTATGGAATAAGGTTTACCCAGGTACCATTCGTTTGACAAAGCCATTTATTTAAAGTATTATATGTCTACCCTTTATTCCTAGAGAAACTGGTAGCAATGGTAGTAACTGCGCCTTTGAATGCTTAGCATCTGTGCTTCTCGGTCCAGTGCTCTAGCTCAGTTCTCCTTTAGCTATATGTGGGTTGCACGAACTCACACAAGAAAGTCTTGAAGCTTCCTTTCTTTCTCTGGGACCTGCTTTTTGAACAGTTAAGTCCTTAAGCAGAATTCCTTCATTTGACAAGTAGGAAAATTGAGACTCGTGGAAGTGAAGTAACTTGCCTGCAGTTACTGAGATAGTAAGTGGAACGCTGATGTTTTCTGACTCGCAGCCGGCCGTCATGGCTTTTACCTTTCTTTAGGCTTGAACAACAAATAAGCATTTATTAAGTGTCTGCTTTGTGTTAGGTGCTGTGCTAGATTCTGGATAGACAAAGACAAAAGTGAAACAGTTCTTACCCTCAAGGAGCTTACGTTTCTAACCAAGAAAATACAAATGTACATGCATATGTACATGAAGGTGTTTTCAGGATCTGGATCTAGATTGATCTATCTGTATCCATCTGTCTGCCTGTCTGTTTGTATGCATGCATGCAAATGTACACACACACACACACACACACACACACACACGAAGGATAGCTGGCTAAAATCCATGGAGATGGGAGGTGGAGCGTCCCACATGAGGAACAGAACAGCAAGTATCTGGTAGGGGAGACATAAGAGTGCATGGAAGGGAGCAACATGTTGGAAGACTTGGATGGATGGAGCTGTGAGGAGTCTTAAACACCCAACAGAAGAGTTGTTACTGGATTTTGGAGGTGGAAGAGCCATGAAGCATATTGAAGTGGCGGTGAGGAGTGATTACACTTGTGCTTTTGGGAAGTTGCTTTGGCCCCTATGTTGAAGGTGGATTGGAGAATGGGAGAGACGAGGCCAATTTGGAGACTGTCTTCCATCGCTGGGGCAGAGTCAGGATGGTAAAGTGAAAGGAAACGTTTTTCCTTAACCCATTAAGCAGACCTTCTCCACAACAATGTTGAAAAGAGTAGACTGAAATATGAATGGGGAAAACCAAGAAAAAGTCAGAGTCACTTTTCCAGCACAGGAGACGGAGAGGTTTGCAGATACTGGAGGTGAGGACTGACTAGAACTAGAGAGTGTTGGAAGCAGGGAGCATTCCAGCCCCCAGGGAAAGAACGTGAGCGTCAAGACAAAACACCAGGGTAGGATCTTCTGGAGCAAGAGGAGATCCCCAGAGTGTCCCTGAACTAATGCTAGGTGCAGAGTTCTAGCTCATAGTTCTGTCTCCCATTGCCTGGTTCTAGGTTATGGATCCAGGGTGGAGAGGAGCTGTTGTTAAGGAGCTGTGGGCCTACCACAGCTGTGTATGGAGCAAGAAACAAATTTGAGAGACATAACAGTGTGGCTGTAGTCCTAGGAACAGAGCAACAGGGACTCAATTCTAGCCTTTAGCTGAATCACCAGAATGGAACCAGCAGTTGTGATGCTCTAAACTGAAACTCAACCACACATAAGTCAATGCTCCCAAACCTAGGACAGGAACTTGCACAGTTCAGATCAGGAGGGAAGTGAACAGCTCTCTTCTGGGTTATACCAGTTTGAGAGCACCAAAAACTTGCGTGTACCAAGACTGAATTGTAAAAGTAGCAGAAGTTCATAAAGAGGCAGAAGTTCTGTACATCTTCCATCTGCTGCCCAAAAAGTGAGCAGAACCCAACACTAACATAAATTCTAAAGTCGAGAAATAGTTTGGATGATTCCTTTAAAAATAAAATTTGAATTGTAAAGAGCTACTATGGTCAAAAAACTCAAAAAACAAATACAGAAGACATTGACCAGAAAATAACAACATACATTGACTAGAAAAATAACAAAATAAACCTCCAAGAAAAATGAGCATCGAACATAAGTTAAACAAGAATTCCTGAAATAGTTAAAAAATGATTTATTAAACTGACTTTAAAAACCAAATGGTAGCTTTGAATAAAAGATAAAGAGAATAGCTTAATAAAAGAAATACAAAACAATACGAAAAAAATCCTTGAAAAGTATAATTGGTCAAATGGAAGGTAATTCCATAAGAAATCAGGATTGAAAAAAATGGGAGAAAAATGGGAAAATCTCATAGGAAAAACAACTGGCCTTTAAAATAAAATGGAAGGGGAAGAATTAGAAAAATCACTAGATTACCTGAAATCCATGAGCAAAAACATATTTCAAGAAATCTGAAAATTTTCTAAAATCGAAAAGAAATAAAAAAACATTGAAAGCATCTGCCAGTCACCTCCTGAACAATTCTAAAATGAAGACTACCAGAAATGTTGCATGCACAGTTCAGAACTCCTAGAAGAAGGAGAAAATGTAAGCCGGCAGAAAGAATTCGAGTACAAAGGAGCCACAGTCAGAATCACTCGGTCTTCAGTGGCTGTGACATTAATGGAAGAGAGATTGGACTGTGGTATCCCAGAAGGCAAAGGAATTAGGTTTATAATCAGAGATAACATACTCAGCAAAACTCAAGTGTGATTACAGAGTAAGAAAGGATCTTAAATGAAACAGAAGACTTTTGTGCATTCCTGATAAAAAGGATAGAACTGAATAGAAAATCTGACATTAAAGAGAAACATAAAAAAGGTAAATATGGGTGAGTGTAATGGGAATGGTAATTTGAAGACCTTCCCTGCCCCTTAATAGACTTAGGGGGGAGTTGGAAGACCTCCCCTGCTGTGAAGAAAACTCTGTCCCCCAATAGGCTGAATGTAGTTACATGGACCCTGTGGTGGGAGGAGTTTTGCCTAAGGGAAGCAGAGCCTACAGGAAGCTGGTTCAGAGCTCTCCAGATGGTGGGGCCAGAGGAGCTCAGGCAAGGAGACAGAGAGGACTGTGAGTAAATATTGATCATGTATTGGTTTGTGGGAAGGCTGAAGGATGTCGTGGCTCTCAGTGTAGCTTCTGAACATCTTTGGGAGGCTGGCGGAATCACGTACCGGTTTGGGATTTGGTGTTCTGGTGTCTAAGTGAATCCTTCGGTTTTATCCTCTGCCCCGAGAGTTGGGCACGTTTTGCAGTTGAACGTTATGTGATACTCATAGTCACATGATTGTGGGCGCTGTAAATACGGCATTGGCGCTGCAGTGAGATGACCATTTCCCTTCTTACTTTGAGAAATAATACTTGTAACATTCCGGAACTTTATCATCACCAGGGTTAAGGAGGGTTTGGGTGTGATTCTCTTATGTTTCGATGACCTCCAAAGAGGAAGAGAAAAAGAGAGAAGAAAAATGGGGGAAATTACCTCATAAAAGGAGAGCGCAGGAGGAGTTTATACAGCAGAGGGGGGCAGTGAGAGAGAGTCCACAGCGCCTGAACCTTACTCTTTATCTGAACTGATCAAAGGAGGGAAGAATACAGACACAGAGACGGCTGGGGCAGGGAAAAGTGGTTAGTGAGGAAAAGAGAAAAGAGATGAAGGGGGGCAAAAGTCAGAAGCAAAATACTGTGAAAGAGGGGGACGAGGCAAAAAAAATGAGAAGGAAAATTTTAAGTCAGTAGGATGTAGCGGAAAACAGCTGCCATGAGTATGACTAGGGTGAACTTGACCACAAAATGAAGAGGATGGCAGAATAAACGAGAAAACAGAATCTAACAAAATGTTCTCTTCAAGAAGCATACCTGAGACAGGAAAATACAGAGACTGAAGATAAAAAGTTGGAGTAGAATGTATTCAGCTGAAATTAAAAAAAAAAAAGATAGCAATTGAAGCAAAAGTTTAAATAGACCTTATTTTAAAAAATAAACCAAAAGACTGCTAAATGGTACCACAGAGAGTGAATTAATAACAATAGTGAATAATGCACCAAAAGCCTAGCATCTAAATTTATTTTTTTGGAGGGGCAAGAAGAGAGAGCAATTAGGGTTAAGTGACTTGCCCAAGGTCGCACGGCTAGTAAGTGTTATGTGTTTGAGGCCTCTGTTTACTGCGCCACCAAGCCGTCCCATCTAAATTCTTAAAGCATATGAAAAAATGAGTTGCAAGAGCAAATAGTAAACTATGATAGTGGGGGAATCACAGTTCATTACCCCTCTCAGACCTAGATAAATCTTAACAAAAAATAAATAAGAAAGAAGTTAAAGAGATGAATAGAATTTTAGATATGGGAAATCTCTGGAATAATATTAAAAGGGAATTGAAAAGAGAGAGAGAGAGAGAGAGAGTGTGTGTGTGTGTGTGTGTGTGTATTACTAAGCTATGCATGACACCTTCACAAAAGTTGAAAAAGCACAAACATGCAGAAAAATTTAAATGCATCCTTTTCGGGTCACAGTTGCAATAAAAAACATTTAATAAATGATCTTTGAAACATAGTTTAAAAATTAATTGGAACCTAAATCCTGAAGAATGGGTCAGAGACCAAATTATAGAAAATCAGTTTCATTAAAGATAATGACAACAGTGGGACAACAAAGCAGAATTTTGGAGGGAGCCAACTTTGCATCTCTAAACTCTTTCATCTATAACATAGTACATCAGTGAGTTGGGCATACCACTCCAAAGACCCAAAAGTCAAGCAAATTTAAGACTTCCCAAATAAATACCAAAATGGAAATCATGAAAATCTAAAGAGAGATTAACAAATTGAAAAGTAAAACCATTGAATTAATTTTTTAAAAATCTAGGATAGGTTTTTATTTTAAAAACCTATAAAATAGATACATTGATTTTTTTTTTTAGTTTTTGAGAAAGAAGCAAATTAAAGTGACAATATCATATGTAAAAAAGATGAATTCACGACCAGTGAGTAAGAAAAAAATGCAGTTGTTAGGAATCTTTTTGCCCAAGGATCTTCCAGCAGAACAGATCCTACAAATGAAATGGACAATATTCACAAAAACTTAAAATTGCCCAGATTAATAGAATAAAAAATAGAATATTTAAGTAACCCTGCTTTAGAAAAGAAAATTTAACAAGCCATCAGTGAAGTCCCAAAGAAAAAACCTAGCACCAGGCAATTTTAACAAATGTTTAAAGAACTACTGATTCCAATGCCATCTAAATTGTTTCAGAAGTTATGTAGAGCAGAGATCCTACCACATACCTCCTATGACATAAACATGGGCTTGATAGTTAACAAGGAAGAAAACTGTAGACTGATTTCTATAATGAAATTCAGGGATTCATTCAGTATTAGGAAAACTATAAATATAATTTAATAACATAATTTATTATAATATGATTATATATTATATAATGTATATATAATGTTGATGTATAATAAAATAAGATAATCTCACACCATATACTAAAATAAGCTCAGAATGATTTAGACATAAATGGTGATAAAACAAATTAGTAGGGCACAGAAGGAATTACCTCTCAGATCCATGCATAAAGGAATATTTCGTAACCAAAAAAGAGAGATTCACAAGAGGTAAAATGGATAATTTGATTTTTGAATTTTTAAAATTTTGTAAAAAAAAAAAAAAGCCAGTATGGCTAAAATTAGAAGAGAGGAAAGAAACTGGGAAAATATCTTTACAGCAATTTTCTCTGATAAAAATCTCATGTCTGAAATATATAGGGGATAAGGCAAATTTGTGAGAAAAAAGAGCCCTCCAATTGACAAATTGACAGGCATTTTTCAGAGGAAGAAGTAAAAAATTTTAGTAGTCATATAAAAAATGCTCTAGACCAATAATCATAAGAGAAATAGTTGAACAACTTTGAGGTGCTATTTCACATCTATCAAATTGACAAAGATGCTGAAAAGGCTGTGGGAAAACAGATATACTAACGTATTCTTGGCTGGTCTCTGAACTAGTCCATATCAGTCTGAAATGCAGTTTAGAACTATGCCCAAAAGCTTATTAAGCTGTAGATACCCCCTTTTTTTGTTTATTTATTTTTAGTTTTCAACATTCATTTCCATAAGTTTTAAATTTTCTCCCCCTCCTTCCCATGACAGCATGCATTCTGATAAAGGCTCTGCACATACATTCCTATTAAACACATTTTCAAATTAGTCATGCTGCATAAAAGAATTATAACAAATGGAAGTAAACGTGAGAAAGAAAAACAGAACAAAAAAGAAAAGTCGACTTTGCTCTGCATTCAGACTTCACAGTTCTTTCTCTGTATGGGATGGCATTTTCCATCATGAGTCCTTTGGAATTGTCTCAGGTCCTTGTATTGCTGAGGAGTAAGTGTATCAAAATCAGTCATCGCACTCTGTGGCTGATACTGTGTATCATGTTCTTTATCTCTTGTTGGGTCATAAATTGCTCCATTCTCCATATCTCTGACAGATAAACTATTCCTTGCTCCCCTGAGTTGTTCATAGTATCAGCCTTTATATCTGAATCATGTACCTGGACTTTATCTTGGTACACGGTGTCAGACATTGGCCTGTGCCCAGTCTCTGCCATACTGTTTTCCGTTTTTCCCAGCATTCTTGTCAAATAGTGAGTTCTTATCCCAGAAGCTGGACTCCTTGGGTTTATTAAACAGTAGATTGCTATAAAATCATTGACTACATTGTTTATCTAACCTGTTCCACTGATCCGTCCCTCCATTTCTTAGCCAGACCAAGTATAAACTGTAGAAACCCTTCAGCCCAGCACTACATTAAGTACGAGGTCTGTGTTACAAAGAGATCAAAGACAGAACGAAAATGCGTATATACGACAATATTTGTAGAAGTTCTTCTTTGTGGTGGCAAAGCATTGGAAACTGAAGGGATGCCCATCATTTGTAGAGTGTTCAAATGAGTTATGACATTGAATGTGATGGAATATTATTGTGCTGAGAGACATAATGACGTATGAACTGAGGCTAAGTGGAGTGAGCTGAGCTAAGCAAGGAGAATAATTACACAGTAAAAGCGACATTATACCCCTAGTCAACTCGGAAGGACTTTGGAGCTCTGACCAGACGTCATGGCCTGCCACGATTCCAAAGGATTCATGATGGAATGTGCTGTCCACCCACAACAAAAGGAAGCAATTTAAATGCAGATTGAAAAATATTTTCTCTTTTTTCTTTTTGGACATGGCTAATGTGGGAATTTATTTTTTATAACAATATATATTGGTGATGGATTTTTTTTTCTTGTTTTCTCAAGAGGTAGGAAAGGGGGAAGAGATAATTTAGAAGTAAAAATAAAATTCAGGTAAACAGTAATAGTCCATCATTCAGGCTTGTTATAACCAGAACAATAGTCTTGTAACCCATAGTTTCTTAAATTACATGTGTATACACACACACACACACACACACACACACACACACACACACGCCAGGGTTATAGTATGTAACTAAGAAATAAGATTTTGCCAATATTTTGACGTATCAGTTGAAAGTTTTTGTTTAAAATGCCCGTTTTCCTTCTTTCCACTAAACATCTCAATAGAAATAATCCAGCTTCAGTCTCAGCTATCCTCTCAGAAAATCAATGTAGGTGCTCCTGAGAATCCCAACTTTGAGCATGGAAAAAGTATGATTTTTAAAAATATTAAAATAGTTAAAAGACCTACGTATGTTTGTAATTTTAAGAGCTTGCATTTTTATTAAGTTCAACAAACTTTTATCAACAACTGTGTGCAGAGTAATATAAAGTCTACATGACACATACGATGCGTGGTCTCTGCCTTCAAAGGGAGGGACCAAGGGAGGAACTGGCTGTCCGTGTAAATCACTATAATGGATAGTTCTTTACTATTCACAAAACATTTCCCTCACAGCAAGCCTGAGAGGGTTGTCGTATAAATATGTTATCCTTCCTTTTTAAATAAACAAAGTGAAACTCAAAAACAGTAAGTGATTTGCCAGAGTCTTTCTTGTACTGAGTAACAGATCTGGAATGAAATCTGAGTCTTTTGATTCCGAGACCAGTGATTCTGAACGCTGACTGCAGTGTCCACATAGAAATGGAAATTATAACCACCTGTCCTACTTATGTCTGCTAGTGAGGAAGTGGTGGCCTAAATAGGGCAGTGGGGTGGTGCTGCGTGTAAGGTGGTTGGGCCACAAGTCCAGAAGACTCGTCTTCCTAAGTTCAAATCTAGCCTCAGACGCTTGATAGCTCTGTGACCTGGGGCAAGTCACTGGATCTTTGTTTTCCTCAGTTTCCTCATCTGTAAAATGAGCTAGAGAACAAAATGACCAACGACTCCAGTGTCTGAAAAGAAAACCCCAAATGGGCATAAATAATTTAGAGAATAATACGTGATTTTGGAATGTATACATGAATGTCAAAGTGCCTCGTGCTCCATGAATTCTTAGTGCATCTGAAGTTTGCTGAACTGAAAATCTCATGTCCTTCCCCATTCTCAGAACTCTCTTGTCATGATGGAAGAGAGAAGGAAACCTCATCTTTTAGACTCGTGCACAGCATTAGCAGTAGGTGAATTCGTGTGGGCATTTTCCAGAAATGAGGAACAATGTTTTAGCAACATTAGAAACGTAAAGTAGATAAATAAGTAAATGCGTCAACGTGTCAAGTAATGATTGTAGGTAGTTGAAGGTGGCCTGACAGAAAGGAGCCGGCATCCAAAAGCAAAGGGAAGAAAAGTCGTCCCCTGTGAGTGATAACGATCCTTTTCCATCAGGTGCGAAGCTGCGTACACACATGCGTTTTAATTCTGATTAAATAGGTATCTTTATTATTAAGCCTCAGAAACGTAATGTCAGACAGTAGAATTTGGGCCTTATACCTGAGGATTTTGTGGTTGTTGTTTTTCCTTAGCCAAAGGAAGCAGAAGCTTTTCTTCTGAGTCTTTCAGAAGAGATTCAGCGGAGACTTGAGGCTGCCGGCATGAAGGGTAAACGGTTAACTCTGAAGATCATGGTTCGAAAGGCTGGGGCTCCCGTAGAATCCGCCAAGTTTGGTGGTCATGGAATTTGTGACAATGTTGCCAGGTAGGTGTTAAAAAAAACAACTCATACATTTATTTAGAAAAATTGTTGCTGAGAGTAAACAGTAAAGAGGATTCAAGTAGCTTTTTCAAAGTCTGTAAGAAAGAAAAAGACAAGTGGGTATTGATTATTACTGGCTTAGCCGCTGCATTCGCATCTGCTCATTCAGCCTGCTTTCTTATCTCTTCTGCCTGGGTTTTTTCCAGCATCCAGGTTAGCCCCAGTCTCTCCTTAGAGCAGCGGCTCTCAACTTGGGGGTCGAACGACCCTTCCGATGGTCTTAGGAACTCAGATGGCTCCCCTATCCATCTCCAGGCAGGTCCTCCCACATGCAGATACGCCCACATAGGAATATTAAAGGGTCATGGCATTAGGAAGGTTGAGAACCACTGCTTTAGAGGTTCTTAAGCTCATTAGCAGAAAAGAAAAGGAGACAAAATGCAGGAAACCAAGGCACTATTCTATATTTAGCGATATGAGTGATTTGCATGTGTTGATGGTGAATTAGGTCTTTTCAGAAAAAGAATTTGAAAAGCATTTGGAACAAGGTTATAAGCATTTTGTATAACACTCGCTTAAATATAGAAATTCTACTATGTTTCAGAAAATCTTCTTTATAAACATATTATAAGTAAAGGAGAAAACTAGCAAAAGGAAAAAGTGTTGTAATGTCCATTCCAGTGAATACTTAAGGCAATTTTTAGGACTTGTGTTAGAGATATGAGCAATTTGAATTTTATGTACCCTTATACACATTGCTTGTCTGCCCTCTTTCAAGTTAGAGTTTTGAGTATATTAAGTATTAAACAACAACATATTAATCCAGAATAAGGGAAAAAAAGGAAATCCCGACAATTAGTAAGATTAGTTGGAAAACAGAAATAGACTGTAGAAATTATAACAAATACTAAACTTTTCAAAATTAAAAATACAATAAATATATTAAAACAGAATTAAACTTACATGATTAAATCAATTCAGAAAAGTTTTGAAAAAGCACAATTATTTTATAAAAACAAAAAAAGTAGTTATGTTAAAGTCAACTTTTGTTTGAAAACAATCATGAATTTTAAAAGAATAAACTAGTGTTTTAGTGTGGGGAAAGACTAGATGCTTTCCTGCTAAATACACAAATAAAATGAGGATGCCTCTATCCTCACTATTATTATTATTATTATTATTATTATTATTATTATTATTATTATTATCATTATTTTGCTTTTTGGAGGGCAGTTGGGGGTTAAGCAATTCTCCCAAGGTCACATGGCTAGGTTTTGTGTTAAGTGTCTGAGGTCGGATTTGAACCCAGGTCCTCCTGACTCTTAGCTGCTCCCCCCTCCCCACCATTCCTAATGTAACTCTCAAAATGAATAGTCGTAGTAATCAAGAGAAACAAACTAAAACTCATGAGCTTTAAGGGGGAAAAAAATGACCTATTTATAGATGACATAAGAGTTTCCTTAGAAAAATCCCAGAGAATCATCAGGAAATGAATAGAGACAATTAATAGCTTCAACAAAATCGAAATACGTTAATATAATAAAATACAAACTAAATTTAAAAATGTGTTTCACAACAGTAACAAAAACAAGGAAAACTAACAGAGCATAGTGTTTTATATGGCACGTTTTAAATAGAGCAGTGAGCCAACAAAGCTCTTGGTGCTGATTCTGGATAAATAAGAACCGTCCAGTTACATAACGTGCTCTTCAAGAAAACCCAAGAACAGGGGCGGCCAGGTGGCGCAGTGAATAGAGCACTAGCCCTGGAGTCAGGAGGGTGTGAGTTCAAATTCTACCGCAGACACTTGACAAAAAAACTAGCTGTATGCTTTGAGCAAGTCACTTAACCCCAATTGCCCTTCCCCCCCCCCAAAAAAAAACCCCAAGAATATAAAGTCAGTCTCTATTTCAGGCCTGCTAGGAATACTGGAAAGCCCTTTGATAGAGATTGGGTTTGGAACCACACTCCCACATAGACCACAGTAAATTCAAGGTGAATCTCTAACCCTAAATACGAAAAGTGACAACATAGAAAAAGTCAGAAGAGAACATGACCAGGTACTTTTTAGAATTGTGGTTAGGGTGAGAATTCTTAACCAAACAACAGACGGTAAATGTCCAGAGGGCAAAATATATCATCAGTTATGTGGATTGAAAACTTGCATGAACAAAAAATCGGTGCCCCCCAAATAATAAGGGAAACTGGTTGATTGAAGGGGAAAAAATATTTGCACAAATGTATCTCCAATAAGGGCCTGATAGTGTATCTAAGAAATGAACACAAATGTATAAGTTGGGAGCCATTCCCTAGTGTATAAATAATAAAAAGAAATGAAGAAAAAGAACCTTGTGAAAGATTGTTGCAAATCATCAGTCACCATGAAAATGCTGACCAAAAACAGCTCTGGGGCTTTACCTCCCATTCAGGACATTGGCAAAGATGAAAAGGTTCGCATATTTAGTGCTGGAAACCTTACAGAAAGATAGCGTTGTAAACAGTAAAAATAACACGGAGACAGCACCACTATTGGTGGCATTTTAAATTAGTCCAACAATTGTAGGAAGCTGTCAGAAGCTGTGCTCAGAAATTTGACCAAAGCTTTCCTGCACTTTGTCCCAGAGGTCTCACTGCTGCACCCCAAGGAGGTAAAAAAAAAAAAAGAGTAAAATGTGCCATATATACCAAAATATTCATAACAATACTTTTTATGGTATCAAAGCATTGGGGGCAAAGGGAAAAATATGTGCTTGTTAATTAAGAAACAAAGAAATTATATTACATGATTGTAAAAAAATAGTACTGGGCTCTTATAAAACAGTGAATGTGAAGGATATGGAGAAACATAGAAAGACATAAGCTCTGAACAGGGTAGCTAGCAGAACCAAGAAGAAAACACAGTGACTAGCAATGTAAACAGTGGCTACTGGGAAGATGGTATGGAAAGAGCTGTGACTGGGTCAGAAGACATGAATTCAAAGCCCACTTTTGACACTTTGCATCTGTGTAACCTTGGATAAGTCATTTATCTCCTCTGCCTCAATTGCTTTCTCTGTACAATGACAGTTGGACTAGATGACTTCTGAGATCCCTTCCAGCTCTGAATCTCTTACTTCTGAACTGTAACATGAAAGTGAATGTTCAGTAGGTCTAAATTAACCAAGTGAGTAGTTGAGAAACAATTACCTGTTTAATTATAGACTTTGGTAGTACTGTAAGGACGGAATATTACATATACTATCAGACAAAGTCAATATGCTGTTTTGTTTTACTGAATTTTTTTCCTTGTATCTTTTTAAATTAAAAGCTTACTGAGTAGAGACAAAAAAATAATCAGAAATTCATTGATTCGGACATCAATGTAATATAACAAGAAAAAACATTAGTAAACATTTTTTAAAAGTAAAACTAGTGGTATAAATAGGGGGACAGAACAGAGATGGCGGAGGACTCACATGAGCTCGCCCCCAAACCCCTCCTTTAAAAAAATGAATCTCAACAAATTCTTGAGCAGACAGAGTGAAACAAGTATCCAGTCCAAGACAACATGGAACATGACAGGAGAGATCTGCTGCCCCAGGGAGAGAGAGAACACAGCCCAGTGGAGCTATGAACTGAGCCAAACATTCTGCAGAGCATTTCAAAACTGTGCCCAAAGGCCTGTAAAACCAAGCACACCTTTTGACCCAGCAATACCATCAGCAGGTTTGTATCCCAAAGAGAGAAAAACCAGAAAGGAGAAGGACCTGCGTGTGCAAATTGAGGGAATGCTCATCAGTTGGCAAATGACTTGGAACAAGTTGTGGTAGATGATTGTGGCGGAACGCTATTGTGCTATCAGAGATGTGGAGCAGGATGCTCTCAGAACAACCTGGAACGACTCGCTCGAGCTGATGGAGAGCAGAGATGTACGCGTACAAAGCAACCCCGGCGTTGTAGGGTGGTCGGCTTTGGCTGACGTAGCCATTCTCAGGAATGGAATGATCCAAGACCACTCGGAAAGACTCTTGGTGAGGATGCCCTCCGTCCCCAGAGAAAGGGCTGATGACGTCTGAGTACAGACTGAAGCCAACTTCTTACTTTGTTTTTCTTGAGCTCTTTTTGCCTTAGCTTTTCTTTCACAGCGTGACTGTTATGGCTGTTTGCATGGCCACATATGTGTGATCTATATGATTGCTTGCCTTCTCAATGTGGGGTAGAGTGGGGAGGGAAGAAAGGAAAGGATTTAGAACTCACAGTTTTAAAAACAAATGTTAACTCTTTGCACTCCGAACCATTCTGGACATTGGCTACCAGCTACTTGACGCTACCTTGCAGCGAAAACGTGCATTTACAGACCCTTGTATTATTTAGTATAATTTTGGAACCAAGTAACGTATTATAATGATATTGGACTTAC
>CM053600.1:7553517-7576427 GCA_028646575.1 Pseudocheirus occidentalis
TGTGTGTGTGTGTGTGTGAGAAGTGTCTGAGGCCGGATTTGAACTCAGGTCCTCCTGACTCCAGGGCCGGTGCTCTATTCACTGCGCCACCCTGTAAAGATTCTTTTAGTTCAGTCTGAGGGCACAGGAAAAGCTGTTTGTATTTTTAGCATATAAAAAATTTTAAAGTGTGTCTGTATATGCATATGTTTGTATAATGTTGCTAGAAGTTATTTCATTTCTTGTAAGTTACTTTAATCCGCATCAGTTTTATTACTCTTGCTGACCTTACTAAGACATGATTGTGTTTGGATCTCAGTATTTCTTTGCTTGGAATAAAGAAGGGATTAAAAGGAAAGGCTTATTTCTCAAGAAGGTTATGTTTGATGCTTTATTCTTGTTCTTTTTTAAAAAAAACTCAAATGTTTCCTCAGGGACTTGTGGCCTCTTGAATGTGGCTCACTGTATTAATTAAGAGGTTTTACCTTCTTAATATAAAGTCTCTATCCCAAATTTGGTGATGTCTGTTTATAATAATGCTGATCGGAAGTTTCTCATTCAATACCTAAATTTGCTAGGCATTTTACTCTATAGAATTAAGTTTAAAAAGACATTGCTTGATCTTTTGTTTGGCTAAATTTGAGAGAGCCATATGATATAGTGGATAGGGTGCCAGGCCTGGAATCAGGAAGAACAGAGTTCGAGTCTGGCCTCAGATATTTCCTGGCTGTGTGGGCAAGTGTAGCAGGGAGCACCCTAGCGTACCCAGGGTGGCTGCTAGCAGGGGGTCTTTGATCTGCTTTTTTAAAGGAAAGCCACTCAAAAGGGGTTAATAATCTTACTTTAATCAAACATTTATCATTTATGTAGGTAGTTCAGGGGAAAAAATCAGCACCTTGAAATTCAGAGAAAATACAAACAGAAATTACAAGAAGACAAAAAAATACAGAGACAGCTACACAATTGAGCAGACAGAGCTTCCAGCTGCCTGACTGTCACATACCTGCATAGCTAGTTATCGGAGAGGGAAGCACCAACACGTGGGTTTTCAAAGCCGGGGGGCTCAGCTGCTGCCCAGAGGCTCATCTGGCCCAATCACACAACTCTTCCCATAACTGAGCCCCGAAGTAAAACCTCACCTCACAGTCCAGGAACAGAGGACATCACAGCCCTCGAGACCCACTGCCTAATGACAAAGTAACAAAAGGTGTGGGTCCTCCTGAACAACAGACCTTTCCTAAGCAAGCTTCTGTGGGCTCTGCTGCACTCTTAAGCAAACTCCTCCCACCACAAGCTCCCTGTGACCCCATTCTGCCTGTTAGGGGGCAGAGAATGTTTTCCAATCAGGGAAGGTCCTCCGATTCCCTTACAATTATAGCAAGTTACTTAACCCTGTTTGCCTCAGTTTCTTTATCTATAAAGTGAGCCGGAGAAGGAAATAGCAAACTATTCTAGTATCTTTGCCAAGAAAACTCCAAATGGGCTCATCCAGAGTTAGACGTGACTGAAATCACTAAACAGCAGCAGCCTGAATTTGTATAATTGCTTCTACAAGTATTGGGTACCTGCTTTTTGCTTGGCATCGTGCCGTAAGCATTGAAGGAATGCCATAGGAGCTCTGCACTGGAGGAACTTCTAAACAATCTCATTGATAAGTTAATATTTAGACACATCAAATCAGGAATCTTTTTTTTTTTTTTTTTTGCTTTTTTGGAGGGCAATTGGGATTAAGTGACTTGCCCAAGGTCACATGGCTAGTTTTTTGTGTTAAGTGTCTGAGGCCGGATTTGAACTCAGGTCCTCCTGACTCCAGGGCCAGTGCTCTGTTCACTGCACCACCTAGCCGCCCGGGAATCATTTTTAAAAACCACAAAAGCAACTAAATTGAGTCAGCCTTTCAGTATACACTTATTAAATGGCTACTTTATGCCAAGCATTAGGGATCCAAAGAAATGTAATAGATGAAACCTGCCCGGGGAGTTTAGAGTCTAAGGGGAGGAGGACGTGCATCATCTCCAGTTGGGAGGGCTGTGGGCCAGAGAGATTCGGAGGAGGTTGTTGGCTCCGTAGTTGATGAGAAGAGCTCAGGTGGGATGTGTCATTAAGCAGGTGCTGGTGTGTGACATTAGGCCACTTGGATGGTGTGTCATCTTATGCAGTACCTGGAGGGCATGATGGTCATTTTTTAATATACTCCTATACTGCTCCTGACCTTTTTAAGATAAGTTTAATTTGGGTTTTACCTTTTTACCTCGGGTTTTTAAAAATTAAATTGGTTTATTTACTTTTAGTTTACAACATTCAGTTCCACAGTCCCTTGAGTTTCAGATTTTCTCCCCCTCACTTCCCCCCCCCCCCCCCCATCATGGCAGCATGCACTACAAGTATCTTCCCATTAATCATTAGTCAGGTTGTAGGGAAGGGTTGTCACTGATGGAATGATCAGTGGGAAAGAGGAAACAAAACAAGAAAAAGAAATAGAGCAAGTAGTTTGTTTCAATCTGCACTCAGACTCCCCATCTCCTTCAATCATGAGTCTTTTGGAGTTGTGCCATAACCTTACGTTGTTGAGAGGAGCGCAGTCTGTTGTGTCAGTGATTGTGTACAAATTTCTCCTGGTTCTGCTCTCCTCACTCAGCATCAGTCTATCTAAGTCTCTCCAGGTTATTATGAAGTCCGTCTGCTCCTCATTTCTTATAGCACAGTAGTATAGCCATTCCCCAATGGATGGGCATCCCCTTGTTTCCAGTTTTTTTGCCACCACAAAAAGAGCTGCTGTAAATATTTTTGTACATACGGGTCTCTTCCCACTTCTGATCTCTTTGGAATACAACACTAGGAGTGGTATTGCTGGGTCGAAGGGCTGGGTACCTAGCTCTCCAGAACGGCTGGATCAGGTCACAGCTCCACCAACAGCGCATTAGTGTTCCGATGTTTCCACATCCTCCCCAGCATTTGTCATTTTGCTGTTTTGTCATTTTAGCCAGTCTGACCGGTGAGATGTGGATGCCTTGTTTTTTTAAACATCATCACTGTAATTCTGTCTGAAAATGTCTTCAGTGTACATAGCCCTGCATAAAAGTGGAATGGTGGGAGTGTCTTTTCATGAGTCTTTGAGCTGTGCTGCCGCTTCTTCATTTTAGAGCATTCATTTTTCGCGTGTGTGTGCGTGCCCATGTGTGCGCTTCCATTCGTTTTGTTGTAGTCATCATGTATATTGTTTTCTTTGCCCTGTACTTCATTTTGTGTTAGTCCGTGTAGATCTTTCCATGTTTCTGTTCATCACATTTATCATTTCTTACAGCAGAGTCGCATCCCACTGCCATTCTGTCATTCATACATGTTTTAAAGACTGCAAGTTTGTTGAAGGCGGGAATGATACAATTTTCCATTGTTCTTATGCTCACAGTGCCTAGCACAGTTCTAGGACATCTTTTTAGCCAAACCCAGGTGGAGTCAGGGTCATCGCTGTCAGCAGCCGGCTCGTTCTGACAAGCTTTGTGGTTGTGGCTGGCAGGGAGCTCCCACCGCAGCACGGGGTCCTCTCGGTGCCAGAAGGAGGCCCAGACTTGGTCATTTCAGATACTTGATCACAGTGAATGAATTGAATGCGTTGTGTTTCTCAATATAAACGTTAGAAATATTCTTAGTGATGAAACTTTTCCAGATTGACCGACTTTATGATTGGAAAAAGAGCCCAGATTCCGATGTGGCGGCAACTTTAAAGAAGCAGAAGAAGAACACAAAGGACGAGTTTGAGGAGCGCGCGAAGGCCGTCATCGTGGAGTTTGCACAGCAGGTTAGCTCCTCCTCCAGACAAGGTCGTGAAATGCCTTTTTCTGATATAGCAGTCAATTGAATTCCCTTTTCTGGACGGTGTCTTGGAGGTGCGTCCGGCAGCCATCACTCCGCCCTCTGTAAGCTTTTTTACATTTGGAAGCCTGGGTTGAGATGGAAAGGGGGCTGTCTCTGAGCTCTCGTCTGTGCTTAGCATTGCTCTTCAAGGGAAAGTTTGGAGCAAGTGGTGCTGGGATTGGGGCTCAGTCTGTGTGGTTATTATTTGTCAGCCTCTAGAGAGTCGGTTCTTTTTAATTATTATTATTATTATTGTTTTGTCATCTTCTTCTCTGGCTGCAGCCTGCGCCCCCTTCCCGCCCTTGCCACGCACATGCGCAAAGTTGGGCATTGTCACAGTGATTTGTTTTTGCCATTTATTCACCAGGGCCTGAATGCTGCTTTGTTCTATGAGAATAAGGATCCTCGTACTTTTGTTTCCTTGGTACCTACCTCGGCTCATACTGGAGATGGCATGGGAAGTCTGATAGCGCTTCTTGTGGAATTAACTCAGACTATGCTGAGCAAGAGGCTGGCACAGTGCGAAGAACTAAGGGCCCAGGTTATGGAGGTGAATAGCATTTTTGAAATGTGACCTATTTCACGGGCATTCTATATCATCGTGTTTACCTCTTTGTAATTTGAGGCACAAGCTGAATAGCTCGTTCACTTCAATCATCTATATCTTTTGTAGGTGAAAGCACTTCCTGGCATGGGTACCACAATCGACGTGATACTGATAAATGGACGGCTAAAGGAAGGAGACACGATTATTGTTCCTGGAGTGGAGGGTCCCATTGTAACTCAGATCAGAGGTCTTCTCTTACCTCCTCCCATGAAGGAGCTGCGGGTGAAGGTGAGCAGGGTTGGGCACTTCCGCAGACTGGGGCTTTATTCTTTGCACATTAGAAATGTCACTGTTGAGATTTGCCATGGGGGAGATTGTATTAAAAGCTTCACTCAGTATTTTACATGACTTTTTTGTCTCTTCAGAACCAATACGAGAAGCATAAAGAGGTAGAAGCCGCTCAGGGTGTAAAGATTCTTGGAAAAGACCTGGAGAAAACATTAGCTGGTTTGCCGCTGCTGGTGGCTCACAAAGAGGATGAAGTTCCAGTTCTCAAAGTAGGGATTTAAAAAAACAACCACTTCGTAGATGAGCACATCTAAATGTAGGAAAGGAGACAGGGTTATGTCCTCTGAAGAAACAATTTACATATTTCTGGCTGCTGGTTCTTTGAAAATAGTTCAGTCATTTGCAAATTAGACATTTCCTTTTCACACAAAATTTGTTTGCTCAGGGACATAGTTGAAGATGTTACTGAAATGGAGAGATTTCCTGTTTTTCTGATTTTTTTCTATGGGGCAAGTAATTATAACAATAGACCTTCACAGCTGCAGTCTCCTCTGGCTCGGCCCTGCTGTAAATGGGCAGGGCAGTTAGAATCTCTGTTTTCCGACAGAGCGCTTCCTGTGTAGATGATAGCGATAAGTCTCGAACACAGATCTAACGGCCCTTCAGCGCACATTCTCTGCTGCATAGTGAACTTTTTAGAGCTTTGTTACTCATCTCACATAAGGACATAGGAATGAGAATGTGACACCAAGTGCATTGAGTATTTTGTTTATGTTGTTACTTCGTTGGGAGAGAGACCATCTGAGCCTTGTTTTTCTGTTTTCTTTTCAAGGATGAGTTGATTCATGAATTAAAGCAAACACTAAATGCTATCAAATTAGAAGAAAAAGGTGTCTATGTTCAGGCATCCACATTGGGCTCTTTAGAGGCATTACTTGAATTTTTAAAAACTTCAGAAGTACCAGTAAGTAATAATACCCAACTTAATATTAATTAAACGACTTGTTTGTCCGTGACTGACGTACTTTTCTTCTGTCTTGCTCTTCCCATCCCAGGGATTCTGAATCTTGGGTTCCCATTGCTAACCATGAGTTAATTCCCATCCTCTTCCGCCTGATCTCCTACTTTTAAGCTACCCAAACCTTCCGCTGTGCTACTTCTATTAAGGAACTCGGTTTTTAAGTCTTTTTCTTTCTTGCTCCTTCTCCTTACTGTGCTCACCAAGACCTGGTTCCCTTCTGCCATCGCTTCCCTGGCTCTCCTCTCCAGCACCGCTTGTACTTCCACACAGAATCATGGAAATGAGTGACTCTGTTCTCCGTTGCCGTTTCTAGACTCTGCTCCTAGCATTTCTCTTAGTCTACTCTCCAAGTTTAATTCAGTCTTTATCGCCCTGTCAAGATGCTGGAGGAATGCAGATCTTGAAGACATCTTCCTTTCTCATTGAGTTCAGTGCCTCGTATTCTTCCCTCATAGTCTTTCCTCCCTTTCCTCCTTTTGTTCTTGTACTGGGGGACATACAGGTAGATAGATGCCCCCTCGGGTACCCCAGCCTTCCACTCCTCCCCTTCTGTATTTCCTGTGACCTGTCCCTCTACCCTGCAGACGATGGGAATTATACTTAGATCTTACAGGTGCTCACAAAGCGCACCATTTCCATGTTCAAGAATTCTGTAATTCTTTGATCAGATCATAATCTCCTCTCTCTACTTCTCTCTGTACCTAAAAGCCATTTCTCTCCCTCTTTGCGATCTCCAAACCCTCCCTCCCTCAGTCCTCTCCCGGCCGTCGTCTTGATGCTGGCCGCACTCTCTTCCTCTTGCCGTCTCGACCTTTGGATGAACCAGTTCTGCTCTTTTCTCCATTCAGTTCCCTTACCCTCTTATTCTGCCACAGCTCTTGCCCTGCCAGATCCTCAGCCTTCTTTTTTTTCCCACCGTCTGCTTCCTTTATTCTTTCACACGTCTTGCTGAATTAAGTGGAAGGAAATCATGAACCTGCTGCCTGGCTTCACCACAGACTGGTGCTGCGTGTCCCCGGCTCTTCCTCCTTGACTTGCTGTCCCACTCTCCTTACGGCTCTTTCAGACCATACCGTCCCTCCTCAAAACTCCTGACCATATATCTCGCCAGAAGTGAGGTTTTCTCCATCCAGCCTCTTTTCACGTCGAGATGCCTTCTGCTGCTTCACCCCTGTCTCACAGGACTCCTCTATCTGTGTATGATCCTGGTCCATCTTGCCTAGCACCCTCTGGCTTCCTTACTCTCTCTCCTGTACCTGTCTTCTGCTGCCTGTAACACATGCCTAGACCCTCCCCCATCCTCAGAAAACCCTCCTTTCATCCGTCCCTTATGGTTGTGGTCCCGTTCCTGCGTTCTTTTGTGACTAGATGCATAGAGAAAGCGGTGGGCACTCGGCGCTCCTCACGTCTTTCACACCTCTGGACTCAGACTTCTGTGCCCAGTTCCAGTGAAAGTTCCTGCTGGCCTTTTCTCAGTTCTTATTCTTCGTGGCCTCTGCAGCCTTTGGCACTGCCCCTTTCCCTTTTGGTCCTAGGCCTCTGTGGCACTTCCCTCTCCTGCTCCTCTTGGGTCAGTTCCTTGGAGCTCAGCCTTCTTCAGCTCATCCCTGTCAGCCAGGGATATCCTAGGGTTCTGTCCTCCTGTCTTCTCTCTCTGTGCTACTGTGTTCCATGATGTCATCAGCTTCCTCCTTGCAGATGATCCCCTGGCTTCCATTCTCACATCTCCTCCTGAATATTGGGTGTCTTGAACTACACATGCTATCAACATCTTAACTTCAGCACGTTCTAAATGGAACCCCGTTATGTTTCCCCTAAACCTCCCCTCTTCCTAACTTCCGTATGACTGTAGAGCAGCGGTTCTCAACCTGTGGGTTATGGCTAGTTTAAATGCATCCTGCATATCAGATATTTACATTACGATTCATAACAGTAGCAAAATGACAGTTACGAAGTAGCAGCGAAAATCATTTTCTGGTTGGGGGTCAGCACAGCATGAGGAGCCATATTAAAGGGTTGCGGCGTTAGGAAGGTTGAGAACCACTGCTGTAGAGGGTACAACTCTCCTTCCCATTAGTTTGCCCAAAACCCAGGTGATTCTTTACCCAGTCGTCCTCCACAGCCAGTCCTTTGCCCACTTTTGTTAATTCTACCCTTGCAACCTCTCCCACATACACCCCCTTCTCTCCTCTGACGGTCACCTTTATGGTGCATGCTCTCATAACCTCATGCCTGGACTATAGCAGTAGCCTGCTGGCTGGTGTCCTTGTCTCAAGTCTCTCCCGATTCTCCACCCCAGAGGTTCCGTTTTGCCTGCATGATCAAATATAAATCGTCTGTTGGCCCTTTAAAATCCTTCAAACCTTCCCCCTTCTTGGCTTTCCAGTCTTGCTGTCCCTTTTGCTTCCTCCATGCACCCTGCAATCCAGTGACACCAGCCTTCCTTGTTGCCTGGTTCTTGCCATTTTTGGCCGTCTCCCTTACGTGCTGCTCTCCATCTCTGCTTCTTAATTTCCCTGCCAGCTTCTGCAGAGAAGCCTTAGTTGTTCTCCCTGAGTGCCAGTGCCTTCCCTCAGTTTGTCCTGCATAGATTGTATTTACAACTTTATTTTTTGCATGTTGGTCCTTTCCCTTTCGACTTTGAGCTCCACGAGAGCAGGGACTTTTCTTTTGCCTTTCTTTGTATTTCCAGTGCTTCACACATATTATAAATGCCTGTTAATGAACTTAATCTGGTCCAAAAGACAATGTCCAATGGCAGTGCTGTGAAATGATATCTGAGATGATAAACCAATTTGTAACATTCTCCCTTCTTTTACTAGTATGCTGGAATTAACATAGGCCCTGTTCATAAAAAAGACGTCATGAAGGCTTCCGTGATGTTGGAACATGATCCTCAGTAAGTGGCTTGTGCGGTTGTTCATTTTTTATTTCTTGTTGGTAAAATGCACTTTAGCTCCCTTTCTGTCAAAGGCCTGCTTTGTCAAGCATCTTTACGATTGGTTTCTTTTCGTTGCAGGTACGCGGTTATTCTGGCCTTTGATGTGAGGATTGAACGCGATGCTCAGGAAATGGCTGATAGTTTAGGAGTCCGGATTTTTAGTGCAGAAATTATTTACCATTTGTTTGATGCTTTTACAAAATACAGGCAAGACTACAAGAAGCAGAAGCAAGAAGAGTTCAAGTGAGTCAGGGGCCATTCCTCGGGGGTGGGGCAGTAAAGCTCAGTGTTTCCTCCCAGGACCCTGTCCAGACCCGCTTTCACATCCCCCACAGCAGCACACGTAACACATTCAGTGACTGTGGATCTGCCTCCAGTTTGACTGACATGAAATAGTTACCACTCATTGAAAGGACAGTTTCTAAATTTGGGCAGGATTCCTGTGGAATGGAGTCTTCCATGAAATGCAAAGGACAGGCCCATGTGGAGCCTCAGATGTGATGTTAAAGGACCTTAGGCAAGAGGAATGTGCAGAGAAAATGATGCACTTGGAGTGTCCAGAGGGCGTCGTAGAGCCAGACCATTGGGCCCATTATGGCTGGTGGGGCAGCATTCCAGCCGAGTTCCCTTAGCTCCATTCAGTGGTGTGTTCCAGCTGCAGTAGGATCGAGGCTGGACACTGGAGTTAGGAACTGGGGGGCCGAGTATTTCTGCTGCGTTTACATGTTATTATATTCACAAGAGCTTCAAGAGAGTAAACCAAAGTACCAGCTTGAAACTTGCTTGTTCTTTCTCTTTGTAGACACATTGCAGTATTTCCCTGTAAAATGAAAATACTCCCCCAATTTATTTTCAATTCACGAGATCCAATAGTGATGGGTGTAATTGTTGAAGCAGGTCAAGTGAAACAAGGCACACCCATGTGTGTACCTAGCAAAAATGTAAGTATTGGTCATATTCTTTCAACTTTTTTTCATGAGAAGCGTCATTTAAGGAAAAAGAAAATAGCTTGATATTTGTAAAATCTCTTTTCTTTTGTCTAATAAATGAGAACTATCAGTACTATCAGTAAAATGTAAAATTCAGATGGAAACGGACGTGCAGATTTAGCTCAGGGATCTTCAAGGAGAAAAAACTGGAGGTGACAAGTTCATCAAGGGACTGGTTTTCAAGTTTTCTGTCTTTACTTCTTTAATCTCACATTGCAAGTTTTCTGTGGCAGCTAAAACAAAAACTATTTTGTACATATACATTTATTTCACCCCGAAATATGCTTAAGATGAGCTACTAATTAAGCATCCTTGCCGATTCTGGTTCAAATGCAGAATTTCATTTTCTTGTGTATGTCTGCACAATGCTAGCTTAATGCACAGAGGCACTTCCTTTTTTGCTTTGTCATTTGTTAGTAATGACAAAATAAGTGAATCTTCTCGGTGTTTTTAAAAGGCGGTGAAAGCTATTTTACTTTGGCATGTAGTCTCATATTTTAAAAGCCTCTTGGGAGTTGTATGGGATACTTTTTTGTTATGGTTAGTCATGACGCGCATGTTCTGGTGACCAGAATTGGGTCTTTTACCAGTGATGGGTCTAATTTAAATTATCTTCTTTGTTCCCTAGTTGATAGTCATTTCAGTTGTGTCTGACTTTTCATGACCTCATTTTTGAGGTTTTCTTGGCAAAGGTATTGGAGCACTTTGCCATTTTCTTCTCGGACTCATTTTACAGATGAGGAAAGTGAGGCAAACAGGATTAAGTGACTTGCCCAGGGTCACACAGCTAGTAAGTGTCAAAGGCCAGATTTGAACATGTCTCCTAGACGCCAGGTCCAGTGTTCTATTCACTGCACCTTCTAGCTGCTCTCCTAAGTATTGCTAAATATCAGCATTCTCAAGTCTCTTTCGACTTGATACCACCTCTCTCCAGAGTATTTGATTGTTGAAACATGTAACAAGTACCAAGTTTGTCTGCCTTTGCCAGTTGAAGTATGTGTGGTGCCTTTGGTGGGAATGTAGAGCGTTCTTGAGTCACTTTAGTGTCGGTGCATTTAGAAGGGTGGACAACAAAAGTCCATGTTTATATATGGCATCCCCTGTACTCTCAGCTGGTTCGATGTTTATTAGACTGGAGCTGCTCTTTTTACATTAATGCTGGTTGAGATTTTCTGTTAAAGGCATCATGTACAAGTGAAAATGAGGGAATACGGCCTTATGGTCATGTAACAAACTGCAACACAGCACATTTCAATTTAGTAGAATGAAGACAGGATTTCATTTAGTGATTTTTGGGGAAAGAAATCTCTTTCGTGCATTTTGTTTAGTAAATGACCACCTGTTTGTCTTGTTAACAAATCTAACAGCTTAGACATGAGAGACCAATTCCTCACCCATCCAGTCAAAGCTTTGGTCCAATCATCTTTAAATTCTTTCTGGCCCTGGTTTGTCTCGTACTCTAAGTTATAGGCAAAGGCCTTAGGAATTTTGCTACCTGTAGCGATCCTTTGGTTGTATTGACAAGTGACAGGGAAGTATCTGTGGTTATAAATTGCAGTTCTCGGAGGTACTTGGAGGTAATGTATGGTGAAGCAGTAAATTCAGTCAGTATAGTCATGATCAACACGCATTCGTTTCATGAATGTTGTAATAATATCTCTCATTTTGCAGTTTGTTGAGATTGGAATAGTTACAAGTATTGAAGTAAACCATAAACAAGTGGATATTGCAAAAAAGGGCCAAGAAGTCTGTGTCAAAATAGAACCTATTCCTGGGGAATCTCCCAAAATGTACGGAAGACATTTTGAAGCTACAGACATTCTTGTTAGCAAGGTACGTACTTTCCATGGAAAACAGAATCAGCCCTTTATTACATCAAGCAACAGACTCACATTTAAATCTGAAAAGGACTTTGCTCCAAATTCTGTGAGGTGGTAGGTAGTCCACACACTTCTTCATTCCATTGGTGAGGCTGAAGCCTAGAAAGTTGTCATTTGTCCACATTCTAGGAAGTATTAATTTGATTAATTTGATGTGTACATGGGACAGTAGAAAGAGTACCATGTTCAGATCCTGCCTCTTCCATATGTAAGTTATCTATGTAACTTGAAGCAAGTTTACCCATCTGCAAATTTGGACGGACAGAGTAAGGTCTATAGGTTTTTTGACTCTCAAGGCCAGTATTTATTCCTTTATTGGCCACCCATAAATAAATGGCCTTTGGTAAAGCACATCCACTAATAACTTCAGAAAGATACTAAAGTGTTTCTTTTCTTGTTTGTCTAAGATTCCTATTCTGATCTACACTTGTTTAGTTCTAAATGGCTTGGCCTTGGGAATTGGAATTTACTGATGTGAGTTAATTATAAATTGTTTTCTAATTCTTTGTATTTTTTCATCTGTCTCCTGTAAATTATGCACAGGCTTTTTTGCCCGGCATATGCGACCACCCCCTTTTCCTGTTTCCTTCATGGAGCCCACCTGTTGAACTCTTGCAGCTTGGTATAATGTTACATAGATTTGGAGTTAGGAAGTCTTGCACTGAGCTGCTCCCTCCCACATATACCCAGAAGTGCCCCAGCTCTCTTCTAAGACAAGTTGAAGCTTTGTGTTATGAGTGTGATCCCATTTCAGTACTAATATATAACAAAATTTTTTAAATGGCCTGGAAATTTTTACGTTTTGATCAATTTGATTTTAAATTGCAGTTTTTTTTCCCCGCCACCTTAGGGCTTTCTGCACTTGTTTAAGGCTTTCTGCAGAAAGCCTTAAGGTGGTAGAAAAAAATTGTAACTTAAAATCAAATTGATTAAAATGTAAAGGTTTCTTGGATTAGGAGTTTGACATGTTATTTTCGCCAACAAAAACTCCAGACTTGTGTGATTATGAGTAGGTGGGATCTCCTAATGTGCCCAAACTAATGGTCTCATTTTGTAGGATTTGCGGTATCAGTTTGCTTCGGCAATTAGGTAAAGACTAGTGACTAGAAACTTAAAAATGTGCCATTTGATTTTTTTGCAAAGGCTTGTTTACCTGTGGATATTCCAGTTGGTAAGATGTCATTTTCTTTTTTCCATGCTTGACTTTTTGGTATGCTGGGTGCCATGCAGATCAGTCGCCAGTCCATTGATGCATTGAAGGACTGGTTCAGAGACGAAATGCAGAAGAGCGACTGGCAGCTTATTGTGGAGCTGAAGAAAGTGTTTGAAATCATCTAATTTTTCCACAGTGGGCAGGAGAAGTAGTACACTTACTATTCTGTTGTATTGTCACCAAGAAAACCAAGCAAAAAAAAAATTGAAACAATGTGTTGGACTTCTATGGACTTAAGTTTGGACGGAAAAACTAGGTGGATAAAATGTTTTCCATGAGAAACCAAGAAACTTACACTGGTTTGACAGTGGTCAATTTACACGTCCCCACAGTTCCAATGTGCCTGTTCGCCCGTCCCACTGCCTGTCCCTCCCCTTCTTTACTGGCTGCTGTTTAAAGTTGGCCCTACCCCAAATTGGAATTTTTATTACAGAACTAAAGCTCTTTCCATTTTATACTGATTAAATCAGTGCTGCAGTATCTGACTAACCAAGCTTCTGCAGACTTTGTGATTCTCGGACTTTTTTGATGTAAGAAGTACTTCTTTATTTATGCATATTCTCTCCTCGGTGATTTTCCAGCATTCTGCTTTGTGCCTATAGGAATTTTTTAAAATAGAAAATTAGGTAATATGATATTTCTGTATTTGCTTTGTGTGAAACAATGATGTAAAAGCATAGCTGGCTGCCTTTTCTTGCTTGTACAGTCCATGGAAGTCGACATAAACTGTAATCATTACAATACAGAGCCACAAATAAAGGGAATGGACACTGACCGGCAAATTCTGTTAGGCTTCAATGTTAGCCCAGATCTTCTCAGTGCAAGTGGCCTTCTCAGAACAGAGGCCTGTTAGATGATGTTGGGACACCTTGTATGAAACGAGCAGAAGCGAGTGTCTTCAAACCTAGCAGCCATCGTTTTTATACAGAGATTTTCTTTACCATATTTTTCCTGTATTGTGCATTTTGTTTTTCAGAAATTAGAATACACTGTAGACGTTCCCCCAGCCAGACAGATGTAGGAGCAGAGTGAGTTCAGACAGGAACTCTTATTTTTTCAACATGTGATTATCATTGATCCATTTTTGGATCAGCCAGCACAAGGATCAGAGAAATAGAGTCCGAGTGCACATTGGACATTTGGACCGTGCAGATCTAACAACACTTCTGAACTGCTGTTATATTAAACAAGCTGTTTTAAGCTGCTTTTTAAAGTAGATGTTTTCCTAAATGAATTTTAGGTTTGGAATAATTGGGCCAGAGCTCAGTAGTTTCTGCAGCACACACGAAGGCCGCTCAACTCCAGTCGGTGTTGTGAGTTATGTTGTCATAGGCCGGATCCTGTGGGTGAAGGGGCAGCCTGAAGGCTGACCGTGTGATGGCTGATGCTTGAATACAATTTATCCTGCGAGGAAGCTCTTCATAGATTACAATCAAGAACAAAATCCCAAAAAGGGGAGGAAAACCCCCATAATTCCATTGTTTTTGAGTAACTGTTATTGGCTTATAGGATGTTTTCAAATTGAGTTATATGGATATATATTTATTTTTGCACATTGACAATCTGCTGCTTTGTAGATTTAATTTAAAAGGCTGAGGGAAGGAGAGTCAGATTATATATACTGATCTCAAATGACATAAAACAAATCTTGGCATCTGAGTTGTGAGCAGTTTTTTTTAATGGGCTGGGAACAGGTGAATTGGGGTGCAGAGTACAATTTATAGTTAGGAAGTCTGGGAAAAACCACATAGCACCTTGAGGGAAAAGACACTCAGAAAGATACACAAAGGCTTTAGAGATAAGTACGCATTTTTTTTTCCAGGTCATTTAATTGTTAGTATGTAATATGCCATGCATCATAGGGATTTGGGGTGAATGAAGTATTAAACAACACATTAGGACAAAAGTCTGAAGAGATGCTCTCAAAAAGCTTTCTCCATGTTCAAGATTGGGGCAGTTGTGACTGGGGCATTATCAGAATTAAAGGTAAAGTTTATTAAACCCTATTGTTTACTCTCCTTTAAAATCGCCAGTGTTTGAAGAGTCTTCCAAACAGCACTTAAAAAAAAAATATATATATATATATGTATATGTATATAGCAGGAAATCTAAGCAGAGTTATTTTACATGTATGATGTGAGAGCTCCTGGCCTAAGAGATGAAACAGGGCAGATAGCTAAGGATTCACAAAATAAAAGTCAATACAAAATATACATACAGTTCTTTATTAAACAGCTGTAAACACTTCACTGTAAAAATCCATAAAACTTTATAAACAAACATTTTGTAAATAGAGTCTATGCTACAGTAAAAGAATTGACACAATTATTTACATGCAATACTGACAAATTTGGCACTTTTTGAAAAGAAATGTACAAAACACTTCTGTTTAAAAAGAAATTCAAAATTATAAAAACTCAGAGCATTACTATCATGCACTTTGCAAATACCTCACAAGCACTTATGGCACAGCTAGCAGAGAGCTCCAGGCTCTCTCTCCCCAAGCTCCTTATTACAAGTTTAGGTAACTTTTAATGTGCTTCCATAAGTTTGTTGTAAAACCACCTGAACATTGTCAAGAATAAAGTCAAACGCCATATTCCAAACTGATTCCACAGACTGCTGCATTAACCTGAAGTGAAGGGGGCAGGGAATGGGAGGGAGCAAGAGAAAAACAAGCATTAGGCCTCAAATTGATTGCAGTAAGAAGGTTAAATCAGCACAAAATAGTTGATTTCTAAGTAATGAGAACCTAACTAAAAAAAAAAAAAGGCGGAAAGCCTTTAAAGGGAGCAGTGTGGGAAAACTATCAGTGGTGCTGCTCTTGGTGGTCATTTGTCAAATTTTACACGTCATTTTCAATATAACTAATCTGTTACATAATTACAATGTTACATAACATTCCAAAGGAGTGAGGTGCATAAGCAGTGTTCCAGAATATCTGCAATATCTAATGATCCTGGTGATAGAGGCACAAGCTGCTCTAATATTAGGGTTTTGGTGTCTAACCAAAAGACTGTACAGGCATTTCCTTCTGTGAATCTTGCAGCATGTGACTGAGCCTCAACAGGCTGGTTACAACTTCCTGCTTAAACTTGTCACTACCAACAACCTCAAGTGCTCTTGCGGACCCTTGTATCCTCATATCCCAACTAAGAACAGGTGCGTGTTACCTTTTCATGTACTTTATAACCAGGTCCAGCTTTTCCAGATCCTTTTCTTCTATTAGGTCAGTACAGTATTTTACAACTTGCAAGATGTCTTCTTCCATTGGATCTGTCAGGGATTTAAAAAAAAAAAAACATCAAGAGTCTTCCTACCTGTAGACCCGTGCGACCCTGGGTAAATCACTTGACCCTGACTGCCTCCAACTCCCACCCCCCAACCATCAGGGTAATATTAATGAGGGTATGGACAAAGAGTGAGTTTCCCTTTGTACTCCACAAAATAAAAATTGAGGAAATCCTTAATCAACAAAGGGAATTGAACAAATCTAATAGATTTACACTGATAATTTGATTGTGAGTAGTTACTTTGTACTTTTATATGAAACAGATTTCTTTAGAAAAGGGTACCAACTAACAAGCTCTAAGACTACCTGATATGGTGGTAATCCATTCTTTGAGCAAGGTCTTCACATCATTGAATTCAATAGCACCAGCTAGATTGGGTGCTGGTTGTCTAAAGGAGCCTGCCAGTCCCGATGACAAAGAAGGGCCTGACCTAACTGAAGCTGATGCACCTGGCTCAACCTGTTGAAGAATTTAACGTGATGTCAGCTAGTAATTACAATGCAAAATCAACAACTGCTTTGTCAGCAAGGAAGACGAGAAACAAAGCAAAGAAGAAGAAAAGTGAAAGTTGCAGCACAAGCCTTACCTGTGCATTGGCAGAAGCTGAATCATCTGTCAATTTCTGTGGGCTCCCAATGGGTGTTACCAGTGCTGTGGCTGTGCTGCTGAGCAGCTTGTTGTTCAAAGCACTCTGGACCTTTTTCACAGGACTGGCTGGCTTTTTCCGGCTTTTCTTCTTATCTTTTACTACTGTTTGTTTTAGTTGTAATAAAGGATTCTTTGATACTGAAAAATGAACCAAAAACAGGTTGTAAAATCGAATAATTTACCTCCACGTAACTCACAGGAGAAAAACTGGCTAAGCTTGGAAAGGCTTGAAAAAGATGGCCAGAGGGGGGTCGGAGTCAAGATGGCTGCATTAGAAGCAGCAAAACTCCGCAGCTCCCCCCATAACTACCTCAAATACCTATAAAATATGACTAAACAAATTAGAGCTCCAGAACCCACAAAAATCACAGAAAAACACGTCTCCCACTCATAGGCAGCCTGGCAGACAGATACAAAGGGGTTCATCACAGTGGGCTGGGAGCCCAGACCAGCACCACATGAGCCCGTGGCTTGGCTCCAGCGTGGCTACAACAAGCCACGGCTGGCGCTTTCAGGAGAGTGAATCACTGACCCATAAGAAACAAGGACAGGGAAAGGTCAGTGGAACTTGGCAAAATTTGGGGGAGAGGGTCTGGCCGACTGCCCCCATAGCTAGAAGTGCATGAAGCGGTGGCTCTGCAGCTGCCTCCAAGTGGCTGCTTCAGAAGCTCCCAGCCCAGCCTGCAGATTGCAGGGGGACCAAGCAATCATTCAAAGGTTAAGTGCTGTTGCCTTGAGCTGCCTGGATCAGGATGGCAGTCTTGTGTGGCGGTCCTGAGGTGCGTGACCAGTGAGCCAAAGTTGGTAGGGGCTGTAGAGACACTGGCCTCCTAACAGCTCTGGCATCTGCGAAAACCCCAGTGATTTGGGACAGAGCTCTCCCCTCTGAAAGCAGAGTTCTACTGAGCCCAAAAGTCAAGTAACTGGCAACATAAGCAGACAAAGGAAGCAAAGCAAGCCCAGCGATCCAACCCAAGACAACACAGAACTCCCGCACCAAAAACCTCCAAGAAAAATGTAGACTGGTTATAAGCCATAGAGCAGATTAAGAAGGATTTTGAAAACCAAATAAGAGAAGTGGAAGAAAAGTTGGGAGAGTTCTTTGACTCTCTTTTCATGATTTTCTTGCATCAGAGTCAACAACCTGACTGAAGAAAATAACACCTTAAAAAACAGATTAACTCAAATGGCAAAAGAGGCCCAAAAAGCCAATGAGGAGGAGAAGAATGCTTTAAAAAGTCAAATTTGCCAGATGGAAAAAAAATCTCAAAAGCATTCTGAAGAGAATAATTCCTTCAGAATCAGAGTGGAGCAAACGGAAGTTAATAACTTTATGAGAAATCAAGATGCTATTAAACAGATCCAAATAGATGAAAAAATAGAAGGCAATGTGAAATATCTCCTTGAAAAAAACCACTGACCTGGAAAATAGATCCAGGAGAGACAATTTAAAAATTATTGGACTACCTGCCATGATCAAAAAAAGAAATTCTCAAGGAAAACTGCTCTGATATTTCAGAACCACAGGGCAAAACAGAACTTGAAAGAATTCATCAATCACATTCCCAAAAGAAAACTCCTAGGAATGTTATAGCCAGGTTCCAGAGTTCCCAGATCAAGGAGAAAATATTACAAGCTGCCAAGAAGAAACAATTTGAATACTGTGGAAACACAATTAGGATAACCCAGGATCTGACAGCTACTACACTGAGGGTTTGAAGGGCCTGGAATATGATATTCTGGAGATCAAGGGAGCTGGGATTAAAATCAAGAAACACCTATCTAGCAAAACTGAGTATGTTTCAGGGGAGAATATGGTCATTCAGTGAGGTGAAGGACTTACAAGCATTCATGATGAAAAAACCAGAACTGAATAGAAAATATGATATTCAAATACAAGAAGCATGAGAAGGTAAATATGGAAAAGAATTCATAAGGAACTTATCAGCTGAACTTTGCCAAAATGGAAAAATGATAATTGTAATTTATGAAACTTCTCTCAGTATGAGAATAGGTGAAGCGAATATAAATGTATATATGTATACAGACATGTCTATACGTATGAGTACATATGTGAGTGTATATACAGAGGCAGAGGGCACAGTATCAACAGGATGGGATAATATTTTAAAATGTGAAATTGAGAGGTAGGAGAAGAGACAGAAAGTGGTTAATCCTCTCATACAGAAGAGGCAAGGGATAACAACAATGGAAGGGAACAACAAGAAGGCAAAAGGGAAAGGGTCAACCCAACTCTCACTGAAGTTGCCTTAGGGAAGGAATGACATACACTCTAAAATGGGTATCATTTCCTACAGGACATTAGGGGGGAGGGGGATGAGAGGGGGGAGAGGATTGTCCCTGTCCCTTTACAGAAGTGCTTCTAACAAAGTGGAGAATAGAACAAGTGGGGGGCAGAACAGGGTGGAGAGATCCATCTTGCCCTTCTGCAAAGTCAGAGGGGGTGATAGGGGAGGATATAGGAATATATTGGGGAAGGGGGTATTCAGTGGGATTGCTGTTTTGGGGTGATGGGTAGGGGAAAGACAGGGAGAAACTCTGTAAATCAAAATCTCATGGAAATGAATGATAGGGGAAAAAAAAGTTCGCCATAATGTTACTGTCTACAATGGAATAGAGAAAGGATACTGACGTGTGTGGTGGAAGACCATGGTGGGCCACGACCTGGACAGGCCATTTAAAAATCCACTCAAGTTACTAGTTTCTGTCAAAGTGGAACAACAGTTTTCATTTAAGCTACTTGGGAGGTGTTCTTTGTTCTTCAAATGTAGTAGAGGCTGTCTCTACATGCCTAGATGCCTCCTTTGCATGTTAATTAGGTCTTTTTCATATAAATGTTTCCCATACATTCTTGTTTTAATCAGGTTGGAAAAAATGGATAGGGATTGATTCTTAGATATAGTAAAAGCACAATAAGTTTTTGCCCCATTATTTGCCCTCCTGTCATTTGCAATCTTCCCAAAGCTCACCAAATGAGCTGGCTGCTTGCTGACACGTGGAGTTCTCTAACTGCTTTTGTCTTTGATCATAGGCAGCTTTCAGCTCCTCTTGAAGTTCAGCAGGAAGTGCAGCAAACACCTCAGGGTCCACCTAAGGAAAACAGAATGGTCAAGGTTACACAGAAACATAACCTTGTGGGGTTTTTTTGAGGTATTTTCACAGCAAGTGTGACGCATTCCAATTGCCTTCATCAATAGAAAAGATTAAGTGTGCAGCATACAGAAGAAAAACAAAACAACAGTGCCCCACAGCCCCAGGACTCGCTACTGGACACTGCTGGGAAGACTGGATAGCTTTGTGTTTAGATCGACTCAAAATGGATGCGATAAAATAACATCACAAGTTAGAGGAACAGGGAAGACGTTAGCCTTAGGCAGCTATAGATGAGGGCTCATGACTAAACAAGGGACAGAGAGGATCCCAATTTCGGTAAAAACAAATCTTGCACAAAGCCGACATAACTGAGACAAAAGTGGAGCTGGGGGCCATGGATGTTGTAGCAAATCTCTGATTTTTTCCATCAGTAACAGGAGCACAATGGAGCTAACAGATCTGCAATGGTGACAGCTGGTGGAGGAAACATGCAAAACCAGGAAAGAAATGTAGAATTATGGCCTCCAAAGCCAGAAAACAAAACCAGCCTGGTAGATGCCAAATTAAGGAACTCCACGTTAACATTCCTACCACTAATGACAGAGGGTCAGCTCTCACTAATCTACCACTGGGACTATTACTGTTTTCTTGGAACCAGAATGAGCGGCTTTAAGAAGTAATGAATTTCATTTGGTTTGCCTTACCTGGGAAAACGCTGGTAGGGCTATGACGTTGATTCCAGTGTCACTATTTGATTCTTGAAGATCTGGTATTTGTAATAAAACTGTTCCAACTGGTTGTGGCATAATTCCAGTGTTACAACCATTTAGTGGTTCCTTCTTTTTGTCACCATGCGTCTCTCCTTGCTGAATGGCACATATCTGCTCTACTTGTTGTCGAAGATCAGATGGCAGTGCTTCTAAAACAGACTGATCTAGCTATAGAACACCAATAATCCTAAGTGAGTTCCTCTGTTCTTGTCTTCCCAATCATTCAAACTAGGATTACAATTGAACTGTGCGTATTAGCGCTCACTTCCTTCATTCACTGGGAGATGGGCACGGAGGACTGGTAGGGGTATCCTTTCTATCAACAGAAGTGCTGGGGTGTGCTTACATGCAAACACGACAGGTTTACAGCTGAAGAAGTCTTCCCCAGTTTACAAAGTTGGATTATGTTTGTAATAAGTGATGTCACAACGCACAACTGCATTACTTCATGTTTTCAGCCAAGAAAAGGCTGGTTTAATAACAGGACATACCTAGTCATTTCTTAGGATTTAAGAAACATGAAATGAACTGTCTGCAAACTTGGCAAGTTTTTAAATTATGTAATTGCAATCTTTTTAAAATCATGTAATAAATTCACAGCCAACAACCAAGTTACTGAAGCAAAGGCATGTCATTGCCATACACAGGAGAGAAAAGATAGCTGCAAACAGCAACATTTAACACTGGCTGCCAGTGCTTATTGGAAAGCAGGAGCACCAGAAGGATGGAAAGACACCTCGAAAATGGTGATCATATAAAAAAGATGCTGGAAGCCATAAGTAGATTCTATTTGAAGCCAGAAACCTACCTGGGAAGGTGATGGTACTTCTATACTTAGGTTAAGTCTGGATTTCACACTCACAGGAGAATGAAGCCCATTCCATTTTACTAAAGGCTCCGTTTTACTAGCAGCTGGACTGATACTAGATGCCAGATGCGTGGGACAAGATGGTAGAAAAGTGCAAGCTCGAGAGGCAGATGATATTTCAAGATCCATTGCAGCCACAAATACTAAAATTACAAAAACACAGCTGATTAAGGAATAAAACTTAACCACGAATTTCTTAAGCAATCTCACCCTTTGATCTAGAAAATGCACTAGTAAATGTCGACTCAAAGCAGGTCAATGAAAAGCAGTCCCATAGACAGCAGCCCTCTGTCTAACAGCTAAGAACTAGAAAAATGCCCTTGGACTGGGGAGAGGCTGAACAAATCGTGGCGCTCAAACTTAAATCCTACTGTGATGGAAGAAGCATAATGGGAAGACGGGAACTGACGCTAGCCAGAGGTGGGAAAGCCATATACACAATGACAAGGCAAATGTTAAGAATATTAACAAAAACCCCTAGGATCAAAATGTGAAACGTGGCGACGTGGAGGCACGAGAATATACCTGGCTCCTTCCTCTGCCAGTGGGAATGAAAACGGAGCACAGCCAGTGACATTTGTTCGTTTGCTGAATTGTTTCCACTACTTTTTAGGGTTTCGATTTTTTTTTTTTTGTAACTGGGAGGTTTGGGGCAGAGCTACAAACTGGGAAATGTAGGTGAACAAAAACATTACTTTCATGATTTATGATCATTATTTTAAAGATATTTATATATGATATTAACAAGCTTTTAAAAAAGACAGAAAAAGCTCCCAACAATTTCCATTTCATCTCATCCACAGCGCAGAAAGAATCTTTCAATCTTTACATTAGCCTCAATAAAACAAGATTAGGAAAAAGCAACGCTGCCTCCAAACAATCCAGGGTGCACTGAATTCAAGGTAGTTTTTAATCACTTATTTTAATTGCCTAAGCAATTACCCTCTTCCTCCACTTACTGGCCAGAACAATTTACAAGTGGATTCCTTTTACAAAGGGAAGTTAGAGCCACCGTGAATTTTTTAAAAAACCAAACAATTCCCATGATATACTCACTTTCCTTATGCTCTTCTTCGGCAGATTTCTTAGCTTTTTGTACTTGGAAAAGATCAATGACAGAATGTGATCCACCTGGCAAACAGTTGGACTGCATGGATGGGTGGGTGGAGCATCCTGAAGACGTTTTATTGATAGGAACCAACTGATTCACCTGTATTCCAACCTAAAGGCAGAATAAAGGTTTAAGTTCTGAAAGCTACAGCACAAAAATGCTACAGTTACCAAAATGTCAGCTACTGAAATCACCTAAAGAACTACAATAAACTTCTGAGAAACCAAAGCCTAATTAATTATGCAATACTCTTAGTTGATACATTCTATCTTAAGAAAAAAACATAAATCACAAGAAAAAAAGCTTATACTAGATTTAAAGTTTCCATGAGAGAGGCAGAGCCAAGATGGTGGCGTAGAAGCAGCAAAGGCTTAAATATAAAATAAAATACGA
>CM053600.1:7576927-7594112 GCA_028646575.1 Pseudocheirus occidentalis
ATCAGCAGATGGGCTTCCAACCATCTGACCAACACATCTATTACCCATTCAAGTTACCAGAGAAGAAAGCATCAACATCTGGGTTTTTCAAAGCCGGGGGCCTCAAACGGCTTCCCAGAGTCTCATCTGGTCAAATCACACAGCTCTTCTCAAAGTGAGCCCCAAAGCAAAGCCTCACATCAGGGCGTGTATATATAGGCTTCTCCTGGGTCAGCCCTCTTGACCCACTGTCCAGTTACAAAGTAACAATGTGTGGCCATTCCCAAAAAACAAGCCTCTCGCCCATGGGCTCCAGGTGACCACCAAATCAGGGAACATTCTCAGAGCCACTTAAGCAAAGGGGTTAGGGGCAGGAAAGAGCTTCAGATTCCTATTAGACTGTTCAGCTCAGGTTTTTTCATCAAGAATGCTTGGAAGTCCTCTATTTCATTGAATGACTGTATTTTCCCCTGAAACATTATGCACAGTTTTGCTAGGTAGGTGATTCTTGGTTTTAATCCTAGCTTCCTTGATCTCCAGGATATTATATTCCAGGCCCTTCAATCCCTTAATATAGAAGCTGCCAGATCCTGGGTTATCCTGATTGTGTTTCCACAATATTTGAATTGTTTCTTCTTGGTAGCTTGTAATATTTTCTCATTGATCTGGGGACTCTGGAACCTGGCTGTAACATTCCTAGGAGTTTTCTTTTGGGAACTTTTTCAAGAGGTGATTGGTGAATTCTTTCAAGTTCTGTTTTGCCCTCTGGTTCTAAAATATCAGGACAATTTTGCTTGAGAATTTCTTGAAGGATGATTTCTAGGGTTTTTTTTTTTTATCATGGCTTTCAGGTAGTCCAGTCATTTTTAAATTGTTTCTCCTGGATCTATTTTCCAGGTAAGTGGTTTTTTCAAAGAGATATTTCACATTGCTTTCTATTTTTTCATTTCTTTGTAACTGTTTAATAGCATCTTTGTTTCTCATAAAGTCATTAGCTTCCACTTGCTCCACTCTAATTCTGAAGGAATTAGTCTCTTTAGTGAGTTTTTGAAATTCCTTTTCCATCTGACAGATTTGGCTTTTTAAGGCATTCTTGTCCTCATTGGTTTTTGGGGCCTCCTTTGCCATTTGAGTTAGTCTATTTTTTAAGGTGTTATTTTCTTCACTGTATTTTTGGGTCTCTTTTAGCAGGCTGTTGAATCTCTTTTCATGATTTTCTTGCATTGTTCTTATTTCTCTTCCCAGTTTTTCTTCCACTTCTCTTATTTGATTCTCAGAATCCTTCTTGAGGTCCTCCATGGTCTGTAGCCAGTTACTATTTTTCTTGGAGGCTTTTGATGTAGGAGTTCTGATTGTGTTGACTTCTTTTGGTACTATGTTTTGATCTCTTTTGTTGCTAAAGAACAGTTCTGTGGTCTGATTTCTCTTCTTCTCTCTGCTCATCTTGCCACCCAAATACTCGACTTTTGAGCTTTTTGCCATGGTAGAACTCTGCTTCCAGAGGGGAGAGAGCTGTGTCCCACATTCCTGGGGTTTTGCTCAGCTGTCATCAGAACTTCTTCCTGGCACCTGCCTCAGAACTGTGAGGACTGCCCCACTACAACCATCACAAGCTCTGCCACGCCAGCACTCCTCACCCCAGGACTGTGACCCAGATCCAAGCAGGGCAAAGCACGAGAATCCTGCCTTGGTGCTAGCAGAGAAATTCTTGCAGTTGCCCTCTGGTCAGTCAGCTTGGTACCCCCATGATCTGTGGGCCTGGTGCTCAGGGAGAAGCCACTGCAGCAGCAGCTGCTGCCACTGTCCTGAGGGCAGGGCCAGACCACACTCTTATATCACCCAGTCCAACAGAGTTTCCCCACTGACCTTTTACTTTCTTTTTGGCGTTTATGGGTGAGAAGTCTGGAAAGCACCACAGCTGCTGGTGACTCACTCTTGTGAAGTCTGCTCTGGCCGGTCTGTGCTGTTTCTGGGCCAGCCTGCTCGCGATTGTGCTGCACTCCCAGCCCAGCACGATGCACCTTTCCTGTTGGTTTGCTGGGCTGTCCTCAGCTGGAGACGTGTTTCGTGTTGTTGTTTTGTGGGTTATGTAGCTTTAAATTTTGTTTATAGCCATTTTTTACAGGTATTTGAGGTAATGGGGAACTATCTTAAGTGAGTTCCTGCTTTTACTCCACCATCTTGGTCCCTATCCAGCTTTTCGTTTAAAGTCATCAGAACATAGCAGAGCCACCCCTGTCTTCTTTGTAAGTGGCTCCACAGTCCGCAGGCGCGGAGGATACAAGGGGAAGCAACTTTCATGCCCTTATTTGGTGGAGACCCTCCCTCCCTTTGGAGGATTGGCTCAGTCTCTTCTAGGTGTGCCTCTCATTAGCATACATTGTTTGCTGCTGAGGCTCTGGTGCTATGCTGGGCATGTCAGATAATACACATAACACATGAGGTGCTTTAAGCAAGCACAGTACTAACTAACCCTGGAATGTGGGCCCCTCCCGGGCTTACCCTAGATCTGTCCTTGTCTGGGCCGCCAGGGCCGCCTGCTCTTGGCCTGCTTCTTTTTTCTTTCTTTAGTCATATCTAGCAGTGGTATGGGAGCTCAGCTCCTCGCTGTTCTTCCCAATTTACTAGCAGGAGTTTTTACTTATCAGTTCTGTGGGAACTTACCCTGTTGCTATTTCTCATATTTTACGTCCTGCGGCTTTGTTGAAGTTTTTTTGATTAATTTTTTAGTTGACTAGGATTCTTTAAGTAAAACATGCCTGTAGACCAGCAGTTCTCAAACTGTGGGTTATGTTCAATTTAAATGCATCCTACATATCAGATATTTCCATTACGATTCATAACAGTAGCAAAATTACAGTTACAAAGTAGCAACAAAAATTTTATGGTTGGGGGTCACCACAACATGAGGAACTGTATTACAGGGTCGCCGCATTTGGAAGGTTGAGAACCACTGCATACGCAATGGTGGTTGTGTTTCCTCTCTGCGTATGCTTATTCCTCCAGAACAGTATTTCATCGTAATGGTAATAGTGGATATCCATGACCCAGGACTAGGCCTTCCAGTTGGCACCCGTTCCTGTTTCTAGTACTAGTTGAGGTGGCCCCTGGGATCTCTTTCCGCCTTGTTACTCACTGCCCTGGTTCCCTGTCTCTGTTCCATTTCTGTTCTAGGCACTGGAACGCTCCCTGTCTACTACAGGTTTATGTTCTGAGTTAAAGGGTAGAACTGATTTGCAGCTCTGTTCCTGGTCTCAGAGCCACAGTGCTAATTTTCTGGAATTTGCTTTGTACTCATTATTTGATTTAAGGCCCCTTCGTGCCCAGTGGAAACAGCTTTTCTCTCTCCTGGGATCTATCTGGAGTCTAGTGTGATAGACCTAGCAGATGGCACCTGTTTCTGCATTCAGCTCTATCTAGTTTAAGGGTCTTCTGTGATTTTGTCCAGGTCTCCTGTCTTGACTCTTTCCTTCTCTGGGTTCTGGAATATTTCCAGTCTCTGCACTGCCACCAGTGCTGTGTTTAAGTTCCTGGCCAGTCCTAACCTCCAGTGTCCACAGACTTGTCTCTCTGTTTTCCTAAGCTGCATTGGGCTTTTTCTTGACTTTGATTAGAGTTTGGTTCTAGGTTGTTGTGGAGTTGTGTTGGCAGAGTTAGGCAGTAATGTTTTCATTCCTCTGCCATCTTGACTCCTGCTGAAAAGAGTGGTTTTTAAAAATCCAACAACGTATGATTCAGCATTATTAGACGCACCAACTATTTATTTGGGCTGACTCAGAATGTCAGTTTCTGACCAGATGAATCAGAAGCTATTCCTAGACTTTGACTGTTAATGTATTTTATGTATTGATACAACTGGTGGCTCAGTAGATAGAGTACTGCACCTGAGGTCAGACAGACCTGAGTTCAGGTGTGGCCTCAGATACTGCGTAGCTGTGACCCTGGGCAAGTCACTTAACCTCTGATTGCTGAAGGATCTGCTAGAATCCTTGCCAAGAAAACTCCACGGACGTATGGTTCACGGGCTCACGAAGAACCAGACACAACTGGACAACATTTATGTATTGGGGAATTGCTTCAGGTCATGTGTCGGTGTGCACATATGTGTGTTTGTTTATGTTTATTAATTGTTCGTGTATCTTTTATACCAGAACCTCATCATAGAAATTTAGCACATTTTTCCTATTCAATTGCTTCCCTTCTTATTCTAAGTATTTTGTTTTGATTTAGGTTTTAGATTTAATTTTGTTTTGCAGAAGCCTTTCAGTTTTAAGTAATACAAGTTAACTATTTTTGTAATAATTGAGGCCACATATATATAGAATGTATTTTATAATATGATGGAAGGTGTTGATCTAAGACTAATTTTTCCTAGCCTTTATAGTTTTCCCAGAAGTTTTTTTTTCCTAAATAAGTCACATAAGTTGTTCTTTCCCAACCAATTTATGTTTTCTGTTTTGTCTAGTATTTTCATGAAGTTCTGACAGGAATTCTTTGAGCTAAACCGATCTAACTTTTTGTTTATTAAATTCAGTTTCTGTTTTCCTACTTCCATGCCGTGGTTTATTCATGCCAGGCTTTAATGCCTGACGTGGCCTTTCCAGTCCATATTATGGGACCAAATACTTCACCCTCTTCAGTTTATGTTGGCTATTGTGCTTTAAGTTCATTATTTGGCTCACCAGCTTTCTCCTCTCATCTTCTCTAGCCCTTCCTTATCCTTAACTTTAGTCTGTCTTCCTGAAAATCTCTTAACACCCGAATTCCTTAATCTCCTTAAGTTCCATGAACATGCTCCTTAATTTTAGCCATGTGCAGGAGTGGTCACATCTTGGATCTCCCCCTCACCCTTTCTGTAGTAAAAAAAAAACAACAACCTCTTACATTCTATATTTTTGCCCTGCTGTCTGTCTCTATTTCAGCCTGTCTGCACCCGTGTCTTACCCTCATCTGACCTCCAGTTACCTGTTTTCCCTTCAGTCTCCAACCTTTCAAATCTCGATTCTGTAATTAGCCAGATTAGCCAAGCCTCCCCCCCCCGCCCCTTTCTCTCCCCATGCCTCCACATACTCTGAAATTCCTCCCTGCTTTGTCCCATCACTGCTCATCCGTAATTGTTGAGAATGCTCTCACCAGACCAGCTGCCTCTGTTCTTTCTCATGGGTGGTGAATGGAGCTGGAGAAAGTCAGAACAGTCCGGATGCCTGAACAGGTTATAAGTTTGTCATATCACCGTATCAAGGCCATGGTTTTATTCCTCCCTAATTGAGTCTTGGTCTCACTCAGCTTCCCAGTAGTCTAAACCTTTTGTTCTTCCCTCAGCCCTCACATACCTCCCTTTTAGCATCTTCCCCCCCCCCCCCCCCGCCCCAATCCTTCAAGCTGGCTGAGGGCCTTGTTTCCGACTTTAAGAAAATTCAGGAGGCTCAGTTTGCCCCCTCCCTTCTCCCCTTTCCTTGACACCCTCCCCTGCACTCCCCTCTTTTCTCCTAGTCTCTGACCATGAGCCAGCTCTTCTTACCACCCTTAATCCCATCCGTTTCTATCCTCTCTAGCCATTTCCCTCTAGTTATGACCTCCCTGCCCATTCCCCACTGCCTTCAAATACGCCCTTTCCCATTTGTGAGAGGTGGCAAAGGGCTGTTCCATTTGCACAGGACTGCAAAAAGTACTGAAGTAAAGATTACAGATAATCACGTGTGAGAAGCGGTGGAAGCCGGGTTTCCACAGAACTGCTTGACAGTGTTAAAGTGAAATCACAGGTTTGCAGACAGTAGGTGGGTCTGGCCAGTCAGTGAGCAGACCGCAGCGGCCTTGAGCCTCTGGACTCTCGGGCCAAGATGAGGATAGATGTGGGCCAGGCCTGTGAGGAGTCGGTGACTGGGCATCCCAGGGCTGCTGCTGTGCCTGCTTCATGAACCTCCGGTGTCAGCGTATGTGTCATTATGTCATGTATATTATATTAAGGCCTAGCCTAGAATTAGAGCCTGTGTGATAATGGGAGGGGTGTGCCCAGAAGAGAAAGAACCAACCCTAGTGTGTCACTGCACCACCTGGCTGCCCCTTGTCCCGTATTCCTCCTTCCTAAAGAAGGCCAAGTCCACTTCTGTCCCAGGGAGTTTAGGTCCTCTGAATTTCTCCTCAGTAAACTTCTTTGGATGCCCATATTTTGGTATCAGTGGTGTGTGTGTTTCTAACACATTCTTTAAAAAACCTTCACTAGACTCTACTCTTGTCCTGTATCTTTCCTTCTTTGCCCAGCCACGTTTCCTCTCTCGTGTTTCACTGCTCGGCCCTTTGCTCTCTGACTCATGACCTCAGCGGCGAACAGCTGCATTCTGTTCTCTACATGCCGTGGGTCGCCACATCTTCGTTGGCATCTTTTGTCTCTCTGTGGTCCCCCGTTCTCATGTTCCCTGCCGAGTCTGCTGTCTTCCCCTGTGGCCTCCGTGACGTAGGACCTGAGAGAGTCTGCTTTGCAGGCCCAGCTTCTAAGAATTTAGGGTGCTCTGTGCTTGATGAGGCATCATAACAGAGCTGAACTACTGTGAGGAGTTAGGCCTGGCTAATTTTTCTGAAAGGGTAATGAGTAGTTCTGAAGTTGCGGTCTTCATTGTTAAGTTCACGTTCCCCTCACCATTTGTTTGCCTTTGCTGTGTTCTTGGAGCTGTGCTAGTTGTGTAGATTTTGTTTCAAATTATTTCATTTTGACATTTTCTCTAGACTCTTTTGAGTACTCATTAGCATTTTATTCAACTAGAAATTTCTCTGATGTCAGGGAAGTACTAAATTAGCTCATGCTTTATTAACATTTGGATCTTCTTTGTTTTTGTTGCAGTGCCAAGGACGATCTTGATCTTGAAGCCTTGGCTGCAGAAATAGAGGGAGCTGGTGCTGCCAAGGAACAAGAGCCTCAGAAGTCAAAGGGCAAAAAGAAAAAGGATAAGAAGAAACAGGACTTTGAGTAAGCAGGTTATTTTTTAAATGTCATTTCTTACACGTTTATATTTGATTCCCTATTCATAGATCTTTTCCAAATTTGTTTTCTTTTCTAGTGAGGATGATATCATGAAAGAGCTTGAAGAGTTGTCTCTAGAAGCACAGGGAGTCAAAATTGACCGAGAAGCTACCGCAGTAAAGGTAAAAGAAAGACTTTGTTCTTCTTGCCCACTCTGGTTGGTGTCGTGCTCCTAAAGAGCCACAAGCCATTAAAACTTAGAATGATTATTGTAAGATAAATTTTACTAACTTGTATCTATTTTTACTAGGAGATAACAACTACTTTAAGCTAATTTATTTAAATTTCATATAATGATTAAAATTAAAAAAGATTCCTTTAGTTCAGTGGTCTCAAATTCAGTAATTAAGCTTGCTGAGTTTTTGTCCTAAGTTACATATTCCCCTTCAGGTTCCCCTTCCAGTTCATGAACCATCCTTCCCAAAATGTCCTCAGAAATGATCATGGTATTCATAAGCATTTTGGGGGGAAAAAAGCCCCAACAACTTAATAATGTGAAATATTAAAAAATTGAATTACCAAAGAAACCATAGTTATCAAAGTGTGTGTGTGTGTGTGTGTGTGTGTTTTTTGGCTTTTTTTTTTTTTTTTTTTTTTTGGAGGGCAGTTGGGGTTAAGTGACTTGCCCAAGGTCACATGGCTAGGGTTGTGTGTGTGTGTGTGTGTGTGTGTGTGTGTGTGTGTGTGTGTGTGTGTGTTAAGTGTCTGAGGTTGGATTTGAACTCAGGTACTCCTGACTCCAGGGCCGGTGCTCTATTCACTGCGCCACCTAGCCGCCCCTATATATGTATATTTTTAAAGCATGTTCATAGACATTAAGTTAAGAACTCCTGATCTAGATATATTTGGCAGGCACATTCTGCACATTTTGCATTTTATTAATGCAGTGAGGCTAATACCTTACTAAGATTTCATCAACTTTTTTTTCCTATTAGATTGTCATCTCGTATTAGTTTGTACTCCAGTAAAATCCCTGGATCTTTTTCAGCATTCATTTTTGTGAGATTCTGAGTTAGAAATTTTTCTCCCTTCTCTTCCCCTCCCCACAACAGCAACCAAACTCATGTAAGTTATGCATGTACAGTCTTGTAAACATATTTCCATGTTAGTCATGAGCCCCAGATCTTTTTCACATGAACTAGCCAAGTCTCCTCCAAAATCTACTCATTGTAAATTGATTTCTTATGCTTAAATTAGTATTTAAAATCTGTTGTTCTTGAATTTTAAAATCCTAATTCCAGCTAATCCAGCGTATTAAATTTTTAAGAAAAAAAAAATTTAGGGGGTGGTCAAGATGGTGGCATAGAAAAAAAAATTATAAAGTAGTACTTACTTATCCTAAATATATAGAAGACATTTTTCTTGAATATCAACCATGATTTTAAAAAGGCAACCAACTGGGGAAGTTCTCAGTAGAAACATGGTTAAAAGACTCATCCAGACAATTCTCAAGAGAATGAAAATAGTAAATCAACATTAAAAAATTTAGGACTTCACTAATAACTAATAAAAGATATATGATCATTGTTGTACTGTGGGAATAGGAATAGACTTGTTCTGCTTGCCATTAAAGAACAGAACTAGGATTGTAGAGACTTTGTTTAGAAGGTCTCTGATTTTGGCTTGATTTGAAGAAAGGCTTCCCAGCACTGCAACTTTTTATCATTAGAATTGGCTGTCTTTGAATGCATAAATTCTCCAGTAATGGCGGATAGTGCAGGGGCTGGTTATCCATTTTCTGGTGATGTTGCAGAGGGGGATTCCTGTTCAGTTCTGGTTTGGGTTATGTGACTGTCACCAAACATTTTGGCTGTTATCAGGTTTGAGTTATCTGTAAATTGATGTTTTCCAAGTCTGCCTTTGTCTGAATTGCTGATTAAAATGTTGAATAGCACTAAAATCTAAAACGCCTGCTTTATTAATAGTCATTGGACTCAGTCACTCAGTTCCCAAATCCTAACTCTGCTGTGTGCCAGGTCTTGAAAATAATTTCTCATCCAGAAATATGGTTCGACAAACTTTTAAGTGTTTTGCTGAAATCCTGGAGAACTGTACCTATACAATTCCTCTCTTCAACCAATTAAATAAATTCTTGTTGAAAAAGGAAATATAATTGGTCTGGCTTTTGCATGACTTGCTCTTAATGAAACTATTTTGGATCTTCATGATGACTCCATTCCTTTAATAATCTAGAACTACTCAAAATCATGCCATTAGCTTATATTTTACAGAATTCAGACTTTTTTTTTGAAACTTGGACTATTTGCCCTTCAGTTTTTTAAAAATAATAATTTAATTTTTTCCCCAATTATATGTAAAGACATTTTTTAACATTGATTTTTTTAAAAAAAAATTTTGAGTTCCAAAATTCTCTCCTTTCCTCTTCCCCCTTTCCTGAGATAGTAAGCAGTTTGATAAAGGTTTTACATGTGCAGTTATGCAAAACATTTCCGTTATCAGTCATGTTGTGAAAGACCACCCAGACCCGAAAAACAAGTGAAAAATAGTGCACTTCATTTTGCATTCAGTCTCCATCAGTTCTTTCTCTGGATAGCAATAGCATTTTTCATCACAAGTACTTTGAAATTGTCTTGGATCATTGTGTTGCTGAGAATAGCTAGGTCAGTCACAGTTGACCTTCACACAGTATTGCTGTTTCTTCTGGGTTCTGTTCATTTCACTTTGCATCATTTCATGCCAGTCCAGGTTTTTCTGAAATCATCCTGATTGTCATTTCTTATAGCACAATAGTATTGCATCAGTTATATACCACAAGATGCTCATTCTGAATGACTTAGCTATTCTCAAGAAAACTCTGAAGGAGTTAGGATGAAAAATGCTCTCCATTCCCAGAGACAGAGCTGGTTCTGCTTGAATACAGGTTGAAACATACTTTTTTTGCTTTATTTTTCTGGAGAGGTTTTTTTGGAGGGGGAGGGGGGGTGTCTGTGTTTTCTTTTTACACTATGTCTGATATGTAAATATTTTTCATGACTACACATGTATAACCTACATTGACTTGCTTGCCTTCTCAGTGTGGAGAGGGGGGGCAGGGAGGAAGAGAGAATTTGGAATGCAAAGGTTTTTTTTTTTTTTTTGGAGGGCAGTTGGGGTTAAGTGACTTGCCCAAGGTCACACGGCTAGTTTTTGTGTTAAGTGTCTGAGGCCGGATTTGAACTCAGGTCCTCCTGACTCCAGGGCCGGTGCTCTATTCACTGCGCCACCTAGCCGCCCCTGGAATGCAAAGTTTTAAAACGAATGTTAAAATTTGTTTTTACATGTAACTGGAGGGGAATTTTTTTTTTACATTTAAGAAATCGTATATCACAACTTATTCCTCAGCCATTGCTCAATTGATGGGCATTCCCTTAGTTTCCAAATCTTTGCCACCACAGAAAGAGCTGCTATAAACATTTTTGCACAAATACAGTTATCCTTTGCACATCATGGGGGTTAGCTCCTGGTAAACCCACATAAAATTTTTTGACCCTCCTCTTATAACCAGAGAAGTCTGAGTTTTTTCTTTTTATTTTATGGAGTGTTTACAATACCTTATTGTAAAATTTGCATTGATTATTCAATACTATACGTGTATTTTACACATTTATGAGTTTCTAAGATTTTTCTGTGTCATCTCCTGGCCTTCATGTGTAGTCTGACTTCCATAAAACTCTCCCAAGATTTCCATTTAATTTCTTATCCCAACTCACAGTATAGCAAAGCTGCAATGTCACAGTTTTATAGTCTTTTGGCCATAGTTCCAAATTGCTCCCTAGAATGGTTGGATCAGTTCACAACTCCACCAACTGTGCATTATTGTCCCAATTTTCCCACATCCCCTCCAATATTTGATTTTTCTTTTCTGTCATATTAGCCATTCTGTGAGGTAGTACCTCAAGAGTTGTTTTAATTTGCATTTCTCTAATCAATAATGATGTAGAGCGTTTTTTCATATGACAATGGAGAGCTTTGATTTCTTCATCTGAGAGCTGCCTATTTATATTTTGTGACCGTTCATCTTTTGGCACCACGATTTGTATTCATACAAATTTGGCTTAGTTCTTCATATATTTGAGAAGTGAAGGAGGCCTTTATTAGAGAACCTTGCTGTAAAAGTTGTTTGCCAGATTTCTGCTTTCTTCCTAATCTTAGTTGGATTTATTGAATTGGTTTGTTTGTACAAAACCTTTTTAATTTAATGTACTCAGAACCATCCCTTTTACATAGAGCTCTCTATCTCTTGTTTGGCCTTTCATTTTTCCTTTATCCATAGCTCTGACAGGTAAACTATTCCTTCCCCTGATTTTTTTTTATGGTTGGCACCCTTTATGTCTTTGTCCTTACCTGGTTATACAGTGTAAGATGCTGATCTATCTATACCTATCCCTTGTTGCTTATAGAATTATTATGCTTATTAGTTTTAGAAATGTGAAAATTCAGAAACATTCAGGTAGGGCTTTTCTTCTTTTGTCCTGTGTTCAATTTCTGGGGAGAAACCAAAGAAAATCTTTGGGGCATGTGTGGTTGTATCTTTCTTGTTTGTCATATTTTGTTTTCTTGACCTTTAATCTGGCCTGTCGATGGTGCTAGCTACCATTAAGCCCTGAGATTGTGTTCCTGGAGTTGAGCCTGGCTACTTGGTGCTCATTTGAAGACATTTTTCACAGATCCATGTTTCATTTACTTCCATTCAAGAAAGAATTTGGCCCAAAGATACTTTCAGTATTACCAGTACCCTTGCTTTGTAGTGTGCATTTTAGATTTTGCTTTGAGGTAATCACTGATGTGTTGATCATTTAACATTTCTAGGCAGCAGAAAACAATGAAGAAGAATTTAGTACTTCAAAGCAAGAAAGGAAAAAGAAAGGGGCGAAGGGCAAAAAACAGAGTTTGGATGGTGAGAGTGAAGAAGCAGAGGAGAAAGAGTCAAAATCAAAGAAGACGTCCAGAACAAAAATAGAGGCCCTTTCTGGAAGTGAAGATGATAACTTTGATAAACTTTCTAAGAAGGGCAAAGGGAAAACTCAGAAATCAAATAAAAAAGCAGATGGTTCAGAAGAGGATGAAGAAAGCATTAAAAAAGGTAAAGCCCGGAGCAGAGCAGATTCTTCTGGGGGCAGCGGTGATGACTCCGATGACTTCTCTCAGTCTAGAAAAGCACAGAAAAAGAATCAGAAAACCAAGTCAGCTCTTCTTGTGGACAGTGGGAATGAAGATGATGATTCTTCTTTCAAAATAAAAACAGTGGCACAAAAGAAGGCAGAAAAAAAAGAGCGAGAGCGGAAAAAGCGAGATGAGGAAAAGGCAAAATTGAGAAAATTGAAAGAAAAAGAAGAGTCTGAAAGTAGTAAAAAGGAGCAGACAAAACAGAAGAAACCAGAGGAAGATGCTTTAAAATCCAGAGCCGGTCTGGATGCTGGACCAACTCCTGCCTCGGAAGAAAAGGGAGACGGCCTCCCCACAGCAGAAGGTGGGTGCACTTTGGAGAGAAAGAAAAGTACAGTTGGTGTTTTGTGGGTACTTTATATAGATTTTGATCTTACCATTAACTTACGTACATAGTTCTCTGCCTGGATCAGTTATTTGCAAATAGCCTGAAAATTTTTTTTTTGCTTTTTAGCATGAAACCCTCATTCTTGGTTTTTCCTGTTGAGCATTTGGTTATACAATGGTGATTTTTTTTTTAAAGTATCTCATCTTGAGTTTATGAATTTATCTAATGGTTACTTAGAAATTTATTGGTGGGAGCACAAGCTGAAAAATGTGCTTCTTCTTTTGGCAGTTGCATTTTTTTTTTTCCAACAAGCATTTTTTTTCCCCTTCTCACCTCTTCTCCCCACTGGAAAGGAAAAATAAAGAGTAAACCCTCTCAACAAATGTTCATAGTGAAGAATTCCCTTATTTTCTGTTTCCAAAGCTGCGAGTCTCATTCTGCACATGTGTATCCGTTTCTTGTATCTCTTCTTGAAGGTGGTCAGCTGTCTTCATTGTTGGTACTGTGTTGAGTCAAAGAGAATTCTTAAGTCTCTCAGAATTGTTTATGTTATAATAATATTATTTTGGTATAAATTATTCTCATAGTTTTGTTCATTTCACTCTGCATCAGTTCATACAGGTCTTCAGTGTCTCTGAAGCGCTCTCCTTATTTCTTCCTCTACAGTCGTGTTCACTATATCCGTATGCCACAGTCTGTTAAGCTCCTCTCCCTCAGTTTTCAGTTCTCTGCTACTGCATATGAGCTCCTGAATTTTCATATATCTAAGGTGGTTTTTTCCCATCTCTCTAGGGTTGGGTTGTCGTGCAGGGTAGTGGCTAGTCATGTCATTTGCAAGGTCACAGGGTATGCACAGGTGACTTAACTTTTGGGACATCGGTCCATATTGCTTCACACCACTGCTGTGGCAGTTCATAGCTCTACCACCAGGGCATTAACTGGCTTTGTTTTCTTGTTGTCCCTTCAGTATTTTTCATTTTCACTTTTTCCAGAATATATCAATATCACAGGTGAGGTAGAACCTTAGAAATGTTTTAATTTGCATTCCTTTAATTGTCAATGATCTGGAACATTTTTTATCTGTTTATAGATAAGCTTGTTTTTTTTTTTTCTTTGAGAATTTTCTATTCCTGTCTTTTGACCTTTTAATTAGTAAATGCTTTGAGATTTATGAAACATTTGCCCCAGAACAATCTATAAGGTACATATGGTGAGTGTTAGCGTTTCTATTTTACAGATAAAGAATGGAGACTCAGTGAGGTTAAGTAACTTCCCCAAAGTTACACAGCTGGAAAAGTCCCCTGAGCTTGAAAGCCTAGATTTCTGGATGTTCTTTCTGTTACAGGGTGCTACCTCTCTTTCTAGAGAGCCAGCTCACAAGTATGTGTTTTCCCCTCCCTTGTGGGGGCCCCCCCAATACACACACACACATACACGTGTGCGCACACACATTCTCTCTCCCTTTCCTTTTCTCTCAGTAATACTTTATGCTGTCTACTGATAGTGAGTTCTTAAAAATCAGAATTTTTAAGTTGTAAGAATCTCTAAAAATTTTATGGCCATTAAGGGTAAGTTATTTTTACATTCTTAAGGACATGACAGCTGTAAATATTGAGTACTGCTGTGACTACATTTGACTTGTAACAGTTTATTTCAGTAAGCCCATTTCAGTGCACAAAATAGCCTGACTTTTCATTCACTTGTTCCCAAGTCCCTGTTAGGATTCTTCGTACATGGCTTCTTTTGCAAATGACTTTCCCTTTTACATGATGGTTGTTGGTGTGTACTCTCTTCTTCTATGTCTGCTTTTTTACTTTGTATTATTTCACAACGATCTTTTCTGGATTTCTTCTACACCATATACTTCTCGGTCTTAATTTGATTATATATCTCATTATGTTAATGTACCAGAATTTAGTCATCCTATTTTGGGCCATTTGGGTTTCTCCTGAGTATTTTTTTTTTTTTTTGGTTTGGTTTTTGGCATTCACAAAATAAACTGCTCTGAAAAAATATTGAACATATAGCTTTTTTTCTAAAAACAATAGAGTTGTTGGCTTTAAAGATGTGATGATTTTTGTCACTTTGACCAGATAGTACATTAAATGTTGAAGGAAAAACAGTGAATATGTGCTTTAAGTTTACATACTTGAAGATAGCTGATTTTCTTTTCACCAGTAAACAAGAAAGGCCTTTGGGGTTTATGTTTAAAGTTTCTGTGAGAATTAACTGCTTTTTTTCCCTCTTTTCTGTTAGCTGATGATAACGAAAGTGACAAAAAGAAGAAAGATAAGAAAAAAAAGAAAGGAGAAAAGGAGGAGAAAGAAAAGAAAAAAGGTCCCAGCAAAGCCACTGTGAAAGCTATGCAGGAAGCCCTTGCTAAGCTGAAAGAAGAAGAAGAAAGACAGAAGAGGGAGGAGGAGGAGCGCATCCGGCGCCTCGAGGAGTTGGAAGCCAAGCGTAAGGAAGAGGTCCGTAGTCAGTCACTTAGGGCTTGTTGCTTTAACTCTTAGTGAGGTAATGAATTTGGATTTTTGGTGTGATTTCTTAATACTCATTTTTCTTACTCTAGGAATTAATCTTAAAAATTACTTACTGTCTTTAAAAATTCTATGCCACGATTGACTTTGCATAGTTGATTTATTGACTTAAAAAATCTTTGTGGCTGATACAGTCAAGAAATATGTCCTGTCTCCCCTCCTCTGTGGAAGTTAACATAAAAATTGTTTAGATCCAAGTAAACAGTTGCCATTTGATAAGTTTTCTCACATTTTAAAATCTTTATTTACGAATACTTGTGTGTTGTTTGAAATAGTTGAGTTCAGAAGCTTTTCACACATTACTAGGTCATTTCTGTGAGTAAGAGCACACTGGTTTTGCAGTCAGAAAATGCATTTAACCACGTCTCTTTACCACCTGCAGCAGTCTGGTACACTGAATAGAAAGCAGGGTTTGTCTTTAGGAAAACCTAATTCCCTCTTTCTACATTCTCATTATAACACACACACTCATCATACAACCTCTCTGCATGTCTCTTGCTGTCTCTTTTATGGGAACCATGATGCCTTTAGGACTCGGTGTGTTTGTGAGACTCAGGTGAGATGTATGAAAAGCTGTTTTCGGACTTTAAAAGCTTTCTGTAAAATTCCGGTCATAGAATTTGTTTAGTGCTGACAGGGATGTTATGTGGTATCTTTGCCTCTTAACATCTGAGGTCCCTCATCTGTAAGACGAGAGGGTTGGGTTAGCTCTGTCTTGCTGAGTTTAAACTATTTCTGGTTCATACCAGTCTGTTTCAATTACATTTAAATATGAATTAATGACAAATTCTTGTTTCTGCTTTCATAGGGCATTTAGAACTGGAAAGAATCTTGGCGATAATCTAATCTGATGCCCAACATTTTGCCAATGAGAAAGCAGGGTCTCTTGTTGAGTGACCTGATTTAACCTCTGTAATCAGGGTTATCCAGGATGGAAGCTCACAGTATTCTGGTCTTGGACCATGAGTCTCTCACTGTTTTAACATCAATGCTTCTCTTTCATCATTTGTTGTAGGAACGATTAGAGCAAGAAAAGAGAGAAAGAAGGAAGCAAAAAGAGAAAGAGCGGAAAGAGCGCTTGAAAAAGGAAGGCAAGCTTTTAACAAAATCCCAGAGAGAAGCCAGAGCCAGAGCCGAGGCGACTCTCAAACTTCTCCAAGCTCAGGGTGAGTGATGGCGTGCGCCTGGCTCAGCCACTCGATTCTGCCAAGACGTCGAGGTGTGTCTGGGGTCTGAAAGAGAGTGTGCTCCTGAGAGCACTTGAGAAATTCCTGGCACTAGAAAGTGATGGTGGTGGTGGTGATCGTGCTGTTCTTTTGTCTAGCATGGCTTTTCCAGACTGCTGTCTAGAGTGATTGGATGTCAAAAGTTCAAATAGTATGAAGCCAAATTGGTGATTGAAAGCAAAAAAACATGCTATGTTTCTCCTTGAGTTCCTGTTCCCTTCATTTGCCAAGCATTTCATTAAGGATATGTTTTTACACTATGGTGCTCTGTGCTGTGGAGGATATGGTGAACAAATACAGTTGCTATCTTGGAGGAGCATTTATAGGGTTACTTTTGGACGGTAAAATACACTAAAAGGGCATAGCTAGAGAATTTTTTTCAGTTCGGCATTTATTAAGTACGTATCGTGTTCAGACAGTTGTTACTTTCCAAGTATGATGTTAGGTTTATCTGAGGTGGTGCTTACCCTTTTGTAAGGGATTCAGCAAATAGAAATCTGTATTGTACAGGACCATATTGGTGCAATACGGAATTGCCAAATTGTATGCTGTGCGACGCAGGGGAAAAGCCTCCTGCCAGATAAGGAGAAAGCAGGCAAGGCTCCATTGTGGAGTGAAGTGTTTGTTTTACTTGGGTTTTAAAGCGAGAATGAGCACGACTTAGGGGCATTCCAGTGCAGATGAAGAAATTGCATCCTGGAGAAGGAAAGTAGCTTCCTTACTGTCCCAGAGATTCAGGTTCTGAGCAGCTGAGCCTGTACTCAAAGCGGAGCAATCTTTTCACTGTGCCTTTGTGCAGTTGATGCAGTGTATGAGCAGATTATTTGGTTTATTCTTTTTTTTTTTTTTAAATTTTAATTTATTTTCTTGGTTACATCATTCATTTCCACAAGGTTTTGAGTTACAAATTTTCTCCCCTTTTTGTCCC
>CM053600.1:7594612-7637921 GCA_028646575.1 Pseudocheirus occidentalis
GGGGGAAGGGTTGCAGGAAGCACACACCTCAGTAAAGGGACAGGGACAGGGTAGAGAACAAAACAAGGGGGGGGCAGTGCAGGATAGGAAGGAGGGACATACAATTAGCCTCTCACAATTTGCCAACCATGGAAATGTCCTGCGTAATTGCACATGTACAGCCTGAAAAAAAAAAGATTGAAACCCCTGAATTTTACATGAAATCTTTTTTACAAAACATGCAACTTCATATCACAAAATGAATACCTGCATGCCACGGAGTAGGATTTTCTGGCATTAAAAATGTATATTTATAAAAGCAGGAAGGGTTAATCAGAGTTAATTAGGTTAATTAGAGATCTGGGGTTCAAAGTTCAGTCTCTGACATGTACTGGCCATGTGATCCTGGGCAAGTCTCCTAACCTCATAATTTTATTATTAATTTTAACTTTATTTTTGGTTCCAAATTCTGTCCCTCCTTTATTCATTCCCTACTCTTTGAAAAGACAAAAAATACAAAACCCGTTACAAATATGAAGTCGTGAAAAACAAATTTCAGCATTAGCTATGTTCTAGAAGAAAAAACCAAGCTTCTGTTTGTACTCTGTTCTCTATTTGGAGGCAGATAGCATTTTTCATCATGAGTCTATTGGAATTATGGTGGGTCATTGTGTTGGTCCAGGTTGCTAGATCTTTTGTAGTTGATCACCATTATAGCATTGCTGTTTCTGTGTACTTCACTTTGCATTGGTTCATATAAATCTTCCCAGATTTTTTCTAAAATCCTCCCCTTCATTATTTGTTAGAGAAAAATAGTACTTTAGTTATATTCCATAACTTGTTCAGCCATTGTCAATTGATGAACATCTCCGTTTCCAATTCTTTGCGAGCATAAAAAAGCTGCTATAAATATGTTTGTACATATGGGTCCTTTTCCTTTTCCCTTGATCTTTTTTTGGGTACCGTAGTGGTATTTCTGAGTCAAAGGGTATGTGCAGTTTTATAGCCCTTTGGGAATAGCTCCAAATTACTTTCTAAAAAGACTGCACCAACTCATAACTCTACTAACAGTTCATCAGTGTACCTATTTTTCCCTCATTCCCTATAATAGTGGTTCTCAACCTGTGGGTCATGACCCATTTGGGGGTCGAATCATCTTTTCACAAGGGTCGCTTAAGACCATAGAAAAACACATATTTCCGATGGTTTTAGGAACCAAGACAGCGCTCCTCTATCCATCTCCAGGCAGGTCCACCCACATGCAGACATGCCCACATTCAAGTATTAAAGGGTCATGGCATTAGGAAGGTTGAGAACCACTTCCCTATAATATTTGTCATTTCTTATAGGTGTGAGGTGGAACCTCAGAGTTATTTTAATTTGCATTTATCTAATTCTTAGTGATTTAGAGTATTTTTTCATATAATTATTGATAGCATAGATACCTTCCTCTGAAAACTGCCTGTTTATATCCTTTGACCATTTGTCAATTGGGGAATGGCTCTTATTCTTATAATTATGGCTGAGTTCCCTATATATTTTGGAAATGACACCTTGATCAGAGAAAACTGCTGCAAAGATTTCCCCCCAATTTTCTGTTTTTCTCCTAATTTTAACTGCATTGGTTTTATTTGTGCACAACCTTTTTGAGTTTATGTAATCAAAATTACCCATTAGACCTCCCATAAGTCTCTCTATCTGTTATTTGGGTATAAACTCTTCCCTCCCTTATCCTTAGATCTGGTAGGTAATTTCTTCTATTCTCCCACTAATTTGTTTTTTATGTGACCCTTTATATCTGAATCACGTACCCAGTCTGAGTTTATCTTGTTATACAGTGTGAGATGTTAGTCTATACCTACTGTCTTCCAGATTATTTTCCAGTTTTCTCAACAGTGTTTGTCAAATAGGGAGTTCTTACCTCAGTAGCTGGGGTCTTGCGGTTTATCAAACAGTAGGTTACCATGTTCATTTGATTCTGTATATTGTGTACCAGTGCGTTCCACTGATTAACCACTCGACTTCTTAGCCAGCACCAAATCATTTTGATGATTGTAGTACTTCATAATGTAGTTTGAGATCTAACACTAGAAGGCCCCCTTCTTTCACGGTTTTTCATTGGATTCTCTTAATATTCTCGACCTTTTGTTCCTCCAGATGAATTTGTTGTTGCTTCTAGCTCTATAAATTCTTTAGTAGTTTGATTGGTGTAGTGCTGAATAAATAAATTAACTTAGATAGTATTGTCATTTTTATCATATAGGTTTGGCTTTCCTATGAGCAATACATATCTCTCCAATTATTTAGATCTCTATATTTTTGTAATTCTGATCACATAGTTCCTTTGTGTCTTGTCAGGAACTTGCATTGAATCAATCCAAGTATTTTGCACTGTTTATAGTTATTTTAAGTGAAATTTCTCCTTCTATATCTTTCCTGCTGGGTTTTGTTGGTGATTTCTGTGGGTTTATTTTGTATCCTGCATCATTATTTTGTATCCTGCTGAAGTCATTCATTGTTTCAATGAATTTTTTTTTGCTTTTTTTTTTGGAGGGCAATTGGAGTTAAGTGACTTATCCAAGGTCACATGGCTAGTAAGTGTGTCAAGTGTCTGAGACTGAATTTGAACTCAGGTCCTCCTGACTCCAGGGCCAGTGCTCTCTTCACTGCACCTGCATTCACCCTTCAATGGATCTTTTTAGTTGTCTCTCTAGGATTCTCAAGTAAACCATATTATCTACAAAAAGTAAGTCTCTTAACCTCTTAGTGCCCCAGGAAACTTTCTAAGTCTACGAGGTGCAGAGTGTATGCTTATCTGCATTAATAAAGGTAAATTCCTTATTGGGGTTTTCCTACACTAAGGAAATCAAACTCCATCCAAAACCAATACAACAACGTGTCCATAATTGCTGGCTTCCTACCTTTACCCTAGCCTAGTGACTGCCTACCTTATCTGGCCTTAGCTCACAACATCTCCACAAAAGCCCTAATCTTAAATCAAATGTCCCTACAAAAGAAATAAAGGTTATCATTTCTCTCTAACTCCTTCTTTGTTATGATACACATGTACATCATCCTAGCTAGCCCCTCTCCATACCATCCTTCATAAGTCCTTCCAGTCCTCTTTCTTGAAACCTATATTGCTGGAGGGAAAGACCATGTTCATTAAAGCTTAAAGTTATTATAAAGAATAGCTTTGTTTCAATCAGGCTTACATTTCCTGTAATCCAACTTATCATTATCTCTTAGCAGTAGCTATTATGTTTTTTATTACAAAGCCAAACTTTTAATTATTCAGTAAAGCAAAACATATGTCCTCAAATGGTCATAAAAAGCAAAGCTTTGGGAGAGGGGAGGAAAGGAAGGGGGAGAAAATTTGAAATTCAAGGGATTGTGGAACTGAATCTTGTAAACAAACAAATTAATAAAGACAAAAAAATTTTTAAAGGAAACAAAAAGCAAAGCTGTTTTCGTCCCCTCCCCGCGCGGAGTTTGCTCTCTAGGTGGATGCGGCCTCGACCTTGGCCCCTGCCTCCCTGCACCGGGCCGAAGGATGCCCAAGAAGCTGCTGCTGCTGCCCACACTGTCCATATGTTCGACCTTTCGTGCCCTTCAAGCGCGACCCGCTGCCTTCCCAACCATGAACGCCCCCTTACGGGATATAGGGTCTTCTCGGCCAATTCCACCACTGCCTGCACCGAGCTTGCCAAGCGCATCACAGAGCGTCTTGGTGCTGAGTTGGGAAAGTGTTGTGTACCAGGAAACAAATGGAGAAACAAGAGTTGAAATAAAAGAATCTGTGCATGGTCAAGATATTTTCATCATACAGACAATACCAAGAGATGTGAATACAGCTGTGATCATGGCCTATGCGCTCAAGACTGCCTGTGCAAGAAATATTGGAGTCGTCCCTTACTTTCCCTACAGCAAGCAAAGCAAAATGAGAAAAAGAGGTTCCATTGTGTGCAAGCTTCTAGCTTCCATGTTAGCCAAAGCAGGTTTAACACACATTATAACTATGGATCTTCATCAAAAGGAAATACAAGGCTTTTTCAGCTTTCCTGTGGACAGCCTTAGAGCATCACCTTTCCTACTTCAGTATATCCAAGAAGAAATTCCAAATTACAGCAATGCAGTTATTGTAGCCAAGTCTCCAGATGCTGCAAAAAGGGCCCAGTCATAAGCTGAGAGACTTTAACTGGGTTTAGCCGTAATACATGGAGAAGCTCAGTGTACAGAACTCGACATGGATGATGGACGTCATTCTCCTCCACTGGTCAAAAATGCCACTGTACACTCTGGTCTGGAGTTGCCTTTGATGATGGCCAAAGAAAAACCACCAATCACTGTAGTTGGAGATGTTGGAGGGAGGATTGCCATCATAGTGGATGACATCATTGATGATGTGGAAAGTTTTGTTGTTGCTGCTGAGATCCTCAAAGAGTGAGGTGCCTACAAGATTTATGTCATGGCCACTCATGGCATCTTGTCTGCAGATGTGCACCACCTAATTGAGGAATCATCCATTGATGAAGTGGTGGTGACCAACACCGTTCCTCATGAAGTAGAGAAGCTGCAGTGTCCCAAGATAAAGACTGTTGATATCAGTTTGATTCTTTCAGAAGCAATCAGGAGAATCTACAATGGGGAATCCATGGCTTACCTATTTAGAAACATTACTGTAGATGACTAGAATCCAGACTTGCTTTTGTTATGGGACTCCTGAGGGAAAAAACTGCATGGTCATCAGTTTTGTACATCAAATGTTTCTTTGTGGGGAGGAGAGTGCTGGAGGTTTCTTGGAGTGATGGTGGAGAAACAAAAGAAAATTAAGTTGAGCAGTGTTTAAACCAGAAACTTTATTTTGCCATGTGGAGAAGCATTGAGACAGAGATGGTGAAAAAGGAATGAGTCAGCAGGCTGAAGGATCTCCGACCAATCCATTTCTTTTTATAAGAGCTATTAAGTCCTGTGCTTAAAATGAATCTATTTCAAAGACATAAGTCGTTATTTCATAACCCAACTAACTGGCTTATTTCTTAGAAAATGGATTTGTTACATTGAAACTGCTTCTACAAATAGAATGCTTGCCTGTAGTGTTTATGAATCAGGTGTCTGTTTCCTTAGGAAAGGAGCAAGTATTCTGTCACTTAAGCAAGAATGTGAGGTTTCCTGAAGCTAAATACAATTTACATGCAGGGCAAGAAATAATACAGTATATTAAGATTGGGCTGTCTAGCCTGTGAATTTGACCACCTGTATATGCAGGGCAGAAGCCTGTATTAAGGTGTGGGGCTCCTCCCCCCAGGCCCCTACATTTGCCTATCCCATCTAATGTACTTTCCCATCCTACTACATGAATGAGGAGTGTGTATGATGAGTACTTGGGGCCAAAATGATAAATTACAGCTTTACAAGTTATATGGCAAGATGAGATTAAAATCCCTCTTTATTAGCTCACTGTACTGGGTACGGCATGAAAAGAATAGATCCATGCTTTTGCCTGTACCCTTTCAATCAAGGGCCAGTCATCTGTGGGGTGATAAGAGTGTAGCTTTCCTCTTAAGCAATGTACGGCACTGACCTAGAATCATTCCATTTCATTCATGTTTGACGGTTGTTAAAAAAAGCACAAATTGATGTAATTGCATTTCTCTCTCACAGTATGGTTTTCTTCTTTTCAATAAGTTTCTAACTCTCCAGATAAAACTTTTTAGCCAGTTTAATTTCATTCTTCTAGAGCTGCCTTATACTGCTGATCCCTATTGTCCTGGATAGGTAGAATTTTGGTTGGAAAAACCCTAAAGACTTAGGAAAAGCAATATAGTTTAGGTGAAGCCCTAGATCAGGTAGGCCTTTGCTGTGTAACATTGAGAACATTATTTTATCCCTCTGGACAGAGCATGCCTCTACTGGAAGACAGGAAGGTATGGACTGGGGTCAGTTCAGCTTCTAGAATCTGTTACCCTCTTTACTACTTAGAAAATTTTGCGTTTGATTCTAATACTGTATGGTAAGCATTCTATACTGAAGTACAAAGCTCCCTAGAGGCCAAAATGTATTCTTTTCCACTCTTATCAAAGTTTGATGTGTGCAAGGCTGGTTTCAATAATTCTGGAGAAAAATAATCAAATCTTGGTTCTCCAAGGGTTAACTCTTAAGTTTAAATGAATAAAACAGCAATGGAGCATCTGTTCGATTTTCATTGATCTTTCAGTTCAAATCTGTCAAAAGTTAGCTGTTAACATTCCTTTTTTTTATCATCACTACCCCCATTTTAATGAAGTCAGGTAGCATAAGAACATCTCTGCCATGTTGAATAAAGAGAACTTTGAGTTGACATGTTCCAACTCACCAAGGTAATGCAAAGTTCCTTTACTTTCTGCAATGGAGTTGAGCAATGCCTCATAAAACTGGATTTGGAGTTTAAAAACAAACCAAAAATCTTGGGTTCTAATCCCACCTACAACTTAATAAAGACCTTCCAGCAAGTCAAGTTTTACCTTGAGTCTTAGTTTCTCATTTGCAAAATAAAAGGATTGGACTAGATTTTTAAGAGCCTTTCCAACTATGACCCAGTTGAACTTTACACTTGTTTAGGCCTGAAATGCCAAGCTTTATCTTTCTAATTAGCAGCAGAATTGAGACTTGACTGAAGTGCATCTTTGTTATTTTAGAGAAATCTGTTAATGTAGCTAGAGAAAGGCTTACCACATAGAACACTTTCAAGATTATAGGTATTTACCACTTCTCTACCTCTGTAGTGAAACACCCTCCACACTCCCCCACTTTTTTTTAGAACAGCAGAAATACTTAACCTTTTTTGTGCCATGGACCCCTCTGGCAGTCTGATGAAGTTGAGACTGAGTGGGAGGGAGCCTTAGAATAATGTTTCTAAACTCATAAAATCAGAATTACAAAATAAAAGTTATGAAATGCACTTGTCAAAGAATTTTTTAAAATTAAAAAAAAAGAAAGCAAAGCTTTGGAGTATTAATTTTTGGTATTTTGTAACTTTAACACAGTAAACCTAAATTAGGCCCCAGAAGTCTATCTTAGTGTCCTTTACTCTCCAATAATCCAACCTTGAGTACATTCCTTCATAGGTTCAGCTGAAATCCCCCTGGCCCCAACTAATTTTTCTGTAATGTGATAATTTAATATTTAAGTCTTGCACCCTTTGGGGTTTGTTATGATATACAGAAAGGGGATAACCAAGGAATACAGACAAAACTTAGCAACTTGAACCACAGCTGTGATGCAAAACAATAAAGCAAACGGTCAGTTCTTGGTGACATAGAGGTGGGATAATTCGGTGATGGAAAAAAGAGGCTGGAAAATTCAGGTCAGTGCAAACAATTTAGTTTTTTTTTTCTAATGATATTTCATTTTTTTCCCATTTGCATGTAAACTTAAAAAAAAAATTTTGAATTCTAGATTCTTTCCCTCCCTCACTCCCTCCTCTCCCTCAACTTGAGAAGGCAAGCAATTTTACACGGGTTATATATGTACAATCATGCAAGACACATTTCCATATTAGTCATGTTGTTAAAGAAAATGCAGATCTAAAATAAGGTGAAAAACAGTCTGCTTCGATCTGCATTCATACTCCATAAGTTCTGTCTCTGGTGGTGGATAGCATCTTTCATCACGAGTACTTTGGAATTGTCTTGGATCATTGTATTGATGAGAATGGTTAAATCATTCACAGTTGATCTCATATAATATCGCTATTACTGTGTGCAGTGTTCTCCTAGTTCTGCTTACTTCACATGAACATCATGAACTTACTTCACATGAACATCAGTCCATGTAAGTCTTTTCACCCTGCTTATTAAAAAAAAAAATTATTTATTTACTTTTAGTTTACAATGTTCAGTTCCACAATCCCTTAAATTTAAAATTTTTGCCCTCCCCCCATGGCGGCATGCAGTCAAATATAGGTTCTACAGATACCTTCACATTAAACATTAGTCAAGTTATAAAGAAGGATCATAACCAATGGATTGAACCACAAGAAAGAAGGGACAGGGGTGGCTAGGTGGCGCAGTGAATAGAGCACTGGCCCTGGAGTCAGAAGGACCTGAGTTCAAACCCAGCCTCAGACACTTAACACAAAAACTAGCCATGTGACCTTGGGCAAGTCACTTAACCCCAATTGCCCTCCCCCCCAAAAAAAAGAAGGGACAAAATAAAACAAAACACAAAAGAGAGCAAGCAGTCTGCTTCAGTCTGCAGACTCTAGTTTTCTCTCTTGATGTGGATAGCCCTTTCCATCATCAGTCTTTTTGTAGCTGTCTTATAACCTTGTATTTCTGAGAGGAGCCCAGTCTATCAAAGTTAGTCATCACACATATGATGTGTCTGTACCTGCATACAATGTTCTCCTGGTTCTGCTCCTCTCACTCAGCATCAGTTTATACAAGTCTCCTCAGGTTATTATAAAGTCCGTCTCCTCCTCATTTCTTATAGCATAATAATATTCCATTACATTCATATACCACAACTTTAGCCATTCCCCAATTGATGGGCATCCACTTGATTTCCAATTTTTTGCCACCACAAAAAGAGTTACTATAAATATTTTTGTACATACAGGTCCTTTTCCCACTTCTGTAATCTCTTTGAGATACAAACCTAGTAGTGTTATTGTTGGGTCAAAGGGTATGCACAGTTTTATAGCCTCTTGGACATAGTTCCAGATTTCTCTCCAGAATGACTGCATCAGTCATAATTCCTCCAACAATGCATTAGTACCCCAATTTTCCCATATCTTCTCCAACATTTATCTTTTTCTTTTCTGTCCTATTAGCCAATCTGATAGGTGTGAGGTGGTACCTCAGAGTTGTTTTAATTTGAATTTCCTTAATGAGTAGTGATTTGGAACATTTTTTCATATTACCATAGCGTCTTTAATTTCTTCATCTGAAAACTGTTCATATCCTTTGACCGTTTGTCAATTGGGGAATTATTTATATTCTTGTAAGACTCAATTCTCTATATATTTGAAAAATTAGGCATTTATCAGAGATCCTTGCTATAAAAAAATTTTTCCCCCAGCTTTCTGCTTTCCTTCTACTCTTGGTTGCATTTGTTTTGTTTGTGCAAAACTCTTTGATGTAATAAAATTAAAATTATCCATTTTACATTTCATAATGCTCTCTACCTCTTGTTTGGTAATAAATTCTTCCCTTATCTATAAGTCTGGCAGATAAACTATTCCATATTCCCCTAATTTGCCCATGGCATTACTCCTTATGTCTAAATTGTGTATCCATTTTTACCTTTTCTTGGTATATGATGTGTGATATTGAGATATTGATCTATACCCAGTTTCTGCCAGACTATTTTTTTCAGTTTTCCCAGAAGTATTTTTTTTTATCAAATAGTGAGTTCTTATCCTAGAGGCTGGGGTCTTTGAACTTATCAAACACTAGATTACTATGATAATTTACTACTGGATATTATGTACCTAATATGTTTTATTGATCTACTACTCTATTTTTCAGCCAGTACAAGATTATTTTGATGATTACTGCTTTATAATACAGTTTGAGATCCGGTATGGCTCAACCACCTTCATTCACATTTTTTTTTATTCATTCCTTTGATATTCTTGACCTTTTATTGTTCCAGATGAATTTTATTATTTTTTCTAGCTCAATAATTTTTTTGTAACTTAATTGGTATGGCATTGAATAAGTAGATTAGTTTAGGGAGAATTGTCATTTTTATTATATTGGCTTGGCCTACCTATGAGCAATTAATTCCTCAAATTGTTCAGATCTGACTGGATTTGTGTGAATAGTTTCTGCATTTGTCTTGGCAAATGTACTTCCCAGTATTTTATATTGTCTACCACTATTTTAAGTAGAATTTCTCTTTCTATTTCTTGCTACTGGGCTTTCTTGGTAATATATAGAAATGCTGATGATTTATGTGGGTTTATTTTATATCCAGTAAATATGCTAAAATTGTTTATTATTTCAAGTAGTTTTTTAGTTGGTTCCTTAGGATGCTCTAAATATACCATCATATTATTTGCAAAGAGTGATATTTTGTCTCTTCATTGCCTATTCTAATCCCTTCCATTTATTTTTCATCTCTTATTTCTGTAGCACATGTTTAGAACAATATTGAATAATAATGGTGATAATGGGCATCCTTATTGATCTTACTGAGAAGGCTTCTAGCTTATCCCCATTACAGATAATGCTTGCTGGTGGTTTTAGATAGATACTACTTATCATTTTAAGGAAAGCTCCATTTATCCTTATGCTTATGTTTTTTAATAGGAATGGATGTTATATTTTCTGCATCTATTGAAATAATCATATGATTTCTGTTGGTTTTCTTTTTGGTAAGGTCAATTATGTGATAGTTTTCCTAATATTGAACTAGCCCTGCATTACTGGGATACATCCCACCTGGTCATAATATATCATCCTTGTTATGTATTGCTATAATCTCCTTGCTAGTGATTTATTTAAAATTTTGTATCAATATTTATTAAGGAAATTGGTCTGTGGTTTTCTTTCTCTGCTTTTGTTCTTTCTGGTTTTGGCATCAGCACCATATCTGTGTCATAAAACAAAAATTGATAGGACTCCTTCTTTGCCTACTTTTCAAAATAGTTTATATTATATTGGAATTAATTGTTCTTTAAATGTTTGGTAGAATTCATTTGTGAATCCATCTGGCCCTGAGGATTTTTCCTTAGTTAGTTCACTGCTGGCTTGTTCAATTTCTTTTTCTAAGATGAGATTACTTAAGTATTCCATCTCCTCTTCTATTAATCTGGGCAGTTTATGCTTCTGTAAATATTCATCCATTTCTCTTACATTGTCAGATTAATTTGCATATAATTGGGCAAAATTGTATCTAATAATTGCTTTAGTTTCCTCTTAATTTCTGGTGAATTCACCCTTTTCATTTTTCATACTGGCCCTGGTTTTCTCCTTTTAAAAAAAATCAAATTAACCAATGATTTATCTATTTTATTGTTTTTTTCCATAAATAAGCTCTTATTTTTATTTATTAGTTTAATGGTTTTTACTTTCAATTTTATAAACCTCTCCTTTGATTTTCAGAATTTCCAATTTGGTGTTTAATTGGAGATTTTTAATTTGTTATTTTTCTAATTTTTTTTAGTTGCATGCCCAGTGCATGCACTTTATCTGCACATTACTTCACTGGTGTAAGCATTTAGAGATGTAAATTTTCCCCGAAGTACTACTTTGACTGTATTGCATAAATTTTTGTATATAGTCTTATTGTTGTCATTTTCTTTACTGAAATTATTGCTTCTCTGATTTGTTTTTGACCCATTCATTCTTTATGATTATATCCTTTTGTTTCAATTAATTTTTAATCTATGCTTCCAATGCCCTTTACTGAATGTCATTTTTGTTGCATTATGTTCTAAAAAGGATGCATTTACTATTTTTTTTTTGCTTTTTTTTTTGGAGGGCAGTTGGGGTTAAGTGACTTGCCCAAGGTCACGCGGCTAGTTTTTTGTGTGTGTGTGTTAAGTGTCTGAGGCCGGATTTGAACTCAGGTACTTCTGACTCCAGGACCGGTGCTCTATTCACTGCACCACCTAGCCGCCCCTGCATTTACTATTTATATTTTTCTGCATTTGGTTGTAAGGTTTTTATGCCCTAGTGGTAATTTTTGTATAGGTGCCATGTACTGCTGAGAAAAAGCATACTTTCTTCTATTCCCATTTAGTTTTCTCCAGTGGTCTATAATTTTCTATAACTTTCTATCATATCTAAAATTCTATTCAATTCCTTAACTTTTTTCTTTTTTATTTTGTTCTTAGATTTATACAGTTTGAGAGGGGGAAATTGAGGTCCCCCACTAGTATAGTTTCCTCCTGTAATTCATTTAATTTCTTTAAAAATTTGAATGCTATACCATTTGGTGCATATATGTTCAGTAGTGATATTCTTTCACTGTCTTTAGTATCTTTTAGGAAGATGTAGTTTCCTTCCTTATCTCTTTTAATTAAATCTGTTTTTGCTTTTGCTTTGTCTGAGATCATGATTACTACCCGTGCTTTTTTAACTTAAATTGAAACATAATAGATTCTGCTGCAGCCCTTTATTTTAACTTTGTATTTGTCTCTGAACTTCAACTGTATTTTTTGTAAACAATATTTTATAGGATTCGGGTTTTTAATCCACTCATTTGTTTCTGTTTTATGGGTAAATATATCCCATTCACATTTATAGTTATGATTACTAACTGTACTTTCCTCCATCCTATTTCTCCCTATTTATCCTTCTCTCTGTCTCTCCTCTCTCTCCCTCTCTCTCTCTCTCTTTCTCTCTCTCTGTTTTCATCCTGTCCCTCATCACAATTGTTTTGCTTCTGATCACCATCTCCCCCAATCTGCCTTCTCTTCTATCAGTCCCATCCTCATCTACTCCCCCACTTCTATTATCCCCTCCCCACCTATTTCTTTATAGGGTAAGATAGATTTCTATACCCAACTGAGTGTCTATTTTATTCCCCCTTTGAGCCAGTTCCAATGAGAGTAAGGTTCAAGTGTTGCCTGCCACCCTGCCCCCCCATCTTACCCTCCACTGTAATAGGTCTTTTCTACCTTTTCATGTGACATAATTTACCTCATTCTTCTTCTCACTTCCCCCTTGCATTCCCCTCTCTCACCTCTTAATTTTGGCTTTTTGCCTATCATTTCATCATAGCCAATTCACACGTATGCCTTCTGTCTATGTATATTCTTCCTAACTGCCCTAATTTTGATAAAGTTCTTTAGAGTTTCAAGTATCAACTTCCCATGTAGGAATATAAACAGTTTAGCCTTATTGAATGCCTTATGTTTTCTCTTTCCTATTAACCTTTTGTGTTTCTCTTGAGTCTTATATTTGAAAAACAGACTTTCTGTTCAGCTCTGGTTTTTTTCATCAGGAATGCTTGAAAGTCCTCCATTTTAAGGGAAGCAGAAAGCTGGGAAATAATTGTTACAGCCAGTGTCTCTGATAAAGGCCTCACTTCTAAACTACACAGAGAACTGATTCAAATTTAAAAGAATATAAGTTATTCTTCAGTTGATAAATGGTCAAAGGATATGAACAGGTACCTTTCAGATGAAGAAATTAAAGCTATCTCTAATCATATAAAAATACTCTAAATCACTGTCAATTAGAGAAATGCAAAGTAAACTACTCTGAGGTGCCGCATCTCACCAGTCAGACTGGCTAACATGATAAAACAGGAAAACGATAAATGCTGGAGAGGATGTGGGAAAACTGGAACACTAATTCATCGTTGGTGGAGTTGTGAACTGATCCAGCCATTCTGGAGAGCAATCTGGAGCTACGCCCAAAGGACTGTTCATGCTCTTCGATCCAGCAGTGCAGCTGTGCAGCTCCTTTAATCACTTCTAGATCTGTATCCCAAAGAGATCATAAAAAATGGAAAAGGACCCACATGCACAAAAATTATCAATTGATAGCAGCTCTTTTTGTGGGGGCCAAGAATGGGAAATTCAGGGGATATCCATCACTTGGGAAATGATTGAACAGATTGTGGTATATTAATATAATGGAATACTATTGTTCAGTAAAAATAACGAGCAGGTGGATTTCAGTCTAAAGATGAAAAACTTTGGTAAGAGTAGCGTCTGTTTTTTATAGACTTGACTAGTTCTCCTTTAGACAGTAGGGAAACTCTTCTCTGGATTGTCATTAGTTTGTCTTTCATGTTGCCTGCAGCATAAAAGGCCTGGCCCATGAGGAATTGGTGTATTTAGCAGAATATGCTCCTCTCACTGCATGGATAGGACTTTTAATGGAGGAGATTACATCCTGAAGGCATGAGAGAAAGCCAAGCGTACCAGTAGAGGATTTGGGATGCTAATATAGAAATGCTGATTATCAGGCATATAAAGGTGAACCCCTCTCAGGTGAAAACCCTATTGGAGTAAGTGTATTACTATAGATTAGCTTTTTGAGAGACATCTGGGGACTAAGAAAAGGGAGTTGGGACTGAAATATTGAACCAAGGGTTGAGCAATGAACTTCAAGGTCATATTGCAACGTACTTAGCCCTACAATTCAACAGGTCTGATGGACATAGTTGACCAGCTGAATGATACACCATAATCTCATAGGATAGGCCAGTCGTGTAATACAAAGGTTTGAAATTCTTTGTATGTTTATGTGTTGGCAGGATAGGGGGTGGATTGTGGGGGGAATAATTTTTGGCACAGGCTAGAAATACTGCCTGTACAATTGGAGGTCATACACTATGAACAGAAATCCTAGAACCAGGAGAGGAATGTCACTAGTACAAGTGTGGAGCTAAGGGCCATCAGTTCCAACTAGACTGGGACCTAGATGGGACATAACATTGGTGATGATTGCCAGGAGGGGTGGAATCAAGGTTTCCAACCCCCAGGATGCTGCTGTTAATGGCTTGTTCAGTTTCTGTTTTCAGTGTGGGGAGCAACAAGATCTAGAGCACGGCTTCTTAATTCTTTTCTGTGTCCTGGACTTCTTTGGCAGTCTGGTGAAACTTAATACTACTGTGATTTATTGCCTTTATTCATAATTAAAGGAAATGCTTAATTTCAGTTAGAAATTAGTGGAAATAAAGATACATTTTTTTTCCATCCAAGTTAATAGACCCCCTGAAATCTCTCCATTGGTGGGAGCCTGTGGGCCCCAGGTTAAGAACATCTAATTTCAGGTATTAGCTTACCCTCTGCTGCCTGGGAACAATTTTCTTATAGGGCAATTTAGTAATTAATTTATTCAAACAATTGGTGAATGTGCATGTATGGAATAATATGTTCTCACTTATCCTCTCTCACTAAATGGTGACCTATTTGGTCAGCCTCCTCAAACTTAGAAGCCATGTCTCTTATAAAATTTACATCGAGCAAGAATATCATTGGTGTAGTCATTTTCTACGTCATTAGGGGTTATAATGGCATCGATCCCTGATTTGTAGGCAGAGAGACCACCTGAAATAGAACACAAAAGCATTAGAACTAAATGAGGAATTTCAGCCAGAAGCAGGACAAGAAAGTGCTATGATGCCAGGTCACTGGTCAAAGTTTTCCAAAAAAAGGGATTCCTTTCTTTTTCTCCCCTTCTCAAAATACAGGATAACCTTCAGGTCACTTGGAAAACGTTGGTTTGTCCTCTTGAATAGTTCAGCTCTGATCAGAAATAGACTCTCTGCCCCCAATTCATCTCCACTGTGAGCATCTTTTAAAGTGCTTATTCTTATACTATAGGTACTTGCAGTTGCTAAGAGGGGTTTTTGCATCAAGTGATCTAAATTGAACATCAGCAAGTCTTATTGCTTAAAAATATTTGCATTATCTGTCCTCATCCTGGACTATGCAAGAAATAATGACCAAACTTTGTCCCTTTAGGAGCATTTCATTTTTTGTGACAACAATTGTCCACACACGAACTTTTGTCTCCTGACTCTCAGAGTGTCAGAACTGAAAGAGGCCTCAGGGAACAAGGAATCCTATCTATAGCTGAACAAGAATCTCTGCTATAGTATACCTATGAAGTGGCCATTCAGTCTTTTTATTTGAAGACTTCCAATGAAGTGCTCCCTCTGGAGGCCAATTCCATTTTTAGTCAACTCTAATTGTTAATAGCATTTATAAAGCATTTTAAGGCTTGCAAAGCACTTTACAAATATCTCATTTGAGGTAGTTATTTTTCCCATTTTGTGGATGAGGAAACTGAGGTAGACAGAAGTTAAGGGACTTTGCCAGGGTCCCATAGTATCTGAGTCTGGATTTGAACTCAGCTTTTACCATCTTTAGATTCAGCATTCTATCCACTTCCCTACCCTAGGGAGTTTTCCTGATATCAAATCTAAATTTGTCTCTATGCAATTTCCACCCATTGATCCTAATTGGAGCCAAAGTCTTCTCTTCTCTAGCTGAACAAACACTTGCAGTTATTTTCAACCATCCTTGTATAAAGTGGCGCCAAGGACCTTCAGCATGCTAGCTGCGCTCCTCTGTATACACTCCAGTTTATTCATGGTCTTCCTAAAATATGGAACTCAGAAGCAAATACCTACTTATCTCTAAATTAGAATTTAAAATCTCTAACATCATAGTTAAGACATGAACATGTCTTGTCCTGAAATAGGAATTTCCCCAGGGGGAAAGAAGTTTCACTACATTTTCCGCTTTTTCAGAGTTGAGGCTTCTTTCACAAATCTTATAATCTCATCATCACATCAAGTTTTGACTGACAGCCCTCAGCCTCCTCTCCCCTCTGATTAGAGGGCTGGGGGGCAGTGTAACAAACTTCTCCTGATACCTTCCTTCGTAGAGGGCAGAAACTCCTGCCTCCCTCATTTTCTTGCCTTCTCTTGCATGTCTCTTTACCTACCCCCCCAGGGCAATTTTAATTAATTGTATCCCTAGCACTTAGCACAGTTCCTGTCACATAATAGGGTGCTTAATAAATTATTATTGGATTCTGTTTGTTGGATATTGACTTGATAAGTTTAGAGCTGGAAAGGCACTTAGAGATCATTTAGTCCAAATCCCTACATTTATAGAGGAAATAGAGCTAGAGACATTAAATGACAGAGGTGGGATTTAAACCCAAATCTCAACCCACCTCCCACCCCCAATCTCAAGACATGCTTTTTCACCACCTTGTTTCCAACGTGTTGGACAGGGCCTGTGGTTTGGCTAGCGAGACACTAAACACAGAATTCCTTAAAAGTCTATAGTTTGACAGATTAAATTGAACAGGCCTTGGGTACACAAATCCTCATTTACTAATGTCATTTCAGCTAAATAGCTTGGAGCTGCAAATCTTTTTGTAGCAAGTCAAGGATAATGTTCAGGTCAGAAATAGTTTTATTTACTGCTCATTTCGACAAATAAACCTGACTCACCTTTCAGATGTTGACTCATGGTCCAGGTTGGGAATTTTCTCTGGATTGCCTTAATTTTGTCAGTAAGGATCATCACGGCCTGGGTAAGATGCTCTTGACTGTCCCAGGCTCCAGTGGGGTGATAAGTATGTTTATCAAGCTAAAAAATTAAATAACAAGGTCAGAATCCCTGGGAGAAAATATAGTGGGGGGGTTTTTCTGTTGTCCTTTCCCTTCCAAATTCATTTTTAATTTCTCAGATTTTGACCTTTCCTCCTTATTTACCCACAGAGAGTTATTTCCCAAGTTGTTTCTTTTCTTCAAGTGAGAAGAAAGGTCATGTGTTACAGTGAGTACTGAACTGGGAGGCAGAAGGCTTGGGACATGTCCCAGTTCCACCACTTACTAGCTATCACCATGGGTAGTTCATTCAATCTCTCTGAGGAGTAGTTTCCTCATCTTTAAAACAAGAATGTTTACACCATCTGTGTCAGAGGACTCTTGTGAGGAACAAGTGGAATAATATGCAGATCACTTTATAAACTATAAAGCACTGTATTAATGAAAGCTATGATTTTTAAAAAGTCTTGGGGGAAGTGAGTTACTGAGCAGCTCCAGTGTGGAAAAAGTATTAATAAGATGGCATTATTCAAAAGCAAACTGGCTACTCCAAGGCCAGGTCTTCAGCGTAAAAGCAAGATACTGTTTTTAGACAGTTATTCTAAAAATAAGAGCTTATACTTGTGATAGCTTCTCTAGAGAATGTCTTCATTAATGTGATTAAAGACCCATTGAAGGAGCAACATCATACTTCTATAAGCCTTTAAGGTTTATGATGTACTTTCCTCACTATAACTCTAGGTACTGAGGAGCCTGGGGCTCAGAGAAGGTAAATTAGCTCAAGTTCACATAGCTACTTTGGGTAAAATGTCAATTATTCAGTTATGTATAGCAAAAACCAATGCCTGACTATGGAGTCCTTTACTGCATCGAGAGTTAAGGCAATTATCTGAATAACTCAAAATCCCCTACTTTTCTCCTCCCACAACCTATAATTGAGTTAGTTGGGAATGAGAACTATTACTCAATTAGCCAGTATTTTGGTCCAAAGCACTAACAATTTACTTTCTTTTTCAGTTATGATATGGAGAACGCTCTGTATTAGTATTATTATTTTCTTAATTACACAAAATCTGGATTTAGAGGCTCTTTTACAACTTTCCCCATTTGAGGCATAGTCTGCAGGTCACAAAGAGCCAAGTCCTAGCCAGCCTGTGGCACGGTAACCCTACACCTGTCACTTCTCAGTGCCCCAGACGACTCTCCAAGGCCATAAGCTGCAGATCAGGAAACAATTACATTGGCAGAGGATCTTTCCTTAGTAGAAGTTCCTTCTACAGTAAGATCCAAATAATAACTATGCTATAACTTATTCTTTATTCACCCAACTGCTACATTCTTATGAGGTGTCTTTTAGAGTTACCAATGACAGGCAGGTCCTAAAGGAAGCAGCAAAGATGCTAAGCAGAAACCCTTCAGCATTTTAGTAAATGTTCCCTAGGGCCAGAGAGGAAGTGACTTGTCCAGGGTCACACAGGCAGCAAACTGTGTGGCTGAGATTCGGACTGAGGTCCTCTGAATCCAAATCTAGTCCTCTCTCCTCTGTACTGCGTCTCCCACTATTAAAGGGCTATAAAAGGGTTTCTGGTTTTGCTGACATTTTGGTGGAAAGAGAGCATGGCTGCTGAACCCCAGGCATTGTTTCTTGCCGGTTACCTGCATCAGACCGAATCTAAGTCCCTGATGGTCCCAACCATCTTGGAGCACAGACCCAGCATGAGTCTCTCTGGAGATAATTCCAGCAATCAAAGCAGGATCCACACATTGTTTCTGTCCAACATCTTTAATTATGCTTTGATATTTCTTCATAGGCACCAAATCCATCTCAGCAAACATTTCTGAGCCACGGATCCCTGCAGTAGAAATAGAAATAACTGTACTTTCTCTACTTCCTCAGTTAATTTACTTTATTCTTAAGAGTGACTGGGAATTTTAAAAAGTCTATAAGATTGGGGGTCATTTAAATCAATTACCCTACTCCATTTAAAGTACCTAACAAGATGCTCCAGATATGAATGGAACATTTATTTGGGGGGGAAAACACCTCCAATCAATCACAACTTATAAACTTGGTATGAAAAGTTCTTAGTCGGTCTAGAAGGAGTGAAAGTCATTGGATGAAATGAAGTAATACTGCACAAGAAGTGTATTGGAATTGGTTGAAGGACCTTAGATATGCCCTGTGAGGCCTGGACAAAATAGTGAACCATTTCACATGTATTTCTGTAGTGGGACAGCCTATTGTTAGAAGTAGTTCCATCCAAGCTCCTGAGAGGGAATTGCTTGAGGGTTGGGAGGTGAGGAGGGGAAGGAGAGAACTTCTGTCTCCTTTCCCTGCTTGACCAAAGGATGATCTTGTGAATTTCAAAAGTTAGATTTTTGCTCTTATCCGTGGGCCTCCTAACTGTTCCTGGGGCAGTGACTGAGTCATCAGCATTGGCATTGGGAGCTGAGAACCATTTAGATAATGCTGAATAAAAAGTCACTTTTAGGACTCTAGGGGGAAACCAGCAGAAAGCTGTACCATCCCTAGGTTGTACTTCATGAATGGAAGGAAAGGACTCACCAGAGGCAGAAGCTGTGAGTTTACCTTTTACCACATGTTCTTTCTAAGCTTAAGTCAAGGTTCCCCAAGACTCTGTGTGTACGTGTGGAAGGGTGTTTCCCTTGTTTGGGGGTATGTTTGTGCCACCTCTTCTTCCTAAGTGACTTTGGAAAATCATCTTTTAATTCTGCTGATTAATTGTTATCAACTGGTAGTCAATGGGAGATGCACACTAGTGAGGACTGATGAGTAATAGAATTAGAGCAGCCATCCTTGATTATTCAGGATTGCCTCCCACCCCCCAACCCTGACAGGAACCACCAGGGACCCAGCCTACAAAGTACAAGAGCTGTAGTCAATCCAATACTGCCTGTGGCTAAGGAAGCCCCAAATTCTAGAGAACACCTCTCCCCAAGCCATGTTCAGAAACATAGAATATTAAAGCAGGTTGAGACCTTAGAGATCAGCTGGTTTGTCCTTCTGACTTTACAGATAACAGACTCAGAGTCACAGACTTGTTCAAGGTCAAATAGTAACCATATTTCCTGACTCTAGGAAATCCTATAAATCCTTCTAACTATACTACACTGACTTCCAGCTTCCAGGAAGCTTTCCATAGAAAACCATTTCCATACTCATCCTCCCTCCAGCCCCACATCCCTCATGCAAAGAGAAATCTCTGAATTTCAGAACTGGCGATTCAGAGACAAAGGAGATTTTATTAAGTTAGACTTAATGGGTACTTAGTACTTAGTGAGTACTGGGCTGGAATCCAGAAGATCTGGGGCCTGTGATTAAGGGGAGTCATTTTGCTTTGCTGGGCCTCAGGTTCCTCATTGGCAAAATGAGTGGCTTAGTCTCTCTGGTTCTTTCCAGGTCTGGATTCTATGGCTCTGTGATCTTAGTGGCAGTAAGACAGACAAAAGAGGTGGGAGAAGGAGACCACAGAGGAAACACTATACAAAGCTAGAAGCAGCCTCTTTAACGGAGAGTCCTCGGTTGCTATCAAGGGAAAGGGGGAATATTAAATGGGCACTCACCACAGTGGACCAATCTGTCTATATCACAGGAGGCTCCAGGGGTGTCCATACTCATGATGTCACCATAGCAGCCATGGTACAGCCGAGGCTGGGCGTGGGCATTCACAGGGGGAGGGTACGGATAGGTGCCCTCAGAAGTAACTAAAAAGCAAAAGGCTGTTTTAAACCAAGCCTGTGAGAAAACGTGATTGGGGTTGTCATTCTGAATACGATTAAACCTGTAGACTATGAATAGCGTGGGACCTTTTCTTTACCTCGCTAGGTATTTGTTCTTTCAATAATTCAAATACATATTGAACACCTACAGCATGCACACTAGGTATAGGAGAGGGAGATGCAAACACGGTGACAAGGCCCTGGCCCTCATGGCGATTATGTTCTAATGTGAAGGGGATGTCAAATGGTCTAAATTATGTGATACTGAGGGCAGTTTAAGGCAGCTAAGGAAGCATTCTGAGATAAAACTGAAAAGGTAGAAAGTTTGGAGCTGGTCTTTCAAGGCCCTCTGTTGGCGAAGGAGATCAAACTTAATTTGTTAGGCAGTTAGAGTGTTGGGCCTAGAGTCAGGAAGATCAGAGTTCAAATGCTGCCTCTAATACTTGCTAACTGTGACCTTGGGCAAGTCACTTAACTTCTTCCTCAGTTTCTTCAATTGTAAAGTGAGGACAATAAGAGTATCTACCTCATGAGATTATTGTGAGTGTCTAAGGAGAGAATACTTCTCTCTGGCTTGTAGCTGGCTTGTTCCCTCCCTGGTAGGCAGCGAGGAGCCTCTGAAGGTCTTTGAGCTGGAGAAGTGACGCTGTTGGAGATATTTGTTAGAAAGATTAATCAGGAAGCAATGTGTTGGAGAATGAAAAGCCTTGGAATGGGGGGAACAGCGTCCTCCGTGGCATCCCTGAAGCCACCAGCCAAACTTCCAAAAGGAGAACTTTAACTTATTATTTCAATAAAACCCTGTACTCTAAAATACATTAGTGATACTTAGCACTGCTTGAATTTATTAGTTCAAGAAAGTTCTGCTACTTTATCTCATGTCTTTAAAGGTTAAGGGCAATGCAGATTCAAGGTATTATTATTAATCATCATGATGAATAATTATATGTATCAGTCTATTTGTTCCAAAGAACCTCTCTTATGCTCAACCTATAATCTTCTGTCCCATGGAGGGAGTTATGACTGGGGCTTGAGGAGCAGCCAAGACTAAATATTTTTGCACCTAGGCAAGAATTAGAAATTGCACACACACACACACACACACACACACACACACACACACACACACACACACACCATGTGAGTGGAAACCCAAAGCTTTGAACCTTTCCGGTACTATCTGAATCTCAGTTTATCATGAAAAAATCCAATGGGCCAAGGATGGTGAGGTTTTCTGGCATCAAATATATGTGCACGGTAACTTACTTTTACATTAATATTTTCATGAAGAAAAATAATTTGTACTTTGGGAGTTACTGTTATACAATATGGTTTGGGGGGAAATAGTAAACAGCGTTCAAAGCACACACACACACACACACACACACACACACACACAACTCACCAATGAGGACAGCAAGGCCCAAAAAAGTGACAGGAACTAACATGCTGATGGATTATCTTGCAGGACCTAGAATGGTTTTTGAAGTAAAGTTGTTTAAATAGAAATTTCAGTAACGGAAATGTATTTTGAGTGAATGAAAAAGTCAATGTTGCTTATTTCGGTGCCTAAATCTTTAATGCAGAAAATTCCCAGGAGCAGTTGTGGGGCATGATATGATGGTTGTACTGAAATGGGTTTTAAGGCGCAGAGATCTAACCATCCTCAATGTGTGATTCCAGGCAGATTTGCAAAAACCAGGGCCCAGAAAAATGCAGCAGTTTTCTGCGGATTTGTTGCTGAGTCATTTTTGCTGTTGTATCCTACTCGTTGTGACCCCATTTGGGGTTTTCTTGGCAGAGATACTGGAGGGATTTGCCATTTCATTCTCCAGCTCATTTTACAGAGAAGGAAACTGAGGCAAATGGGCTTAAGTGATTTACCCAGGATCACGCAGCTTGTAAGTGTCTGAGGCCAGATTTGAACTCAGGAAGTCTTCCCGATTCTAAGCCCAGTGCTCATGGAAAAGCCAAGCTTAGAATCCAAGTTTTTTGCCATCTAGTCCAGTGTTTTTTTCCTACACCATTTTCATCCTTTTCCTCAGTGCAAACTTATTTTAATTCCATTTCATTCATTTTGCATCCACACATACATGTACACCCATGGGTAGTAGGCAGGTATGTAAACACAGTGCTTTCTTCTCTCCTTTTATATGGCAGTTCAATCTTAACAAATATTTCTTAAGCTTTAGGTGCAAGAATACGAAATGTGGCATATAGTCTGTAGAGATGGACTTGGAGTCAGGAGGACCTGGGTTTTACATATGCTGACCAGGCTGGATGACCCTGGGAAAGTGACTTAACCTCTCAGTGCCCCCAGGCCACTCACTAAGACTGTAAGTTTCATCAATGGAGGGAATTTCCCCACACTGATGAAAGGTCCTAGGTCCTAGGTCCAGGCCCCCAACTCTCCCCCGACCCTCTGCCAAAAAAGCAATCTACAATTATTTAGAAATGAAAAAGGGAAAACTTCGAATGGCCCAGGATTGTACTGAATGTAGTCACCAAGCTAGGCTTAGTTCCCTCATGATTTCTTGTCCCCACTCAGAATAGCAGCATTTAACGCAGTAGGGTAGTGACCATATTGGGACCATAGTGTTCCATTTGGTGTTGCCTGGAGTCTGTAGCTGTATCAGGAGCCCCATTAATAGAAAAATAATCTGCATATGACCTTGATTTAAATGATCTAAGACAGAAGAGATGCTTTCCCTCCCTTCCTCCCGACTAACCTGTTTGAGTCTTTAAAGAGAGAACTCTTCCCTTCCTTCTTTAAGATTTTCAAAACACACGTTTCCACTTGCTTGGGATACGTCAGAGCCGGACGGAGCAGTTTTCTTCAGTGCCCTCCACCTCTGCCTCTGTCCCACAACACAAATTCAGCAGCAGGATCCTCCTTGAGTCAACAGTTGGTTTTCCATTATACACAAACCTGAAGCCTGCTCCTATGGAATATTTCAAAACTGACATAAGGGACTCATGTGTCTCCAAGTTACCCTTGTCCTGAAATACCCACCTCCTGAAGGAGCTTTATATATGACTTGAACCCTTCTGTATTAATTTGATGACCTCATTAGGCCTGATTTTTATGAGGCTTTGAACTTTGGTAGCCCCTTTAATAGAAGGATATAAAAGAGTTTTCTAAACTTCAATTAATTAATTACTGTAATAACTCCCCTGGAGGAGGAGACACTGGAGGGCCTTTATTTGTTGGCTTCTTTGGGAATTTCTAATATTGTGATCACAGGTATCTCCTAACTCTGCGTCCAAGAAACTAAAAATAAACAAATAAACAGAAAATGCTTGGATTAGTAGCCTAGAAATAGGACAAGCAGAATTCCATCTTCTTTGTTCTCCATTATTAACAAGTCACATCATGGGCATACACGCACTTACTGACGACTTGTTCTGTGAGAGAATTATATGGCTGGCCACTAAGAAGAGCACTTTTCTGGGCTCCCAGACTACTGGGCTAGAGAGAGACGGTTGGAATGAGTCTGGGAACAGAGACACGATTCTCTCTTCTCTGTTGATGAATGGGATAATAGAAATTAAGCTGCAGGCAGCTCCAAATAGAAGAGACAGAAGATTTTGAGCAAGAAGAGACCTTAGAAGCCATCAAGTCTGATGGCTTCATTTTACAGACAAGGAAAGTATGGGACAGAGGTTAAATGATTTGCCCAGGTTTAGACAGCTAGCAAATGTCAAGGATCAGGGTTAAAGTCAGGTCTTTCCCGATTCCCAAGTCCACTGTTCTGTATACTAATTGCACACTTCCTCTTACCATTGGCAGAAAAAGAACAGCTTGCTCAAGATAGGAGAGACATCAGATAAGGGGGTATACTAATCCCTACCAGGGGTCAGGGAAGATTCTGAACCTCAACACAATTCCCCAGTATACCTACTTACCCACTAAGTGAAGAATAAAGGGCAAAGGGTGAGGCAGGAAAGACAAATACACTGAGTCTAAAAAGGACCCCAGACTGCCAAATCAAAGGAAAATACAGCTCCTGGAAGGCTCTAAACGCATCAGACTGACTTAAGAATTGCTGTTTCCCCTAATTCATTGTTGGTGGCATTGTGAACTGATCCAACCATTCTGGAGAGCAATTTGGAACTATGCTCAAAGTGCTATAAAAATGTGCATGTCCTTTGACCCAGAAATGCCACTTTTAGAGTTGTGACCCAGAGAGATCGTAAAAATGGGAAAAGGACCCACATGTACAAAAATATTCACAGCAGCTCTTTTTGTGGTGGGCAAGAACTGGAAATTGAGGACATATCCATCCATTGGGAAATGGCTAAACAAGTTGTAGTATATGAATGTAATGGAGTACTATTGTGCTATGAGAAATGATGAGCAGGAAAACTTCAGAAAAACCTGGAAAGACGTATATGAACTGATGATGCTGAGTGAAGCGAAGAGAACCAGGAAAACACAGCACACAGTAACAGCCATGTTGTGCCATGACTGACTTTGATGAGCTTAGCTCTTCCCAGCAATGCAAGGACCCAGGACAACTCCAAAAGACTCATGATGGGAAATGCCATCCATATCCAGAGGAAGAAATGTGGAGTCTGAATGCAGATGAAGCATTCTATTTGCTTTCTTTTTTTGTTTTGTTTTTTCTTTCCCATGGTTTCTCCAATTCGTTCTAATTCTTCTATACAACATGACTAACATCAAAATATGTTTAATAAGAATATATATGTAAGATCAGCTAGGTGGTACCTTCCACCTGGCCCTGGAATCAAGAGGACCTGAATTCAAATCTAGCCTCAGACACTTAATACTTACTAGCTGTGTGATCTTGGACAAGTCACTTAACCCCAATTGCCCTGCCTTCCCCCTCCAAAAAAAAGACAAAAAAAAAAGAATATATGTAGAGCCTATATTGGATTATATGCCTTCTTGGGGAGGGGGGAGGGAGAGAGGCAGGACAAATAATTATAAATAAACAAATAAAAATAAATAAATTTGTTTATTAAAAAAAAAGGGGGGGGCAGCTAGGTGGCGCAGTGAATAGAGCACCGGCCCTGGAGTCAGGAGTACCTGAGTTCAAATGCAGCCTCAGACACTTAACACAAAAAACTAGCCGTGTGACCTTGGGCAAGTCACTTAACCCCAACTGCCCTCCAAAAAGAAAAAAAAAAAAGAAAGAATTGCTGTTCCCAACATTGGCTTATGTTCTAGTTCTGACTAGAAGTGAATCTACATGATGAAGAGCTGTGACTCTAAGACCCTGGTTGTCTTCCCTTTCCTCCCCTCCCATCACCTAAATCTGTTTCTTACAGTGGGTGGGGATAGTCCTAGTCAATCAGAAGGTTCCCAAGGTGACTACCAGAGAAGTGATTCATGTGATCCTGTGGCTCTCTAGGACTGTGGTATATGTTAACACATAAGGGACACACGTCTCCCTCATGCCCTTCCACCATCACCACTGCCACAGTGATTGTCACCACCAGCGACAATTGAAGCTACTCATTAATCAGGATTTTATACCACTCAGAGCTGGGAGGGAACTCATGAATCTAGGCCACAGGTTCCCAAACTTATGTGGTCTACCTCCCCCTTAAAAAAAAAAATTACTCAGTGTCCCTCCAGAAATCTACTTTCTTTAACCTTTTAACATTAAAAAAATGCATCATTTTAAAAAAATAAATTTTTAAATGACATCTTAAATTTAATAATTTATTGTAAATTTGTGGGTTTTTTCCTGCATTGAAATTTTGATGACACAATGTTGTATCATGTAACTGTGTAATATTGTATTGTAAACAAGTTATTGCACTCACATATTCCTGCTGATGCATGCTGGACTTCTAAAAATGCATGACATGCTCACTTGCCAACACTTGCTTGTTAAGACCTGTCAGAGGACCTGACTCGCTGATTGTCTGTAACTTGTTTTTTGTGTATTTATTTGGAAAATAACGTAATCACTATGACTTTAACTGTGTTAAACAACAGATGAATCATGTGCAAATAGTTTTTCAAAATTGTCTTCTCTTTCCTTCATTTCTTATGCTTCCACCACCCCCTTATTTATTAAATGGTCCCAAATTATACCCAAGGCTACTACCTCCCCCCTGGATCGTTCCAGCTCCCCCTAGGGGGCAGTATCACCCACTTTGGGAACCTATGATTCTAGGACTAGGTCAACACCTTCATTTTGCAGATGAAGAAACTCTGGGAAGCCCAGAAAGGGGAAATGATTTGTCTGAGGCCACAGTAAGTAGCAGAGCCAAGGTTCAAATTCTCAGCTCCAAAGCCAGTGTTCTTTCTACTACAACACACTGCCTTCAACTCCAATCACATAGGATGTGACAAGCTGAGAAACAGCCCACAAATCAGTATGGGATCTGTTTCCAATGGCTTGTTCATTTGACTGTAGTACTGTGCTCTGCGTGTCCAAGCCCAATTAAAAACAATGTTTTTACCCCAAACAAACAAAGTTCTTCACCCCGGTTAAGAACAGGGATTCTTTTAAATTTAATTTAATTTTTTATTTTTAACTTAACAATCACCAAATTAAATGAGCATTTCCATTGTAGAACAGGAGAGAATTCTACTTGAAGGTATGAATCTCTACTGCAGAGAGGTTGCTTTTCCTCTTAAGTATATAATAAATTCAAACTGTAACTTTAAAAGCTATCCTGATTATTTGGGATTCCTTCTGGCTTTCTGCTTTATTCTCCTTTAGAGGCAGGGTATATGTATATGTATATATGTATATATGTATATGTAAGAGGCTAGCCCATCTGACCTCTCCCTCCAATTATCTCCCCTTCAATGGAAAAAAAAAGAAAAACAAACCCTTGAAACAAATGTACATAGTTAAGCAAAACAAATCTGTGCATTTGGTCATATCTGAAAATAAATGTCTCATTCTGCACCTTAAGTCCATCACCTGTCTATCATGAGGTGGGAAGCATGGATTCTGGAGTTGTAGTTGGTTATTTCACTGATCACAGTTCTTATGTCTTTTAAGTTGTTTTTCTTTACAGTGATGTTGTTATTGTAGTGTGTGTGTGTGTGTGTGTGTGTGTGTGTGTGTCTAAATTGGTTGGTTATTGTCCTTTATTCTCAAAGAAGACCAAAATGACATCACTATGCTAGAGCCAAGTTTCAGTGTGTCAGACTGTGGCTTATCAGACCTGTATGAGCTTGGAATAATCTACCGCAGGTTGGCACAGATAGTCCATGTGAACGTTTGGATGCTCTAAATGTGCACATCCTGCATTTCCTTTGAGCTACTTCAGTTCTGCTCATAGATCACAGAGCCTTCTCTGATGTGGGCACAGCATGCTGAAGGGTCTTATGCCAGTGTCTCCCATGTCACACAACCAATCCCAAAGTTCTTGAGAGTGTCCTTGTATCGCTTCTTCTGATCACCGTGTGAACACTTACCCTGTGTGAGTTCTCGACAAATAGTCTTTTTGGCAAGTGTACGTTTTGCATTCGAACAATGTGGTCGGCTCATCAGAGTTGTGCTCTCTGAAGCAGAGTTTGATGCTTGGCAGTTTAGTTTGGGTAAGGACCTCAGTGTCTGGTTCCTTATCCTGCCAGGTGATCTTCAGAATCTTCCTAAGACAATTCAAAGGGAAGATATTCAGTTTCCTGGCATGACGCTGGTAAACTGTCCAGGTTTCCCAGGCATACAGCAATGAGGTCAGCACCATGGCTCTGTAGACCTTCAGTTTGGTAGTCAGTCTAATACCTCTTCTCTCCCATACTTTCCTCCAAGAAACCCCAAGCTAGCTCTGGCAATGTAGGATGTGTTCAGGGAGGACTGGTACCTCTGGTGTGATGGCTGCTTTTTACCTTTGACGTTCACCTATTCCATGCATTTCTCACCTGTAGCTCCAAGAAGTATGCACAGCAGCCACACCCCAGTAAACCATTTGGGCAGATACGCTAAACCCACTGAGGGTAACCAAGGAGTCTCAAACCCATTGATGTCTAAATATAATCATATACACAAAGATGAACTCATGAGTGGCATGGATAGATATGATCTGAGATCTGGCCCACTTCTGTGGAAAGGATGAGGACCCTACATCTCCAATGACAGTAGCACAACAAGGGGAAGGGATCAGGAAAGACCCAGGACCACTGAAGTTGGGCAGTTTCTAATCCCTCCTATCTCCAAGAGGGGTATTAAACTTAAATAGGTTTTGTAAGGCTCAGTTTCCTCATCTGTCTAATGGGGAGGATGATAACATCTCACAAGGTTGGTGTTAGCATGAAATGAGTAATGCAAAAGTGCTTTGTAAACCTTAGGGTTGATGGATGAATGGTAGCTATTTCTCTATGTGGTGATTTCTAGTCATACCTTAGTTTTCTTATGGATCCACTTGTCAATTTGAGCTTATTCCTTACGGCGCAGTTATTTATTTTTCTTTTACCACCAAGTAGTCCATGTTCACCCCGTTGGTAATGGCACTCTACTGAGAAGAATTTTTGGAGAAGTGTTAATGACTTTCTAGTCTCCATCTCCATATCTCTCTGGGTGGCCATACCAGTTTTCTTTCCAGGCCAGTGTGGATTATTATGAATTTTCTAAATCAGAATAAACTCTTTTTTTTTTTACAGCACTTTACTTTTGACATAGAATAAACACAAACAAAAAACAGTATGTAATGAACCACCTATTGCTCAGCTGTACTCCTCTGCCCCTATATTCTCTCCCAGACCTAGGAAGCCCCTAGATAGTACATAAGGGGATTGGAACCCAAGTGTGCTAGGAAGTACACTTTATAAATGACTTTATATATTTTTTTCTTCTTTTTAAAAAAAATATTTATTTTTAGTTTACAACATTCAGTTCCACAAACTTTGGGGTTTTAAATTTCCCCCTCTCTCCCCAAGATGGTGTGCAATCTGATATAAGCCTACATATACATTCTGATTAAACATATTTTCATATCACTCATGTTGTATTGAAAAATTAGAACAAATGGGAGGAACCATGAAATAAAAAACAAAGCAAAACAAAACCAAGCCAAAAAAGAGAACAAATAGTATGCTTCAATCTGCATTCAGACTCCATATTTCTTCCTCTGGATGTGGATGGCATTTTCTGTCATGAGTCTTTTGGAGTTGTCCTAGGTCCTTGCATTGCTGAGAAGAGCTAAGTCTATCAAAGTCAGTCATTGCACACTGTGGCTGTTACTGTGTACAATGTTCTCATGGTTCTGTTCACTTCACTCAGCATCAGTTCATATCAGTCTTTCCAGGTCTTTCTGAAGTCTTCCTGTTCATCATTTCTTACAGCACAATAGTATTCCATTATATTCATATACCATTACTTGTTTAGTCATTCCCCAATAGAAGGGCATTTCCTCAATTTTCAATTCTTTGCCACCACAAAAAGAGCTGCTATAAATATTTTTGTACATGTGGGTCCTTTTCCCATTTTTGTGATCTCTTTGGGATACAGCCCTAGAAGTGGTACTGCTGGGTCAAAGGGTGTGCACTAAATGACTTTATATATAAAAAACAAGGACACTTGAAGACAAATTATCTAAAGAATATTCTCCAATTTCCATAATTAGATCCAGTGAGGGTGAATTTGATCCTTTGTAGTGTGTGTTGTTATGCCTGATAGTAAACATTGTAGAAAAACAATATCATTTAGCAATGCAGTCTGCCAAAATACTGAAGCAATAGGGGTGGGGTACAGATTGTTTCATTATTCAAATGAAGCCACTGCTCCGCTATTGAAATTATTTGTCTCAAATAGTCGCATAGTCTCCACACAAGATGCCAGGCACTCAGAGGGACACCACTCGTCTCTCTCACCCTCTCAGCACCTTTTCTTGCTTCCTCTTATGGTTTGTCTTCATGTATTAGAACGTAAAATCTTGTAGAGGAGGGGCCCTGATATTTCCTTGGTTTTGTATTCCCAGCACTTAGCACAGAACCTGACACAGAATAAGTACTTGATCAATGCTTTATCATCTAATCCATCCATCCACTTCCTTCCTTCCTTCCTTCCTTCCTTCCTTCCTTCCTTCCTTCCTTCCTTCCTTCCTTCCTTCCTTCTTTCCTTCCTTCCTTCCTTTCTTTCTTTCTTTCTTCCTTTCTTTCTTTCTTTCTTTCTTTCTTTCTTCCTTTCTTTCTTCCCATCTCTCTATCTATCCATCTATCTGTCTGTCTGTCTCTGTCAATTATCCATCATCACATTGCCATGATTTCCATGTGAGGATTTATAGTTATAGGACAAATGATTATCAAAGCTGGAAAAGACCCTCAGGATCATCCAATCAAACCCTCTCATCATCCAGATGAGTAATCTGAAGTCCATAGGGGTCAAAGACCTTGCCCTAGGTCAAATAACTAGTTCATGACGGAGTCAGGACTAATACTCAGCTCTCCTCATTCCCAAGCCAATGCTATTTATCATGCCCCATGCAGAAGGAAATGGCTACATTCATTTTCCTCTGATGATCACATAACTGAAACAGGAGCTTTCCTCAAGAATGATGAATTGTATGCATATATGCATATAAATATATGTAAGTACATGAAGATAAATAAATATAGATATACTCTCATATTTCTTTCTTTGCTAATTTTCATCTTCAGGCTAATTGCTAGGGATAGAAATATTTCGTGACTTTTTCACAGGATTGAAAATTATTCTGTATTCTTGAATCCCTGAGTTCTCTATTGTCTTGGGCAGTACTGGGGTGAGGGGCTAGATGGTGTGTTTTTCCTTTTTCCCACCAATAATCTGCATGTGAGTTTGGAGTAGGCAGAAAAACCAAAGTACTGCCTTTCATTTATGGACCCACCAGCAGTGGGATATTGATTTCAAGACAGTCACCTTGTACTGGGGAACCTGTGGCAAAGGGTCCATTCAGGTAGTTTACAAGCTTTTAATAAGTGCCTACAGGTACTCTGCTAAGTACTAGACATACAAAGGTAAATACAAAGGCAAAGATAGTCCCTGATAGTCTCAAGGAGCTCACAATCTAATGAAGACACCTATATACAAACAAGATAGATACAGAATAAATTGAAACTGAGCAACAGAGGGAAGATGCTAGCATTAAGGGGGATCAGGAAAGGCTTCTCTAAGAAGGTGAGATTTTAGCTGGGATTTGAAGGAAGCCAGGGAAGACAGGAGGTAGTGACTGAGGTGGGGGAGAGCACTCCAAACATAGACATCTAGTGAACGTGCATAAAGTTAGGAGATGGAGTATCCGGTTTGGGAACAGCAAGGAGGCCAGTATCCCCCAATGACAGAGTATGTGGGGTGTCCTGAAAATGTAGGCAAGGGTCAGGCAGGAGTGTGCCGAAACTGGCTCATCCTGACCTGCAAGTTGCAAGCATTTATATTTTGTACAAATCAAGATCTGGTTTATTGTTTGATTGTCTAGGCTTGAGAAAGCAGAGAAGAAAATGTTAATAATGCTGATTGATGTTCTTCTCATGTTTTATTTTTGAAAGCCAGTTCTTAAATTTACCAGTGTATCCCTGGGGCTAAGTTATGAAGGGCTTTGAATACCAAATAAAAGATTTTATATTTGATCTTGGAGGTGGTAAGGAGCCACAGGAGTTTATTAGATAGGGAGTAATATGATCCAATCTACATTTGAGGAAGGTTGCTTTGACAACTGAATTGGAGGATGGACTGGAATGGGAAGAGACTTTGAGTAGGGAGACCGACCAAAAGGCTACTACACAATGGCCCAGGCACAAGGTGATGAGAGCCTAGGGTGAAGGCAGTATTAGAGGAAAGAAGGGACGTATGTGAAAGATGTTATGAAGGTAAAATCCACAGGACTTGACAACAACGTGGATGGGGGTGGAACGGTGAGGCAGAGTGAGGAGTCAAGGGTGATATTTAGATTGCAAGCCTGGGCACCTGGAAGGATAGTGGTATCCTCGATAACAACAGGGGAGTTCAGAAGAGGGAAGGCTTAGGGGCAAAGATTATGAGTTCAGCTGTGGGCATGTTAAGATTCTACAGGACATCCAGTGCGAAATTTCCAAAAGGCATTCAGAGACAAGCAGAAAAATTAGGTCTGGGTTAAGTCGATTTGAGAAGAACCCAAGGGATTTGATGAGACTAACAAGTGAAAGAGTACAGAGGGAGAAAACAAGTGCCAGGACAGAGCCCTGTGCTCTCACAGTTAAATGGTGTGACCTGGATGGAGACCCAGCAAAGAAGACTGAGAAGGAGCCATCAGATAGTCAGGAGGAAAACCAAGACTTGAGAGCAATCAAGGTCCAGAGAACAGAGAGAATACAGGAAAAGAAGGTGATCAGCAGTGTCAAAAGCTGCAGAAAGGTCAACAATGATGAGGATTAAGAAACAATCATCAGTAACTTTGGAGAAAGCCGTTTTACCTGAATAATGAGGTCAGAAGCCAGACTGCAGAGAGTTAAGGAGAGAATGAATGGAAGGGAAGTAGAGGCGTCAATTGTATACAACAACCTCAAGGAGGAGAAGGAGGAGATAGAGTTAGCAGGGATGCATGGATAATGGATAATGGATAATGTTTTGTTTTGTTTTCTAGAATGGGCAAGACATGGTTATATTTGTAGACAGAAGGAAGCAGCCTCTGACAGAGAGATGGAGAGTCTGAAGATGAGTGAGAGAGTGGGGCTGTTAGAGGGGGCAATCTGCTGGGGCAAATGGGAGAGGATGGGATCCCTTGGACATAGAGAGGGGTTTACCTTGACAAGGAGAAGGGCCACCTTTTTGTATGAGACGTGGTAAAGGAAGAGATGGTGGCAGAAGACAGCTGAGTTCATATTAATTTTGATCAGCAACTGTAATTTTTTTTTTCCTCATCTGTAAAATGAGAGTCTTAGCCCAGTGGAACTCGATAGTTCCTTCAAACACCAGGTTAAATTTTCTGATTTTTAACATAAAAAATCTCAAAGTTGGAAGGGACAATTGAGGTAATTTCATTTTACTCCCCCTCAGACACTATCCTGTACCATCTCATTGCACTGACCTTCCTGGTCCTTGAACATGACATTGTGTCTTAAGATGCATGACTCTGAGTCTGCAAGGACTGTCCCTTATACTTTGATTGTCCTTTTTTACCCATCTCTCTTAATTTCCTGCCTGCCTTCCAGACTCAGCTCAAATCCCACCTTCTGTAGGAGACCTTTCTGGGTCCTTCCCAGTTGCTAGAACCTTCTCCTCTGAGATGACCTTCTGTCTACTTTGTATAAATCACACACATACCTAGTTATTTACATGTGGTCTTCACCATTAGAAGGTGAGCTTCTTGTGGACAGAGACCTTTATTTGTACTCCTTATTATTTAGTCCAGTGCCTTGTAGAAGAATAAATACTTGTTGATTGACTGATTTAGTAAATCTTCTTCTTGAGGGGAGCTGTTGAAGCATGTTTTGGGGCAGCTATGTGGTGCCGTAGTCCATAGAGCACTGGACCTGCAGTCAGGAACATTCATCTTCCTGAGATCAAATCTGACCTCAGGCACTTAGTAGCCATGAGGCCCTGCTGAGGAATGATTTATTGGACCCCCATTTTATTCCAGTCAGTATTAATCAGTTCAGGGTGATTCCACAGGAGTAATGATTGTTAGCAATTATTAGTGATATACTTGTCTAGTAATATACATTCAAATACTTTAAACTAATATTAGTATAAAGAATTACATCTTAATACACATTTTACATATGTTGTATCTAGGGACAATTAGATAAGATAGATTCTTTCTTATAACAGACCCCAAACTTTAAGCTAAAAGCTGTAAGTTCACTGTTCAATAGCTTGTTTTAAAGGTTCGCTTGCCTAGCCACAAAAATGCTGACTAGAGAACCTCCTTGAGTGAGGTGGCCAAGCCCAGAGTTGGTGGGATGTCTTAATGTCACATGGAAAGTCCCCTAACTTATTTTTGTACTTCCAGACCATCCTCTCTTGCCCAGCATGAGGAGGGGACCATTTTGTGACCACTTATTTAGTGGAAATGAATTTCTGATCCTCCTGGGAGGAGGGGTCAAAATCAAGGTCTATCATCCAATGAAACTCTAGGAATCAATAAAACTAAGGGCATGGAGTAAGGGGGCATATTAGATCACGAGGAAGATCTGAGGTCCACTTCATTAGAAGGGGGCATGGACCCTTTAATAAAGTGCGATTAGTTTGAAGCTCTGCCTCAGTTTCTTTTATTGTAGAATTGGGCAATTTTGGACTCCACACTGAGCGAGTCACTTAACACCATTTACCTCAATTCCTCATCTGTAAAATGAGTTGGAAGAGAAATGGCAAACCCCTCCAGTATCTTTGTCAAGAAAACCCCAGATGGGGTCATGAAGAGTTGGACACAACTAAAAGACAACTGAAAACAAAATTCAAGCATGTTTGTGGGTCAGTCCTTTCAATTCAATGACTCCTTGATTCCCATGCCTCCTAGAAAGGACTGGCTTTGCGGACTTTGTAATTAATAACTAGAGGAGCTAAATTAGGATCACCTGAGCCAAGGAGTCTAAGGTGGTAAACAGCAATTAAGAAGAGACCAACAAGGAGGAGTCCTATATTAAATATTAGATTTCCCTCATATAACTTTTATCCATTGATGTCAATGACTAGAACAGTTATCCCATAATCCATTTTCTTGGAACTCTTTGGAATATTTAAGATAATCTTCAGGAGGAGCCAAGTGTTTGAGAATGCCTCAGTAGTGTCTCCCCTCTTGGTTCCTTTGGGGAAACTTCCATGTTGAGGGAGTCCTGAGGAGAACAGCAACACTGCAGTTTCTCCAGGGAAAATTGATGAAAGGACTGAGCAAGTCATTACAAGTTATCAACAACAGAGAGCAGCGTTGTATCAATTCTTTCTTTTTGCCTCAGGAAAAAGCTTGCTAATAAAGGTGACTCTTATGCAGAACAAGTGACAGAGCCAGGAAATATTCTATAGCTCAATTTGATTCTGATGTATTCATCTTGGTCTGATTTTCTTAACTCCACCTAGTTTCAGAAGCCCTTATCTGAAATACTCCTTTAGGAGTATACAGTTTTAGCTATAAGTAGTGGGAAAATATACAGTAAATTGGTTCTCTCTCTCTCTCATCTTCCTTTCTCTTTTCTTTTCCTTTCCTTTCCTTTCCTTTCCTTTCCTTTCCTTTCCTCTCCTCTCCTCTCCTCTCCTCTCCTCTCCTCTCCTCTCCTCTCATTGCTTCTTTCCTTCCTTCCTTCCTTCCTTCCTTCCTTCCTTCCTTCCTTCCTTCCTTCCTTCCTTCCTTCCTTCCTTCCTCCCTTCCTTCCTTCCATCCTCCCTCCTTCCCTTCCTTCCTTCTTTTCTCCCTCTCTTCCCTTGTGTTCTTTCATCCTTTTCTTCTTTCTTTCTTTTCTCTTTGTCTAATCTTTACTTGAACATGAATCTCTTCAACATTTTCAGCAAGTGTTTATCTACCCTCTATTTTAATATCTACAGTATGTGTGTCTGGGGTGGTGGTGGTAATAAATGGGCTGCCTCCCAACACAGCCCATTCCACTTTTAGATAGCACTCATTGTTAGGTAGGATTTTTGGTTTTTATTTGTTCGTGTTTGCATTGAGACAAAATCTGCCTCTCTGCAGCTCTTATTCTTTGCTTGGTTTCCTTCCTTTTAGACTAAGGAAAGCAAGCCTAGTTCTTGTTCCATATGTTAATTCTTCAAATACTTTAAGACTCATGTCGCCCACTAAGTTTTGTCGTCTCTAGATTAAGTATCTCCAGTTACTTCAACTAATTCTCATGTGTAATGAACTTGAGAGCCCTCGCCGTCTTGATTGTCCAGCTTGTAGCATTCTCCAGTTTTTCTATGTCTTTCCTAAAATGTGGTACCCAGAACTGACCATAATCCTTCTAATGTGATCTGCCCAAAGGGGAGTACAATAGTACTATAACTTCCCTAGTCCTAGACTTTCTTTTTCTTAATGCAGACTAAGATCAGATTCACTTTCTTGAATATCAATAATGTTATTGATTCATTCTAAGTTCCCAGTCCCCTAAAACCTCCTGACCTTTTGCAGTTAATTTTCTGTTTGCTTATACTTCCTTTATTTTATACTTGTGAAGTTATTATGTGAACTTGTATAAATCTTTATGTTTATCTATGTAAAATTCCTTAGATTCAGCCCATTGTTCTAGCTTGTCAAAATCTTTTTTTTCTTGAATCCATATACTGTCCATTTTAGCTCTCCCTCCTAGCTTTGCATCATCTGTGAATCATCTGCACGTCATCCATGTCTTTGTTGAAGGCAATGACAAAAAATGTTATCTAGCAAAAAGCCTGGCAGAGATTACTGGGACATTCTACTAAAGATCTAAGTTGAGTGGAAATATTAATAACTTCTCTTTAGGTCTTGTTTTTATTTTTTTCCTTACTTATTTTAGTGTTTTATGTTTCCCTAGTTACATGTAAAAACAATTTTTAACATTCATTTTTAAGACTTTGAGTTCCAAATTCTCTCCTTTCTTCCCTCCCCATCCTCACCCCCCACTGAAAAGGCAAGCAAATTGATATAGGTCATACACGTGTAGTCATGCCCAACATTTCCACATTATTCATGTTATGGAAGAAAATATAGACCAAAAAAACCCTCAAGAAAAATAAAGTGAAAGAAAGTATGCTTTGTTCTATATTCAGATACCATAGGATCTTTGGAGATGGATAGCTTTTTCCATGAGAAATCCTTCAGAGTTGTCTTGGATCGTTGTATTGCTAAGAATAACTAAGTCATTCCCAGCTGATCATCTTACAATATTGCTGTTGCTTTGTACACAGTACATTTCACTTTGCAGTGGCTCATATAAGTCCAGGTTTTTCTGAGAGCATCCTGCCCATCATTTCTTATAGCACAATAGTATTCCATCATAATCACATAACAATTTGTTTAGCCATTTCCCAATTGATGGGCATCCCTCAGTTTCCACTTCTTAGCCACCAGAAAAAAAGCTGTTATAAATATTTTTGTATATTTAGGTCTTTTTCTTTAAATTACTTTTGGGTTACAGACCTAGTGGGATTGCTAGGTCCAAAGGCTATGCATGGTCTTATAGCCCTTTGGGCATAGTTCCAAATTACTCTACAGAATGGTTGAATCAGGGGCAGCTAGGAGACACAGTGAATAGAGTACTGGCCCTGGAGCCAGGAGTTCAAATTTGACCTCAGACATGTGACACTTACTAGCTGTGTGACCTTGGGCAAGTCACTTAACCCCAATTTCCTTGCTTTCCCCCACCTCCAAAAAAAGAAATAAATAAGAATGGTTGAAACCATTCACAATTCCACCAACCAATATGTTGTCCAAATGTCCAAAACATTAATGTCTTATTTTTCTCATATCCTCTCCAATATTTGTCATTTACCTTTTCTATCCTATTAGCCAATCTAATGGGTATGAGGTAGTACCTTAGAATTGTTTTAATTTTCATTTTTTCAATCAATAGTGAGTTAGAACATTTTTATATGGCTGTAGATTGCTTTGATTATTTCATCTGAAAACTTCATATCTTTTGATCATTTATCAGTTGGGGGAATGGCTCTTATTTTTATAAATTTGACTCCGTTCTCTGTATGTTTGAGAAACGAAGCCTTCATCAGAGAAATCTGCTTCAGAAATTTTTGAATGGTTACTATTGCTAACTGTATTTCCCTCCATCCTACTCCCCCACCCCATTTATTCTATTCTCTCTCTCCTTTCACTCTGTTCCTCCTCAAAAGTGTTTTACTTCTGACTACCCCTTCCCCTAATCTGCTCTCCCTTCTATCACTGTCTTTCTCTCCCCTCTCCCTTGGTCTTATCCTCTTCCCCTCCTACTTACCTGTAGAGTAGGATACATTTCTATGCCCAGTTGAGTTTGTATGTTATTTCCCACTTTGAACCAATACACTCACTCCCCTTCACCTCCCCCCCTTTACCTCCACTATAAAAGCTTTTTCTTGTCTCCTTTATATGAGATTATTTACTCCATTCTACCTATCCCTTTCCCTTCTCCCAGCACCTTAAATTTTATTTTTTTTGAGATATCATCCCTTCATATTCAATTCATGCCTGTGCCCTCTGTCTAAACACACACACACACACACACACACACAGACACACACACACACACACACACACACACACACACACACCTTCTTAGGAGTTACAAGTATCATCTTCCCATGTCGGAATGTAAACAGTTTAGCCTTAGTAAGCCCCTTATGAGTTTCCTTTCCTGTTTACCTTTCTGTGCTTCTCTTGAATCTTGTATTTGAAAGTCAGATTTTCTTTTTAGCTCTGGTCTTTTCATCAGGAATGCCTGAAAGTCTTCCATCTCATTGAATATTTATTTTTTCCCTTGAAGGTACATACTCAGTTTTGCTGCATAGGTGATTCTTGATTGTGATCCTAGCTCCTTTGCCCTCTGGAATGTCATATTCTAAGCCCTCTGATGCTTTCATGTAGAGGCAGCTAAATCTTGTGTTATCCTGAGTGTTGCTTGACTATACTTGAATTATTTCTTTCTGGCTGCCTGCAATATTTTCTCTTTGACCTGGTAACTCTGGAATTTGGCTATAATTTTCCTGGCAGTTTTCATTTTGGGATCTCTTTCAGGAGGTGATTGGTGATTTCTTTTAATTTCTATTGTATTCTCTGGTTCTAGAATATTGGGACAGGTTTTTTTTTGGATAATTTATTGAAAGATGATGTGTAGGCTCTTTTTATTTTTTATCATGGCTTTCAGTTATTTCAATATTTTTAAAATTACTTCTCCTGGATCTATTTTCCAGGTCAGTTGTTTTTCCAGTGACATATTTCACATTGTCTTCTATTTTTTCATTCTTTTGGTTTTGTTGTTTCTTCATTTCTCATTAAGTCATTACCTTTCATTTGCTCAATTCTCATTTTTTAAAGAATTATTTTCTTCAATGAACTTTTGGATCTTCTTTTCCATTTGGCCAATTTTACATTTCCACCCCCCGAATTATTTATTTATTTATTTTTGGTTTGCAACATTTATTTCCACAAGATTTTGAGTTCTAAATTTTTTCCCTATCTCTCTCCTACCTCCCACTCGAAGATGGCATGCATAATGATTATTCCTTCTCCAGTCTGCCCATTCATAAGTTCCCCCTATCCCTCCCCACTGATTTTTGCCATCTAAGATATTAACTATTCTCCCATCTTTTGAGTGAATCTGCCTAATATATCAGTAATCTCTTGCTGAGTAATATCCTCAATTATCTCCCTGAACTAACTCTGTTTGGCCCTGAGGTTCTCCTGCTTTCTTCTTAGTATGGGGCAAACTTCTGCCCTCGTAAAAGCCTCCTTATATTGTTTTATTCGCCACCTCTGCACTCTCCTGGCAGTAGTCATTGTGGCAACCAGGTTTGGCCTGAGCTACGTGCACATTCCTCTGGTTAGTTTTTCACTTTTTCTTCATTAAATTCACAATTTTTTTCTTCTACCACTTGAGATACTCCAGCTTACTCTTCTAAAGGAGAGACTGAACATTGTAACACAGCCTTTTCATCTGAATTTTCTCTTCCAACAGTTTGTCTCTGCTCTTACATATAATATGATAACTTGTTAATATGATAGCCTCTTCTATACACCCCTTCCAGTTCTCTCCCTGGTTTTACTGGCATTCTTTGTAAACATTTTTCCAAACCTCTAGGTTCTCCCTTCTGTAACCTCAGTTCCCAGTTTTCACAGAGCCCTATACTTTTAGGCCACTCCCTTGCTCGGGAGGAATAAGGTAAATCCTCCCATCCTGGGATATTCATTTCTTCTTCTAAATCCCTTCTGCCTCCAAATAGAGGCCCAATATTTCACAATCCCATCCTCATCACCGAAGGTAGCACCAACATGATATTCACAGCACTGATGGTGACTGTAAATATGTCAACACAGTTCTCAACTGCAAAATATAACAGACTTTCCATATAGAAGACAGAAGCAAAACATTTATTCAGACACCAGAAAATCAAATCCCAGCACCAGGAACTGAATCCATCATGGCAACATAGAAGTTAATATGCCACAACACAACAGAGAGCCAGACCATCCTTTAGCCTTCCCACAAACCAACACTCACAAGCCTAGCTGTCTGCTTGCTTGCCATCCTCTCTCTCCCACCATCTAGATGCTCTGACTCCCAGCTTCCTGTGGGCTCTTCTCCACCCTTCAGCAAACTCATCCCACCACAGCCTACATGTGATTACATTCAGCCTATTGGGGGCAAGAAATATCTTCAAATCAGGTAAGATCTTCAAATTCTCTTAGGCTTATTAAGGGAAGGGAAGATCTTCAGATTGCCATTACCATTACAATTACACTCACCCAGGTGTGATAGAACTTTCCTGCCACCCTTCTAAGTTGTCTTTGGCTGGAAAACTATTTCAGCCTGTCCTTTTGTGGGTTTTGCTTCTCTAGGAATTATTTGAAAAGGTTTGGAGGGATTTGGGGAGAGCTCAGGTGAGCTACTGCCTTTTTTCTGCCATCTTGGCTCTGCACAGAGGGTCTTGCTTTTCGACCAGTTTTAAATCCCTTTAATTTAGCTATTACCTAGCTCAGAGCTTCTTAAATTATGGTTTGAGACCCCACATGGGGTTGCTTGCTCACATTCCTCCATCTTTTCTACAGGAATACCATTAAAAAAATTTACCAAATGCTAGGCAAAATGTAAGCAAGCATTATTATTTCCAGTACATCCATGATCCATCAATGGCAACCTTGTTTGGAAAAACAAAAGCTTAAGTTGATGAAACCATATTGGCCCTTTTATTACCATTCCATTTCTGGATATTCGCTAATTATTCCTTTAATAATGCATCCAAGATTCTTTCTGAGAACCAAGCTTATTAATCTATAATTTACATAGTCCCCTTTCTTTCTTTTTTGGAATGTAAGGCAACATTTGCCTTTTTTCAGTCCTGAAGTACCTCTTCCTGTCGCCATAATCTTTCAAAGATATGTAATTACATATTCACATTACATAATCAACAGTAATTGGTGGCATAAGGGCAATAACAGAGGGGAGAAACTAGTGAGAATGGGGAACTGAGTGTGGCCAAGAAGGGAAAAACTGAAGTGGGCCAAGATCCTGCTGCATCTGGGAACAGAAACCAGACTGTCAGGAAAGGACTGAAGTCCTTTCTTTAACTTCGCTTCCCTGAGCTGGTCTGGTAGGAGACACTGTAATAGGCTTTGCTCCTCTCTTGTACCTAAATGTTTCTTGTATCCTGAGTTTGTCTCAGGGGTTAAATAGACACAGAACTTTACATTAAAACAGAGCCAAACCACAGGCTGAATGTTAGGAATTTTCCTAACTGGGTCTCTAAGCTTCTGTGAATATATACATGCTATGACAGTACATGTATAACCTGTATCAACACCTTCTCAATGAAAAGGTTGGGGAGGGAGAGAATTTGGAGCTCAGAATTTTAAAAAAGGATGTTAAAATTTTTACAAGTAATTGGAATAAAAAACAATGTAAAAATACTAAATATGTTACATAATGAATATTATAGATACTAATCTTTTCCACTTTTTATTTCATTTTTTCCAATTACATGTAAAGATAGTTTTCAGCATTCATTTGTATAAGATTTTGAGTTCCAAATATTTCTCCCTCCCTTCCCTCCCCTCTCCCCAAGACAGCAAGCAATCTGAAATAGGTTCTACATGTACAATCATGTTAAACGTATTTCTACATTAGTCATGTTGTGAAAGAAAAATCAAAACAAATGAAGAAAACCATGAAGAACAAAAGCAAAACCAAGAAAAGTGAAAAGAGTCTGCTTTGACCTGCATTCGGATTTCATGGTTCTTTCTCTGGACGTGGAGAGCATTTTCCAACATGAGTCTGTTGGAATTGTCTTGGATCTATACTAGTAACTTTTTGACTGATATAAACTCCATAAAACAGGAGAGGAAGATGGACGTGTGGACCTGGCAGTCATCATATTGCCGCCAGAATGAAAGTTAACTTGTTGTTCTAATAGGGCATGACTAATTAAATCTCCAGCCTGAGATATAAGAAAGGAAATGGGACAGGGTGAAATCAGGTAAGGCCTAGGGGAGACAGGTGAGCTTAGGTGATATTCAGCTCTGCCTTTTCTAGAAAGGATGGAGTGCCTTTGTAGCACCCCCCCAACTGGCATTCCTTAAGAATTGAGTAGCGCCTGCTTCTCTCTATGATCTGTTATCATCCCACCCAGCCAGAACAGCAAATTTAGTCCTTTTGAACCCTTCTCCTTTCCCTAACAATAGCTTTAAAAAATCTCTGAAGACCTTTTCTGTTGTTTTTAGCATTCTATACCTTCTTCAGCTCATTCTGGTCTTTGGTGTTCCAATACTCCATGATGTTTTTATATTCATATTCCATTACCTGATGTTACTTCCATCCTTTGCAAGTATCTTTATAAAAATCTAAGTTGGGAAGCACAAAAATTTATTGATGAAAGTAATTTCTTGGGGGGCGGAGCCAAGATGGCAGCATAGAAGCAGCAAAGCACCACAGCTCCCACACAAACACGCTAAAAAACTCATAAAATGGGACGCTAAACAGATTTTCAAGCCCCAAAACTCTCCACAAGACAGAAAGCACTAC
>CM053600.1:7644368-7705886 GCA_028646575.1 Pseudocheirus occidentalis
CCCCCCCCCCCCCCCCCCCCCCCCCCCCCCCCCCCCCCCCCCCCCCCCCCCCCCCCCCCCCCCCCCCCCCCGCTGATGGCCACTCAGCCTTACCGTCCATTGGAGTCTTCCCAGGCTTCCGTGACCTTCCTCACCCCAACCCAGCCCACTTGGGAATGCCCTCAAGCCCCCAGACCCCTCCCCGGCCCCCGCCAGCTTCCAGGTCCCCACCCCCAACGACCCTGGTCTGGGGCAGCAGAAAATGGGGGGTAGTGGAAGGGCTGACCCCGGGGCGGGAAAGGGAAGATCCGGCCCTCCCCTCCGGGCCCGGCCGGCCGCTCCTCCCCAGCACATGGTGGCTGAACTTGGGCATCCCCCCGCCTCCTACCCCGGCTGACCCCACTCCCGGCCGCCCCCCTCCGCGCGAGCCGGCGGGTGGACCTGGGCTCGTGACCTCCTTCCCCTCCCCAAAGCCGGGCTCGCCCGCGCGCCCCGCGCACCCCCACCGAGCCGCCGCCGCCGCTACCTGTCCTCGTTCTTGTTCTTCTGCTTCTTCCCCATCGCGTGACAATGGCTTTCGCGACTCCAGTACCTTCGTTCGGCCCCTCACTGACCCGCAGCCTCTCAGCCGGCCCAGCTCTCCGTCCTTCCTCCTCCGCCGCCGCTTCTCGGACCCGGCTCACCACAGACCCGAACACGGGGACAGGGCACATATGGTATGAACTCGCACGGCGCAGGCGCATCGCCCCCGCCACCCTGGCGTGGGGACGCAAGGCGTCTCATAGAGTTCTACGTTGAAGGTAGAGCGTCCCCAGACTCCGGCTAGTGCCGCTGGATGAGGACAGCGCTCCCTGTCGCTAGGAATCAGAAGTGCAGGTTCCCGAATATCCGACTGAGGACCTTCTATTTCAGAAGCCTGTAAGAAGCGGCTAATCTTTGGTGTGACTGTTCTGTGATAAAGTCCCCGTAATCCTCCCAAGTCAGTCCAGCCAGGGCTGAAAATCAAACTTCTGGACGGTTGTTACATCATTTGGAACAGAAGGAGAACTTCTGTGATCCATTTGGTCTTCGTTCCACTGTTTAACGTCTATAATTCTGTCATTCTGGTCAGCACCAAGATCGACATATTGATATGGCAGCTGAAAGTTGGACACACTGCGCAAGGGTACATGGTTTATGAAGCTATTCAGTAAATAAAATAAGGGCATACTGAGTTTGTCTCTCGCTTCATAGAATGTTTCAATCCTCTCATTAAAAGAAAAGGTTGAATTTTTTTTAATTCTATGGCTCATGTACTGTCTCAATTCCTATCTGGAAAAATAAAACCAGAAATATGTTCAAGGAGATCCATTTCATCTTTGTTATATAGTTTACTAAAGAAAATTCATCGAAGAACTTACAGGGGAAAGATTCAATCGAGGAAATGGACACCACCATCCCCAAAAGACCACAATTCCCAAGATGCCTTGCTCTTCCTGCCGCACCTCCTACACGAAGGTGCAGCATTGGAATTCTTCGGCCCCGGAAGAGAGTCAAGAATCTTGGGCTTTTGCACTCGCCGTAGAAGAACCCACCCGAGGCAGTTCCGCCTATCTTCTGAGAAACCCAGAAACCAAAGGGAGACGAGGGTACGCAGACGAGCTCGAGAACGCATGCGCCGGTCAAGCTCACACTCTCTCCTCTTTGGCGGCAGGAGGTTCGCGTAGAACGTGGAAAACAGCCAATGAGGGCTTAGTGTTTGCATTGGCTGGTGCCCACCCCCACCCCCATAGCCGCCGCCGCCGCCGCCGCCGCCGCTGCCGCTGCAGCAGGTCCAGAAGTAGCGGTGACCTTCCGCCCAGCGTTCTCCGCTTCTCGGGGGCGGGGGAGGAGGCCGCAGCAGTCGCCGCGGTTTCAGGTGAGGCGGGCAAGCTGATCCGGCGGTGCCGGCAGGGCGGCCGAGGCACGCCGTAGGGAACGAAGAGCGAGGCGGGGAGCAGAGGCGGGTGGGAGTGGGGGAAGGAAAGACGAGAGGGGTAGGCCCGTTGGGGGAGGGGCCGACGCCAGTTGTGCGCAGTTGCGGACTGAGCCACGCATGCGTCTTCCATGGCTTTGAAGCCGGAGGCTGGGGGCAGGGGCGACCCTTTTCCGGACAGTTAAGGATGAATGGAGGCTTTGGAAGCCAGATCTCAGGAGAGGAAGCCGAGGCTTCTCGACTGTATGAAGAACTCCGCAAAACACGAATGGGAAGTAGAGAAGAGTGGTTGAGGACGCGCTAGGCCCCCCCCCAAAAAAGTAAAATTAAATGGACCGTGGGGATTAGCAGTTAAAGCTGGAAGGAAAGCAGAATTGGAGACCATGGTAAAGGATGATGAGTGAGAGCTAACGGGGTGTACGTGTTTTCCTTTTCTGGATGGAAACCCCCCCAAAGCTGCTGCTCCCCGGTTTCAAGCTGGCCCCCGGGGGCTGACGTGAACGGCCAGATTCTAGCGTGCAAGTCCCTGACGGATCACGCTTGTCTGTGGCTAACCTTGACCACGCCGGAGAGGATTGAGGTTCGGCTGCATCTGTCTGTGGATGTTTTGTGTCGTAGACTGCCGTTCCGCACCGATTTGTCTGAATCAGGGAAATGATGTTTAATTCAAACGTTGACCAAGCGCTCCCATGCGCCTGGCACCGACTTTTAGGAAAAGCTTCCTAGAGGAGGTGCCCCGGGCCTTGAAAGGAGCTATTTCGGCAGAGATGGGGGGAAGAGAAAGCAGGATGAGACGAAAGAAATAGTGACAGTTTGACCGGGACGTGGGTTGCATGAAGGGAAACGGTGTGATGGGAATGCCAAGATGAGGGGTCTTTGTTTACCCTTAGCAAGGAGGGCAGCGTTGTGTAAAGAGCTGAGTCTGAATCCTGGCTCTGCCACTGACTCCCTCTGCTTATTCAGCCTCCGTGGTTTTCAGTTTTCTCATCTGCAAAATGAGAATGAGGAGCTAGAGCATTAAATCATCCCTCAGTTTCTTTCTCCTTCCAGGTGTGAGGACCTTATGCTTCCATTGGAGGTTTTGGAGCAAGGGAATGGCAGGGTCGGACCTGTGCGATCACTCAGAAAGGGGGTAAATAGACTAGAGTCAGGGAGAAACAAAACATAAAATAATCTCAGCAAAAAATCACGAGGGCCTGCGGTGGCAGTAGGGGTAGGAAGAAAGGAATAGAGGGGAGATTAGGAAGGTGGAAACCATAAGCTTTGGCAAAGGATTGAACCTGAAGGATGAAGGAGCGGGAAGAATCAGAGGCTGCACCAAAGCCTGGAACCTGGGGAACTGCAAGATGATGTGATAAAGATGCCTTGTTTGTCTTTCAGCTGGTGGTTCCCTTTTACATAACATAGACTAGAGCCTAAAGTCCATCTCACACTGATTTCTGCCATGTAATGAGTTCTGTTGTAAAATATGCAGCAGCAATAATGCTCACAGTGCAGATTACTGTCCTGGCGAATGCTTATTCAACTGGCTGTTCTTCAGCCCTTTTCTCTCACGTCTATTAGCCAATAATAGCTTCATAAAGAAAAGAACTGTCTCCTTTTTCTGTTTGTATCCCTGGGCCCAGAACCACACAGAAGATGTTTAAATGTTAACTGAACTGGATTTTCCTTGAAAGAGAGTGTCAGGTCTAGTGAATGACGTAGGCGTAAGCTCCCACTTTGACTAAAGTCTTTTTATCAGTACCCCATGGCTCAGGTGAAGCGAGTAGATTTCAGGCTCTAGTCTAGAAGGCCCTACTGAGCTGGGAAGGTTTCAGGTACCAGCAACCAACTATACGTCTGTCATCCTTGAGCTAGCCCCACTGATTTCAGAAATCCATCGCAAGAAGACCATGCCTTATATAACGTTTCACCAGTATTTCCTCCAGGGCCTGTAGTACAGGGGTCTGCGTTTATAGTAGGCACTTAGTAAATGTGTCTTAGTATTATTATGGAAAAAGAATCTGAATCAAAAACAACTCCTTTTCCTAATCATCTTACTCTCCATGAGTACATACTTATGCCTCAAGAAAGAAAACTAGTCAGAATCACTATGTCAGATGTGTGCTGTTGAAATAATGTTCCATGCTGACATTGTAGAGAATCTAAGAAAACATGGTTCGTGTTAACAACATTCTAATTCGTGTGTTTTTTTTCCTAGTTGTAAGGCATCCAATACAGTCCAAAAAATGGATGCTCATACGTCTGTTGACATGTTTGCCAAAGTCCTGGAGAACCAGTTGCTTCAGACAACCAGCGTTGTGGAACAGCAGCTGGATGCTGAGATTCAAAAGCTGGACCAGATGGATGAGGATGATCTGGAGCGCCTCAAGGAAAAGAGACTTGAAGCACTAAAGAAAGCACAACAGCAGAAACAAGTAACCTAGCTGCGCTGGCTTCTGAAAGTACTAAGCAGGGTGGTCTGAGGACCTTCTACTGCCACAGTAGTTACTATCAGCCCTCACTTTTAGGGGTTGATGAATTAATGTATCCTTGCCATCAGTGTATCCTTACACACATTAAAACGTGTGTAAAACCAGTGTTTAAGTTTAATCAGTGTAATAATCTGAATATAATTGTTTTATTTTAATGAGGTCTCCAGCTTAAGAACACCTTGTGCTCTCATTTGGTTAAAAAAGACACCGAAGTCTAGGAAGAATAATGAACTAGCAGTCAAAAGACCTAAATCCTATGCATGCTTGCATTAATCCTTTTGTAATTTAGCCTGCCAGACTATAAAATGGGGGTGTTAATTACTGAAACTTTTTTAGCCAGAATGTTTTTAAATGAAAAGTAGTGTGATAGCTCTAGAGGAAAGGTTTTCAATTATTCCTGGTATAAAGTTTGTCTAAAAGAAAAATTGTCACATATACCAAAAGGAATGTGTGTTCTTTATGTAAAAACAAGCTAGATTCTCAAGAAGAGGTTGGGAGGTCAGAAGTATGATGGATAGCTGGCATTACCTCTGTCATCTTTCTTCCTGGGAGGTGAGAAGAGGGAAAGCTCGAGGAGGTAGGTGTGGTTGTGGGTAAATGTGTGTTGGGAAGTGAAGGTGCTATATTCATATACTTTAATTTAGGTAATTGCATCAGTGTTGTGCAGCTAAGGAACCAGTTGATTGGTCCTTAAAATTCTATTTTTCTGTAGTTAGAAAAAAACTTTTCTATTAAAACACATTAGAGCTACTTTACAAATTCTGATTGGTTTTTAGTTTATTGGTACTCCTAACACTTATTTTTCTGTATAAGTACAGCAAAGGAGATCACTATTTAAAGAATACTTTTGTAAAGGAAAAATGCTTTATAAAGAGAAAACTGCCCTGATTTAGTTCACCTTTTTTTTTAATGGATTTTTTTTTTTTACAGCAGGGTATACGTGTACAGCATTTTGTAGCCTAAGTTGCTTTTCCTTTTATAGTGCCCATAGATAAAGAGTAGTCAGGCAGTACTTAGTGATTTGAGGGTTAAAGGAGCACAATATTTAGATTAATTAAAGTACGTGTTCAGTTGGAATGTCACATACAGAAACTATTTTGAAGAACGTAGAATTAAACAAGTTTTGCTAATAGAATGTAAAAGGAAAATACGATATATAAATTGATACACAGACTTTGATGTCCTAATAATGTTCAAGATAAAATAGCTCAAGTTGGTGTTTTTCTTTTCTTTTTTGATATCTGCTTGAGTAATTTTTGTTAAAAAACCAGCCAGGCCGAACAGTGTGCTCATTGTATTGTTAGTACAAAAGGCAATCTGCACAAATATTTATTTCATGGAGCAACTGCCTCTTACTTTTGAAAGCTTTATTGCAGGTGAATGAAAATAAAATTGAAGTCTATCTTATGAGGAAATAGAGGAGAAGAGTAATGATAACTTTACAAAGGTAAAGGCTCTACGTGGGGATTGCTATGCGGACAGGATTCTCATTCCGCAGCCTGTTTTGGGTAGGAGATGGAAGAAAAATCAAGACGTTTTCAGGGAAAGAAGGAACAATACATGCTAGTCAGGACTCACTGCTTAACCCATGAAGTGATTAGGAGCGATGCCAGCTAGACTTGAGGAGCAAATGCAAAATAGTTTAGAGGAAAGGAGTTGGAGGTGACTGATCATTGGAGGGAATATTCTGTAGAGTAGTGATGTCAAACTCACAAAGAAATGGATTCCTGCAGCTGCACATTAACTTAGAAAACCACAAATTAACATCTTCAATGTTGCATCATATTTCTATTTAATTTTTTTTAGATATTTCCCAGTTCATTCTGATCTTGTTCTAGTGGCTGTAAAGATCACTCTGCTATAAAGTAAAGGAAGAAGATAGTTTATAATGATGGTGAAAGATAAACTTAGGACCAGGTTGCGCAGGACTTTAAAAGCCTCCATGTACCCATTCAAAGATCTCTTTATCCATAGTCCTTCTTTGGACATAGGAGAATTCACACTGGTCTCTCTCTTTTAATCCCCATCTGGTTTGCTGTCTGATTGTTGAAAGGACCAGTAACTTTCATCATCAATAGTTTTCCCCTTTTCGGCCTTTTGAAAAAATCTATCATGCTCTTAAACTGAAAAAAGAATAATACTTAAAAGGATACTAATTTTTAACAAATTAATAAATCACCAGATTACTATTAAACTCCATTTATCACCACAATTTAATATTTTACAGAGGGTATTCTTACAAGCTCAACCTTGATTAAGATAGAGGTTTTTAGACTTCTGTTTTGTAACTACTTTCCAGAATAATCGAATAGTATTTTAGCCACATTAGTGTTTCTTGCCAATCAGAACTATGCAAATAAAATGAACTCTCTCTCTCTTGTCTCTCTCTCTCGTCTCTCTCTCTCTCTCTCTCTCTTGTCTCTCTCTCGTCTCTCTCTCTGTGTCTCTCTTTTTTATCTTTTCCCACCAAAACAACCTAAACAGAAGAGTATGTTTATTGGATCCTAGAAGCAATAGGAAGTCGCTGTAGTTGATTGAATGACATTGTCATATATTTGCTTGAGAAAAAGAATTGGCTAGCACAGGGAAAGACTTGAGGCAGGAAGACTAATTAGGAGACTATTAAAATATTCTTGGCAGGAGGTGATAAAAGACTGACCTAAAGTGGTGACTGAATGGAGAGAAGGGGTTGAATATGAGAGATTGTAAAGATAGAAACATCCAGACTATGTAGGGTGAGAGAAAGTAAAGCCAAAAAAAGCCAGGATATGATAATGCCAAGATTATAAACCTGGCAGACTGAAAGAATGGTGATGGCTCCCTCACCAGAAATAGGGAAGTTTGAAAGAGGTGACTTGGTCACAAGACTTGTTGACTATGAGATGTCTCAGAAGTCTTGAGTTTGAAATGCCTGACAGGCAGTGGGTGATGTGGGGCTAAAACTCAGGAGAGAAACTGGGGCTGATGATGAAATGTGTCAGTCTTTTACATAGAGGTGGTAATTAAACTCATAAGAATCCAGGACAGAGCCTTAGAGGGCACCTGTAGTTGGGGAGTGTAATATGGATGATGAGCCAGGGCAGGAGACAGGGAAAGAGTGGTCAGACAGGTAGGAGAAGACCCAGACAGCACTATCTTGTCAGAAGCAAAGAGAAGAGAATGTCCACTAGGAGAGAGGGGTCAGCGGTGTTAAATGCAGCAAGGGAGTTCAGGAAGGTTGAAAACTGATCAAAGATCATCGTGTTTGGCATTTGGAGCTCCTTTGTAACTTTAAAGAAAACCTTTTCAGTAGAAGAATGAGGCCAGCATAGGTTGCAAAGGGCTGAGAACTTCTGAAGAGAAGAGGATTAAGAGAAGTAAGGTGGGGTCAGTTATTGTAGGAAGCTTTTTCTAGGCTAATTTGACAAAGGAAAGAGGGATAGGACAATCCTTTGAGAGTATCCACTGAAGGTTTTTTTTAAGGGTGGGTAGCAACTCTTGCATGTTCAAAGAGAGTAGTGAAAGAACCAGTGGATCAGGAGAAAAGCTGAAAATTAGGGAGAGGGGATGACAGGGTTCAATCTGCTGGAGAAGATGGGGATCAGGGACGTGTATAAAAGCATTAGCCTTAGCAAGAAGAGTCGCATCATTGTTAAAAACTGGAGGACAGATGTCTAGAGATTTCTAGATGAATAGAAAGGGAGGCGAAGGCACTCAGATTGAATAGCCTTTGTTAAGCAACTTGAAATAAAGAAGCAACTTGAATATTTGGAATTTGAGTATTTAAAACTGGTAAAGGCAGGAGTTGAATTTTATTTACGAAGGATAAAAATTTAAAAGAGCTTAGTGTTTCTTAAATACAGTCACAGATTCTCATCTTTCAATTGATAAGAACTATTCATACTGCTCCTATCTGTCAGTTTACCTATTTTCTTAAGGAAAAAAATATTCTGAAGTACTTCTTGCTGTTCAGTAAGGCTAAAAGAAAGAACTGCATGATTCTGTTTGTCATTTTTATTAGCACTTTGGGTAACATGGAAGTCTGTTATAACTAACATGGAGCGTATTATATTTGCAAATGACACAGCTGAAGGAGAAGAGTAGCACATTATATACGATAACAATTAGTATTCAAAAACATCTTCATAGAATCTAACCATGGGACAAAACTGACAAAATGGAATTAATAGAGATAAATATAAAGGTCAGAATACCAGTTGTACAAGTAGAGAATGAATAATACCTAGCCAGTAAGCCGTCAGTGTGGAAAAAACACCTACACGTATGTTAGTTGAGTTAGTATGAGCCAACCATCTGATGGGGTTGCCAAGAAAAAGAAATACTTAGACTGAGTTAATATAGTTGTGCCTGGGCTAACGACAGCAATGGTTGTACTGTACTCTGTTATGGTTCAGACCATATCTGTAATACTGTGCTCAGTTTTTGATGCTACATTTTGGTAAAAAAAAAAACAAAAAAAAAACCCATTAATAAACTGGAATGTATTCTTAAGGAAGACAACAACCGGATTTGTGAATGGTTTAGCCAGAATGTCATGGAAATGAGCCAAGGAACCTGGGACATTTAGCCTGCTGAAGATCAGATTTGGGGGCAGAGAATGAGTAATTGTATCCAGATATTTGAAAATCTGTCATACGGAAGAGATAGTTGACTTGTTCTCTATAGATCCAAAGGGCAGACCAGTATCTGTAGATGGAAATTAGAGGAAGATTTCAACTAAGGACAAGGAAGAATTTTTGCTTCACAGCTGTTCAGTTCAGAGATGGTACAATCATCGATCAGATCACTTATTCATTGAAGGCCTAGTCCTTGAAATCATGGAGATCATCAATCTGGAGCTGGAAAGCACTTAAGAGAATGTCTAGTCCAGCCCTCTCCTCTTTCAGAGCAGGAGACTGAGGTCCAGGAGGTTAACTTGCTGAGAGTGACAGAATAAGCGTCAGACACCAGGTCCTCTAACTCCAGAGTCACCATTCTTTCCTTCTGTACTAGTAACATTCGATCACGAGCTAAAATCTGTCGGGAATCATGTGGAAGGAAGCCCTTTGGTAGGTGGGAGTTTAGATTCTTCAGTCTCTGAGAGTCCGTCCTTCTGACTTGTGTGGCTGGTCCACCTCCTCCTTCCTAGGAACTCGTGCAAGAAGCCTGATACCTGATTCCCTGGCACTCATCAAAAACAAGCAAAAGTTCCCCTCTTCCCCATGCACTTCTTTTCACAAATGTAATTAAACAAATAGAATTTAGCTTTAACTTTTGTTTATATAATTTTAGGGGAACTTTGGATGAAATTCTTCTGAGTTCAGGAACACAGCAGAGAGAGCAGAGGTATTCATAGTTGTGGTCCGACTCAGACAGTCGGTACCATATTGCAAGTTTTCAGAAAGCTTATTTTAAAACTACCTTAAGTATACCGTGTCATTTTAGAGTATTAATGTAATTCTGCAAATATCTTCTAAGCGCCTGCTAGGCATGGTAAAACATAAAGAGAAGATGACCTGCAGACCCTGATCCCGAGGCGCTTATACTCTTACCAGTGTCCGTGGAAGAGAGAGTGGTGACCCCATGGTACTTGGGAAAAGATAAAATAGAGGGTAGAGGGTGAAGATCTAGATGAGTTGTTCTTTGAGGACAGGTAAGAGTGGCCATAGGAGGCAGTGCCCGAGCTGACCCTTGAAGAAAGAACGAATTCTGAAAGAAATGAGGCGGGCTCTCCTTGGTGTGGGGAGGGAAGGGAAGTGTTTAAAGCCCTTAGTGTATACCAGGCACTGTGTTAAGAGTTTTACAAGCATTCCGTTTTATCCTCACATCAACCCTCTGCTGTTATTGTCTCCATTTTACAATCGAGGAAACTGAGGCACGGGTTAAATGACTTGCCTAGTTCAAACGGCTGGAAAATGTCTGAGGCAGATTTGAGCTCTTGTGCTGATAACATGGGCAGGCAACGGCGCTCTGAGTCAAGGAAGTGAGCCAGGGGTCCGGCTTAGCTAGAATGTGGTTTGTGAAGGGGAATGATACGAAGTGAAGCTGGAAAGACCTTTAAATACTGTAGTGAGACAGCTACATTTTAGGGTCTGGACAGGTAGCCGCTGAAGGTCAAAGGGCAGGGGGGAAACACGGTGAGGCATCTGCCTTAGGAGGACATAGGAAGTACAGTCTGGAGAAGGGAAGATTGGGTGAGGTGATGGTGACTGTATTTTAAACAAAAAACGCCAACCTAATCATGGTGGTAACGTGAGTAGAATGAAAGGGACAGATGTGAGAGATCTTAGAGAGGCAGGAACACAGTTTAGCAAATGATTAGGCAGCAGTATCTGACGTTCTTATAATGTCTTAAAAGTTGCAGAGCAAATTTATTCATATTAACTGATTTGATATTCACAGAAAAAACTTAATATATGTTAGATGCTATAGGTATCCCCGTTTTACATGTTAATAAATTGAGACTGAGAAGTTAGTGACTTGGCCATAGTCACATAGGTACTAAGTATGAAAAGGGCTTGAACCCTCAAGTCTTGTCAGTTCTCCACTACGTCGTGCTTCCTCTGTGGACGCACCGATGGGAAGAAGCAAAGATCCAAAACCGCTCCAGAATTGCAGATTGGGGTGACTTGGGGAGGCGATGATGTAGTCAACAGAAAAGGATTGGGGGGGGAAGGTGAGGATTCCATTTTGGTTGTGTTGAGTTTGGGGCGTCAGTAGGATCGTGTGGAGATTTGTTAGAGACAGAGGACCAGGTGGGCAGAGGAGTAGGGGGAGATCAAGAATGACAGTGGGGATTTTGGCATCATGTGGATGAAAGTGACCTTTGAAAACGTGGGGATCTGCCATCGGCGTCGTCCAGGAGTGAGAAGAGGAAAGGGACGAGTGCTAAGCTTTGGGGTGTAGCCACATGTGGAGGACGAGCTCTTAGAGATGGTGAACCCTGGGAAGCGACCAGAGTAACTGATGGGTCAGAAAGCTGGGATTGGGTCAGGAAAAATCTATCTGAGGGGGCAGTTTAGAAACCATTAACCACTTTTGAAAGGACAGTTTCAGTGAGGAGATAGGGTTGGGAACCAACCAGCAAGGAACTGAAGTGAATGAGGGAGTGGAATCAGTGAGCACAGGTTGCACTTTCTAGGAGGTTTTGGTTATTTTCAAGTCATTTACCTTAAAATAAAACTTATTTGCTGTGAATTATTTTAGGAACTGAAATAAAAATTACTTTATGTGCTTACGTAGACACTTGATAAACATCCCCATCTGCTGAAAAATAAATTTCAAATGTCATTATTTCCTCTCTTTCCAACTTAGGAATGGCTTTCAAAAGGACATGGTGAATACAGAGAAATCCCTAGTGAGAGAGATTTTTTTCAGGAAGTCAAGGAAAGTAAAAAGGTGGTTTGCCATTTCTACCGAGATTCCACATTCAGGTAACTGAGTGATTTCTGGTGAAGGGGTTTTATGTTAGAAAAATATAATAAATAGAGTGTATAAAGGGACATAGGAGAGTTGGACGGGCATCCTCATTGTGTGCATTGACAAGATTAATTTGTGATAATGCACATTACTGAAAAACTCAGCCTTCTTATAGAAAGTACTTAAATTTCTTGAATTATTTTGGTCACCTCTCAGAGACGCACTGTACAGTTCACAGCTTTTGTCAAAGGCAAAAGTAATGGTCTTTTTGCCTCAAGTCTTTGTAGTAGTTCAGTTTCACTGGCTGTTCTTCGGTGGGATGGTGTTCTTGTGGTTTCCTGTGGGCCTGTGTAAGTCAGGGCCCTGTCTGGAAGGCAGAGATAGGACAGCTTTTTAGAAGGGCTTGTCCAGTGCTTGTGTAGTTACTTCCCCATAAAGACTGGGGTCGGGGGGGAAGGAGTTATCAGTATTTGAGGGGAAAGATGTTGGCTGCCTGCTTGTCAGACTCTCCTCCTACCTTCAGAAAGTCACAAGGTACGAGCTGAGCCTCCGAGCTAAGTCAGGACCCAGAGTTGAAGACAGGACCGGGCCTCGCTCCCGAGTCACTGTAGCTGGACTTCAGGAGCCATTTTTCTGGGAAGTTCTTTTTTAATTTACAAATACTTTCTGATGAAGAGATATAAACTTAAGCCTTATCAACTAACACCTTAATTATCATTCAGTACTTTATTAGGACTGAGAAATGAATGAATGAAAAGGTATTGATGTGGTTGCTATATGGCAGTCATTGCAAGAAGTAGAGAGTGCACCTGGGATCTGGAGGGGGCTTGGGAAGGAGGAAGGGCGAGCTGATCCAGGAAGTGGAGACCATCCAGGCACGCTTGCCTCCCCCTAGTCATCTGCTGAAGGTTACTCCTCATTTGGCATTCACGTGAGATAGCCAGCTCCAGTCTGTGCCTTAGAACTCTCCTTCATAAACTGAAAAATGAATATCTAAATGCATGAAGCAAATGCTAGAAAATATTTTCCAAGAGAAATCACTCTTTTAAATAGCTTCCCTCCCCCTGTGCATTTTAAATGACTGCTTAGATGCTTTCTTGGAGGACACCGTTTCTTCATTTAAAAGATATTTATTTTTGTGCACTTGTGTGCATTCACACAGAATGCACATGCACACACACACACACACCCTCTATCAAGTTAAAATTGTATCCTTAAGGTTAACACTTATTCTTGTTTTCATCTCTTCATCTCTTTGTCATTTGTCATTCGCCAGAATTCTTACACCTGCAGTGCTTGACAGATTTATGAAGACACAAAAATGAAGTGGTGAAAAAAATTGAAACCTTTTTGTGGACCACAGAGTACCTAACTAGGTACAAAAACCAGCATGGAGGCGTTTGGTCTCATTCCAAAGGGTTACAAGTGTTTCCCTTAGGAAAAGCGATGTATTGACATTTTAGAACAAATAATTGGATTCTTTGAAAAGAACATATTTCTTGACAGCCACCTGTACTTCCAGATATTTCCTAAATTGAGAATAATACTTATGGCAATGACAGGGTCACCTAACTTAGTGCTGGTACTTCCTTCTCTCTTGGTAATAATTGTCAGGCTCTCAGCGCAGTGTCTGGAACATCGCAATCACTGTATGAATGTTAGCTGCTTTTATTGCTGGTTATCATCAATCTTCATCACTATTTCAAGGGAAGGGCCTACTGTGGAGAGACACCGTCAGATCCATTGGGCAGTGGATAGAGCTGAAATGGTCTTGCTTATTTGGAGATATTGATTGGAGATATTGATTACTCTTGACTAATGATATCACAGAGATGTTTTTAAGTTTCCTTTCATTGGCACCATTTTTTCCTTTGAGATTTCTCAAATGAGGTGTTAATGTTAAATGTTCCTAATTCTTCCACAGACTCAATTTTAGTGTCCATCAAGTTCTCTTTCCTTCCCCCCCCTTTTCAAATTCAGTGCTTATGAAATTCCATTTTAAAAAAAATGTTAACAGGATACAGTCTCGTTTTGCTTGTCCCTGTTAAGGTGCCAGAGCAGGATGTTGATAATTGATTGAAAAATGTAAAGGAAAGTCTGATTTTCTAGAGTGCCAATTTTGGATTTGCTACTGCAGAAACAACTTATGAAATAGAAATAAAATGAGCTTCGGTAAAATCCCCACAGTCTCCAACCACTGTTGCTAGATCTCTTTTATACCAAAAGTATCTGATCTGTTTGGTTTTTTAATTTTCATTTGTGTTTGACTTTACAGATGTAAAATACTAGATAAACATTTGGCAGTATTGTCCAAGAAACATTTGGAGACCAAATTCCTGAAGCTAAATGTGGAAAAGGCACCTTTCCTGTGTGAAAGACTGAGTATCAGAGTTATTCCCACCCTCGCTCTGGTGAAAGATGGAAAAACACAAGATTATGTAGTAGGTTTTACTGATCTAGGGAATACAGATGACTTCACTACAGAAACTTTAGAATGGAGACTCGGTTGTTCGGATATTCTTAATTACAGGTAACTTTGAAATAGCATGTGTTTGCTTTTCTTTATGTTTGCGATTGCTGTTTAGATCGCATTTTGTAATTGAGGATTATTTAGACAGCAGAAGTAGGGTTCAGTCAAGTTTGTAAGAATACAAACTTTTCTAAGAGAAAAGTGTATTTTGTAAAGCTACACTTAACAAAATAAGTGAGTAGCAAAATGCCTAAACATTCATGCAGATAGAGTAATGAAGCCAACGTAGCATTTCTGGACCAGATGAAATTTTGGAACGTTCTCCATTTGGACACTTTTGAACTTAAACCGTTCTTTGTTCCCCAAAGTGTCATTCCCTGGAATGATATATTCTCTGATTGAAGATGAACATATCTGTGTGATCCAGAATTAACTTTAATCATCATCATCATCAGTGAAAAATAGAAAATCTGCTTTTTCAAGAAAAATATTTTATTACAAGCCATCATCTGTATAACTTTATCTGTTGCACACCAGATTTATTCAGTCTTCTTCTATAATACACAGTCCAGGAAAGCACAGTGAACTTTCTAATTCCTGGCTTATTTCTGCACTGACTTCAAAAACCTCTTAGGCAACAAGCCATATCATCCTTTGAGTCCCTCTCCTGGTCTACAACAACAGGATTCTTATGTCACTGCTTCTTTTCCTGGCTCCTCTTTGAGGAGCCACATTCCTCATGAATATCTACTGCATAAGTTAGAAAACTGTATCATTTCTTCTTATTCATCACACAAAAAGCTTGTGTTCTTTTTCTTTTTTTTTCTGGGTTTTTCCCCCCAGATTCCTTCTGGACATTCCCAAAGCCATTTCTGCAATGAAAAGGAATCAGGAAAACTTTTGATTAAATTTTCCTGTTCTGTAGAGTTAAAATCAGAAGATTAAGTTAAAAAAAATTTAAAATAGCCTTGTTTTTATTTATTTATTTTTCCCTATATATCTTCCTGGACAGTTACCTATTTCAAGTTAAAGAGACTGAAGCACCACAGTAGTTTGTTGATTCTCCGTAGAGTTTAAAAAGGGGGAGAAGGAGTTTATTTTTTAATTGATTTGTTTATTCACTTTTAGTTTACAAGATTCAGTTCCAGAATCCCTTGAGTTTCAAATTTTCTCCCCTTCCTTACCTTTCCCCTCCCTCCCCCTCTCCCCATGACAGCATGCAATCAAGTATAGGATCTGCATATGCTTTCACATTGGACCTTAGTCTGGTTGTGTAGAAGGGTTGTACCAATGGAGTGAACAGTGGGGAAAAAAGAAACAAAACCAAACATGGAAAAGAACGATAGCGTGTAGTTTGCTTTAGTCTCCATTTAAACTCTGGTCTTTCTAGATCTTTCTCTGCATGTAGATATCTTGGGGGAAGGAGTTTATTAAGGGAAATTGTGTAAGGAGCTGTATTGTACTGGGTTAACTTACAGGGGAAAAAAAGATCGTGTGTCTAATGCTGACAGCCATCCCCCAATCTTATTTTTTCTTAGATTTACACAGGGTGACCAATAGCATTTTTAATAGATGGTATTAATGAGAAAACAAAAAGGAGACAAGATGATTTCAGTTTACCACATGTCAGGATTCATTTAACTTCAAAGTTCTCAAGAAAACTGCCAATACTAGAGATCTTTTAAGGTCTCAGAAATGTTTTGTTTGTTTTTAAATGTGGGTTCGTTCAGTAATGCATAGTAAATAGAGGGGTATTTCAGTTAAGGAAGGGAAATACTAATGTAATGGTCCAAAGGCATATTAGACAGGTGTGGCCTCAGGACTGGGGTTACTACTCCCTAAAAGACAGTAAGATAACTACTTAGAGAAGAGCATGCATTCTTTCTTGCCAGTATGGGACCATTTGGTACAGTCATGCAGAAAGTACATCATTTTACCAACTCATTTTGTATAAAATTAAAAATTATTGTGCATTCAGTTTGATAATGGGATAAAGGGGAAAAATGAATATTTTCTTTGTTACAGTATTAAATTCAAATTTATTCTGCACCTCTACTTAATTGCATAGCTTCATAGGTATATATTTACCAGTGCAGTGACATCTGCTGTAAAAAGTACAAAACACAGTGGCTTTTCAATATCATTGCCTTAGTAGCCATTGAAAGACTTAAAGGAGACTTTATACTAATCTCTTAAAAACGTCATTTATAGTACAGTTTGCTATAAAAGTCTCATATCCCAAAACACCATAAAACCATAAACCTTAAAACTATTCAGTTATGAGTCTGTAACAGAGATGTTAGTCCTGTCTCCTGGTCTCCATGTTATTGAAGGAATTCCACTGTACTTTGTGAATTTTACTAAAGATGGAATTGTTCCAATTTTTTGAACAACTCATCTTATGATAACCCTCATATCTTAAAATAAAAGTTCCTTTTCATATTTCTTTGATTTTTAGTGGAAATTTGATGGAGCCACCATTTCAAAACCAAAAGAAATTTGGAACCAGCTTGACAAAACTGGAAAAGAAAACCATCCGAGGAAAAATATATGATTCTGACTCTGATGATGACTAGAGCTCTGCAATGAGTCTTTGTAAATCATCTTTTGTTTCTGCATACTTCACTTCTAGGGATGTTTTCTAAAGCCTCTTATTTTCAGTACATTTGAACATGATGCTCATTTTTCTATACAGTTTTGTACAACTGAATCATAGAAGATATCTTAAATATTTTCTGTTTGGAGGTCATTTTTAGGTTGAAGAAATTATCTGAGCTCTTCTGAAATAATAGTAGAAAATGACTGAATTCTTTCTATTTCTTGGATTAAGATTTATTTCCAAATGAGTTTTCTGTAATCACCATCTAAATGTGTTTATGCCATTCGCTCACTGATTTTAAAATAGCATCGCAGGGAAAAGTATTCCAGGAGTAACTTTTAAGCGGCATTCTTTACTTTGTAGAGCCATATTCCGTGGTATTTCTAGAGTCACCCCTTGGCACTCTTCATTTATAAAGGGCCTTTGACTTCTGGGATATTCCAGATCAGCTGTCTAAAAACTGCCTGTTTACCATCCCTAAACACTATGTGGGAAAGTTGAATTTGACTGATGACAAGTCAGCCATTCCAGACTCTGAAAATATTGCCTTATTCAAAAGATTAATCTGATTTTACAATTCTAGCTTCTTTTTGTATTTTTTGAGAGAAATAAAAAGTGACAAGGTTGTTTGGTAATCAACAGATTAGAAAAACAAACTTGACAAGAGCATGCTACTGTGGGGGAGCAAAGAATGGGGTTCCCTTCAACTAATGAAACCCTTAACAGCTTCCTTCACAAAACCCTTTGATGCTTTTCCCCGAAGCAATAGTAGAACTACACCTGGACTGAATTCAGAGAGAGTCCCAGGCAGCAGCAGAGGGCTGTGCAATGCAGGCTAGGCTGCTAACTTTTAAGGACCACTAGGTCATCTGGCCCTAACCCTCCCATTTGATAAATGAAAAAACAAAAGTGCAGGTGACTTGGCTAGGTCACATAGTATGTGAAAGAGGAGAGATTTGAAACCAGATCCTCTGATTTCAAATCCAGTGTCCTTTCTACTGCCTCTCAAGAAATACCTTAGATTGGTTCTTTGACATTTCTTAACACCATTAAGGGATTTTTATTTGACCTCAGCAAGAAAAATAAAATAACCTGAATGCCAGTGTTCAGTGTCTTGGTTTTTAACATCTTTTTAGAGCAATCCATTGCCTTTCTTGAAGGAGCTTTTGAGAACCAGGCACTGACTCTCCTGGAGTTCAGATGCTCAGTCACCCTGTATATACTCAATGCACATCAAGTAGGTTGTTGACAGGTTTTCTTTTTTTTTTTAAGAACATTTTAAATTTTTAATCCTTCCTTTACAGGTTTACTTAAACCACTTTTGATTAAGAAAACTGTACAAAGCTAGTAACTGCCACAAGTTAATGCCAGGAGGTGGCCCCTGTGGATTTCTCAAAGAGTCCTGGTTGGGGGGTATTGGAAATGCACTACTCTGGGTCTCCGCTCACCCTGCTTGGAATCAGTCACGGAAGATTTATTCCATGGGTCACTTTTCCCCATATTTCTTTGTAAACTCTTGAGCATTCTTACAGAATTTTTTACGGTTCTTAGGCTACTCTTCCGCTAGGTCAGCCCAAAGGGGGTGCTCAGGCTGGGGTTCGTTCACCAGTGCTACAAGGGATTGGATAACTTGGTCAGTTTTGGTTGCTGGTTTCCAGTTCTCAGCCCTAATTACTGACAAACAGACCTGCCCTTTCTCATCGATATTAGAGTTGGTAAATCTTTGTTTTAAAAGTGAGCTTAGGTGGTTTGGATGGAAGTTCTGCTGGGAAGTTGATTTCAATTCTCAAGGCTCCCTTGTCATACGGAAGGTTGTCAGGAACGATGAGTCCTTGCCAAGCCAATAAATTAGCTTCTTCAACCTGGATGTTACAGAAGTTTTTCATCCCACACTTGCGGATTTCTTCTGGCTCCTTCATCAGCCTCCTGCTGGCCGCCATCTTGGGTCTGGTGCTGCTGCTGTCCCAAGATGCATCCCCGACAGGTTTTCAAGAAGCAGCTCTAAACAAGTCCAGATCTGCCTTTTGAACGTAGCCTGACACTTAATGAACACCTGAGATTACCCCATCATTCCACAGATCCCTGACCTGTCCTGAGAGAGCTTCTCCTTTAAGCCCACAAATGCTGTAGCCACACATTTTTTCTCTGCTAATTAGTGGGAAATAAATTGAGCTTTAAAAAGGCAAAGTACTTGAAGAGTATTGTTATTTGTACCTGATAAAAGGCTTTTGGTGAGTTCCCCAGAGCCAGCTTATTCACATGAAGTATAGGGAAAAAATTAATACAGAAATACATAGGGCAGTGAATATAAAAGAGCATTTACGTGAACCCATCAGCAATGCTTCATGTTTCTCACCTTTACTCAGTCTATTTTAAGTCTATTAAAACATGGTTTTCCCTTGTAAACAATATTAGTTGCTTTTAAATTTCTATTTTAGAATTACGCAGCTTCTGTCATGGAGCCATAGCTGTCTCAAACCTGTTTGCCAGTAATTCAAAGAACATTCTATCCTTTGTCAAACAAAACCTGTTTAGGAATGCCTTACTCTACATTTTATTAGCTCTGGTGCTATAAAGTGATTTATGCCATTATTTTGCCATTTTTTTTGCCAGAAAATATTTGGATATTGATGGAGGAAATGAATATTCAAAAAAAAACCCAACCCCAAAACCTTGGTTATAAATGAAGCCTTGTGGTTTTAAAACTCCTAAAACCACTCAGTCCCAGACTAGCTGCCCAGATCCTGCTTTTTCCTTTCTAAGCCCCAGAATTTATTAACCTCCTTGCCCTTTTGCTATCATGGTCACCACTCATTTTTCCATCTGAGTTCTTGTGCACTAAAATACCAGCAGAAGGGGATGCCGAACTCTTTACTTCTCCCCTACTCTGCTGTCTGAAATAAGCACACAACGGTAGTCAGACTTTCTAAAATTTTTTGCTGCTGATAAATCATTTTTTGTCAGAACGTCACATTTCTTCCTACTAGAAACTCTGTGGAAACTCCCTCAACTACTTAAAGGAGGTGTTTGTAAAGCACTTAGCGCTGCACCCCACACATTATAGGCGCTTAATAAATGCTTTTTCCTTTCCTGTGATGCACAGTAGTAATTGGTCTGGAGTTTACAAGTCTTCCTCAGAACAGACTAGCTAGTGTGTGTTAACATGATGATTGACCCCTAACCTTTATGTCATGCTGTCTCCCGTGATGCTTTGTTATGTTCCCATTCGTTTTTGGAATGCTGTATGTCCAGATTCCTTTAGAACAAGTCATTGGAAGAGTAGTTAGATACATAGAAATTCTGCTCATAGTTGAGTCTTCAGAAATGAATTTCCTGTACCTTGAGCCACGCTTGTACTTGCCAGCATTAAGTGGGGTCTAGGGAGGTGTGGATAACTTCAATTATAATGGGGATTTTAGATGGTAAGGGAGGATTACTTAGAGAGCAAATGTCCTCATATCGAGTTAGAAAGGATCATAAAAACATGTTTGGGGGAGATAAAGATAAAGGAAGGTAAGATCTTAAATAGTCACAAAGAGTGACTCGCCATTATGTTCATAAGATCACAAGTTTTAGAGCTAAAGTAGAATGTGGCAGTTAGTGGATAAGACGACCTATTTTCTGTCCTCAGCCTCTTCAGCACACCCCCTCTTTCCTTGGTTCCTGCCGTCTCTCGGTCCTCCCACCTTACTGCTCCTCAGTCTTTGTTACCACCTTATCTTGACCATACCATGACCCTGACTGTGCGTGTTCCCCATCACTGTACCTCAGACTTCTACTTTATTACTTACAAAGTGACTTCTTCAACTCCCATGGGTTGAACTGTGTCTGTATAAATGACATTAATGTCTATATATCCAGCCATGGTCTCTCCTGCCAGGCTGGAGATGCTTCTCAAAATGCCCATAGGCATCTCTGATTCACGGGGTCTGAGACCAAACTTGTTCTTTCCCCACCCAACCCGTCTTTCTCTAAAATCCCTCTTAATGTCCAGGGCACCACCATGCTCCGGCCGCTGAGGATTACAACGTCCATGTCATCCTTGGCCTCCCCTTCACCTGTGTACCCAGTCACTTGCCAAATTTCAGCAGTCTATAATCCTGACATCTGTACTCTGATGACCACATTAGTCTAGGCCTCCTTCACTTGCCTGGACTACTGCAGTGGCCTCTTCATCGTCTTCTTTTCTTCTCCTTTCTGATCTAACAGCAAAAGCCACCCAAGTGATTTTCCTCTTGCTCTGTTCTGAGTCACTCCCCTACTGGATAAAAGGAACAGCACCCTATTACCCTTAGATACTGAAATATCTTCCTTTGGTGTTCAGTATCTTCAGAACCCACCTTCCCTGTCTTAGAGCCAGAGGTTGCACCAGCCTCTTGGGTCTGTTGTTTAGGACCAAATGAAATCCTGTGCTCTGGAGTTCAGCTCACCTGCCCCTCTTCCCTACCCCACACTCTGCTATCTCCATCCACACCTTTGTGGATATCTGGCTATCTGCCTAAAACACACTCCCAAATTGATCAAGCCCCTCCCTCAACATAAAGTGTCTCCTGATCTTCCCTGTCAGCTGCTAGTGCTCTCCCTCCAAAAAATTTACCTCATGTCTTTTATATGTGTTGTATATACACTTAGTTATGGGCACCTTGTCTCCTCTCGTAGACTGTAAGCTCCTTGAGGGCAGGGATTTCTAACTTTTGATTTTGTATCCCCAGTGCCTAGAATAGTGCTTAATAAAAGCTTATTGTTTGATGAGGCCTCAGTTTGCCTAAATTAAATAATTAAGTGGGGGTGGGAGGGAGGTTAGACCTGAAGATATATAATGTCTCCCATCTCAAAATCATGACACTTGCTTCCTTGAGCTTCAGACTGTCCTGGCCTTCGTGTCACCTCTGTTGTACTTCCTGCAATTCTTAGGATTCCTGCTTTCTGCCTTACTTAGTTGTCCTAAAGCACATCCACATTTGTGAAGGTTAATTCTTTTTTTTTGGTACAGCCTATCTCCACCTATTTCATAGGGTTATGGTGAGATACAAATGAGAAGCTGTAGTGCATAAAACTTTGCGAACTTTACAGCCATATATATATATATATAAACATCAGTTATTAATACCCATTGTTCTGTGCTAGCATCGGGTCCTAGTTCAAGAAGAAATATGGTTTTCGATGACAAGTATAATCATCCCCTGGATCTTACGTGCTTTGTACCAGCTTCCTCCAAGACTTAGCATTTTAAAAACTCAAGCCCTGTTGAATGAGTAGTATTTCTACTCTCCAGTGGCCTTCAGTTTTTAGCTCATTTGCAGAGGAGATGCGAATCACTATTTTGAGCCCCACAAGGGATGTTCTTTTTCTTGGTCCAGGAAACCCTTCCTTAAGTTCTCTTTAATAACTGACTCAGTCCTTCTACCTTCCACCACTACTCCTATTTGAGTTTTTAGAATCTGATGAGATTTTTCAAAAGAAAAAATGCTTTACATATTATGATTACAATGAACAGTGTCCACCAGAGTTCTTTATAATTCTCATAAAATTGCATCCATCTGTGTTCAAAATATTGGAAGTCTTGCTCTGGGGGCATTTTAAAAGGTATAGTAAAAAGAGCACTGGACTAGGGGTCAGGAGAGATGGTTGGAAGAGATGATTTCTGATCTTTTCCAGCTCTATACTTATGACTTACTTGTCCTGGTCTGAATTCTAGTTACTTTAACACTAACAAGATTGTAGCCTCAGGCAAGTCACTTAAATCTCTTTAGGCCCCAGTCTCCTCATTTGTCAAAACAAAACAAGGAATTGAGCTAAATGACAGCCAGAAAGTATCCATTTCTAAAATTCTGTGATTTTTTATCTTTACAGCAAAATAAGTCTTTTTAAAATGCCTGTATTTAAAGGACTTTATTGTTCTACATCAGAGGGGCTATTTCTGAATGTCTCTTCTACCACTTTTAGAATTGCTTTTCATTTAGGAATTTAAAAAGTAATAACATAGTAAAATATTGGATTCATTCTAAGAAGGGTGAAGATAGGAACAGAGACTGGGCCTGTGATATTTTTGGTTTCCAGAACTCAAGTGAGCAGATTGGCACTTTCCTACGATTTATAGTCTTGGAAAGCAGCCTTAGGGCACTGAAAAAGAGCCTTATCTCGACTAATGGGAATTTACTGTTAAAAATGTACAAGATTTAATGGTTGGGTGGAATTCAGTTACTGATGTCAAAAAACCAGAACAGAAAAATAATCTCAACCATTTCTATGTCTTTTTTTAGTATCCTTTTACTCCTACCTAAATCTAGGAATTCATGTTTGGGTACTTGAAAAAATCTATGATCCCATTAATTTGGGAAATCCCTCCATCAACGCAGCTTACAAGCCGTTCATGAGCACCCATGGTAAGAGATTTTTATTAATATCCTGGGGGAAGGGGTCTATCCAACATGCAGGAGAAGGTTTTCCTCAGTTTCTCCCAATATGTCTAAACACCCTGCCAAGTCCTTCCATCTTGTCACATGGCCAGCCCATCATCTCTTCCAGGGCTTAGGATACATAACCTGAATATGGGAGCTCTTGTTTCATTATAATAAAGTAGCTGGATAGCAAAGCTCTGCGCTGATGTCTCCCACGAGGTCTTCCCCATAGCCCTACCCCCCAGGCAGTACAATAGCTATTATCATCCCCATTTTACGTATTTAATTGACCCAGTAAACTAAGGCATAAAAATTTGAGTTAAGTGACTCAAGGTCCCCTGGTGTATCAGTGATGAGATTCAAACTCCATTTTTCTTGAGTCCGGAGCCTGAGGGAAAGAAAGATGCTATACCGTGCTGCCCTTTATCAGCGAAATGCCCTCAGTTTTGTCTTGTTACTTGCAAGATGAATAAAGGAAACTATTTTTCTTTTGCTTGAACTCTCAGAAGCATGAGAACAGAAATGTATTTCTGCTGAAGTCTTTGATAAAGATAGGGTTTAAGTTCCGATATATAGCACCTTCAAAGAAAAAGCTTACAGCCAGTATGTTATAAGTCAGTGTGCCTATTTGAGAGATGCTACACTCATCTCTGTGAAGCACTGTTCTTTATGGATGTTTCTGATAATCACCAAGTGTTTAGTGTTATTAGTATTTCTGATAATCACCAAGGAAGTGGTATTAGGGATGGGAACTTTTTTTTTATAACAATTCAGATTTATCTGGTTTTATGGTATATAAAGTACTTTTGTCTGCAGTGAGAAAGTTAGTTCACATGACTCGTAAGAGCAGAAGGACTTGAATTCAGGTTCCCAAGAAATTAAAGGCTTTTTTTTGTTGCTGTGTCATGTCCAGCTTTGTGATCCCTTTGGGGATTTTCCTGGCAAAGGTACTGGTTTGCTATTTCCTTCTCCAGCTCATTTTACAGATGAGGAAACTGAGGCAAACAGGGTTAAGTGACTTGTCCAGGGTCACACAGCTAGGAAGTGTGTGAGACCAGATTTGAACTCAGGAAGAGTATTCCTGATTTCAGGCCTGGCACTCTAAACTCTAGGTGCTCCCCTGTCTACCCTGAAATAACTTCTGGGTAGATGTGCTCTCACCTCTTTGAATTGAGGAAGGAATTCTCCAAGTATCCTTTGTTTTTCAATGGGTTTAACACTTTTAAGCTGCAAAATGGTTATATTCATAGAAGCTGTCAGAGATCTTAGAAATCATAGGATCAGCTAGACTGCCCATCACCACCACCACCCTGCCCTGTACTATTGTGCAAATGGGAAATATGAGGCCCAGAGAAGTTGCAACTTGTTCAAGGTGCTTCTTAAACAGGTTGTAAGTAGCAGGTGGTGTTTTATGGTTCAGTGACTAGAAACCTAATTAAGCATCATCCGTGAGACAGCCGGCACTAACTCCTCCCAGATTTGAGTTGGGAAATAATTTCTGGTAAATGTACCCCATGTGGCTTGAAGCCCCACCCCAGTGTAAAACTGGGTCCCTCTGAAGTACATGCAACCTTAGATACTCTGGTTATTATTCTGATAGCAAGACACTTGAGCAAACAACTGCATAGAATCAGCAAGGACATTTAATCAAAATAGAAAAGAAAACAAAAGCAGCCTTAAATGCATTGTCAGAATAATGGTACCCAAAGGAGAGCCGGTCCATTTCTTAGATGAAGAAACCGAGATTGAAAAAATTCAAGTGACTTGCCCAGCTAGTAACTATCTGAGGGATTCCAACTCGGATCTTTATACTTTCAAATCTCATGAGGGGAAGGGGAATGATGGATAAAGATGCTGGAAAGGAAATTTAGAGCCAGGCTGTGAATGGCTTTACCAGCCAAACAGATGAGTTTGTATTTGCTCCTACAAGCAATAGGGAATAAGTGGAGTTTATTGAACAGAGATTGTAATAGCAAGATCTGCACTGTTGGAAAATTACTTTGGCACTTGTGTGGATAGAGATTAGAGGTGGACGGAGTTGAGTCTATGTATCTTTGGTGTCTAACGTGATGCCTTATGTAAAAGAGGTAGGGAAGAGAATGAGCATATATATATATATATATATATATATATATATATATATATATATATATATATATAATACAGATAGATGGATGGATGGATAGATGGATAGATAGATAGGTAGATAGATAGATGATAGATAGATGGATGGATGGATAGATAGATAGATAGATAGATAGATAGATAGATAGATAGATATAAAACCTACCATATGCCCAGTACTCTGCTAAGTGGTTTTAAAAAATCATCTCATTTGATCCCCACAACACTCCTTCAACATTGGTGCTATTGTCATTCCTGTTTTAGACTTGAGGAAATTGGAGCAGACAGAGGTTAAATGACTTTCTCACAGTCATACAACTAGTGAATATCTGAGGTTAAATTTGAACTCAGGTCTTCCTCATTCCAGGCCCAGGTGCTCCATTTGTTGTACCATCAGGTCTCTCAGGTACTTCATAAGTGTGTGTGGTAGACTGAATTGAATAAGTTTTGTAAATATCCATCTTGGTAAACAATTTGTGGTTCATCAGAATTCCTGGAATTCAGTAGTGCTCAATAGAGTAAAATCCTCTTCATTGTCTAGTTTTTTGGTCAGTTCTAATAACAAGCTACTATATGAATTTCACCCGTATTTGTTTATGAGCTCCTGCCTCTCCCTTCATCCGTACCCAGAAGGAGCACCTCTGTTCTCATCCAGGAATGTGCCCTTTCCTGAAGTCCCAGAGAGATACCTCAGTTCTACCAAACATATGCATTATTGTAGACACTGACAAGGCAGTCCAGCCTTTTAGGATCTGTGATCTGTATTCAAAAGACGCCACCATTCCCTACATCCCAGCCTAGAGGAGAAACTTTGAGGAAGGAGTGATTGACAAGACCTTCAAAACCAAATTTTGTTTCTGATTTTGCCTAATCTCTTCAGTTCCTTTCTTAAAATCCTCGTGCCTCATTTCCCCCCTCCCCCCCACCGCTTTGCCATTGGTCTGGATCTTTGGGCTTCATTTTTTTTTTTACCTCTTCTCTACACTGAATGTCTCCTCTCTACTCTTCAATATTTAAATAAATATGTGTTCTGGGTTTGTTTTTTCTTAATGTAACAGAATGTAACCCAAAACAGCCAAATTCATAAATGACCAATTAGGTACTTTTTAGTCTCTTAAAGGATGGTTTGTGTTATAGAACAGTCTTGTATAATGGCGAAAGAGAGTTCTAGAAATATAATTAAGAAAATGGTTTAATGCATGTTGATGGAGCTGTGACTTGGTACAAGCATTCTGGAAAGCAATTTGGAATTATGTAAATAAAGTGGTTAAAACATTAATACCCTTTGATCCAAAGATTCCGTAGTAAGCAAATACCAAGGAAGTCATTGACAAAAAATACTAGCCCTATATAGGCCAAAATATTTATAGCAGTACTGTTTATGGTAGCAAAGAACTAGAAAGGAAGTAGATACTCATTGGCTGGAGAATGGATAGAAAAAATTACGATACATGAATACAATGGAATATTACTGTATATAAGAAGCCACAAATATGACTGAATACAGAGAAGCATCAAAAGACTTACGTGAACTGATGAAAAGGGAAGTAAACAGAGCCAGTGACTATGACAATATGAACAAGAAGAACAACCATGACAAAGTGATGAAAAACCTCCATTTGAGAAAGCTCCCATGTCAGCCACACTCACCTCTAAATTGATCAACAGCTGACTCTTCAGAAGTATAGTTTTCCTTATTGCCCAAGGGGGGTAACTTCACTCCTCCCCTTTTAGCTCCCTTTTAAATTTTTTCTTCCCTCATTAGAATTTAAGTTACTGGAGGGTCTTTTTATTTTTCACTTATATTAATGTTACCAGGCATTTAGAACAATGCCTTGCATATGTGTTTAATTTCTTTTTTTTGAAGGGGGGAGGGCAGGGCAACTGGGGTTAAGTAACTTGCACAAGGTCCCAGGGCTAGTAAGTGTTAAGTATCTGAAGTCAAATTTGAACCAGTTCTCTGTTTTGGCCAGTACTCTATTCCCTGCACCCCCTAGCTGCCCCTTAATTTCTAATCTGATCAAAATTGAAAGTTGAATCATAAAGAACAAATTTGATCCAAAGAACAGATCTACCTATTCCTTTGCAGAAGTAGAAGTTCAATTTCACAGATGTGGAACATTGAATATAACATCAGACTTTTTCAATATTTTGATCGGCTTTACTGATTTTTTTCTCTCTTTTTAAAACATAGCTTGTAAGAAAATGATTTTCAAGAGGGAGTAGGGATGCATATATGGGGAAATCTAAGTAATGGAAAAACAAGATATCAATTAAAATCCATTTTTTATTAGATATGAGTAGACACCTCCTCCCACTCCTTTATAGAATTTGGGGTTCACAAATGTGAGACATGACATATTTTTTCAATATATTGATGGGTTTTCTTGGATTTTTTTCTCTCTTTTTAAAAAAATCCTTCGTTATGATATAAAAATAGGTATTCCTTGACAGGTACTGCTACACATCATACTTATCAACATGCTGAGATCTTTAAATACCCAGTTCATTATATGCTCCAAGTATGGCCCCGTGCACAGTACACAAAACCAATGGGCCTCAAGCAACAATTTGAAAAATCTTTCATTACGTCAGCAGGAAGGACAAAATTGGAATTTTACCAAGGATAAAGGGGAAGGTTAAGATTTACACATCAAAGAACCAATAGTAGAAGAGGAAGATTTAAATTAAATAAATCTCAATATCAGGTAAAATAACTGGATCAGCAAATTCTATTTGGACTGGATTTTAGTTGGAATTTGTAAATAGAAAAGGAACAGGATCTAACCAGATAGCACCAGGTCTAAAGTTAAATGTCGCAGCTAAAATAAATTGGGGTAATGAAGCTGAGCCAGAAATTCTTCTATCATCAAGCAGAGCTGAATTTTTGATATCTCAGCTAATTTCAAAAAGACTCCAGCTAATTAGGTGATTTGCTCTCTCAGACAAAATGGCGGCAGCACTAAAATCCTCTTATGACAGAAGGAACACAGAAGAAAATCTACACAATGTTAAAGCATGACTTTTCCTTTTTCTTTTTTTTTTTTTTTTTTTTTACAATATCTGGAGGCTGTGTTCTTATGGAAATTGCAGAGATAAGAACTCCTGAGCACAAATGTCTCAAGGCGGCTGCTTTAACAATTGACTGCTCTCCCACAGTGAAGTCTATCTTTCTAGGGAGCATGTTATCAGGCATCTCCCTCTATACTAGAGGCCCAAGCCTAGCGTGTGTCTCAACTCAACCCATTGAGAACAGCAGAGAGACAAAAAAGGTTTCCTTTCAGTGAACCTCCTTCACACTAGATAAGAAGTTTCCCACTGTTCCACCACCACCACACACCACACACCAGTCAGTTTAGAGGGAATACTTCTTAACTGTTACACTGGTTACAAGTGTACTCAAGAGCTCATAAACAGGAATACTGTTGGGGTTCATAAGCACCCCAAACTGTTGGGGCACACCAGAATGATGAGGAATAGACACATAGGTTGCAGTGTCTCAACTGTCTCCAAGTTAATAGAGGCATTTATTGGGGTGATGCACCCAGCAGGCCCTGCTCCCTGTGGGACACAGAGCACCAGGGCCCTGCTCTCAGTGGAAGGCAGAGCACTTAGCCAGGTAAGGAGTCTGTTCTACATACAGCTGGATTAGGATAGAGGGAAGGGTGGGTGGGCTAGCACAGTTTAAGAAAATGGGAAGGGGCACAGGAGAGAAGGAGGCCGAGTGCTGCTCTGGAATGTCTGGAATGTCAGGTGGTCAGTTCCACGTGTCTTTCTGAATGCATACAGATAAACCCAACGTGGGGAGCTTCAAGGCGTAGTCTTCTTGATCTGCACTTCATAGCATATCTCACACCCTGCCTCCTGAATGTTCCATCTACCTCAAGCACTCCTGTCTGCCTCATCAATACCTGATGGTAAGTATCACATCCGTGAAACAATAAACACAGTACATCGTCCCCCCACCCGCCTCCCGAAAATACTTATACACGTGAACACATTTCTGAAGAAGACTCAACAGACATGCTGAGTGTCTATTCACAGGGGGTACAAGGATGAAAACCAACCCAGTCACTGCCTTCTTGGAGCTTTCAATATTATAGGATTGTTATGAAAACACTCAAAGAACATCTAATGATGGTCTCATAAAAGCTTGTCCTAGTAAAGGCCCTGCCCCACCTGGCTTTGTAACAACATAGGAGATGAAAGAACGCAAGAATTATAGGTCAGGGCCATTCATTGAAGTCAAGCTGATGTGGTTTTCCATGGCTAGTCCCAATGAAAGCGATTGCTCACATACATCCGTGCCAATTCAGACAATTAGCCGGCCCTTCAGTGTCTAAAACAATTGAGATTAGGAACCTGGAATTTCTGGGTTTGATCCAGCAGGTCAGGCCTTTAAGCCCATTCAGATTTGTCAGCCTTAACCACTTTGGGGGGTGGGGAGGGGAGAAGTCTGCCTGGGATGTGGCTTTGGGGTTGTTTGTTTTTCCAATAATATTGTGTAATTTCTAAATGGGAAAGGCACTTTCCCCCAGAATTCCCAGAGGTGACAACTCTGATAGAACTTTTCAAAATGAGAAATAGGCAATTTAGGATGTTTCTTCAAGATTGGTAAGAAAACAGTAGGTGTGTGTGTGTGTGTGTGTGTGTGTGTGTGTGTGTTTGTGTGTATGTGTAAGGGTGTTGTCCTCTGTCACTGAGGGAGATGCCAGGGATGAAAATAGCATTTATACAGGACTGTAAGTTTTGCTAGCATGCAGTGACTTGCCCAGAGTCACACAGCTCCTAAGTATCTGAGGTAGGATTCAAACTCAAGTCTCTCTCATTCCAAATCCCTTGTTCTGTACCTTTGAGGTGAACACATTCTGCTTAGTAAGAACAAATGGCACTCTTTGCTCTAACTTGTACCACATTGTCCTTGCTTTCCCAGTCCACAGTTCAGTAGATGTTTTGTGAGAAATTATCATTAAGGTGGGGAACCTTACATGTGGCTGGCTACATGTGGCTCTCTAGGTCCTCAAGTGTGGCCCAAGGACTCTGTCAAAGGGCTGCACTTGAGGACCTAGAGGGCCACATGTGGCCTCAAGGTCACAGTTTCCCCACCTCTAGATTAGGGTGTAGTCTTAGAATTGGAAAGACTTAAATAAGATGGTTTAGAAAGAGAAAAAATCAGAGAGAAAGGTAATGAAAGGAAGGTCAAGTATAGTACTGAAGATCTTAAAAGTTTTACCATCAAAGTTCAACGTCAGAAATGGATATGGTTTTTATAAATGGGAGGGATACTAAAGAAGACACATCACCATCTTGTTTATCTGTTTGCATCCCAGCATTTAACAGAATGCTTTGCACATAAATGCTTTTTCATTCAAAAATCCCTGCCTTCCTCGGGTAAGAGATGAGTTTAGGATGAGCTGAATATGAGAATAGGATGAGCTACAGAGGAATCACTTTGCATCCTGCTATGTATATAAAGCAGCGCAGCAGAATGGATTGTCAATAGAAATAGACCCGCCTGGATCTAGTCCCATTTCTGCATCTGAGCCCCATCTCTTATGTCTTGGGGACTGAAGATGATAGATAGCATTACTATCCCAGATACGGATAAAGAAATGTATAGGCTTTTAATGGGAGTAGGGCGTGGGGTAGAGAATATTTGATTAGTTGGGTAATCATTTCTGGTTTCCGTCATGGAGATAGAAAGATTAAAGAAAGTAAGAGAATATGACAATTGAAGAAATTATTCTTAAAAAAAAAAGACACCAAATAAAACCAATCATGAAGTAGTAGGCAATGGGTAGAATAAGAAAGAAATGCAATAAAAATTTCAAACATTTTTGAACCCTAAAATGTGGGGAATTAAGTTTGTTTTAAGACATCCTTTGATGTGAGGGCAACATTGCTGGTCAGATTCACTTCAAAAAAGTTCATTTTTGTCAATATTGATAGGGTAGCTTGGGTCTGCTAGGAGAAACCAGGTCCTAAGAATAGGATAAATCATGAGAAAAAGAATTTACAATTATTCAGAGTGATCAAACTCCTATCCTATATTATCAGCATCAAGGAGTCAGATAAATATATTTCTCAGTCATTTATATGTGGGGTAGAATGGAAGTCCTAAGACATTCTCTTTATTTCCTGGCCTTTTTATTAAGCCTAGAAAATCTCGATTATCTGGAAAATTTGTTGTGTGGCTTAAGTTCTACAATAATTACAATTTAAGCGTGTGAAGGTAATCACCCTTCACAGGACTCTTCTTTCCATTCACAAAGAGCAAATAGGAACTGACACCCTAAATGGAGACTGCGGAGAATAAAATGTGCAGAATCAACAGGGTTCCCATCTGGTCAGCCAGTCTTAATTCCCCCCACGCCATCACTCCCTATCTCATAAAATAGAACGTGTACTTTACACAATACCAAATATCCTCCGTCTTAGCTTTCCTAATGCTGTCATGAATACCCTTATTACTAAATATATCATTACACAGAGAGAACTCAGATGCTGGCATGAAAGTCTAAAGCATTTCCAATTCTGAGAATGGCATGTTCCCAGTACAATGTCTCTATTGAGGGGGAGAAAACCGCTACAGAGAAGAGAGTGTAAATTTGCCTAGGAGGAGGGGAGGGGAATATAAACAAAGAGAGAATAGGGGGGAGGTAAAGTAAGAAAAAACATTGCCCTAATTATCTGTGAATACAACTCCTTAGGGTCTTTCGATGACTTTCCATCATACTACAGACTAAAAGTATAAGCTTTCTTTGGACCATCCCCCAAAACTCACACTCACAAGTTGGGTTTTTCAAGACAACTGCCCCAGATTCAAAGTACTCAGTAGATCCACATTCCTAAAATTATGACTGAGTCCCCCACTGATGTGTTTACTGTTCAACAGAAAGTCAGAGAACACAATTATCTTAGAGCAAAGACACTTAATAGAGTAGCATTAAGATCTACCTTATAGCATTCTCCCCCAAAACCTAGAACGCACTCTTCTGCAAATGTGTGTATGTTTACATATACATATACATTATATGTACATACATACACACATATACATATCTATCTATACGTAAAGTATCCATGAAGAGAATGAACAAATCATATATAAGGACTCCCTCTCCAACACGGAGGATACATGTGGAGGCTCAATTTCAACTCTAATACTAGAGGACCTCTTCTGTCTTCTTGTAATATCATTGTGTGGTTCCTCACTGGGCACAACATTTGCCCAACTGAGTGTGTGGCCCTGCTAATTGGCCATAATTTCTACCCCCAGCTTTACTCCACTAGTTGACCATAGTCTCTATAGAGTAGACCACCTTCAGCTTCTGGTTTAGCTGCATTCCTCACATGAGGTACTTCCAAGCTCTGAGGTACCATCTCACATTCATCAAATTGACTAAAATGACCCCCCCAAAATGACAAATGCTGAAGGGGTTTTAGGAAAATTGGGACTGTAAAACATTGTTGATGGAGTTGTGGACTGGTCCAACCATTCTGGAAAGCAACTTGGAACTAAAAACCGATTAAACCGTAGATACCCTTCGACCCAGTAATACAACTGTTAGCTCTATACCCCAAAGAGACCAAAGGAAGAGAAAAAGAACCCATATGTAAAAAAGTATTTATAGTAGCTCTTTTTGTGGTAGCAAAGAATAGGAAACTGAAGAGATGTCCATCAACTGGTGATTGGCTAAACAAGTTATGGTATATGAATGTGATGGAAGAATACCGTACATTAAGAAATAATTATGAAGGGGACGGCTTTGGAACCTGGGAAGACTTGTATGAAGTGATATGGAATGAAATTAGAAGAATGAGGACAAAAATGTATACAATGGCAACTATATCATAAGGACAATCAACTCTGAAAGACTTTGAATCAACTCTGATCAATACAATGACCAACCACAATTCGACAGGACTATGATGAAACACGCCATCCACCTCCAGGTAGTGAAGTGTAGATTGAATCTTATTTTCTTTGTCTTCTTTCTATCTTTTTTATTTATTCTCACATGGTTAATGTGAGAATTCGTTTCATATGACTAGAGATATTTACAATGGGCTTTGTTTTTCTTGCCTTAATGAGTGGGAGAAAGGGAGAGGTAGAGAATTTGGAAATGAAAACAAAATTGAGTTTAAAACAATTTAAAAAGAAAATTTAACTGTAATCAGGCAGAATAATTAAATTTATTGATATGCAGTAAACCTTGTAATTGTTTATATATTTTTTTTAAAAAAATGTGAACTCCTTGAAAGGAATATTTTTCTTTTCTATTTGTATCCCCATGGCTTAGCACAGTCCTTTGCACATAGCAAGCATTTAATGAATGCTTCATTCATTCATTCATGAATTCATTCATTCATTCATCCATTCATTCATTCTCTGGGTCTCAGTTTCCCCAATGGAAAAATAAAGACATTAGAGTAGGTGACTTCTAACGTTTCCTGCTACAAATCTATGATCTCTTGGATTCTCTTCCCATTCTCTTCATTCTTAGTAGTCAGACTCATTCTCTATTCCTTCATTCCTAATATCTCAATTCACCATTTCACTGTACGTTTTTAACTTCTTTTGTTTATGTATTGTTGGGTAATGGAATCTTTGTGACTGTTCCATATCTCCATCCACGCGGTGACGATTTTTTATTCTGGTGAGGAAGCCTATTTAACTGTTTATACCCATGTTTTTGTTGTATTTCAAGTTGTACGGAATAATAACTCCTTTTTAAAAATCAGATTAGATTTCTGTTCAGGGGGAAGATCATTCCTTTCTGCTTTAAGTGAGAGACTTTTGGGCAACTGGGAACCTCAGTGCAGTTATATTTGATTCTATTCAAGAAGTTTTCAAGGTACTGTGTTGGATCCTGGGAATGAAAAAAAATGCCACATACAGTTTCAGGCCTCAAGGAGATTACAATCTAATTGGGAGAATACAACATGTAGACAAATAGTATACAAAAATCAAATTATAAAGACAAAGGAGAAATTAAGATAAGAAGCTGTAGGATAATTTGGGAGCAATCACTTCCATCTTGGATGATCATGGAGGAAGCAGTGCCTGACCTCAAACCTGGTAAAAAGAGATGTCACACAGATGGGGAGTGTGAAAACCCGTTGACTGGAACATAGGACGCATGAAGGACAGTAGCACGAAATGTGATTAGAGAAGTAGATTAAAGTTAGATTATGGGGGGTCTTCAATGGTGAGCTAATGCATTTGTATTTTATTCAGCAGGTAATAATCAGAAACTGCATATTCTTGAGCAAGGAAATGTCATGGTCAGATTAGGAAAATTACTATGACTGTTGTAAGAAAGATAGATTGGAAAATGAAGAAACTGGAAGCCTTTGTCTTCTCTTTAAAAAGCAATCCAAAGGGAAAGTCTTCTGGAATGTAAAGGAAAGTCATGGGGAAAAAGTGGAAACGAAAAGAGCAAGGCTTTGGTACAAATAAAGCTATAATATAAAGCAGGAATAGTTATTCAGAACAGATTAAAAATATCAGAACAGATTAAAAAATCAGTAGAACATCTTAAATGACCAAGAATCAAAATATGCTAAACATGGTGACAATGTTTGATAAACCCAGGATAATAAATTAATAGGGAAAAGATTTCTATTTGAAAAAAAGAAAACTTCTGGGAAAACTGAAAAGCAGTTTGGCAGAAATTAGACTTAGACCAGCTTCTTAACACCCTACTGGCACTGAATGAATATACAACATTAATATAAAAAGTCATGTCATAAAACAATGAGAGGGGAAGAGAAGGAAGTACCTTTCACAGCTTTAGCCAGGGAGAGAATTCTTTTTTGTTGTTGTTTTCTAACGTTTTTTTTTAATTGACTTGTTTCTTTACTTTTACTTTACAAGATTCAGTTCCACAATCCCTTGAGTTTCAGATTTTTTTCCCCTCCTTCCAACCTCCCTCCCCATTCCCCCGATGGCGGCATGCAATCAAGTATAGGATCTGCAAATACTTTCACATTAAAGTTGGTTATAAAGAAGGGTTGTAACCATTGGAATGAACAATGGGAAAGAGGAAACAAAACCAAACATGTAAAAGAAAGAGAGCAGGTAGTTTGCTTCAGTCTGCATTCAAACTCTGTTCTTTCTAGTTCTTTCTCTGAACGTAGACATCTCCTTCCATCATGAAAATATTTGTGTCAATTATCATTTGTAAATGTCTGTTACCCAAGATATATAAGTAATCAATATAAATATATAAAATCAAGAGCCATCCCCCAATAGATATTAATCATTTTCAAATGAAGAATTACAAACTATTAAAAAAACAGAAAAACACTAATAAGAAGAGAAATGAAAAGAGGAGCAACTTTGAGGTTTCACCTAGCATTCTGATGGTTAGCAAAAAATATTTTAAAAAATAGAGAGTTAATTTTGGAAGAGCTTTGGTGAGATAAGCATAGGTAAGCATATATAAGCATATACTGCTGGTGAGCTATGAACTAGTGAACCCATTTTAGAAAATGATTTGGAATTACATAAAAAAGTGACAAAAATGTCTACTCAGACATTTCACTGCCATGCAAATACTCCAAGGAGGTGAAGGACAAAAAGAAAGATCTCATACATACAAAAAGATTCACACAGAAATTTTTGTGGTAGTAAAGAACTAAGAACAAAGTAGCTGCCCATCAATTAAAAATGACAAATATGAGGAATCAGAGCAATAAGAGATTTGTATGAACTGTTATAGAATGAAATAAGCAGAAAAACAATGTTGGGAACCTGTTTCATTTCCAACATTAAGCATAGTCGGAGATGTGAATAAATGAAGTGACCAGACCATGTGGGTCATTCAAGGAAGTACCATGAACTCTGTTTATTGATGCTTAGAACAAAGTTTTTAAAGATCCAAATGACAAAGATTGAAGTATCCTTGTCTCAGTCATATCCTGGAATATAATAGAATAGAATAGTCTGCCATACCTGGGAAGTAGCTTGGATAAGACAAGGCTTGTTATCAAGGACCCAGGAAGTCATGGGGAAGGTCAGTTGTCTTTTATCAAAATATATCTTACAGGACAAGGGATGCTCCCTGAGAGCAGGCCACAATTTCAAATATATCTGAATAGAATCCGGATCCGAGAATCAAGCATTTTGACTTATAAGAGTCTTTAGCATAATATGATAAGGAACATGTCCTTTTTGGTGCCTGAAGTTTGGGGGTAAAGGTTTTGATGTCAGGATTTCAGACAGAAGTCTTTTCAAGTGCACCCCCAAGTTTTCTTCAGGGGAGCCAGCTTTTGCAAGCTGCATCACCTCGAGAGGAATTAGGGTACATAATTAAGGTCTCTTATCTGAGTCCTGTATCAGGCCTATTTGGCCCCCACAAAACAATATAAAAATTACTAAAACATTATCAATGTAAAGATTACTTAACAAAAGGAAACTATATACTGTTTTTTGAGGGGGAGGGCAGGGTTTCATTATGAGAGAGGGTTCCATTCAGATGAAGGATATCTAAAGAAACGATTGTGGTATAAAAGCACGGAGCATTAATAAAATGTATTTTTAAAAATTTAATAGTATTTTATTTTTTCCCATTACATGTCAAGAAAATTTTTAGCATTCATTTTTTACAAGATTCTGAGGTCCAGATTTTTCTCCCTCCCTTCCCTCTTTTCTTCTTCCCTCTTCTGAAAACAGTAGGCAGTTTGATATAGTTAAATATGTGCTATCATGTAAAAAAAATTTCCGTATTAGTCACAGTTGTGAAAGAAGAAATAGATCAAAAGGAAAAAACTCAAAAAAGAATAAAATAAGTGAGAAAATGCACTTTGATCTGCATTCAGAGTCCATCAGGCCTCAGTCTGGATGTGGACGGCATTTCCCTCATGAGCCCTTTGTACTTGTCCTGGATCCCTGTGTTGCTGAGAAGGGCTGAGTCATTCATAGTTGATCATCACACAATGTTGCTGATACTGCGTATGGTGTTTTTCTGGTTCTGCTCATTTCACTTTGCATCCATTCATACAAGTCTTTACGTGTTTTTCTGAAATCTGCTTGTTCATCATTTCTTATGGAAGAATAGTATTCCATTAAATTCATGTACCACAGCTTGTTCAGTTATTCCCCAATTGATGGGCATCCCCTCAATATATAATATTTTTTAAAATAATTAGTTTTTAGTTGTCAACATTCATTTCCATAAGATATTAAGGTCTAAATTTTCTCCTCATCTCTCCCCTCCTCCCACCCCAAGATGGTGTGCATTCTGATTACCCCTTCCCCCAATCTGCCCTCCCTTCTATTGCACACCCCTCCTTCTCTTAGCCCCTTCCCCTTCTATTTTCCTGTAGGGCAAGATAGATTTCTATTCTCCATTGCCTGTATATCCTATTTCCCAGTTGCCTGTAAAAACAACTTTTAACATTCATTTTTAAAACTTTGAGTTCCAAATTCTCTCCATTCCTCCCTCCCCATCCACCCTCATTGAGAAGGCAAACAATTTGATATAGATTATGCTTGTGACACCATGCAAAAATACTACAATAATCTTATTGTGAAGGATTAGCTATATTTCCTTCTAATCTATCCCACCCCACCCCACCCCCATTTATTCTGTTCTCTCCTTTGACCCTGAGCCTCCTTAAGTGTTTGCTTCTGACTACTCCTTCCCTCAATCTGCCCTCCTTTCTATCGCCCACCTCTCTCGTCCCCTTTCCCCCATATTTTCCTGTAGAGTATGATAGACAGTAAAATGTACTTTTTAAAGTAGTTCAGGGTCAACAGTATGACCATCCAAACAGCCAGCCCAGGTGTTCTTAGCATTTTTGTTTCATGGATCTCTTTGTGAAGACTATGGGGTCCATTCTCAAAATGTTTTAAATGCATAATATAAAATACATAGGATTACAAAGGAAGCAAATTATACTGATAATTATTTTTAAAAATTAAGTTCACAGGCACCAATTTAAGAAACTTTGAGTGAGAAAGAAACGATTGATGGTTTGTCTGATGGTCTCTGGCTATGGGTGCTAGCAGAGAGAGGGAGAGGGATCCAGGACCTTCTCCACATCAGTGGGAGAGGTACCTATTTTTCCTAAAATGTACTGAGTGGCAAGTATCCAAGACAGTTGGGGTGTGTGTGTTGGGGGTGGTTGGGGTGGGAGAAGGGGGAAAAGGAGAACCAAAGTAGAATGAATGGGAAATATGAGATGACTTAGTTGTTTCTTCATAATGCATGCAGATATTGAGATACCATGCTATTTCTCTGGCATGCCAGGTTACATGACTGAGATATAGCTTTTGGGGGTGGCTAAGTGGTGCAGTAAATAGAGCACTGGCCCTTGAGTCAGGAGGACCTGAGATCAAATTCGACCTGAGACACAACATTTATTAGCCATGACCTTGGGAAAGTCACTTAACCTCAATTGTCCTACCATCCCCCCTCCAAAAAGAAAAAAGAAAGAGAGACATATAACTTTTGCAGCCCCTAGGGGTTGGGGAAAACCAGGAAACCTGCTCAGTCATGCTATAAAAAAGGAAAAAGCAAGAACCCCCACGTAGTACTGGGTGTTAGATTTCTGTTCATCGTATCTCATCCATATTTCATCAACATTAGACAGAATCTGTGACATGTTTAGAAGTCATTATGACAGTCAAGTCCTCCGTATAGACCAAGGATTCCAGACATGAGGTCATTCTTTCCTATGTATCCACAGACCAGATGCCCAGACAGTATGAGTCTTTTGAAAGATTTTTTTTTTCAAAGCTCTGATTTTTGTGCTCTTGGCCCTGCCTTAGGTTGAGTAGAAGTAGACTTGTCTGTCTCTGACATCTGCCAGAAAATGACCAGGCACATATATATCATTTTCCTTCTCTTTGACATGGGCACTAGAGAGACAGACCAAGAATTCTTTTTCAAAAAATTAATTGTATTTTTTATTGACACGTAATATCTCTCCCTCCTGTTGGACCCTCCTGAAAAATAAAAGAAAAACATGCCGCTCATAATAATCATAGTGAAGCAAAAAAAATTCCCACATTGGCCATGTCCCAAAATGTGTGTTTGATTCTGTGTTTTAAGGTCATCACTTTTCTGGCAGGATGTGGGTTGTTGTTGTTCAATTGTGTCTGACCTTGGAGACCTCATTTGGGATTTTCTTGGCAGAGATACTGGAGTGGTCTTGCATTTCCTTCTCCAGCTCATTTTCCAGATGAGGAAATTGAGGCAAACAGAGTTGAGTGACTCACCCAGGGTCACACAGTTAGGAAGTGTCTGAGACCAGATTTAAACTCATAAATATGAGTTTTCCTGATTCCAAGCCCAGTGTTTTATCCACTGCAGCACCAAACTACCCAACAGGTGGATAACATGCTTTATCTTTGGTCCCCTAGAATCACCCTTTGTTGTTCTGTCAATTAGACATTGTGTTCTTTGTCTTTGTAATGCTGTAGTGATTGGATAAGTTGTTCTCATAGTTTTGCTCGCCTCCCTCTTCATCAGTTCATAGAGGTTTCCCAGTTTTCTCTGAAACTGTATATGTTATTTCTTGTAGAATGATAATATTCCATTAAATTTATATGCTATAATTTGTTTCACCACTCTTCAGGGACCCCTTTACTTCTGAGTTTTTAGCTTCTACAAAAAGAGCTGCTATAATTTTTTCTATAAAGATGGATGCCTTTTCCTCTTTTATCATCTCTGTGAAGTATATGAGGTGATACTAGGATAAGGAAAGGTAAAAAGGAACAATTGTCTCCTACAAATGAGGTGTGAAAGAAAATACTGACCCAGAAGAAGCAAGTGAGGATGGAGGGCTGGTAGTGTTGGAAACTTACTCTTTAAAGAGGAAACAACATATCTAGAAGGCATAAAAACCTTCAAATTTAGAAAGAAATAAGAAGGTGAAGGGATAGAATAAGGGAGGTACTCTTAGAGGGGTGGGTAGATTTGGAGCTCAAGGTAGTAGGTGGAAGTAAATTAAAGCCATGAAGAGGGATAGGGTAAACAGGGTAACAAGAATAGTAAGGAAAAAATAAGATGGAGGGAAATACACAACAAATAATTATAATTTTGGATGTGAATGGGATGAATTTACTCATAAAATGGAAATTTATAGCAGAATGGATTAAAAATCTAAATTCAACAATATGTTGCTTACAATAAACTCAACCAAAAAATGAAAAGATATTTACAGAGTCAAAGCAAAGGGTGGAGTAGAATTTATTATGCATCAACTGATGTAAAAAAAAGAAAGAATAGTAATCATGATCTTAGAGTTAAAACTAAAATAGATTTAATTAAAAGAGATAAACGGAAACTACACTATGTGTCACTAATAGCATTCAACATTGTTTTAGGTCATTAAAAATAATTATAGACTATATAAAATACTTGAGAACATGCCTGCCAAAACAGACCCAAGAATTACATGAACATAATTATGAAACACTCTTTATATAAATAAAGTCAGATTTAAATAATTGGAGAAATATTAATTGTTCATGGATAGGCAAAGCCAATAATAAAAATAAGGAAAACGACCATTTGACCTAACTAATCTAATTCAATGCCGTGCCAATTAAATTACTAAAACATTGTTTTACTGAGTTTGGAAAAATAATAACAAAATTCATTTGGAAGAACAAAATGTCAAGAATTTCAAAGAAAGTAGGGGGAAAAATATAACAAAGGGAGATTCAGCAGTACCAGACCTTAACCTATACTATAAGGCAGTAAATATCAAAACTATCTGGTATTAGCTAAGAAATAAAGAGGTAGAGGCATGGAACCAAGTACACAGTAGTAAAGGACTATAGTAACTTGGTGTCTGACAAATGTAAAGATTTAAATTTTGGGGATCAGAATTCATTATTTGATAAAAAAAAAATTGTTGGGAAAGCTGGAAAAGAGACTGGCAAAAATTGGCCACAGACCAATATCTTAAACCATGTACCAAAATGAGGTCAAAATGGATTCATGACCTAGATAAAACAGAGATTTCACAAGAAAATGGGAAGAACATGCAACATATTATCTATCAGACTCAAATAAGAGAGTAATGTATGTATAAAGAAGAGATAGAGAGCTTTGTGAGTTGCAAAATGGACAATCTTGATTATATTAAATAAAAAATTTCTTGTACAAATAAAGCCAATGTAACCAAGATTAGAAGGAAAACAGAAAATGGAGGGGGAGACAGTCTCTCAGATAAAGGTCTCATTTCTCAAATATGTAAGGAACTTTGTCAAATTTATAAGAATACAAATCACTCCCCAACTGATAAATGGGGAAAAGATATGAATAGGAGCTTTTCAGTAAAAGAACTGATAAATAGAAATAGTATGGTCTTACATATATGTATATGTGTGCATATGCATATATATATGAATGTATATAGATATAAATGTGGGTATACATATTTGAATATATATATATTCGCCTTCTTTAGGGAACAGAAGGAGGGAAGGAGGGAGAAAAAAATTTAAAAGTACCCAGCAGAGAACAAAAAACTTAGAAGAAAGCACAGAAAAGTTGGGCAGTTTTGAAAACAATGTGTAGTACTTATTATGTAGGTTTCAAAAAGAGTAAACAGTTTGAAATGGTAATTTATTGTTTTATATTGAATCTTCTGAGTTCTGAGTAGGAGGAGCTGAAGACTTCTTGGTCACCTTCTTATTAATATGTCCCCCTCCATTATTATTCGCCACTCAGGGTTGATTTCTCATGGAGCAATCAATACCTTTTCTAAAAATATTTAAGGCATTCAGTATCTCCATTAGGTGTCTTTGGTTAGGAGAAACCACTGACTTTAATTTATTGATTATTTGATAGCCTAATTAATAAACTGATTATTAATTATCACATTTCACTGCATAATCTTCACAGATTTTATGCCAAATTTTTGCAAAAAAGTGGAGTGTCACCATTATGTGAAGCTTTTAGAAAAAATTGTGCTGGTATCACTTGCCTTTTAGCTTCTTCCAGTCTCATACCATCTTTTCACTCACTGAAAACTGCCTTTCTGCAGCTCTCTTTCCATGCTACTCAGTGAACACAATTACTTTCAGTTTGAAGCCCACAGAATAGTTTTTATGTTTACCCATAATTAGAAAGAAATGCTTTGCACCTTGATGTATCACTGGCAGAAGAACTGTACAGTTTAACTAGCATGGGAAAATGTAAGTCTTACCATATCATGTGACTTACTCATGGCAGCTTCACCTGCCCACCAGCAACCCCTGTGCCTATGACTCTTCCTTGGGTTGAGTGACAATACTATTAGTACTGCAGAACTCTATAAACAAGCCACCCAAGTCGGCTTTTGGAATTACACTAACAATGTGCAGGTGCTGAGAATTCTAGCTGGATTGGCAGCTCACAATGCGTGAGAGGTAAATGCATATCCCTATGCCACTGGTGAATACGTTGCTGCTCTGCTTACCTTTTAAATTGCATGACGAGCTGAATTATATCATGCAACGATTACACAATGAAAGGTTATAAACCAATTTTTGAACTGAAAAAACAGGGTGTAACGATTATGTGGTGGTGACAATTATGTGGTGGCAGTGATTATGAGGTAAAGTACAGTACCCAGAAACTCTGTCTCTCAGACTTTTTTATTCACATCATTAGCTCATAGGTTATACAAAAACAAGTAGCAGGTCACATTTGGCCTCCAGGTTCGCTGACTTCTGGGTCAGAGAATAAAATACAGTTGGATGGAAAACCTATAAAGTTCCTTCATGAGCACCTACCTGTTTTAGGTGGCTACTGAAGATGATCAACTGAGTCCATAATTAGATAGTTGGAATAGGGTGGATTGGATTGTATTTGTGAATTTGCATAGTACTTTTAATGATTCCCAAAGGCTTTAGCATCAACGTTAATTCTATATTCTATGAGTCAGGAAATATCACTCTAAAGAATTAAAATTATGGGTTCTTCAAAGGCAATGAAGAGGTACACAGTCAATGTGGGTAATCTGCCATATGTTATCAAGGAGAGATTACACGGGAGAAACGGCATAAAGGAGATCACCCTCTAGATTAGAGGTTCTTAACCTTCTTTTTTTCGTCATGGACTTTTTGGCAGTCTGGTGAGCCTATGAAGCCCTTCTCAGAATAATGTTTTCAAATTCATAAAATAGATGGGATTACAAAAGAAACCAATTAGATTGAAATAGCTATTAAAATATTTTTTAAAATAAATTCATGGACTCTAGGTTAAGAATCTCTCTTCTAGATGTATGGCCAGAAGAGGTGAGGTGGGTTGGTCGTGTCACCAGAAAATGGACAAAACCATCTGCTTCAATGCGATGTCAAGATTCCCTGACAAAGGTCTTCAGAACATTGGACCTCACAGTGGAGGGGAAGAGCAAGGAAGTGATATGGAATGAATCAACCTTACTCTCCTTGGATTTGGCTGAAGGAGGGAATAATATACACACTGAACTGGGTATCTTGCCCTACAGAAAGGTAAGGGGGAAAGAGGATAAAAGGGGGGGATGATAGAAGGGAGGGCAGATTGGGGGAGAGGGTAGTCAGAAGAAAACACTTTTGAAAAGGGACAGGGTCAAAGAAAAAAATAGAATAAAAGAGGGCAGGATACTATGGAGGGACATATAGTTAGCCTTTCACAATATGACAACTATGGAAATGTTTTGTATCGCTACACATGCATGGCTTATACTGAATTGCTTGTCTTTTCAGTGGAGGTGGATAAGAAGGGAGGAAAAAGAATTTTAAAAAATTTTAAAAGAACATTGGACCTTATACCTTGGTATAATGGTAATGGGAATTTGAAGATCTTCCCTGCCCCTTAATAGGCTGAATATAATCCCATGGAACCTGTGGTGGGAGGAGTTGCTGAATGGGTGGAGGAGGAAATCAGTCAGAGCAATTTGTATGGAGGGAGAGAGAGGACTCAGCCAAGGAGACAGCTAGGCTTGTGAGTGTTTGTTTGTGGGAAGGCCCCAGCAGGGGGAAGGCTTGGGGATGGTGTTGCTTCCTGCAGTGATAAGGTGTATTAACTTCTTTGTTGCTATGATGGATTCAGTTTTCTAGTATGGGGATTTGGCTTTCTGGTGTCTGAATAAATGTCTTGCTAACTGCTTCTATATGCTATAATGTTTCTATATATGTTGTGATTCAGAACTATGCCGGCATATTCATAATTGTTGTCAGTGCTGTGAATATTGCCTTGGCAATATACTTGGGGAAGATTTACTGAAGGTCATGGACAAAAGTCACATAAAATATGAAAGCATGGATGGATTTCAACCCATTGTTAAATGGATCATTCGCGTGGATGAGGTCACAGATCCATCAAAATACTGGGTGTCCCAAAAGTCTTAGTGCAATTTTAAACTCTAAAATTTTTTTTTATTATGCTCTAAGACTTTTGGGACACTGTGTAGATGATATTACGGCCCTAGTGAATCTCCTTTGTCGCTTGCCTTCTGGAATGACTCCAACTGCATTTGTTCACACTGTTCATCATCTTTTTGTACCCAAAAAATAGCATTTTATTTTGAGCTCTTGGAGGAAAAGCATAACGTAAAGGCTGATTTGAAATGCACACAGTACCTGTTTGGTGTCCAGAACTCAAGCATGTACGTATTCATCTTCTGAAGTGGAAACTGAAAGAACTCTAAAATGAATTAAATGAAGGACTTCTATCATGAGCTGTCTTCGCCTTTAGTCACTGCTGACGTTTTCAGGCAAAAGAGTCTATGATTTGTGTGTTTTTTTTAATAGTTGAAATTTCCCACAACATGTATTTTGTTAAACTTCAGATGAAAAGCAGTTTAAAAAAAGAGATGCTTGTGTGTCTGCGTGGATATAAATGTAAATATACATGCATTTGGGTTTATATTAATGATTTTTCTTGCTACTTAGGGGAATTCCACAGCTCAGTAAGGCTCAGGTCTGTGCCAAACCAAAGAAGAAGAGGAATCTTATCTGACACCAGGAAAGCTTTTTCCTTGGAGAAGGACAGGAATGGCATAGCCTGTATTCTATGAAGCAGGTTTCGCTATCATGGAGAATTCAGCTCCCTTATTAACTCTGAGTCTCCATGGAGTTTCTCATGAGAAAAAGCACTCTTGTGGTCAGCCACTCACAAGAAAGCGGTAAGGGGAGAATGAAAAGAAAACAGTGCCACGCAGCTTTTGTAGTAACTGCCTCAGATTCTTTATTTCCTATACGCCAACACATTGGTTGCTGTAACAACATGCCCAATTCTTCATGGTCCTATTTGGGTTTTTCTTGGCAAAGATAATGGAGTAGTTTGCCATTTACTTTCCCTGTTCACTTTATAGATGAGGAAACTGAGGCAAACTAAGTTAAGTGACTTGCCCAGGGTCATGTAGCTAGTAAGTGTTTGAGGCTGGATTTGAACTCAGGTCCTCCTGACTCCAGGGTCAGTCCCTTCATCACTACACCATCTAGCAGCCCTGCCGCTAGAGTTTATTGAGTTAGGTGTTAGATGTGCAGTTCTCCCTTCCACACTGTGACTTTCCCCATCTGTTGTTTCAAAATATCACAGGTCCCTGTAAGAAATTAAATGCGAATTTTTGCGAGTTTTGCAGAAGCTACAGACAACACAGGAAAGCCAATAGATGACAAAGAAAATGTTTAGAAACTCAGAAATATATAAAAGATATGTATAGTATTATATATTTTCAACACATTTTATCTTTAAATATCATAATAATTCAGAATTCTTTTACAGTACAAAGAGAGGGCCAAAAAATTTTACATGGATTTTCCAGATAATGGGGGTATTATACTCCCTAACCCTACAACGTGGAAGGGATAACTATATGCTTTAGGAAAAACACCGGGAGCTGAATGGAAGATGTATTTGAATAGGGAAAAACTGGAGTCAAGGAGACGAACTATTACAATAGTTAAAGCAAGAGGGAATAAGGGCCTGAGCAATGGTGGCAGCCCTGTGAGCGCAGAGAAGAGTCCACGTATAAGAGATGTTATGAAAGTGAAAATCATAAGATTTGGCAATATGTTGGAAACATGAGGTGTGTAAGAATAAGGAGTCAAGTCAAGCACAACACGAAAGCTGCAAAATGGGAGGCTTGAGAGGATTGTGGTGCATTTGATAGTAAGAGGGAAGTTTAGAGGAGCTGAAAGGAAAGTTGAGTTATATCCTGAACATGCTGAATCTAAGAAGCTTACAGAATCTCAAGTTGAAGTTACCCACGAGGCAATTAATGATGCAGACCTGAAAGCAAATAATTCAAGGTGATTATTAGTAAAATTGGTAAATTATTAGTAAAAAAAATATATTTGTTATTTGAATAAATAAAATTTATTTTATTATATATTTACTTTATTATTATAAAAAATAAAGTTACTTGAAAAATTCTGGTTTCTAAGGGCTTCACATTAGCTTACTTATATTCACAACATTTCTAACTACTTCCTAGGAAGAAGGTATTCCCTTTTTTTTTCTGTTTCTCCTCCCTTCCCCATCTTGACCCCTTGGTGAACTGGTTTAACTCTATTGTCCTCCTCTCCTGAGTCCCAGCCCCCTTATTTTATTGAAGATTTTGTCCTGCCAAGTCCCAGCTTTGGATTATTTCTACCATTTGCCACCTTCACTCCTATTTACATGCTGTTGAACAAAGATAGGGAAAATCAGGAAGCTATGTTAACTGGGTGAACTACAAATCTATGTCACATAATCTAAACTGGCATCACACCTTGTCAAGGCAATTCTTTTATGCCTCCCTGATCAATTCGGTATCCCGTTCACCACAATGGTTTTTCCAAAACTTTTCAGCTCTCTTCAAAGCCCCTGCGACTCCCTTGCCTTACTCTACCTACCCTCTCAGCCAAGAATTTTCTCTTGTATTTCACTGAGATAACTGAGGCCATTGACAGAGAGCTCCCCTTCTTCCTTCCTCCTCATTTCATGTCACTAAGATACCTTCTGCCACTATCTCCTCTTTTGCCTCTGTCTCACATAAAGAAGTATCCATTCTCCTTGCCAAAGTAAACTCCCTCGAAAATTGTTGTAAAGGTGTTGGAGGCACAAGCACAGAGTCACAAAAGTAAATTAAAAGGATGTTTTTTTGAATAGTAAAGAAAATTAAAATGTGAAAAAAAAGAAAGTTACCAATGATCTCTTCACTGCTAAATGTAACAGCCTTTTTCATCCTTTGAACCTCTCTGCAGCCTTTGACATTGTGGATTGTCCTCTTTCCACCAAGAGGGCTTCTCTGTAGGTTTTCATTATTGTGTTCTCTCCAGGTTCTCCTTCTACCTCTCTGATTGCTCCTTCTCAGTCTCTTCATTCAGGTCATACCTGCTGACAGCAGTTGTCTTCCAAGACTCTGCCCCTTCTCTTCTCTACATTATTACACTTAGTGATCTCATTAGCCCTCATCGATTCAATTATCATCTCTATGTAGATGATTTTATTTATTTTTATTCATCTATTTATTTATTTATTCTTATTTATCTATTTATTTATTCTTATTTATCTGCTCCTTCCTTCATGTATCTATTTATTTATTTATTGATTTTTGTTTATCTATTTATTTGCTTATTCTTATTCATCTATTTATTTATTTGTTTATTTATCTATTTATGTGTTTATTCTTATTCATCTATTTATTTGTTTATTTATTTTTATCTATTTATGTGTTTATTCTTATTTATCTATTTGTTTATTCTTATTCATCTCCTTATTTCTTTATTTATTTTTATCTATTTATGTGTTTATTTATTCTTATTTATCTATTTGTTTATTCTTATTCATCTCCTTATTTGTTTATTTATTTTATCTATTTATTTGTTTATTTATTCTTATTCATCTATTTATTTATATCAGTTTATTTATTTTTATCTATTTATTTATTCTTATTCATCTATTCATTTATTTGTTTATTCTTATTCATCTATTTGTTTATTCGTTTTTATTTGTTTATTTATTTTTTATCTCTTTATCTGTTCATTCATTCATGTATCTCTTGATCTGTGCGCTTATTTATTTATTCTGTCTGTCCAGTCCGGCACAGTTGTTTGCATACAGACCGTGAGCTCCTTTAGGACACAGACTGTTTCTGCCCTGTTTTCTGTCCTTAGTGCCTAACACAGAGCTTGCACACATACTAGTCACTTAATACATAGTTGCCGCTTGACTATTTTACAGAGAAATGGAATCACAGAGAAATTCAGCGATTTGCCCTACGTGACACAGGAAGTCAGCCAAGATCCAGAGTCCAAGGTCCAGGTTAACATCTCTTTCCCTGAACAGCTTGTGCTGCTTCCCCCCCCTCTGTTTATGTCTTCTCCGGCCCTCCCCTCAGGCGGTCTGTCACCTGTAGCTGCCTAGAAAGGGCGTGGGTAGGAATAGAGACATACATCATCTCCTTCACCTAAGTGAGGGCGCACACAATAGCATTCCTTCCCCGGTAGCAGGACTTGCTTCATCGCCACCTCCCATAAAGCTCAAAGCATTCCTGGGAAGGCACCTGGATAGCACTAGATGAAAGAAGCTCCATAAATACAAGCGTTCATAACCCCATCCATGGAGCTTTGACCTGGGCGACAAGAGCCTTCACCTCACTTCTGGTAACAGGACTCCATCCGCTAGAAGACGATTGAATATTTACCCAATGAAGAGCTAGGCTGCCCATGAAGACTTACTAGGGGCTAAGAGCCCATTTGGGGAGAATTCTACAGCTGAGGACCTGGGTTTATGTTCTGCTGTCATGGTGACTTTAGACAAATCCAGTCATTTCTCTGGGACCTAATTTTATCGTCTGGAAAAGGGAAGAGTTAAATGAGATGTCCTCTGAGGTCCCTTCTAGGCTCCTATTATGAGCGTACACAATTCTTTCCATTTTCAGAGCCGTGACCTGATAATTAAAAAGATAATTTTTATTTTTAATACAATTTATTTTTTAAATAAACATTTTAAAATATTTTTAATTTCAATAATTTAATATTTTTATTTTAAAATAATTTTACATGTTTAATTATTTTTATTAATAATTTTTAATTATTTTAATTAAATAATTTTAATTAATTTAATTAATTATCCAAGATAATTTTAAAAGGACTCATAATAAAAGATGCTATTTACCTCCAGAGAAAGGACTGATGGAGTCTGAATGCAGATTGAAGCAGAGGATTTTTCCCTTTTTAAACTGTTTTTCTTTCGGTTTGTATCTTCTTTCACAACACGACTAATATGGAAATGTTTTGCACAGTTGTGTCAAATTGCTTACATCTTTTTTAATTTTTAAATTTGTTTTTGCTTTTTTTTTTGGAGGGGGGAAGGTACGGCAATTGTGACTTGCCCAAAGTCACACAGCTAGTTTGTGTGTGTGTGTGTGTGTGTGTGTGTGTGTTAAGTGTCTAAGGCCGGATTTGAACTCAGGTGCTCCTAACTCCCGGCCCATGCTCTATCACTGTGCCACCTAGCCACCCCTCAAATTGCTTACATCTTGGAAGGGGAGGGAGAAGGGAGAGAATCTGGAACTCAAAATTTTTAAAAATGAGTTTTAAAAATTGTTTTTATATGTAATTGAGAAAACGAAAATATTATTTAAATAAAAATAAAGTCGCAAAACTAGTAAGTAATTGAGACAGAACTCTTTTTTTGGGGGGGAGGGCAGGGCAATTGGGGTTAAGTGACAAGGTCAAACGGCTAGTTAAGTGTCAAGTGTCTGAGGCCAAATTTGAACTCAGATCCTCCTGACTCCAGATTAGGTACGCTATTCACTGTACCGCCTAGCTGCTCCAAGACAGAACTCTTAACTCAGGTCTTCTAACTCTTGACAAAATGCTTTTTCTACTCCTCTGGTCAGATGAACTAGGTCAGCAAAGGAGACAAAGATGTACTTGTCCACAAGACAGTATCACGTTATGAGCAGCTATGTGGCCCAGGGGATAGAGCACTGGGCCAGGAATTAGGAAGTCCTGAGCTTAAACATAGCTTCAGAAACTTACTAACCTTGTGGCCCTGGTCAAATCTCTTCTCCTCTGTTTGGCTCAATTTCCTCGTCTGTAAAATGAGGGAATTTAACCAGATGATCTGTAAAGGTCCCTTCAAATCCTAATATTCTGTGAGTCCTCATTTTCTTGCTTTTTGCACCTGATTGATGCCTCAAGATTGAGTCCTACAGTCAGAGGAGACCTGCTTCTCTGCAGTCAGTTTGTACATGGAAAGAGTGCTGAATGTGGAATCACAGCTCTCTGGCTGGAATCCTACTTACTTACCTTTTCACTTTGGCCAAGTTGTTTCACCTCCCCAGGCCTGTTCCCTTATCCATAAAATAAGGGGGCAGGACTAGATGACTTCTGAATTCCTTTCCAGCTCTGACTCTATGATCTATGGTATGTTGAGCCATTTGTTGAATTCATGCCGCATACTAAGCATCACGCTGGGTGTGGTGGAAGGCAAAAAAAATATTGAGGGTCTTACCATCTAAAGAGAAAGTGTAGACACACGTGAAAAACACTCCAAAGACAGTGAACTGAGCAAAGACAGAATCATAGAATTGTATAAAACAATTGTCAGGGCACACGACATGGAGATTTCTAAGATGAATGGAGTTAGTGAATGGGGTAAACTAGTAAATGGAGTTAGGGAGTGGAGCTGTTAATGACTGGAGTAAGTCTGGAGTAAGCTGAGTGCCAGGATCTACCCTTGAGAATTGTGGTACTGGAGAAGACTTTTGAGAGTCCTTTGGATAGCAAGTAGACCAAATCGGTCAGTATTTAAGGAAATTAATTCAGGCTATTCATTGGAAGAGCAAATACTGAAGGAGAAGCTTAAATACTTTGTCCACATAATGAGAAGACAGCACTCATTGGAAAAGAGTCTGATGTTGGGAAAGAGTAAAACCAGAAGGAGAAGGGGATGGAAGAAATGGGTAGATGGTGTCAAACTTGAACATGCTTTGAGACAGGGGAACATGGAAGTCTGACACAACTGAATGACTTTACAACAAGAAGTTTAGGAATGGGTTACTGATGGAGAAAAGAAGCTTTCAGAAACACTTTCAAGCAGTAGTACCAAACTCAAATAGAAATGGAACCACCAAAGCTGTATTGAGAATCCCTGCTGGCCACATATTGACTTAGAAAGTTGTGTATCAGGGGTGACTAGGTGGGGCAGTGAATAGAACACCAGCCCTGGAGTCAGGAGGACCTGAGTTCAAATATGACCTCAGACACTTAATACAAAAGTAGCTGTGTGCCCTTGGGTAAGTCACTTAATCCCAATTGCCCTACCTTCCCCCTCCAAAAAAAAATTACATATTAAAATGATCTATTTTCTATTTTATTGTTCCAATTACTTTTTGGTTTGGTTCTGGCCAAACTCAATAGTGCCGCTGCCATATTGCCCTTGTTTGAAATCTCTGCTTTAAAGGAGCAGAGAAAGAATTTAAAGAGCTCTACTTCCTCCCAGCTGGACCTAGAGAAAGCTGAGTTTGTCTCCAGGGTCACTCTGTCCTGCTGCCTGCAGTCCCTCCTCCTTTCAGCACTACCATTGGCGGTGGGATCCCAGTGTCCTCACGATACCTCCCTTCTTGGCCATGGTTTCTACAGAGCTATGCCTCTAGGAGCTGAACTCCTGGCTCTAGCGTTTCTGACTTTCCAATAGCCCCGTAGCCCATTCCAATGTATGGATGGGCTCCTGAGTCTTAGGGGAAATTTAGTGGCCATGCCTTCTGTGGTATTCTATATTTATCTGGAGTCAGGATCTGGACTTCACGCATCTACAGTTAAGAAACTCCAGCCTTGCATCTCCAGCCCACAGGCATTCCAACAGGGTGTGTCAACTGTGCCTAAGGCAAACCCTGATTATTTTTTTTAAGTGGCTCTGCAGTTTAATTTAATCTCATGATTCACTCTTCTTGTTTTAAAGTATGGATGGTTGTGTTATATTTATGTTTAGTTAAGCTGGACTTCCCTAGTTTGGTGAATAAACAAATGACCTTTATGATGGAATATTCAATAAATATTAACCTTTTAAAAAATTAATCACATCTCCCAGGTTGCCACCCTAAGAAATGTGCTTGCATACCTATGCTCCAAATCCATTCTTTCTCCTTTCTAATCCATCAGCAGCTAAAATGACCTTTTTAATGTCCAGGTCTGATCATGTTGCGCCTCTGTTACTAAAGCCTTCCACAGGGTAATAGTCTATTGGATAAAAGATAAACTTCTCAGACTCACATTTAATATCTTTCATATTCTGTCCCTAGTCTACCTTTCTAGCTTTATATAAGGTTGGTAGAATGTTGTTTTGTGTTTGTTCATGTAGGTTGTATGCGCCCACATACATCTGTCCAGATGTGGCTCACAGGGAGGCAAGAATAGATATTTCCATCATCACTTCCTCCCACCTTCTCCAAGAAAGTCTTTGATTTCCAGAAGGAGGGAGGGCAAGAGGTTGGGGCTCAAAGGTTGGCCTCTCTGTTCTACTTGCTCCTTACCATTGAGTAATCCATCTCTACCATATAAAGCCTTGTCTTATCATCATGGATAAGAACATTCTCCTCCTGCTCAAATTTTCCTAGAGTACCTTGTCTGGATCACTCCTTTGCTCTTAAGCTCGTGGACTCACACATCTAGAGCTGAAAGGAGGCTTGGAGGCCATGAAGACTATCCATCTCCCTCATGTGGAAGACAGGGAACTGAGAAGTAGAGGGGCTAAGTGTCTTCTCCAAGAGGCAGAGCTGGGATTGGAACCCAGGTCCTCTCACTCCACAGCCAACTCTCTTTCTCCCGTACAAATTGAAACAGAGAGTTTGCTGATCACCCGACTACAGAAATGGTTCTCAGGGCATCGATCTGGTACCAATAGCAAGAAAACAATGATTCACAGAATGTTAAAACTAAAAGGGAGCCTTAGACGTCATCCTGCTCAATTTTCTCATTTTGCAGTTGAGGGCATGGAGACGCAGCAAGGTGGAGAGTGACTTTCCAAAGGTCACATGGGGAATAAAATCCAGAGGTGAGATTCAGATTCAGAAATCCTTTGAATCAGCCCCCTTTCTACTCTACCTTGTTTTTCAGTTCTGTCTGACTCTTGGTGATTCCTATTTGAGCTGTTCTTGGCACATATACCAGAGTGGTTCGCCACTTCCTTCTCAAGCTCATTTTACAGATGAGGAACTGAGGTAATCAGGGTAAAGTGATTTGCCCAAGGTCACACATCTAGTAAGCGTATGATGTCAGATTTGAGCTCAGGAAGATGAGCCTCCCTGATTCCAGGCCCAGTGCTCTGCTGTGCCATCTTAACTGCCCAATAGTGTAGTACACATGCCACATTTGATTACAAGCTTCCTGAGGACAAGGACACTGCTGTTTTGGGTTTTTTGTGCCAGTGTCCACCTATGGAGGCACCTAAGAAATGAAGTTATTGAATTGAATTATTGAAGAAAGAAGTAAACAGTATACCAATTGGATATAGAACTTGGGAAAAGTTAAGCAAAAAAACTTAAGAAAGTTATGGGGTGGTTTTGGTTTATTTTTTTTTTTTTGTAAGAAACAAATGAACACCGTCCAAGTCACAGGCATTCCTTCTAACTTAGTCAGCTGGCTTTGACTCAGTCTAGGGGTGGAGAACCTACAGCCCAGAGGCCGCATGCGGCCTTCTAGGTCCTTGGGTGCAGCCTTTGAGTCCAAGTTTCACAGAACAAATCCTTTTATTAAGGAGGTTTGTTCTGTGAAGTTTGGATTCTGTCAAAAGGCTGCACTTGAGGACCTAGAGGGTCACATGTGGCCTCAGGGCTGCAGGTTCCCCACCCCTGACTTAACCTATACTAAATTACTTAATTGTGGTATAAACATTTCACCTTAAGTCAGACTTTCAGGCACTGTGCAAAAGAAACATTAGAAAGAAAGGGAAAACGTTCCAATTTCCTCTCAGGTGAATTGCTCTGCCAGAAGCAACACTCTGTGGTCTTGATTTGTTGGGCTGTGATGGATTATTAACCCCATGGTGTGGTGGAAAGACAGGTTGAGGGGATGAGAGAAGGAAAGGTGGGGCCTGACTTAATTGTAAGGGATTTTCCCTGAACACTGACAGAGATTGTTTCGAAATCTCATCTTCAGCGACCAGTGATGATGCCAGTAAGTTGAGCAAGGACAGGAAGCCCAAGCTGTCTGGTGGAGCAATCAGCATTTCCCTTTCTCACTATGAGAGGCTGAAGGAGCTCAGCAATTAACTGTTGCTGATGGAAGTTATCTGATGTTAAAGGCAGTTTATTAGAATTCTTTATGATGGTAGTTCAGCCCTGTAATTTGTCTCACTGTGAAACAATCCCATCTCATGGAATCACAAAATGTAGTGTTGGAAAGGACCTTGAACATCATCTATCGCAGCTTTGTCATTCTACAAGTGAAGAAACTGGGACTCTGGGAAGTTGTGATTTAAAAAAAAATTAATTTTTAATTTTTCAAAAATTTTAAATAAGTTTTTCAAGATCAGAGGCTCTCAGATTTAGACTTACCAAGGGAATTTAGAGATCACCTAATACAATCTCCCTATTTCTCCCCCCCCCTTTCTTTTTTCACAGGTAACTGTAAAAAAAAACAAACAAACTGTAAACCGAAGCTTAGGAAGATTAGGTGATTTTTTTTTAATAAAAAAAGTCCAGGACACAGAATCATGGGAGTGCAGCCTTAGAATTAAAAGAGATTTTACAAGGCATTGAGTTTTACCCCCTCATATTGTAGATGAAGAAACTGGGACATAGAGAGGTTAAGTGCTGTCTTTCTGGCATTGCTTTGGGGTTTTGGGGGAGGTTGTTTGTGTGTTTTTTAAACATCACCATCTTTTCCAAATGATTTTCTGCTTCCTCATAATAGATACCTCCCTTGTAACAAGGTAGCTAGTGATGCAGAGACAACTAGGTGGCTCATTCAGGAAGACCTGAGTTCAAATGTGCCCCTAGAAATGTTCTCCTTGATCTTCTTCAGTTTCCCTAATGTAAAATGGAGACAATAACAGCACCTCCCTAAGTGTGTTGTTGTAAGGAGCAAAGGAGATGATAACTGTAAAGTGCCTGGCACAGAGGAGGGGCCTTGTAAATGGCTTGTCCCCTTCCTAATGAAGTATGGCTATAAAATTCTTTTCTCTTTTTTAAAGTCACATATTGACTAAAACTACATGCCTCAAAGAACTGGAAGTCAAGGGAATGCCCATCAGCTTGGGGAACTGCTGGAAAAGTTGTAGCAAATGATTGTGATGGAATACTTTTGTGCTGTAAGAAATGATGAGGGGAGAGATGATTTCAGAAAAATATGACAAGACCTGTATAAACTGATGCAAAGCAAAGGGAAAAAAACAGGAGGATCACTGTGTGCCACAACAGTGATGGTGTTCGACTGTGAAAGACTCGCTGCTCTGATCAATGCAACAATCCTAGACAGTTACAAAGGACTCATGATGAAAAAAAATGCTCTCCACCTCCAGGGAGAGAACTGATGAACTCTGAATACAAACTGATGTACAGTGTTTTCATTTTCTTTAATTTTCTTGCTTTTAAAAAAATATAGGGGCAACCAAATGGCACAATGAACAGAGCACCAGTCCTGGAATCGGGAGGACCTGAGTTCAAATTTGACCTCAGACTCTTGATACTTACTAGCTGTGTGACCTTGGGCAAGTCACTTAACTGTCTTGCCTCCCCTGTCCAAAACAAACTTGGCTAATATGTAAAGATGTTTTGCATGATGTCACATGTATAATTGATGTCATATTGCTTGCCTTCTCAGTGGGTACAAAGGGGATGGAAAGGAGGAAGAGAATTTTGATTTTAAAAAATTTTTTAATGTCAAAAATAAGTAAATAGACCCAAAGGACCTATCTGCATCTGGAGAAAGAACTGAGAAACAGAAGTATATATAGAATGATTTTGTATAAAATTCATACTTGTGTCTGATAGTAGCCATCTCTAGAGTTGGGGGGAAGGAAGAAAAGGAGAAAGTTACATGATAACTTTATTACATATGTAAAAGGAAGAACAAATTGTACATAATAGATTTCCAGTTTCATGCGCAGTCATTTTTTTTATTCTACTATGTGATGGAAATGTTTGTTTTATTTCAGAAATTAAAAATAAATAAACTTAGTAAGAAAAATTTAAAAAATAATAAATAAAAACTGCATGCCTCATTCTACATCACAGGTGATGCCTTAACTTTCGAGTGAATTGGATTTAAGTGAGGCGGAGGAGAACAAAGTCGTCAGCCTCACTCTCTCTTCCAGTCATTGCATATGGCTTCTTTGCAGAGGGTCAAGAGGCACAATTCACTATCACGTCCTTCCAGCCTCGCTGCCCTCGGCAGTTATTTTCAGAGTCTTCTTCTTGTTTATGGTTAATCACTGGAAGGTGAGATGACCATCTGGGAGACCAGTTGAGAGATAACCACAAAATGCTATTTCTTGTTGCATTCTTTGACTATGCTATAAAAGCAATGCCGCCTAATTCCCTTCTTGACCCCTCCAGGTAGAACCTGGGAGCCATCCTCCCATTAGGCTATACCTTCCTCCCATTAGGCTATACCCTCCTCCCATTAGGCTATACCCTCCTCATACGCGTTTCATTGTAGTGAGAATATTGTTATTGTTGTTGTCTGTCTTTTGTTCTCAAAGAAGACCGTGAAGTCAGGAAGGTGATGCCATGACTTGCAAGTGAATTGGATTTAAGTGAGGGAGGGCTGTGCAGGGTCACCAGCCTCACTCTCTCCTCCAGAGCCGTCTGGGTCCAGTGGCCAGATATAGGTCTGGAGGACCAGAGATGGCCCCAGTGAGGAGGTAAAACAGGGATAATAACTCACAGGGCTGTTGTGAAGACCAAATGAGATGACATGTCTACAGCATGCTTTAAACCTTAGAGAGCTGTATAAATGCCAGCTGTTAGGACTATGAGCCATGATCACTTACTAACGCAACTTCAGGTGATGAGGTCTTGAACTGTGATAAAGTCACAGGTGAAAGGACTCGGAGACAGAGGTAAGGTATGCGGTGAAGGCAGAATCAACAGTATTTGGCAGCTAATTAGACATAGTTGGTGAAGGGAAGTCAAGGAGGACTCCAAGTTTGTGAACCAGAGTGCCCGGAAAGACGGCCATAATCATGACCCAAAATGGAGAATTTTGGAGGAAGAAGAAAATTAGTTTACTTTTCGACATTTTGCATTTGAGATACATAGGGGACACCTCCTTAGAGGTCATTCAGAAGGCAGTTGGTGACACAGGAAGCTAGGGAGGTAGATACTGACCCAGAAATGATCAATGAATCCATAAGACTTGATATGAAAGGGTGGAAGGAAAGACTAAAAGAGAAACCAGGACAGAGTTTTGGAAGGAAACCTGTAATTAGTGAATGGGACATGCATAATGATTCAGCAAAAGAGCCTGAGATGAGTAATTGGGTAGGTAGGAGGAAAACCAGGAGAGAGTAGTGTGATGAAAACCCAGGGAGGAAAGAAGAGCCAAGAGTGAGGTGTAGTCAGATGCTACAGCAAAAGCCATCAAGTTGGGCAATTAAGAGATAATTAGTAACCTTGGAGAGAACAATTTCAATTGGCTGGTGAGATCAGAAGCCAGACTGTGTTCAAAGTCCCTTTCAATCTAGCTCCAATCTGTCTTTCTAAATTGATTTTACTTAGCATCTTCCTCATACACTCTACATTCCCGTCCAGCTGACTTGTTTGTTTTTCCTGGTACATAACAATCCATCTGCCACCTGTGTCTTTGCACACTTGCACGGAAAGTAGCAAGGACCCAATTCAAACTAGATACCCAATTATAGTGAATCAAGTCAACAAGGTTGGTGACTGCCTCTAATTCCAGGCAGCAGCAAGTTAACAGGAATAGATAAGGTAGATGGTGGAAGGTAACCCTGGACTGGGGTTTTGTAAGGTATGAGCAGCAACAGAATGAGGGGCAAGAGACCAAAGAGTAGCTGACAGTGTTATATTTGAACGGTTAATTAAAGAGTCCAGATGGGGAGGGGAGGAAAGGGAGGCAAGAGCAGGATTAATGGAGAGGGGAAAAAAGGGAGAAGTAGAGAGACTGGAGGTCATAATAAATAATAATAATAATAATAATGATTAGCTAGTGTTTTACAGCTTACAAAGCCCTGTACAGATATTATATTCCAGGCACTAGCCCAAGCACTTTACGCATTTTACCTTATGTGATCCTCACAATGCTGTGAAGCAGGTGCTTTTATTACCCCCAATTTGCAGATGAGGAAACTGAGTCATACAAAGTTCAAATGACTTGCCTAGGGACATTCAGTGTGTGAGACCAGATTTGAACTAAGGTTTTCTGCCTTATCTAGGGTCCTCTGTAATAAAGATACAATAGAGATGAGGGATAGATTTAGGAGTGGACAAGGGAGAAGGGAAAGAATAGGATTTGGAAGAACAGGAGATTATGGCCAGATAGAGGAACTTCTGAGTCTGGAAGACAGAAGTGGGAGAGTTGTGGGGGATGGGGAGGCTGTCACTCAGTAGGACAAAAGCGAAGGTCACAGAACTTGAGGAGGTGGGTGAATTAGAATTCCAGGGTATCCGAGTGACCATTAGTACATATGTGTACCTCATTCCAGAGGCTGGAGTAGGGAGGAAGACTGTGAACCTGGCACTGCACTCCTGGAGAAAGGAGGAATAATTCCCTGTGCCTCGGAGTATATCCTTTCTGAATAAGGGAGAGCAGTGAAGGAATCACTAGTGAGCAACATTCCCCAAAAAAGGAAAATATTTGTGGAGATTTCTACGATGAACAATTTTTTCTATGATAGTGAATCTTTAATATTTGGATTCTAACACGAGTCCCTAAAGTGCTCACTTCATGAAGATGAAAGGAAATGACATTAGACAAGTCAGCTGGATTGAATCAAATACACAAAGAGGAAGACCTCGCCAGAGACAACAAAGCTTGAAGGACACTAAGGGGAGCATGTTCAAGAAATCCCAAAGGGGGAAAATGCCATATGAGGAACAAGTGCACCATAATACTGTTAACTACCGTTTTTATATAGCATTTAAGGTTTACAAATTATACAAATTACCTAACCTCACTTGTTCCTCACAACCTCTTGAGATAGATACTTTCCCTCTATTTTTACAGATGAGTAAACTAAGGCAAGTAGAGGCTAAGTGACTTGCCCAGGATCACTCAGCTAGTGAGCATTTGAGGCAGGATTCAAATTCAGGCCTTCCTGACTCCAGCCCTGTGCTCTCTCCATTGTGCCAATTAACTGCCCCTAAAAAATAGGGCACCTCCTTTGATCCCCAATTACTTATTACTAAATTAGTTTGGTGTTTTTTTGGTTTTTTTTTTGCTTTTTGGAGGGGGGAAAAGCAGGGCAGTTGGTGTTAAGTGACTTGCCCAAGGACACACGGTGTCTGAGGTCTGATTTGAACTCAGGTCCTCCTGACTCCAGGGCCTAGCTGCCCCCTACTTATTTCTTTATAACTAAAATAAAATAATATTACTTTAAATAATAATAAAATCATAGCCACAGGTAATGTCAATAACTGCTGATCAATATGCCTACTTTCTCATCTCTATCATCTCTTATAAAAATAATTTATACACATATCGAAGCTATCCTTAATGAAGGCATGAAGAAGAAATAGGGCAAGTGAGGCAGGGCGTGCTCGCAATCTGAGTCTGAGCAGGCACTGTGTGTGAATGATCCAGATAAAATTTTAAGAGCATAGTCCTTTGGTTGTGGAACAGATAGAATTAAACAGCTCATGGGACCGAGAGGATGCTGCTGGACAGCAGCCCCTGCCACGTAGGTCGCTAGAGCATAAAGTCGTCTTTGTTTCTTGTATAATGGAAAGCTTTGCACTGATGACATAGTCCCTGGCATTTTCAGCAGCATATAAAAGGGAGCTCTCCACTCTCATCCCTCCAGCCCACCCCCCATCTGGGGGAATGCTCCAACTTTTTTTAAGCAAAGAAACCCATTTATCCAAGTCAATAGCAAATCAGAAATCAGAGCATGTATATATTTTATATCCATACACATATGTATATAGACATGTGTGTCTGTATATTTATACACATGTGTATATACATGTATGTATGCATACACATATACATGCACAATACATAATACTTCAGAGAATATATAGCAGACAAGACAGAGTGAAGGTGCTCTGCTATTGGGATTCAGGTAACTCAACTCAATCAAAAGAGAGAATCCTGGATCTCACCCAAGAAGAAATTTCCCAAAGTCTGTAGTGTAGCAAGCTGGGTTGGGACACAATGGCAACTGCTAGATCCTCTCTGTGTTGGCTTCTTCTCAGAGTCGTCTTCTCCCTTCAGCATCCTGAGGTGGGGTTGGCATCGTCCATCTTTTCTCTTGAAGCTTGAAACCAGAAGCACCCAATGTAACTGCCAATCCGAAAGAGGCTTGAAGAGCCCCGAAAAATTGGAGAACCCAAAGAAGAGATTGGAGAGAGCCCCGGAGCTCATTCTTTACTTTCTCACCACCTCACAGACATACAGGGCATTGATTTCCACCAATAAAAGTGCCATACCAATGAGTTTTGGGACATTCTTCCTCTGTGCCTACTGCCTTTACAATCCTTTGCAAAGATTAGCAGGGAGAATTCCAAACCATGAAACTACACAGTATAAATACAAACATTAGCACTTTACAATGACAAGGGTGATTTTTCTGGCATCCCAAGTAAAAACCTTTGGTACCATAATTACCTGGAGAGACTTATATGAATTGATGCTGAGTGAGAAGAACAGAACCAGGAAAAATTTGTACAATCACAGATACATCATATGTGTGACGACCAACTTTGAAAAACTGGACTCCTCAGCAACGCACAGTTAAAAGACAACTCTACAAGTCTCAGGATGGAAGGAGATGTCTACATTCAGAGAAAGATCCAAAAAGACCAGCGTTTAAAAGGAGACTGAAGCAATGCATGCTACCATTCTTTTCTATGTTCGGCTTTTGTTTCTCTTTTCTCGCTGTTCACTCCATTGGCTATAACACCTATACAACCAGACTATTGTACAATGTGAAAGAGTTTGCAGATCCTATACATGATTGTATGCCACCATGACGGGGGTGGGGGGTGGGGAGGAAGGGGAGAAAAATCTG
>CM053600.1:7706386-7724252 GCA_028646575.1 Pseudocheirus occidentalis
AAGAATCCCAGGATTTTTCCTCCTGTGTGTTTTCGTCTTGCTTCCTCATGGTCCATGATGCCAGCTGAGGTTGTAAGCACAATCAACCCAAACTAACGGGATGGCAGCAGATTATTCTGCCACTTTTCCAGATCTTTCAATTGAACATCAAATCTGGGGCTGATTACACCACACTTGTTTAATCGGCCTGTGAGATTCACAACAGTTTTTCCTGCTCTGTGATCATCAATGATCTCAAATTCGCCAATATAACCATGCTTCATCATCACAGTTAAGAACTGGACAATTACTTTGGAGCATGGCCTAATGAGAACCTGGCGTTTTCCTCGCTTTTCAGCATTGTTGATGCTTTTGAGAGCATCTTCCAGGACATTCATGCGCACCATGGAGGCAGCGCTGCAAGATGGCGGCAAATCAAATCTTTCTAATCTAAAAGGTAGGAGAATACAGGGCAGCTGGGTGGCACAGTGGATAGAGCGCCAGATCTGGAGCCAGGAAGACCTGAGTTCAAATCCAGCCTCAGACACTTTCTAGCTATGCCACCCTGGGGGAAGTCGCTTGCCTCAGTTTCCTCACCTGTAAAATGAGAAGGAAATGACAAATCACTCCAGTATCTTTGTGAAGAAAACTCCAAGCAGGGTCACGAAGAGTCAGACACAACTGAAACATCTGAACAACAGAGAATACTGGATCCCATCGTGCTTGCTCATTGTTGCCTTTAAAGAAAAAGCATTTCAATCAGTAAAGCAAAATGCAACTGTGTAGGCTCTCCTCCAACCGAGGGTCTCCTGTCTGTGTCAAAACCATCCAATATTATTTTTAAGACCTAGCAACCATAGATAACGTGGCTCACCCGGGTTACCCTCTGATTACAAGTATTGATTACTTAGGCAAGGTTCCAGGGAGATGTAGGCTCCTCAAAGGTGCTCGTGGCTGTAATGGAGAATGTCCACTATAGAGTCCAGGTAGAAGACAGATTCCCCATAGGAGGTAAGACCTTTCAGGTGTTTCTTTTGGGATGATATTTTGCTGATTGTAATAAGTTCTGGAACATCATAGAACTTCTTAAACAAGCTTCATAATTATTCAAAAGAATTTGGCTATGTCAATCTATACAGGAAAAAACAAGTGGATAAAGAATGCCTATTTGGGGTGGCTGGGTGGCACAGTGAGTAGAGCACCGGCCCTGGAGTCAGGAGGACCTGAGTTCAAATCTGGCCTCAGACACTTGACACACTTACTAGTCGTGTGACCTTGGGCAAGTCACTTGACCCCAATTGCCCTCCCCCAAAAAATAAATAAATAAAGGGTAACATTGAGAATCCATCAGATTTCAAAAAAATGTATCCTTTAAAAAAAAAAAAAAGAATGCCTATTGTCCAGAATGATTTGCAGTTGTACACAGAACCTGTATCAGCACAGAGATCTTGGACACTCTAGCTCAGTGGTTCTCAACCTTCCTAATTCCGCCATGACCCTTTAATACTCTTATGAGGGTGTATCTGCATGTGAGTGGACCCACCTGGAGACAGATAGAGGAGCGGTGATTCAGTTCCCAAGACCATCGGAAATATGTGTTTTCCAATAGTCTTAGGTGACCCCTGTGAAAGGGTTGTCTGACCCCCAAAGGGATCTCTACCCACAGGTTGAGAACCACTGCTCTAGCTGGATAGTAAGCAGAGCCCAGAATTGAACAGGAGAAAAAGAGTGGGTTGGGATGAATTTTGAAAAACTGATTAGTGCTTTCAATGCGTTTAAGTTTCTCTCTGAAACAAATAGCCTCTTTTAAATCTTTGGGTTTTTTTTAAAAAATAAATTTTATTAATGTCTTTTGTTTGTACATCAATCCCCTACACCCACCCTGAGAGCTGTCCCTTAAAGCAAATATTTTTTTAATCAAGAAAGAAAAAAATGGAAAAAAATCCCCAGCAAAACCGATCAATACATAGAAATGTATGACAATGTATAGGTGACATTGTATGAATGACAATCAATCTGACAATGTGCAATGTTCCACATCCACGGGGGCCCATCTCTGCAAAAGAGCGTGGCAATTGCTGTCTCATATTCCTTCTTAGGGGCCCAGGTTATTCTTATTCAGGTTTATCAAACACTGGGTTACTGAGTTTTATTATTTCTGATTCTCCCTTGTCTACTTTGTCCTACTGATCTATTTTTTTTCTTCCATTTTTGTATACCAAATGTCAAATGGTTTGGATGGTTTCTATTTTATTTTATTTTATTTTTTAATTTTTAAAAAATTTATTGACTTGTTTATTTACTTTTAGTTTACAAGATTTAGTTACACAATCACTTGAGTTTCAGATTTTCTCCCCTCCCTTCTCCCCTTCTCCTCCCATGGTTTATATTTTATAATAAAGTTTGCTGTCTGGAAATACTATTCTCCCTTTCATTCTGACCTTATTACAGTATCATCTTTGATATCATAGATTTTTTTGCTCCTACAAATGAATTTGATCCTTGTTAACAAGTTCTATAAAGTATACCTATAGTAGTTGGATTAGCATAGTATTAAAACTATAAATTAATTTGGGTAGTGTTGTCATTTTTATTATAATGGCCCAGTCATGAAGACTAAGTTCTTTATTCCTCAAAGTTCTTCATTTTTTAAAGAAATACTTTATAATTAAGTCTACATGAGTGTTAAGTGTGCTTTGGTAGATTGACTCCTAAATATTTTGTGAATTTTGTACTTATTTTTAATAAACAGACTTTTAAAAAACCATAGTCTTCCAAGGTTGGTAGATGGACAGATAGATGGTTGTGAATCATAGAATACCGCAATCTTTGAGGAATCAAATTTTCATGTTATCCGAAAGGCAATGATGAAATGCATGAACATTTAATAAGCTGCAACTTATTATCAAGGAAAATTGTTGCTAAATTGACATGTCACAGATATTATCTAAAAGATTTATCGCCAAAAAAAGGGGGATGGGTCAGTCATGCAGTGGGAGCAAAAGATGACAGATGGACAGTTCCAATGTGGCATTGGTAACTCCATGTCCTCTGGGCACTTTCACTGGCTGTTTTCCATAACTGGAATGCTTTCTCTCATCATCTGTACCTCTGTCTTACATGGCTTCCTTCAAGTCTCAGCTGAAATCTCACCTTCTGCAGGAAATGTTTACTGATCCCCTGTCATTCTAGTACTTTCCCTCTCCTGATTATGTCCGATTTAACCTAGACTTACCTTGTTGCTATATAATTGCTGGCGTGTTGTCTTCCATTAGACTGTGAGCTTCTTGAAAGCAGAGAATGTCTTTTTTGCGTTCTTTTTATCTCCAGCCCTTAGCACAGTGTCCAGGACATAACACAGGAGGTGTTTAATAAATGCTAATTGGCTAACTGGAAGAAGATAGAGAGAAATATGGATTTCTAGTCTTGGAAAAAGGAGTATTTAGGGAATAGCCCGGGGGGGGGGGGAAAGTAGGTGGAAGAATGGAACTCAAGTTTGATAGAATAAATAATATCTCCCCTCTACCTTCTAGTCTTTTACCTCTGGATGTTGACAGTGAAGAGAAAACCCAAGATATGCTCATGAAGAGACAGGTAAAGCTAGGTAGCCTCGTGGATAAGTTCAAATCTTATCTCAAACACTCATTAGCTGTGCGACCCTGGCAAGTCAGTTAACCTCTTTCTGCCTTAATGTCCTCAACTGTAAAATGGGGACAATAACAGCACCCCCCTCACAAGATTGTTTTGAAGAGCAAATGAGACAATATTTGTAACGTATCTAGCCCACAGTAGGTGCTTATTTCCTGCCTCATATCTTTAGAAGGGTCCTTACCCACAAAGACATTTGGAGGGGTGGTCTGAGAACTGGTTTTTAATATTTTGATAACTTTGTAAATGTGACTGGTTTTCTTTGTAATCTCATGTATTTTATTTTATGTATTTAAAAATACTATTTTACGTAGGGGTCCTTAGGCTTCATCAGACTGCCAAAGGGTTCCATCACACACACACACACACACACACACACGCACACACGCACACACACACAATGGTTAAGAAAATTAGTACAAAGAAAAGATAGAGCTAAATTTGGAGCCAGGATGGAGCTGAGGTCAAAGCCTGAATTGAAGCTGCATGACTTTGCTTCGGGTGGATCACCACTCTTGGAGGATCAGTTTCCTCATCTGTAAAATTGAGATAATAACAGCTTATTGTCTTGAATCAAATGAGTTACTAAGTGGAATGTGCTTTGTAAACCTTAAAGCACCATATAAATGTTAATTATTAGTATGTCCTGTTTCTTCACCTTCATGAACAATTCGAAGTCTTAGCAAATCCCGATCTCAAGGGCTCTGGAACTGACCAATGCATTTCCCAATCTTCCTGTGCCCTCATGATTCCAGCACTTCTCCACTGTACATAGAAACCTTGAGCAGAGACCTGAGAACTATAGAACTAACAGACATCCAGGACAGCCTTCCCTGTTTGGTTTTGTCTTTTTTAGGACTCCTTATTCAAAACCCCTCATAATCTAGCCTCTCCCACCTTTCCTGTCTTCTTACATCTTATTTGCCACTGGGTGCGCTCTAATCCAGTGACACTGACCTTGCTGGTCCTTGCACAAGACACAACATCTCCTGAGCCCAAACACTTTCACTGGTTGATCTCTATGCCTGGAATGCTCCCCCTCCTCATTTCTGCCTCCTAGTTTGTCTCGGGTTTTTTTTTCTAGCTAAAATCTCACCTTCTACGGCAAGCCTTTCCTGATCCCCCTTACTTCTAGTGCCTTATTAAATCATGAGCACTGCAAAGGCAGGCACTGACTCTTACTTTTCTTTGTATCCTCAGCACTTAGCCCTGGGCTTGGCACACAGTAGGCATAAATGCTTACTGGCTGCCTTCCTTTTTGTTAACAATCTCCAATTTATTGCATATGACTTGTTTGTACATAGCTGTTGACATGTTATCTCTGCCCCTAGGCTGCGAGTTTCTTGAGAGCAGGGACTGTCTTTTGACTTCTTTGTATCCCCAGCGCTTAGCACAGAGTATGGCAGAAAAGAAATGCTTATTGACTGACTGACCTTATTGAACATCGACTTTTCTGTTGAAAATACAAATACACTTGTCCATTTCCAAATATTCTGGAAGGATCCTGGCAGAGGAACCTCATGGCTATCACATACAACTGTTACTTATAACCTGCATCTCCTACTGGAGAATATAATGCTCATAGTGTCTTGAACACCAGTACTCTTCTTTAGGGATAGCAGAGAACTCAGCTAGTTTAATTCAGATGAATATAATCCAGCTCTTGCTAGATCTGATCATAGCTTTCATGAGACCAAATACAACCTCTCTCCCTTGTGCTAACTCTACTGACTTTTCCCACATGTTCTTTCACTACTTACTCCAGTTCCTCATATACCACCACTCCCTTTTCTTTAAAAGTTAGGTAAAAATTCTGTGGTTCGATTGTTTTAGTCACGTCCAACTTCCTGACCCCATCTGGGGTTTTCTTGGCAAAGATACCACTTCCTTCTCTAGCTCATTTTACAGAGGAGAAAACCAAGGCAAACAGGGTTAAGTGACTTGCCCAGGGTCACATAGCTAGTGTCAGATTTGAACTCAGGAAGATGTCAGAACTTCCTGACTCCAGGCTGGGCAATCTATCCACTGTACCACCTCAGCTGCCCTCCTTACATATCCCTGAGCCTGTACAAATGTAAAGAGATGTCAGAATCCAAAAATAAACTCACAAAGACCTCTTATCCTTTGGCAGCGACACAAAGATCCTAACTGGTTAATGTTTGCAAAATAATAAGTGACATTATTGAATACAAGGCATTGTATAAGTTCAAAGTATTTTTAATTGTCATGATTATTACTAGGATTTATTAAACTTTACCATAAATTTCCTCACAGTAGGATGAGGTCAGTACTTTTAAGAGCAGGAGAGAAGCACAGGTTGTGCATATATAAATGAGGCTTTGTGTATGGCCAATGTTACCAGAAGACAAAGACTAGCTGAAGGCAGGTGAGTCTAAAGGCAAAGCAGGAGGGGAGAGGGAAAGGACTAGTAATCCTATGTGTGCTCATGCTGATCTCCCATTTGGGACTGGGTCTCTATTACAGGGAAAACGAAAGAGATGAAAAACTATTGAAACTATGGGCTGCTGTAAGGGAAATTCTGAATCCTAAAATATTGTTGTCCATGTGCTTCCTTCCTATGTGTGCAAATGGCAATCAACATGGAATTAATCTGTGTGTTGGAGGGGTGGGGTGGAGATGAGAGACGGAGAGAAAGAGAAAGAGGGGGAAAAGGAGGACAGAAGAGGGAGAAGAAGAAAGGAGGAGAGAAGGGGAGGATGAAGGGAGAGGGAGAGAGAAGGAAAAGAGAGACAGACAGAGACAGTGGGAGAAAGACGGAGAGAGAAAGAGACACACAGAGTGAAAAAGAGGCAGGGGGCAACTGGAAAGAAAGACAGAGGGGGAGAGGAAGGAAGGAGGAGAGAAAGGGGGGAGACAGAGGGAGACAGAGAGAGAGAGAGAAAATGAGGGAGAAACAGAGAGGGGGGCAAGGAAAAAAGGGAGGACAGAGGGGGAGAGGAAGAAAGGAGGAGAGAAGGGAAGGATGAAGGGAGAGGAAGATGGAGGGGGAGAGGGAAAGGAAGAGGAAGAGAGAGAATATGTGCAACATGGGAGAATGAGGACAAAACTATGTGTGATGATGGCAGCATCAGCATTAGACTGAATAAGGAATTTGCTCTTTTGAAAAAAGATGAGATGTTTTGTCCGTGGCGAATGTAGAAGTTCGTTCTGCTAGATTATGCATATTTATTAAAAGGTTTTTTTTCCCAATGGGAAGGGGTGGGAGGGAGAGAAGGTAGATTTTTGATAATTGTAAAAAATTAAGAATGTTAATTTAAACAACTAAGTTAGAAAATAAGAGATAAAGAAGGCACACAATGATGGGCAGTAGTGTTTCTGCTGTTTCTTTAATTAGCAAACCGAGGTGGAAGGTGTCATGACAAGGACTCACTTTCTCCAGAAGAGGGAGAGGCAGGGACCTCTAGAAACTCAGCTCTACTACCTGTATAATGATGGTGACAAAAGAAAGCGTGCCCTCGAAACGAACAAACTGCAGAAGCCACTTAACCAGAGTGGGCTTGATTTGTTTGTTTGCTTTTTGTTTTTTTGGACGATATGGCATTGGTTTAGATTCTGCTAAGGAAAGAATAGGAAGTCTTTCCCTCTACAAGAAAAGGCATTCTAGCTATTCTCAACCCTAGAGATGACAGCGTCTTTGATAGCCAGTAAAGGTTTCCCCAGACAGATTGGGGGGGGGGGGAAAGGACGGGGGAGTAATACTAATGTGTGAATTAAATGGCCAATATTTTGTATGAATATCCAAGTATGGCGCTGTGAAAAGAGCTAGAGGATCTAGGTTTGTGTTCCAGCTCTGCTACTTAATACCTACTGGGTTGTAGGGAAGCCATTTAACTTTTTTTGCCTCAGTGTCCTCATCTGTAAAATTAAGAGGTTAGAATAGAAACCTTTAAAGTCTCTTCCAAAACCTGTGTGGTTTATTCTACTCTTATTATCAATACTGTACTGCTTGTTGCTATTCACTTTCCCCTCCAGGAGAATGGGGAGATGGGATCAGTGATATGTTACTCATTATGTCCTTGATAGCTACCTCTACTTAGCATTTAAAGAGTGGTTTCCAGTATGAGGGGGGTAGGTATGTATTAACTGATTAATCATTAAAGGTCTGAAGAAATACCTTGCCTAACTGTTATTACACACCATTATCTTCACTTGGGATAATCACCTCTTATGACAGATCTTTTTTACCTACCTGGAAAATCGAGTAAAGGGTATTGTATTGCTAAGCATTTTTGTGTCTTCCTCTCTCCCTCCCTCCCTCCCTCCCTCCCTCCCTGTCTCTCTCCCTCCCCCCCTTCCTTCCTTCCTTCCCTTCCTTCCTTCCCTTCTTTCCTTCCCTCTTTCCCTCCTTACTTCCTTCCTTTCTTCCTTCCTTCCTTCCTCCCTTCCTTCTCTTCCTTTTCTTTTTTCCTTTGTATTCTTAGCAGGTACTTAATCTAACAAAATTAGATTTTACTAAATGAATTCACTAAAAATATTTAGAAATGCTGGATCCAGTAGGAACCACTAAGTCACTCTCCACCTACCTGGGAAGCAGACGCCATATTTGCCAGCAGAAAGATAGCCCCAGTCGCTGCAGCATCCCACGGTATATATACCATGCTGAACACAGAGACCTGGTTCTCTACTTTATAAAATAAATAGCTCCATAGTCACAATACCAGAGGAGACCTCCCACTAGTGATTCCATAAAGTGGTTTTTTGCTTTTACCAAGGCTAAAGTTGGGGCAATAAAAGTGGCCCCACTTACTGTTCTTGTTTGGATGGAAGTAAAGCATTTTTAGCAGGTTCCTTTTAGAAAGTTACTGGAAAGCCCTGTGAAGATAGAATCTCAATAGGAAAGTCAACCTTTCTTGTGCCAGAACTCGTTCCCTCTTCATAATTGTTCTTCTTTCAGTAGGCCCTCCTGTTTTGTATGTACCATATGCTCAGTGGGTGCTAACTTGATGTTTGCTGCCTGAATAAGTCTGTTCCAGCCGTGCCTACAGCTTCCTTTATGTCCAGGGCAAACAACATAACAGCCCTCAGACTAATTCTGGGCCACTCCTCCCTGCTCTTTTCTGAAAAGTTAGACCATCTTCATTAACCAGTGGAGTAAAAGAAAAACCGGATTATTTGCTGAAATGACTTATACCTTCATCTGGGCAAACAGAAAGTGGTGCAAATTTATCTTGCTAAATTTTTTTTTTCTTTCCAATAAAGTTTTAAGTTTTAAATGAGTTTTCTTTCCAATATAGCCTTAAATTTCTCTCAGGCACTTCTCCTTCCATTAGGAATGACTAAGGAGAATAACTTTTAAAGCATTTTGAAGGTGTCGAGTGTTATAGGAATGCATAGTGATGATAAAGGTGTGTTACAGTGATGGGTAACTGAGGGCAAGTTCATCCTGCAACAGGGAAGAAGGGCTTTTATTGTTAAATGAGTAGATGAAGTGGAGTTGACGGGTGAGACAGGAGTCGAGAAAAGCTGTCATTCACATATCTGAGGCCAAGGTAAGAAGGGCATTTAGGCATTTTTCTACTAACTGTGAGGAAACTCGCACTTTTATATTTTTTGATGGTGGTGATTAGGGGGTGGGTTTGTGTATTGTGGGGAGAGGGTCCAGAACACCATCGCTGCCAACTGACGAGTGTCATTTCTGTCTTTTCCTGCAGTGAGAGTACATAAGATAATAAGTTTAACAACTAGCATTTTTATAGCACTTTAAAGTTTGTAAAGTACTTTACAAATATCATTTCATTAAATTCTCACTAAAACATGGGATAGGATAGATGTTATCGTCATCCCCATTTTACAGATGAAGAAATTAAGGCCAAGAGAAGTTAAATGACTTGCCCAGGGTCACACAGCTACTAAGTATCTGAGATGGGATTTGAAATCAATTCTTCCTGACTCCAGGCCCAACACTTCTCTACTGTGTCATCAGGCTTCCTCAAAGATGTTGCCGTTCTGGAGCAGGTAAGTGGTGCAGTGAATAGCGCACCAGCTCTGGAGTCAGGAGGACCTGAGCTCAAATCCAGCCTCAGATACTAGATACTTAACTTGCTGTGTGACCTTGGGCAAGTCACTTAACCCCAACTGCCTTGCCTTCCCCCCTCAGAAATAAATAAAAGATGTTGCCGTTCCCTAGGAGCTGCTTCACCTCAGGACCTGGTTTCGTGAGTTTTTCTGTTTAACTTTCTAAGTATAGTAACCCAATTATGCCTGAGATGCCTTCCCTGGACTCCCTGTGTCCTCGCTCCAGCCTTTTCCCGTGTAGATTTTCTGTGTATTAGGTTGGCTACAGCAGTCGTAGTAATAGTTCACTATTACTGACATTTATTTACCATCTGCAAAGCCCTTTACATGAATTACATTTCTGGGTCACCATAATAATTGGGTGAGGGGTAGTAGTTTTATTATCCCCACACAGATGATGTCTGAGGCAGAATCTGAACCCAAGCCTTCTTTTGGCTCCCAGGTTAACACTCGGTCCAACATATGACACAACTTCTGGTTTCATCCTCAACTGGTTCTGAGAACCTGGAGCTGAGGAACTGGAACGCAGGAGGGGATTTTCTCTTGGGTATGAATGGGGTGGGAAGAATCAGGCAGGATCCCTTTCAAGTGAGGGGGAGTGGGTTTGTGTGTGTGTGTGTGTGTGTGTGTGTGTGTGTGTGTATGATAAATCAGAGCCAACACCTCGAAAAGACTTCATCAAATCAAAACGCAGTTTTGGTAGTTACTACCTTTGTGACCTCAGGCAAGGTCATCAACTCTTTCTGGGCTGGCCCTCAGTGGCTTTTTCTGTAAAATTATGGGATGGGTCTAAATGGCCTCTGACTTCAGTTCCAACTCTGCCCCGCTAAAAAAGAGAAGAAAAACAAAAATATCCCAAATGTGGGGGGAAATCTTTCACATTGAGAATCACCTTTCAGTATAGAAATTGGTTTTGCTGATTTTATGTCTGTAACTGAGGTCCTATTGTTTGCCCTCTCGGTGGATGGGGTTGAGAAAGGAGAGAATTTGGAACTCAAACCATTTTTAAATGCTAAAAAAAAAGAAAGAAGAATCATCTACATCTACATCAACCACAACAAAATTTACCTTTGCACTCATATCTTTTGTTAAAGAAGAAGCTGTTGAAAGGAAGGAATAATCAAGTAATTTGCCATTTCCAGTCACAGCTCTGGGCCTGAGGCTTGAACAGAGGACAAGAATAGTCCAGGAACAGAAAGTATGTTCTAGGTTTTCATGGTTCACGAATGAAAGAAATGCTCACAAGCTTGTTCCTGAAAGGGCAGTGAGGTAGCGCAGTGGAAAGAGTGCTGGACCTGGAATCAGGAAGACCTGAGTTCAAATCCAACTTAGATACTCATTAGCTGTGTGACCCTGGGCAAATCACTTAACCCTGATTGCCTCAGTTTCCTCTTCTGTAAAATGAGTTGGAGAAGGAAATGGCAAATCACTCCAGTGTCTTTGCCAAGAAAACCCCAAGTGTGGTCACAGAGAATCAGACAAGACTGAAAAGAGACTGAACAACAATTGTTCCTTTTTAAATACCTACCTTGAAAAGCATCAGGAAAATTCAGGATGACTTGAACTGCTACCAGCCAAGGGAGAGTAAGGTCATTTTAAAGCATTTTGAAGGACATCAAAGCCTAGCGAACTAACTTTCATTCTTTTTTTCCATTACAGTTCTGGTGTTTTCTTTTTTTTTCCCCTTGGTTGGGGCCTGGGGAAATTTGGTTCTTCCTATTTTTGCTTTTCCCATAGAAACATTATAGATTTTTATGGGATTTGTTGATGTTTTCACTCCTTCAAACTAAAATTGCTTTCAAAACCATTTCAGGTCCTGAAGAACAAGAGCTATCAATATGCTTGTTCCCTGGCTGCTCCTGGGTCTTGCTGCCCTCATTCGTAAGTGGCTGCTTTGCCCTCCCCATTTGGCATTTCTTTTTTTTTTTAATATTTTTACCCATTTGGCATTTCTAACATTTGTTTGTTCTTGGAGTTGTTGAGGAGAAGGGGAACTGTGGGTGGTAGGTGAATGAAGCTTCTAAAACTTGGCATTGCAGATTTTAAAAAAATGCCTCTAGTTCCTCCCTCTAACAAATTCTGGTTAGGACTAAGAAGAGACCTAGAAAAGAGAAGAGAGCAGGCATTTATTAAAGCTCCTACTATGTGTGAGGCACTTGCTAACTGGTTTACAAATATTATTTCATCTGAGCCTCACAACAGTCCTGGGAGGTAAGACCTATTATTAAAATTCTCCATTTTATAGTTAAGGAAAGTGAAGCAGACAGGAGACACTGGAAAACTTGTTGAAGATAACACAGTAAGTGTTGGAGGGCAGACCTCGAATCTTGACCCCAGGTCCAACTCTCTATCCAGCTCCTGTTACTCTTTGGAGCCCAGAAAAAGGGGAGGAAATTCGTTAACAATGTCATTTCTGAGAATGAAGACTCGCTTGGGGTCTGAATCTAAATGTATGCTACAGGAATTTACTTGTCATTCCACGTACAAAAGATAACATTTTTTTTTTGCAATGATGTAAAACATTTCCATATTAGTGATTTTTGTACAAGAAGACTCAAAAAAAAGAAAGAATGAAAGAAAGCAAAAAGATAGCCTGCTTCAGTCTGTATTCAGACAGTATCAGTATTCTCGGGGGTGAATGACATGCTTCATCATTCATTGGTCCTTTGGGGTTGTCTTGGAAAGATACACACTTTTAAAAGAGCATGTTATACCAGTCATAAAGAGGACAGGAACACCAATGTTGATAAACCTGGGTTAATTCCATACATATTGACCAATAAGAATAAAGGGACTGGGGCGGCTAGGTGGTGCAGTGAATAGAGCACCGGCCCTGGAGTCAGGAAGACCTGAGTTCAAATCCGGCCTCAGACACTTAGCACACACACACAACAAAACTAGCCGTGTGACCTTGGGCAAGTCACTTAACCCCAATTGTCCTACCTTCCCCCTCCAAAAGAAAAAAAGAAGAATAAAGGGAAAAAGGTATTTCCCACTCCTGGACTTCTATACTTCTCTGTAATCTTCTAAACCAAAAGATTATAGATCTAAAAGGCATCCGTACCTCCCTTTCAAATTAATACTTGCATTTTCACAACTGTTAGTTTGATGGGAGATTGGGAGGAATTGTCCAGAATTCCATTTTAAAATGTATTCAAATATATGAAATATACTAAATATTTTTCAAAGATTCAGAGCTGGAAGTAACCTCAAAGAGTTATCTAGTCCTAGGGGTGGCTAGAAGGCACAGTGGATGGAGCACTGGTCCTTGAGTCAGGAGGACCTGAGTTCAAATTCAAACTCAGACATTCAACACGTAATAGGTACGTGACCCTGGACAAGTCACTTATCCCTGATTGCCTCACACGCACACATACACACAAGTTATCTAGCCCAACTCTCTGAAAGTATATGAGCTAGAAGGTACCTCAGAGGTCATTTAGTCCAACCCCCTCCATTTTATAGATGAGGAAATTGAGACCCCAGGGAGATTATGTGCCTAGCCTAAGGCCATGAAAGCAGTAACTGAGTGAAGATTCGAACCCAGGTCCCCTACCTCCAAAAGTAGTGATTATGGATATAATTTACGTCCACTTCTGATAGTTCCCTTTCAGTAATTACCTGCCAGCAGTTGTCTGCAAGCCAGTTTCTCTGACAGAATGAAATAAGACTTCCCCAAGAGGGCTCTTTCTTCTGTAACCCATTGTCTTCTAAGGATTCATTGTTGGGTCATGACAAGTTACTCAATTACAAATTACTACAATTAATGCCCCAAATATCTAGAAAGGCCAACCAAATGAAAAGAGTGACAGGGCAATTTTAATGACTAGTTCTCCAAGCCTATTTCAAAGAAGGCGCCTATGAGCACTGATCAGAGCCATTGATGAAATCACAGGTGTATTTAAAAAAAAAAAGTTTAACAAAAAAGGCAATCTCCAATTTTGTTTAGTTGTCCGTAACTTGGGGAAGCCTTTCTTTTTAGCCCTCACTCTCAGAAATGACCTCAGCATCCTCTCTGGAAACATCCCTCCCTTTCTCTGGACTCCTAAGCTTACAAGGGACCTGTTTGGTTGATACTTATGTCCGATGCTCGTTCTAGAATTCATTTTAGAGGGAGTCTAGTAGTAGAAATACCAGCTGAATGAAAGGCAGCTACACATTGTAGTGGACATAGCTCTGGCCCTGCTATGGGTAAATCCTGAGTTTAAATCCCAGTTGTGGGACCCTGGGCAAGTCACAGCCTCTGCCTGCCTCATTTCCTCATCTGTAAAATGAGGTTAATAGTAGTACCTGACCACTAGGGTTGATAAACCTGAGGATAAAATGAAATTTTGTTGTGAAGTACTTTGTAAACCTTCAAGCGCTATGCAAATGCTCGCTATTATTAGCGATTATGAATATAATTTATGTCCAGTTCTGATGGTTCCCTAAGGAAGAAGCCTCTTCCTTTCAGTAATTACATGCCATCATTTATTTATAAGCCGACTTCCCAGGTAGAATGAAATGAGATTTCCCCAAGAGAGACAACTCATATTTCAACAGATGAAAGACATGAATTGAAATTCTTCAAACCACCCTCTCCCCATACACACAGACATCCTTAGCTGATCTTGTTGGCAGGGAACACATTTCTCATATCTCCTTTCCTCAGAGCGAAGGTTCTATTTAAAAAACACATATCTGGTTAAAATAACATCTAAGCCCCTAGAGAGAAACTCTGGAATTAAATTGAGGTCCCAAAGAAGAAGAAAGGGAGAAAAATTAAGTTGAGACAAAGAGTTACTTTCCCACTATTCCAAAATCATATCTGAATATTTCATGGGTTAGACTGAGCTAGTAAGGTTTGAAAGGAAAATGCTTTTAAAATTCAAGATAAGTTGGAAATCATTTTATATTTACATTAAAAATCAGTTTCTCAAGAGCTGATGGTCCCCAAATGGGTCTTTTTCCTGAGTCCTTGGTCTCTTCAGCTCTGTGAAATGCTTCAAGAAGGCAACTCCCGACAAGTTTTAGGGGGGCACTATGCTTACTCTGCATGCAGCAGGTAATGGAGAAATAAGTTCTGAGAGGCAGGTTTTCCTGCCTCCAACAGTGCTTACATAGTCTCACAGCCCAGTTCCCATAGACTAGTGCTGGTTCATGGGCAAAATGAGTCTCCCTGCCCCCTTCTAAAGTTGACTAAGCAGGAAGCAAGAATTCACTGGGAGTGTGTTTTCTATTATGTGGCCACACCCATAGTCAAAGCTGTTCTGAATGACATCAGCTAGATAGCTTACTCTGACATCTCTCTTATCCTCCAGACCCCACTGAAAGCACTAATTGGGGGTGCTATGGAAATGTCAGAAACATCGACACCCCTGGAGCTTCATGCATAATCGGAAGACAACGAGGACTGAATTACTGTGGTATGCTACTTACCATCATAGGAAGAGATTTTCTCTTTCCCAGATTCTTTTTCTGTCTCTTTAAAAAGGTCCCTAAATATCGGATTCACTTTTGCAGATTGGTCATGACTCATCCTCCTTTCACATGGCAGCTCCAGTTCTGGGGCTTTATGGACCTTCATGGACCAGGTTCAATATTACTGTTCCTCATGAGAAATCAGATTTGCTCCTAACCAGCACCACTCCTGGAGAATTTCAGAAGGATTTTAGTCTCTTTAGTCAGCATCCTATTCCCAGTGCTCTCACTTATGACCCATGTGGATGCTCTCACAAAGAACTTCCTCGAACTTGAAAAACGTCCAAATTATTTCTTCCTCCATGCCACACCCTCCCCAAGGTCCCTGTCTTCTGCCTCTAATTCATGCGTCTGCTAAGTGATGGACTAGTTGGATGAATAAATATTTGTTCTCAAATTTCAAACTATTATGCCTCTCGTTCTTCTTAAGAAAGGCAGGAATGGTGCAGTACAATCGATAGTCATTAGATTAGAAATGGGGAGACTTGAATTCTGTACTTTGGACAAATCATGCAGCTTCTCTGAGCCTCAGTTTCACCATAAGTAGAATGGGGCTAATAATAGTCACTTGGCTGCCCTCTCAGAATGATTGGAAGAATATTTATGTAAAAGCACTTTGAAAACTGGAAAGGGCCAGGGATCAGATCTGTGACTTTATCTATGTAGGGAATTCCCAGATGAATGAAAACAACAACACATTTATTAAACGCTTACTACTAGCCAACCGCTTTTGGGGGATACAAACAGAAAAAGAAGCCAGCCCCTGCTTTCAAGGAGATTGCATTCTAATTGGGAAAGACAATATCTAAAAGAAAGTCAGTGGCAGGGGGGCTGTAAGAAGCCAGGAATGATTTAGATTAACATCACTAGGTCAGATGGGAATTCACAAGCAATACTTGGGGCTTTGCATTTTAGATGCTCTATCAAGATCCCATGAATTCATCACCCCTGATTGTGATGTCAGGTCATCTGGTCGCAATGTCCCACTTTCAGACGTACATTCTGTAGAACCGTATTTCACAAATGTTCCCACTTGGGTTCCTTTCCAATTTGCTTTAGGAGTTCGTGCTTCTGAAAGGCTCGCTGAAATGGACTTGCCATATGTCCAGAGATATCAGCCCACTCTGAGGGTGATTGGCCGAAAATATTGTATGGATCCTGCTGTGATAGCTGGTATCATGTCCCGGGAGTCGTACGGAGGCCACGGAAATGTTTTGGTGCAGGTACTTTACTTCTACTCCTACAACAATAATAATAACTGACATAATTTAAGGTTTGCAAATTGCTTTGCTCACAACTCTGTGAGGACAGTGGTGCAAGTACTAATCTCCCCATTGTACAGATGAAGTCACTGAGGCTTAGAGCATGCTCTGGCTATGGCTGTGCTTACTACATTGGACCGTCTCTTTTGTATATCCATTAAAATAAAAATATAACTGTTTCCATGTGTCTGTAGACAGAGGATGGAAAGTGCCCAGCTGTATTAGAAGATAAATAAATATTTGTGTATAAATATTCATTTAGAAGGATTGTAGATTTCTTTTCAAAGTAGACGGTGCCATGTTTGCTGATGCTGACCCCTCTCTCCCTCCTCTGGTGCCCTGCTCCTTCAGTTAGGCTGACTTGCCTGTCCTGTGGCTGTCAGCCTACATTTGGTGGTAAGGCCTGGTCCCTTCTCCACAGAGTTACTTCCCTGGATGATGTCTGTGAGGATCAGTGGTCTGGGGGCTGCCACTCCCAGGACTCTTGTGCTTACCCATTTGCTGGTGGTTGCTGGTCAGTTGTTACTCCTGCTGCTGGAGAATGCAGACCCTTTGTCCACAATGATTTCTCCCCTTGATGATGGCTGTGGGGCTAGGCTGGAAGTAGGTCTGATAATTTGAGGACCTTACTACTCCTAAGGCTCTTGGGTTCAGGTGCTGGACTGTCCCCATCACCATCTGAAGGGAGACAGTGATCAAAGTGATGGTAGTGGCTGGACTTGCCTGGGACATACTGTCCTCAGTCTCTCCTTCTGGGATAAATAATTGTACTTCTAAGATAAATGCAGTGTAAAGGGAAGGCATTCAGAAGGAGGGCACAAGCAAGGGGAAGGAATAAATAAGGGACCAGGAAAAGCCTCCTGAAGAAAGTAAGATTTAAATTAAATCTAAAAAGAAGGCAAGGAAGTTAGGAGGCAGAGATGAGCAAGGAGAGCGCTGCAGGCCTGGGAGATAGCCAGAGAAAAGGCAGAGAGTTGAGCGGGAGGTGGAGAACTGTGCTCAGGAAGAACAAAAAGTCCAGTTCCACAGGATCATAGAGTACATAGTGAGAGGAGGAAGGGAAGGAATGAAGTGTAACAGGACTGGAAAGGTCAGGAAAGGGCAAGATTCTGAAGGCTGTTAACAGTTATAGGACTTTACACTGGAGATAACAGGCAGCTACTGGAGTTTATTAGGTAGAGGGAGGACATGGCCAGATTCGAGCTTTAGGAAATTCACTTTGTCAACTTGACAAATGTTATGAAGATCAAAATAACAAGAATCAACAAAGGATTGGACACACGGAGGGAGGGTGAGGGAGGGATCAAGGCTGATACCAAGTTTGCAAGCCGGAGAGACGGGGAGAGTGGTGGCTGCTTGGACAGTCATAGAGAGGTCAGGAAGATGGGAGGGCTGAGTATAAATATACAGGAAGTGTTGCCTGAACTGAAAGGCAGCAAAAGAAGAGGAGAGGAGAGAAGAGGAGAGGAGAGGAGAGGAGA
>CM053600.1:7724752-7747864 GCA_028646575.1 Pseudocheirus occidentalis
AGGAGGGGAGGAGAGGGGAGGGGAGGGGAGGGGAGGAAAGGTTTGAGAAAATTAAACTACCTCCTTGGGCTATCATTGTATAGGGGAAATGACCAGACTGAGAAAGTCTGGTACTGTTGGTTTAACTTTTTGTATTCTATGTCACAAAAGAAGCAGATTGTGGGCCTGACCCTGGAATTAAGAAGATCTGGGTTAAAGTCTTACTTCTGACGCCTGCTAGCTGCTGTTTCTCAGTGCCCCCAGGCAACTCTCTTAAGATTCTAAATCACACAGCTGCTGATCAGCTTGAGCGGAGGGACTTTCCATTCCTGGTGCTTCTTAAATGGTGAAATTACAAATCTGGGCCCCCTACATAGAGAAGACGAGGAGTGTCTTTTTTTTCATAAATTGTCAGGCAGATTCAGGCCTTCGTGGAATGACTTGAATGACTTTTTGAAAGACTTCCTTACAACGGCTACCAGGTACCTGGTACAATCAGATTGTGCTGATGAGTGTCAGTGATCCTGGAATGAATGAACTTGTCTAGGTGAAGTTAGATAAGATTCAGACTTTTTTCCATTCAGGTTTTTCAGCCATGTTCACTGAGCATGGTTGTGCCAATAACCCCCCCCCCCCCAATATCATGCTTGTGTGATTATATTAATTTTGGACTATCTAGAATCAGCCAGGAGGCACTGTGCTTGGAGTCAGGAAGACCCGAGTTCAGATCCAGCCTCAAACACTTACTAGCTATATGACCTTGGTCAAGTCACTTAACCTGTTTGCCTCAGTTTCCTCAACTGTAAAATGAGTAATATGATAGCAATTATCTCACAGAATTACTGTGCATACCAAATAATATAGTATCTGTAAAGTGCTTAGCACAGTAACTAGCATAGGAAGGAACCTTTTCGTGTTGAAGGCTGAATTAATTTAGTTGTAATCAAACAAGGCCTCATTCAAGAAACTTCAATTAGATGTGCTTGAAAATGTACATTATTTTGTGAAAACCCAACTACTGCTAGGGATGGGATCTGAACCCCTAAAAGGAAAAGCCCCTGGACTTTCCCACATGGTCCAGGTCCCTGGTGTTCACCCGAGGCACCAGGCCCTTCCTGGTCCTTGTCTGTTGCCTCCCAGTCCTAGATCCTTCCCGCAGGCTTTCTATATATAAGGTCCATCTTTCTCCCCATTAAATTGCTCAGATTCCTTAAGAGTCTGGCCCACTTGCGTTAGTGATACAAATGCTCAGATTCCTTAAGTCTGGCCAAATGCCCAGATTCAATCTGGCCCGCTTGTCATTATAAGTTAAGTGTCACAAATACAGCAGATTCTAAAATCTTTTTTTTTTCTTTTTGGAGAGGGGAAGGCAGGGCAGTTGGGATTAAGTGACTTGCCCAAGGTCACACAGTTAGTCTTTGTGTTAAGTGTCTGAGGCTGGATATGAATTCAGGTCTTCCTGACTCCAGGGCTGGTGCTCTATTCACTGCACCACCTAGCTACCCCCTAACAAACCTTATCTCTGGCTGAAAGAAGGCTCTAGTCAAATTCATTCGAGGCAGAGCCTGTGTCACTTGCCCTTGAATTTCAGGGTCCCAGCTAGACCTCAACATTACTATGTACTTAATGATTCAAAAAATAAAATTTATTAATTTTAAAGTTAACTAACCTTTTCATGACTTTTTTGTGTCAACTCCCATAAACTCTCACCAACCAGCCTCCTGGGGTAGTGGCGCCAGTCAGGCCGGGGAAGTTAGAACTAAATCATAAGCACAGCAGCCATCAATTCAGCCCTTATGGCTTACTAATGTTCCAATAGTTCCGGGAGAGAATTATTTCACTGAAACTTATTTTATTCTTTGGTATTTTTAATACATTCATTTTAAAATAAAATTAAAATATAAAAAATGAGGGAAAATGTATTAATAAAAATAAAAGGATTTGTCCTGTAAAATTTAGACTCAATCAAAAGGCTGCTCTTAAAGGACCTAGAAGGTCACACGTGGCCTTAAGGTTCCTCACCCCTGAATAGTGTGTGTGTAGGAGGCGCTCTTCTGTTTTCTTCCTTCCTTGGCTTTCAGTTCTAACTCTCTCTTTTTCTACTGCTATATTTCATTTCAGAAGCAAGAGGCTGGTGCTCTCCCCCCACATAGAAATCTTAAAGCTTTGGTCTTTTCCCCATTTGAGAATAAAAGTAGGGGGAGAATGTTGAGGAAAAGAACACATGAATAGGAAAAGCAGAGGCAATAGCACCACAATCATCGAGTCCCACCATAAGCGTCTTTCTCTCTGTTGCCTTTTTTCTAGACTGGTGGTGCCCAGAATGTTCCTACCTACTGGACCAGTGAACCACGGGTTGCGCAAATTAGTGATGCTCTGACTATGAGAATCAAAGAGATTCAGAGGAGATTCCCAACATGGACCACTGACCAGTATCTGAGAGGTACATATAATTTCATACAAACAATGTACATGCCATGTTCCCCCCATGATAGAACGTCCTATCATCATGGGAAAGTTACCTGTGTTCTTGAAGACTTTGCTGTGTGGAGTTCTAAATAGGGCTACAAAGCTGGAAAAGCTTCCAGTGCCATCTCAGCAATGGTCTGTCCTCCAACATCCAGCCTGGTTGAGGTCAGAGGTTTTGCCAGAGAGGATCGGTAGTCAAAGTTTCTGACCGCAAAAACTCATGAAGGGGTTGGAGGCTATGAATTGTGGAGGTGGAGGGAGTACTGGCATTAATGAAATCAAAGATCTTTGAAGAACTGATTCAATTGATCAAATAGCATTTTAAGCAAAGGGCACACAGAGATAAAAATAAAAGAGTGAAATAAGAGCAATGTAATACTTAATGACAAATTTAGTGTCACTGAGTCAATGGTCCCAATACCTAAGCCATTTCATGGTGGCTAGGTGCCTTTGGAAACTGTCTACAATTCTCTTTGTAAGTCTGAAATAATATCTTTCTGAATATTTTCCTTGTCCTATACTGAATCATATTTGTTTATTTTAGGTGGACTCTGTGCCTACAATAAAGGGATAGGATATATCAGAAGTAATCAAGACGTCAGTTGTGACTTTGGTAACGACGTCCTGGCTCGAGCCAGATATTATAAGAGATGTGGATTCTAACTTGAAGATAAATAAGAGAAGACTATGTTTTCTGGCTTGAGCTATTCATCATTATTATGGAAAACATTAATGAAGGCAAAATACTAAATAAAGACTCAACAAGCACTGGTTGTAACTATGAACAGGTTTGTTTTGGATTTCCAGCAATAAGAGAAATAAGGGAAAGATCTTGATGTGGAAACATCATCACTGATATAGACGAGCAGTCTATAAATTCATAGGATTCTAGATGTAGAGCTTAGAGGCAGCTCAACAGCCATCAAGTCCAATCCCCCCCCATTTTAACCATGAGGATACTTATTCCAAGAAGGCTAGCAGTCTTGCCCAAGGTCATACAGATAGTAATAAGAAGCAGGATAGGAACCCAGGTCTTTTGACTCTAGAACAAGTATTCTTTCTCCTATGCTACTTCCCACAGGGAACTAGCCGCCACACTTAGTGGTTAAGTGGCTTGAGAAAAACGGCTATTACATGTTAAATGAAGAACTTGAATTCAGTTCTTCCATCTCCTCCCCTCTGGGTATACCTATATGTGTATGTATAATGTATGTACATATGTGTTTCACAGATAACACACAGGAGGCACTGGAGGTTTGAGACTCCAGCGTCTAACAGATTCACTCTTGATCTGGTCAGACAGGCAGACAGCTTTGGAGGGGTTAACAATCAGCTTTGTTCTAGACTAGTCTTCTCAGAGGGTTGTGGGAGAACCAGCTCCTATAGCATTCCCTAATCATCCTTCTTGCAGGGGCTGGTGAGAATGGGGGGGAGGGGCACAACTACCCCTACGTCTTGATGGGGTCAATCAAGACAGGCAAAGCTTGCACACTCCCTCAAATACCCTCAAACCTCAATGGGGGCCAGTTGAGGCACACACAGATTCCCCAAGGGCTCCCTGTGGATTTCCCCCACTCACTGACCAGTTGCCCACTTGTTTTATAGGGCAACAGACAAAGAAGGCTCCTTGTCAACATTAAGCTCACAAGTTAATTTTAGCCTTATATAGTAAATATTACATTATGTAACCCCTTATTTCACAGCGCAGCCTCAGTGGGACTGTCTGGACTGTCTGTCACTATGATTCTGGAAACTGCTATCTAGAATCCTTAAAACTATTCTGGGATACGATCTAGGATCCTTGAGACTATTCTGAGAGGTATTATCCAACACCTGGAAACTAGGCATTCCCATGGTCATGGATCCTGAGAAACTAAGTCTAAGAAGGATAACAAAATCCTCCTTACATACAATGTATAAGCATATTTGACACAATATCTAACAGAGCTGGGCTGTAACATAACCCTTGACTCATTGGTATCACCAACTAGAACCTAAATCCTTAGTCTCTGATCCAGAATGTTAGAAATGAAATAGAAGTGATCTAGTCCAACCCTGTCTTATAGGTAGGAGGTAAACTGAGATGCAGAGAGAGGATGTGTGTTTAGCTGAAAGTCATGGAGCACAGATGTGAGTTTGGATCTCCTGACTTCTGACGCTCGTCCAGTAATCTTTCCACGACACTGTAAATGCTTTTAGGCATTTTATCAATTATATAAGTTTAAAATTCTATTGAAAATATGTGTGAATGTGTTTGGTAGGGTGGAAGGGACAATAGAAGGAGGAGGTGGGGGTTCCTGACCAACCACATAGACTAGAAAATAAGAGACAGACAAAGTGGTATAAGTATAAAGGTTGTTTGGGGGCAGCGAGGTGGCACAATGGATAAAGCATTGGGCTTTGTGTCAGGAAGACTTGAGTTCAAATCCAACCTCAGACACTTACTAGATGTGTGACCCTGAACAAATTTGTTAACCTTGTTTACCTCAATTTCCTCATCTGCAAAATGAGTTGGAGGAAGAAATGACAAACTATTCTAGTATCTTTGCCAAGAAAACCCCAAATAATGTCAAGAAGAGTCAGGTATAACTTAAAAGACTGAACAACAAACTCTATTTATGTGCTCTATATCCCTTCAAAAAATTATGAAGGAATTCTCCCTAATAGAATCGGAAGGGAAGACTGGCCACTGGAACACCAAGAGTCCGAGCCTTCTGGGGAAAATAGTTCAAAAAATTTCTCCCAATGAATGAAGGCCTTTTAGCCCCAAGCACAATGGGAAATTATGTACTAGGGATTTTTCTCCTCAATTACACAGCCTATCTAGTTTATTATGATTTATAATATTCACTTGAATTATTCAAATAATTCCATCAAACCCCATTTTCATTTGACTTTCCTGGAGTCATTGTGTTTCCCAAGCTAGGTTCCATGAAGCCCTGGTATCCAGTTCAGTTTTCTGACCACAATTCTGTACTTAATTGGTATAAGGTAATGTGATATGGTATGGCATATATAAGAATAGTGGCTCTGTGAGCAAATATCCATGCCAGGGATATTTCTCCCTCTAAAATCTTAAATATGAAATATTTACATATCAAAAATACTTGTTACATGCAGAAATTCTGAAAATGAAAATATGTTTAATTCTCTCTATTTTACTTTCAAATTGCATTGGGAATTTCCATCCCCCCAAAGCCCTGAAGTAGCATTGATGGTTTCTGCCAATGTATTTCAAGTGTTCTATGGCCCAAAGTGTTCCCTAGTCAAATTCATTTGGCAAATGCTGCTGTATGTGATATACAGGAAACAGCATCCAAAGAAACAAATGAACTTTTTACCAGTCTCTGGGGACAATATGTTCACCCCAAGGAGGTAATTTACCAAATGACAACCTGTGGCCTTGAAGATTGTTTACTTTACCTGGGAATGCCCTTTATCTCAAGAATAAAACAAGAATCTCTGGCTTTATCACAGAAATATAAAACATTACATATATATGTATACATGTATATATACATATATACACACATATATGTGGGTGTGCATGTATATGTATATATGTGTGTATATTTCATATATATATATATATACACACACACACATAACACGGGGGGAGAAAGAGAAAGAGAGAAACGGGGAAAGAGAGAGAGGGAGGGGGGAGAAAGAAAGAAAGGAAGGAAGAAAGAAGGAAAGACTGAGAGAGAGAGAGAGAGAGAGATATTAATTTTTGAACTTATAAATTGTCAACCTGTAGCTTGGGGAGGGAGAGCGGAATAGATACTCTGGGATAGCCTATGGGCTATCTGAAATAAGTTGTTGCTCTAAGAAAACGGTCTCTGGGGTTGCTTTTGATGAAATGACACATAATTTCATTGTTTTTCACCACAGTCCAGATGTACCAGGCATACCCAAGAGCCTGAAGATGACTGAGTCTTTTCTTTTTTCCTTCCTGGACCTTGGCAGGGGCCAGGGAGGAAGGCAAGCCATCACAAGAAGTCACTGCAATTATATTTTTCTTAAGCTGTTGTTTGCCCTTTGTATTCTAAGAGCACCAAGAATATCATGAAAATGACATTTTGATTTCCAAGTGAATTAGATCTGAGGGAGGCAGAGCTATGCAAAGTGATCAGCTTCATTCTCTCCTCCACAGGCATGGGAGTCCAGTGGCAAGACAGAGGTCAAGATGACTGGGGATAACTCATGATGTAGTGGGTGACCTGGGTCTTTCTAAGTTAAGGTTCTCAGACTCTGGTCTCAGTTGGTCTGAGGCCACACCCATTCAATTACTAAGTGCTGGATATGGCTTGAGACAAAGGTGGTCCAATTTACCATTCCAAAGATAATCAATCTGGGAAAGGAAAACCCTCAAGTTTTCTAAGCTATAACAGAAAATAATGTCTATTTCCACTCATTCTAAGCCATCAGACCTAAACCATGAGCCACTGAGGCTTGGGTTGGGCCTATTATTATTGGTCATTCAATGAAAGCCAATAGGCTAAAGGCTGAAAGCAAGGGTTTCTGGGAGAGCAGGAGTGTAGGAGGAGGGGAAAGAGGAAGAAGAGGAGAAAAAGGAGGAGGAGGAAGAGGAGCAGGAGGAAGCTGCCAGGTGGTACAACTCTGGCGTCTAGACCTGAATCCATTGGAACAAATTCTCTACATTATGTTTCCCGGTGCTATACACTACAGGGAACACAGGGCTACCACTAGTCAAAGACTTTGGTTAGTGGGGCATACTCTGAAGGTTACGGAGTTTAAGAAGAAGAGCCAGAGCCACAGGGTGAAAGAGAAGGGGAAAAAAGACACAGAAAGGAGCATCTGTGCCATCCCAATCACAGGCTTGTGGGCAAAGGAGCCGTGCTAAGGATGGTGCCAGCTACTGCAGAATGTGGTGAAGGCAGGAGCAGGAGCAGCAATGAGAGCAGTGGTGGCAGCAGATACCAGCATCAAGAGACAGTATGGCAAGGGCAAATCTGTATTGCCATAGGATAGGCAATTGCAGCATATTTGGCCTTTGGGGACTTCTCTACTAGTGGACAGATAGATAAAACTCTTCTTCGGTATGGAAGGATGAGAAATGGTCCTCACCTTAGCAGTGAGATACATTGACTATTCTCTTGCTAAAGGTTCTGAGATATTGGCTCCATCTCTCTTTAATACTGTATTGAATAGTCTATGTTTAAATAATGATTGAAAGCCTCAGTTTGCTTGCTGGAAGGAAATAACTCCCCCTCCCCCTGAGAAATCTAGAAAACTAGTCAAACTGATGAGACAGCTAACTTGTGCACAGGATAGAGCACCTGGAGTCAGGAAGACCTGAGTTCAAATCCAGCTCCAGACACTTACTAGCTGTGTGACCCTGGGCAAGTCACTTGAATTCTGTCTTTTATAAAATTTATAAATTTAGTTTCTTCATGTATAAAATGGGAATAATAATAGCACCTATCTCTCAAGGTTGTTGTGATGACTAAAAGAGATCATATTGGTATAGCATTTTGCAAACCTTAGAGTAATATATAAAAGCTAGTGATCATAATTGCCCGGCCTATACAAACTGAAAACTTGACTCTGAATTGCTGAAACTTAGGAAAGGGAGTTTCATATTCTACAAGTCATGCAGAAGAAGTTATATTTAGAAACAGACACGTCTAATGATTAAATGCAAACTAGATCCATCCACTTAGTGAAACTCTAAGGGAATATCTCTAGGATGCCAAGAATAACCAATTAATTCAATCACTTCCAGTTAAAATGATTCATTGAGTAGAACTGTGTAACATTTTTACAGAGCAACATTATCACTGTGCTGAGTTACCAAGCTGCCACTTTCAACTTGAGAAAACTGTATCCAGAGTAAACATGCTGTCTGGATTTAGGACAAGCAGAGTCTTGTTGAGTTACAAGGAGCACGTTGACCGATTCTACCTCCATAACAGGTCTCACTCACATCCATCACATTCCCTCCACTTATCTGGCCTTCATTCTCATTCGAGCTTTTATAATCTCTTGCCTGAACTGTTGGAATCACATAAGTGGTCTTTCCTCTCTTCCTTCTCCAATCTCTTTCATGTAGCCATCAAAATATTATTTCTATGGCAGATCTGACCATATCATTTCTCTGCTCAAAATCTCCAGTGGCTCCCTCTTAGGATAAGATACAGATGCCTTATCCTGGCTCACAAAGTTCAACCTATCTCTCCAGAGTTATTTCCTATCCTTCCCTGCTCACACACTCTACTTAGTAACCATACTCTACTACCAGCTATAACCCAGACTTCAGGTGATCTCTCCAGGGCTTTTGTACAAGTTGTTCCCCTCTCCTGATAGTCACCCCCTACTCAGCTCTGGATCCGTTCAGAATCCTTATCCTGCTTCAAGACTCAGTTCAAATGCCAGCTCTGGGAAGAACTTTCTGATTCCCCATTATTAGGGCTTTCTCTCCTCAAGTACTTCTAAAAGTCTTTATCTTTTCCCATACCATTCCCTGCTCTGCATTATATTCATGCTTTCTCTTCCAGTAGAATATAAGCTCCTTGAGGGCAGGACAGTTTTTTTTTGTCATTGTGTCCCCCAATTTTAACATATTATAGATGATTAATGAATACTTTTAAAAACTGACTTGAATGTCTAACTTCAGTCTGGCCTTCCTTTTTAATTCATCATACCTCTGGCTTTTCTCTTAAGTTGTTACTTTCCCAATCTGTGCTCAAGGCAAAACAAACTAATTTAGACAGTGTGAAGGTTGCTTTGTTGGATGGAATCCTGACAAAGACAGCCAGACTACTCCCCCTCTCCTCCATGCCGGTTTTACTAGCATCATCTTTCAAAGGTTTACTGAAACCCTAAGACAATTTATATGCCTAGATACTAATTATCAGGGAGGGCATGATGGGAATGGAAAGAGGCACACCAAGGGGTGACATCTGTCCCAAGTCTCATAGGCTGAGATATTTTAACCCTTTAGGGTTCACACTTTCTGCTGAAGATGAGGAAGAGGTTACTAAAAAAAAAAAAAAAAGCCTGACTTTAATTCAATAAAACCTGGAGGCTCCTAGGACAGGGGCAGGAAAAGAAAAAGAAGAATCTTTTGGCACTGCATGAGTGGCCCTGTTGAGGTTTAAACCCAGGGATGCCAAACAGTGTTGAGGTAAGGGCTTTGCCCACCCAAAAACCGTTGCAGTTTCTTGATGTGTTGTGGTGGGACCGTCTCAAAGAATCCAGAGTCAGACTGTCTCTAATCCAAATATAGGCGTTTATTGAGACTGACCCCTTTCACAACACAGGCTAAGGAAACAGCAACTTCACAGAAAGCAAGATGGATTTTTATAGGGTAAAGATGCAATTACACAATCAAAATTTACATAGAATAGAGGAATATCATGAATATTAAAAAGGCAGGAGGAGTTTGTGAAGGGATTAGGTAATGGAGGAGGGGTCCCATCTATGGTTCAGTGGTTAAACATTCCAGTCATTCTGCCCTCCAACTGGCTGGCTATTGTGGTCCTGCCTAGTTAAGACAGATAGCTAGGTATTGTGGTCCTGTCTTGGGTTAAGGATGATGTGATTGTGATTGAATATAAGGACATGCCTGTTTCTGTGGGAATGAGTCTGGGGGCAGTGACTAGGCAGAGGCAGTGGCTGGGATCCCATCATGGGATTATGGACACGCCTGCTGTTCTGTGGGAACTTCTTAGTGTGTCCAGCAACACACCTGTTGTTCCAGTGAGCAGTGAGGCATATAGGAAGAAGTTAGGACACTGGCAGGGGAACTAGATAGGTACAGTGGGGCTGCTGTTCAGTGGGGCTGGGCCCATGATGAAGTTAGAATATTGGGGTTGGGGGCAGCTTTATTAGGATTCCGTCAGCCCCTTTTGGTGCCACTTAAGAACAACAATGAGGCAAGATGAAGGTATAATTAATACCATGGGATGCAGTCTGAGACGACTCTAAAAGAACATGACAAGAGGCTGCAAGTATGCAGTAGCAGTAAAGGTGGCCCAATGTTTAAAAGACAACATTCAAAACAGGATAAGAGCCTTCTTTTAGTCCATGGGACTGTACTTTTGTTTCCTTCTGAGGCCTATGAAATTTGCTTTCTAAAAATCTAGTGGTATCTCTCTGAGGAGCGCAGAGGTCAAATTGTCCAGGCCCAGCTTCATGCTCACTCTCTTGGGTAGGAATTTAATTTTCCCCTGAGAAGGATGGGAGGGAAAGAGGCAAGAGATGTTTATTCTGCTTCTCTTCAGGCCACACAACATACTACACAGTGTGTGTGTGGAGGGGGGGGGGAATAGCGGTCATTACAGGTGTTCCCCCGTAGCCTAGAAGGTTTGGGGCTACATAGGTATGGAAGAAGCCACAGGCATTTATCCTGCACAGTTATTTATACACACAAATAATTTTTATTTGTGTGTATATTGGGAGAGAGAGCTGGGCATTCTGAGAATGGGGGAGAATTTAATGTTAATCCTCCCAGCTTCTTGGGTTGGGGGAGTCCAAAATGACACCACTGAGCAAGGGCCTGGGCCCTCTGGAACAAACGCCTTCCAGTGTTTAATCATTAGTGGTTTGCAAAAGGTATTGCAATCAACACCTTCGAAGAGTCCATAGCCATGTATTTGATCAGGATCCTTGGAAATACTGAAAAAGACAGGTTTATATGGGTGGCAACCATGTGCAGTAAAAAGGGCACTAGATTTGAAGTCAGAGGGTCTGAGTCTGAATCCCAATTCTACCCCTTTCTGTCTGTGTGATCCTGGACAAATCATCACGTCTCTCTGGGCCTGGACTTCCTGATCTATAAAACAGGGAGAGGGAGAAGGATTAGACTGGAACCCAGGGCAGGGAACCTGTGGCCTCAAGGCCACATGTCGCCCTCTAGGTTCTCAAGTGTGGCCTTGTGACTGTTTGGATTCAGACTTTGAGGGTACAGGTTCCCAGCAACTTTCCCATCCTTAAATCCACAATCCTGTCATAGTTCAAAGTCATGCCTCGCTAAGTCTAAGCGTACGCGCGTGCTGTCTTAAATGATGACGAATGCTTATCCTTACTCCCACAAGAATATACAGTGGAGGGAGGACGACAAACACACCGGGAAGAAGAAAGCTCATTTGCTCAGGTCCAGGACTGGGGTAGGGGTAAGAAGCACAGAGCTATGTCAAGTTTTTATTAGCTTTCTTCATACAGCTATAAAAATCTCGGTTTCTCTTCCTTGAAAGCTGAGTGACTATTTAACAATCAGGGAATGATTTTTATTCTTATAAACTTGAACAAGTTTCTTATATATCTTGGAAATGATACTTTTATCAGAGAAACTTGGTGCAAAGATTTTTCCCCCAATTAATCATTTCTGCTTTAATCTTAGTTTTATTAAATTTGCTTGTATAACAAGTTTTTAATCTTATGTAATTGAAATGATTGATTTTATCTTTGGTGATTGTCTCTATTCCTTGTTTGCTTATGGACTTTTCTCCTAACCATGGGCCTGATAAGTAATTTACCATGTTTTTCTAAGATGCCCTAAGACTCTAAATTTTAGACTAAAAATTTGGTATAAATGCCAAGAGGTAAAGGGCATTTCTTCATTGAGGGTTTCCCACACTCATGAAACCACAAGTCTAGTTCAAGATGTATACATATATATGCATCCGTGTGTGTGTTTCTATCCATGTATATATGTGTATGTATACACAAATATTTCTGGAGTGGTTCTTGCATCAGATGAGGAAAAGAAAGAAATCTGGACTAAATAACTAAATGCAAATTAAAGCAATTCTGAGATTTTACCTCATACTCAAAAGAGTGCAAAGACAACAAAAAAGGAAAAATGATAAGTGTTGGAGGAGCTGTGGGAAAACAGACATGCTCATTTACTACTGGTGGACCAGAGAAGGGGTACAGCCATACTGGAGAGCCATTTGGAATACTACACCAAAAGTTACTGATTCAAGTATGCCACTGCTAGGCTTACCTCCTCTCTTCCCCCAACAGACCAAAGAGGAAAAGTTTCTTTATGAAAAAAATATTTATATCAGCTCTTTTTGTGCTACCCAGACAGAACAATAGGGGAAAAAATCTGGAAACTTAGAAGGAAACCCATCCAATTGAGGAATGATTGGGCAAATTGTAGTATATAAATGTGATAGAATTTTATTGTGTTGTAAGAAATGAGGAAATAGATGACCTCAAAAAGACATGGAAAGATTTGTGTGAACTAATCCAGAGTGAAGTAAGAAGAAATAGAATAATTGCTGCGATAACATCAATATTCTAAAAATGAACACTTTTGAGGACTTTTTATAAACTAATGAATAAGGAATAAGATGAACAGAATCAGGAGAACTTTATTTATTTATTTTTTTTGCAACAACAACACTGTAAAAACAAACAACTTTGACAGATGTAAGAACTAAGATCCTACGACCATTCATGATTCCAAGGGAACGATGACGAAACGTGTTAGAGCCGTGATGATCTCAGGACACAGAATGAGACTCTACCTATCTGTCTGTTCTGTCTATCTATCTGTATGGGTATGTATGTATGTATGAATACCCCTCTTAAAGGAATTTATCTTTCCTGGCAACATATTTGTAACAAGAAAGATTTTTTTTTCTTTTTTTCCCCAATGGAGTGGCAGGTAGGTTTGCTTATTTGTTTTTTTAAGTGTGTGTGTGTGTGGGTGCAAGTGGGAGCTCCAGATATAGGTAAAGTACCACATGCATTTTCAGATGAGGTCACTATGACTGGTTTTCCTTAACTGTTTGACTGTTACAAGAGATCTCTTACAAAGTATGAGTAATCTGTAAATGTAGCATAAAAATAAAACACATCAATAAAACTTTTTTTTAATTTAAAAGAAAAAGGGAAATACTTATAACTGAAGGAAAGCTAAATAAGCACAATCAGGGGAAATATATACACAACTGTATATAATATATGTATTACATCTATCCATATATGTACCATGTGTATAATATATGTATACAACAATAAGAGTACCCTAGTATGCCCAGGGTGGCTGCTAGCATAGGTTCTTTGATCTGCTTTTCTAAAGGAAAGAACTCAAAAGGGGTTAATGATATATATATAATCTCATTCACTTAGTTCAGGGGAAAAAGTCAGTGCCCTGAACTTCTGAAAATACAAACAGAAACTACAAGCAGACAAAAAATGCAGAGAAAATAACAGTTTAACAGACCAACAGACAGGGCTTCCCACTGTGACTATTACATACATACAATGTTAGTTACCAGAGAGAGAAGCACCAATATCTGGGCTTTCAAAGTCAGGGGCTCAACAGCTGCTCAGTCTTATCCAGCCAAATCACACAACTCCTCCCATAAGTGAGCCCCAAAGCAAAATCTGACCTCAGGGTGCATATATAGCCTTCTCCAGGATCAGAGGAAATAACAACCTTGATGACCCTCTTCTTAATTACAAAGTAACAAAAGGTGTGGGTCTTTTTTAAGCAAGTTTCTCTTGTTGGACTCAAGTGAGGCCCATTGAGTGGCAGAGATCTTCAAATTCCCTTACTATTACAAGTCGATGTATGTAATATATATATAATATATAATATACTATATACTATATATATATTTATATATATATGTATTTGTAAATTGGAACAATGTAAATTGAAGAACAGGAACAACAAAACAGTTAGGATTAAGTTATGCTATTAGGGTAAACAAATTTGGCTATAAAAGAGAAATGAGAAGGTCCTCCCTCCTGTCTTTGCAAAGCTGGAAGATCCTGGGTGTAGAATTCTCCATATTATACCAGGCTCGGTTGCAGCATTGGCTAGCTTTGCTGAGCTGCTCCTCTTTTAATATTCTTTGTTATAAGGAATGACTCTCTGGTACGGGATAAGGAGCGTGATATTGAGAGATGTAGGTTATGTAAAAACAAAAGTCATCAATAATTTTTTAAAAGCCACTCCCTCCCCCATTTTTTTTTTTATTAACTGAGATTTCTATTTCTTCTCCTGTAAAGCCTTTAAGTGGTGCTTGTTCTGAATCTGTTCTAAACGCTCCTCCCTGTGGGGGAGGGCAGGGGTGGTCAAGCTGGTATTGAATCCAGCCCAGACTAACGTTTGCCGCAGTTAGAATGTTGGAAGCATGAACCACAATGCTGTTCACATTCAGTGTTGAGGGAGCACGCCCTATTGGTTGTATAGGGGACTGGCCAATGAGTACTCAGTCCTGGGAGCATGCATGCGGAGTGAGCCTGCTTCTCCAGTGCCACCTAATGACTGGCCTGGCTCTTTACTTCAGAGCAGGCGCAGGCATTCTTTGACTCTTCATTCTGTTGACTTGGTGCCTTTTGATTGGCTGCTGAGCCAGAACTGGAAGTGCATACAAAAGATTTCCATGGAAGGGGTATAAGAGAGACAGAGAGAGAGAGACAGAAACAGAAACAGAGGAGGGAGAGAGAGAGAGAGAGAGAGAGAGAGAGAGAGAGAGAGAGAGAGAGAGAGAGAGAGAGAGAGAGAGAGAGAGAGAGAAAGGAGGAAGGGAGAGGGAAACAGACAGAGAGACAAGGACAGACAGAGACAGAGGGAGGTAGGAAGGAGAGAGACAGACACACACTGAAGCAGAAGGAGAAACAAGGAGAGAGACAGGACAGAGAGTGGGAAAGATAGAGGAAGGGAGGGAGGGAGAAGGAAGAGAGAGGCAGAGTGGGAGAGACAGAGGCAAAGAGAGAAAGGGAGGAGAGACAGAGAGAGAAAGAAGAGACAGAAGGAGGGAGGGCAGGAGAGATGGAAGGTGGGGAGGAATACGTAGGGAAGAAAGAAAGTGACAGAGAAGGAATAGCCTGCTGTAGCTAAGACAGGCAGCCGCCTGTTCTCCCTACTCAGGTCTTCATGAAGCCATTACACGTGGCTGTGTTGTCATGTCTTTCCCTGGTAGGTCTATCCCTTTCTGCTAGGACTAGGCTGCAACCTTGTGGGCTTCAACAAGTTGGGAGAACTCCCCAAGACTAGGCCAGAGTTTTTGGCTAAGTGAGCCAGGTCCGATAACTCTAGCATGGCCCCTGGCTCCTCCATCTCCTGTATTCCTTCACCTGTGTAGGAGTTCTGAGCAGGGATCCCTTAGAAGAGGAAGCAGCAACGCAGCGCTCTGGGCCCTTGGGCCAGTCCAGCAGTTGTTCTTACTATTAGAATCCTATATTGCCTTTCATTGTTATTGAATTGTTCTCTATATCTGTGTCTTTTCTCCTTGATAGCCTTCTTCTCAAAGGCCAGGAAGTATAGTGTAGACTTTTGTTGGTCTTTCTTTAGCCCCCAGGAAGCACTGAGAGTTCCTCACCTCAGCAAAAGGACTAGCTCGTGGGCACTCAGGGCCTAATCCCCCACTCGGGGTGTCTGCGTGTGACTGGCTCCTTCACTGGCTAAGAAGTACTCTATGGTTCTCAGAGCCAGCATCCTTCTGCCCCTTCACTCTGCCTCTCTGTAGCATGTGAACTCACTAAGGATGGTACAGATTCATGCATTTGCCCAATTAAAAAAGCAGCTCTAAGTCCCCAACCACTAGAGCAAACCTTGCCTTCCTCTTGGCCTTGCTCTTTTTCATCGAATCTTCCTTACGTGACCTGTTTTGAACCTAGCAGTTCTAGGAAATGCAGTTTGAGTTTGATTGGCTACAGCTGTCCCTCTATCCCTGTAAGTGGGCAAAAAGATGCCACTGAGGATCAGTCCTTTCCTCAGTTTCTGATCTCCGGCTATCCCAAGAACATCTGACTGCTTCTGGCCTTGGCTCGCCCATGGCGGAGCAGGTCAGGTAAGCTAGGCAGCCAGGTCCAGGAGGGAGCAGTGATGTCATCGTGCCCCTCTAGCATCTCTAACTCTCAACACGGGACCCCTCTGCTCCCGAGTGACCTCCTCTTCCATGTCCCTGCCCCTGTACACAGTTAGAGAGTGAGTGATATTGCACCTTTTTGCAACTAAGCAAAGTTATGGGCACATGGGAGATTCTCCTTCAAGCTTTGAATGAACATATGAATAATGATGGCACTTTTTTCTGTGGTGAAGTACAAAGGAAACTTCTAAGAGAATCCTATCACAGAATGCTAGGTTTGGAGCTAGAAAGTACCTCAGAGTTCACCTCCCTCACTTTACAGATAAAGAAATTGAGGCCCAGAGAAATTAAGCGCCTGATTCAAGGCCTCCCAGGTAAGGAATAGCAGAGCTAGGATTTGAACTTGCTTTGATCTCCAAGTCAAGCATGTTTTCGGCTGTACTGTGCTGCCTTTCTAAGTGGGAGAGAAAGGCCAGTGGTCTCCTGTGATCTTGAAAGCAAGGAACAGACTGTCACACCTCACATCCCAAGGACAAACGGGGGACGGATGCAAGAAAACTAGGTTCTAGAAGGCAAGAAAATAGATTTTTGTTCATTGAAAAAATTAATTCAAAAAGTAAAAAAAATAGAACTAGTTTCCTTGATTAAAAACTAGCCTTTCATAGGGGAGATGAAGGGATGCTTTCCTTTCCTGGCATCTTTCTCTGAGTGCAGTAAACACCCTCTGGTGCTCTGGTAGGACTGCCTGGCTGCTGCCTACATAGAGGGATGAGTGGTTAAGAGGACGTCACTCGTACTTTGACCCATGAAGCATTTCTATCATTGGTAGCTCTGGGTTCAAAGGCCTAGGGTTCAGATTTCCCTTCTGATACCACCTACGTGACCTCAGCTGAGTCCCCTACCAGTTTCCTCATTTGTAAAATGAAGTCGGACAAGACGGCCTCTGAATTACCTTCTGGTTCTGGATCTGTGATCCTGTAATGCTATTTCCCACTCGATTTAGAAATACCAGTTCCACAAAGCGTCTGAAATTAAGTACAAAGACAATTGATTGTGGAACTCTTCTTAACAGAAAATTACATCTGTGTGGATCAGCATCACATGCTGGAAATTTAGAGGAAAAGTGTTAGAAAAAGCAAGAACAGAATGGGTTGTTCATTTATTCACAAGTATTGGTTGTGTCTACTACAGATGCTGGGAGAGATATGAAGTTTTGTTAAAATTTAGTTCCTGTGTCCTAGAACTTACAGTCTAGTGAGAAGATCAGACACAAACACAGATGAATGTGAAACATTCCATGATGAATGCATTGGATAGTTCCAAAACTGAACATTAGTGAGATCAGAAGGGGAAGGTCATTACTGTCCAGAGGTGGGGGATAATGTTGTTGTTCACCCTAAGTTTTGGAAGAGGACGATGGCGTCATGGGGTGATGTCTTGCACTGAATTTAAGTGAGGCAGAGATGCACAGCGTTGTCAGCCTCACTCTCTCCTCCAGAGTCACCGAGGTCTGGTGAACGACTGCCCATGGCCCAGGATGCAGCGGAAGACTTTTCAGCTTTGATATCTGACTAAGCTCTTCGGCTGCTTTCTTGGCCATGGGAACAAATTGCTGGGGGTAGACATTCCCTAACTCATGGACAATTTGGAGACTTATTCATTACTCTCAGCCTGATTTAACCCTTCTGTTGAAATGGTTTTACTGGAGTGTGGCTACCAAATATGCTATAGCTTCTTGTAGCCAAAGGTGGGAGCAGGATAACAGGTAGACACCAAAAATCAGAAATAAAGGGTGATTTCGTGGAAGATAAACTGATGAAGCTGGGACTTTAAAAATGAGTAAGAATTCACTGGATGGAGAAGGGAAGGAAGAGATAGGTAACAGTGTGCACAAAGATATGGAAACTGAAGAGCGTGGGATTTATTGCACAGGAGGCAAAGAGTTGTTTAGTTTGACTGGGGGGTAAAACTGATTCCAAGGACTAATATAAAATGAGGATGAAACAGGTTGGTGCCAGATTGTGAAAAACCTTGAATACTGAGAAAAGAGATTTGAGCTTTATTCAGTAGGCAATTGGGAGCCTCGAAGATATTGTTAAATTAATGCTAACAAGATAAGGATATTTAATTGTCATACAAACAAAAATGTTAGAAATAAATTATCTAATTTCACTTGATAGATTACTTTTTAAAGGGATACATTTTAAGTACTAGCATCTTATTTTTAAAATTCTTCTGCCTAATCTTGTCTTACAAAAAATTTTCAGTAAATTTTGTGCTAGCATCTGGGATAGATTTTATGTCCTCAGTCAACAATACTGAGAGGGAGACATAATACAAAATTGTAACTGTGTCAGAATGCTTAGTAAGAATTCACTAGCAATCCCTCCTCCCACAACATGCCCAAGCTCACAGAGAGGCTGCTGAGTTGAAGGATTCAAGAGCAGAGGAGAGTAAATCTTTGAAATTCTTGAAACTGTGTGTATATGGGACAAACTGAGGATAGAACAGGGAAACTGGAAGGATCAAGAGACTGAAAGCTGTGAGGGAGCTGATGATAAAGTAAGTAAAGAGCTCAAAGCCTGTGGTCAGGAGGACCTGAGTTCAAATCCAGCCTCAGGCACTTTCTAGCTGTGTGATCCTGGGCAAGTCACTTAACCGCTGTTTGCCTCAGTTTCCTCAACTGTAAAATAAAGATAACATTAGCACTTATCTTGTAAGAATCAAATGAGATATTTGTAAAAAGTGCTTTGTACAATAATTGGCACATAGTAGGTACCATGTAAATGCTCATACCCTTCCCCTGCCTCTTCCCTGATAAAGGCCAAGAATAGATTTGGAAGGAGGATGATGGTTGAAAAACTGTAGTGACAGGAGACTGTGATCAGAGGGGAATTTCAGATTTTAAGATCTGGGGGGTGATAGCGGAGTCAGGCATGACCTCTTACGTGGATGGTTAAGACAGCATAAAGACCGAGGTCACAGAATGTGTGGCTGTATCATAACCCCAGACCTCAGTAAGACTCTTCTCTCCTGAGACCAGCGCAGGGCTCTGTTGTGACATAGAGTAATCCTGGGTGTTCATTAAAAGTGCCAGGGAAAGTCCCAGGGACTAAACTGATTAGAGGCAATGGGTCTCCAAAGGCTAAGCTTTGTCAGCATTCTCACGCTGGGGGCTTCATGCACAAACATATCACTACTGGAGATGAGAATCAGAATAAGGGGTCTGGGATGTGAAATCTCCAGATACAAGTTTCTTTTTAAAAAAATATTATAAACAACATTGAACACCAATACAATTAATTAACAATTCAGAAATAATAAGTGACTTAAATTCAACCCATAAAATATAACTTTTCAACGATTCTCTCTAAATGTCCAGCAAGATTCTTTGTCCATTTATTCCCATTCACTTGTCCTCTCGTAACTTAAAAATAGGAAACTCAATCATTTAAAAACAAAGACATTCAGCACTTAGCATAAGGCCTAACATACACTAAATGCTTAATGTCTGGCTTACTAACATTTAATGGTTTTATTTTTTACTTCCTATAATTTCCATTTTTTCCTCTTAATTTTCACATATTTTTAATGAATAATTTTATTTTTATTTATTAAATTGAAACACAAATTGGCAGTGTCAGAAATGCCCAAGATCTATTCCTGGGTTGCACTCCTGGCACTGCCCCATGGGAGGTCAGGAGAGTGGTGTGACCTCTGTGCCCTGAGTCCAGAATTAGCATTCTATCCAGCAGTGCCCATTTCAGCATCCTTCAGGGAGAGGGGTGAAGAGGTGAGGGTGGCCTGTGGGAGTGTGTCTGTAAGTACTGAAGGGAATTCCATTCATGGCTCTTCAGCTGGGAGGATGCCCTGGCCAACTTTTTTTCTTTTCATTTTTCTGATTACTGCATGACCTCATCTCTTGCTAATGCATCTGCCTCAAACCACAGAAGTTCAGGACCCCAGAATTATACAGTGGACGCCTCTGAATAAGGCAATGTTTTCATAGTGAGGAAGAGTCTACAGCAGCAGCCTCAGCTCATTGAGCTTCATTATGACAACTTACTTGGACTATCCCAGAAGGGAAGGTTGTTTATAACTTCTTTAAGAACACCACATGGTAACAGGGATGAGGACACACACTTCAGAGGAGAGATTCTCTCAGAGCCACAACTAGAATACTTACTTGAAGACCCACAAAGTGAATACACAATGTTGAATGTGGTCTAAGGCCTTCTCTTTATTTATTTGCTAATTTATTTCATTATATAAATTCATTTATTTGCTTATTTATTCTTTGTTTGTTTTGAGACGGAGTCTTCCTATTTCACCTAAGCTGGAAGTATAGTATCCACCCACTGCTGATGGGCACAGGAAGGATGGGGGGGGAGGGAAGGGAATAACCATGAAGCACCTAAAAAGTGACACAGACTATTCTAGGTGATTTACAAATACTAAAACCTGGGAGTTTTAACCTGCTTATTGGTTCCAGATTTAGTTTAGACACTTGATCAGCTTAGCTCACTGTAGCTTAGAACTCCTAAACTCAAGAGATCCACCAACGTTAGTCCCCACATATCAGGGATGACATTATAATCCCCATTTTACAGATGGGGAAACCGAGGCAGACGGTGATTTTTTTTTTTTTTTTTTTTTTGCCCAAGGACACAACTATGGAAGCATTCCACATGAGCCTGGCCTCTACCCCCTTCCCTAGTAGTCCTCCTGCCTGTGGATCTTGACCAAACATCTTCAGTCAAAACTCAACTTTCCTTGTGCTGTTTGCTTTCCAAAGTGGCAGCTCACTTGCCAGAAATGTTAATGGATATAAAGGTGTCAGTGGGACAACATTAGTCCTTCCTCATTAGTAGAAGAGTCATAAATATGGAATGATGTCCTCATGTGTGTTTGGCCCTGCTTTATTATAAATTAGGGGCCCTATTTTTCACTGTCACAATATGAAGCTTGGATTCAGTCAAAGGGCTGCACTTGGGGACCTAGAGAGCCACGTGTGGCTCCACCCCTGGTGAGATATTAAGGAACCCCAATCTCTGTTTAAAAAAAAAAGCAAATGTATAACCCGGAAGAAAGTAATATATGAGTTAATTTTTTTTTTCATTTTTGGTTTCACATTCTCTCCCTCCCTCCAGCCCCAACTCTACCCATTGAGAAGGCCAGCAGTTATGACACCAATTATACATATAAAGTCAGTATCACTCATTAATGCCTTATCTCAAATTAGCTTATGATTATTTAACTATCACCTAGAAACTCTCACCATAACTATCACTCTAAAAAGCAGCAGACGGTAAGACTAAAGACAGGTAGGTGGTATAGTATATAGAGCTTTGCACCTGGAGTCAGGAAGGCCTGAATTCAAGTCCTACCTCAAGTATGTCCTAGGAATATGACCCTGCATAAATCACTTAAGTTTTCTCATCTATTAAATGGAAATAGTAACAGCACCTGCCTCCCAGGATTGATTTGAAGACCAAATTAGAAAATAATAATAATAAATAATAGCTAACATTTATATAGTTCTTACTGGCACCATGCTAAACACTTCACAATTATTATCTCATTTAATTTTTATAATGGGCAGCTAGGTGGCACAGCGCAGAGAGCTCCGGGCTTGGAATCAGGAAGACTTCTCTTCATGAGTTCAAATCTAGCCTGAGGCACTCACTAGCTGTGTGACCCTGGGCAAGTCACTTTACTCAGTTTGGCCTAGTTCCTCATTTGTAAAATAAACCCGAGAGAGAGGAGGTGGAGCCAAGATGGCGGTGTAGAAGCAGCAAAGTTTTGCAGCTCCCACATAGCCACCTCAAATACCCATAAAATATGACTCTAAACAAATTTTAGTGCTCCAAAACACACAAAAATACAGAAAAACACATCTCCCGCTGAAGGCAGCTCAGCAGGTGGGGCTCGTCACAGCAGGCTGGGAGCCAAAACCAGCCCAGCCTGAAACCGCAGCTTGGCCCAGGGCTGGCCAGGAGGAACTGCAGCTGGAGCCTTCAGAAAGTGGATCGATGGCAGCTGTGGCAGTCTCCAGAATTATCAAACCATAAGAAACAAGGACTAAGTGAAAGGTCAGTGGAATTCAGCTGAATTTGGGAGAGAAAAGCAGTCCAGCCAAACTGCCTCTAGGGCAAGGAAACAGCAGAAGCAGTGGCCCTGCTGCTGCCGCCTCCATGTAGCTACTTCAGAGCTCCTGGCCTGCAGACTGCAGGGGGGCCAAGTGATCTTTCAGAGGCTAAGTACTCTTGCATTGAGTGGCCTAGATCTGGATCATGGTCTTGGGTGGTGGTGCTGGGGTGCGTTTTCAGTGAGCCAAAGCTGGTGGGGGCAGCAAAAAAAAAGGCACCCTCCCAATAGCTCCAGCAGCTGTGAAAAACCCTGCAATTTGGGACAGTTTTCCCCCCTGGAAGCAGAGTTCCACAGAGCTAAAAAGTCAAGTAATTCACTGGCAACATGAGCAGGCAAAGGAAGCAAAGTAAGAACAGCAACTGAACTCTGGGATCCTTCTTTGGGGATAAAAAGGATCAAAGCATGGAACAGGAAGAAGACAATACAGTCAGAACTCCCACACCAAAAGCTTCCAAGAAACATGAAAACTGCCTACAAGCCATAAATCAGCTTAAGAAGGATTTTGAAAATCAAATAAGAGAAGCAGAGGAAAAATTGGGAAGAGAAATGAGAATGATGCAAGAAAATCATAAAAAGAGAGTCAATAACCTGACTGAAAAAAATAACACCTTAAAAAACAGATTAACTCAAATGGCAAAAGAGGCCCAAAAAGCCAATGAGGAGAAGAATGCCTTAAAAAGTCAAATTTCCCAGATGGAAAAAGAATCTCAAAAGC
>CM053600.1:7748364-7770285 GCA_028646575.1 Pseudocheirus occidentalis
GCTAGAAAGCTAGAGAGGTGTTGGAGGAGGGCATAAAAGGGAACAGATTGTGGGAGGGGTCTTACAGTGGGATCAATGTTCTGGGCTAGGGGGTAGGGACAAAAAGGGGAGAAAATTTGTAAAAATAAAAAAGAAATACTCTGAAGATTGGAAAATACATAATTTTAAAATCTGTAATTTTTAAATTGTAGGCACCAAAGACAATGCAAAGAGATGCCACTTAAGACAAAAGATTTCTGACTACATGGACAGAGCAGAAGACATTAAGAAGTTCTTGGAGCAAGAAAAAGAAGGTAAGAAATATACTTTCAAAACCCAGTTATTAAAAGTCAACAGGGCAGTTTAGATGTTGTACCAAGCCCTGTATGACCAGACCTCCATCTATCTTGAAAAGTGTTGTTATGGGACCTCACAAAATGTTGTTTTGCAATCTTCCTCTCTCCAGAGCAATGCTTCACATGTGCATCAGTGTTGTGTGTTTTGATATATTGTCCTTTATTAAATGATAAGTACAATTAGAAGACCTAAATAAACTCGTGTGACAGCCCTTGCAGAGATTTCTTGATCCTTAAGGTTTATAACTGAACTAAATATTGTTTATCTCCTTCCTTTAGTAAAGCACTTTACAAATCATTAAATGTCACTTAGTAAGCCTTCTCTAGTCCTTCCTCTGCACCTCTGAATCTTCCTAGTACACGATTAAGGTTATATCATTCCACTGTTCAGAAACCTCAACATTTTTTCCATTGCTTACCAAATAACCTATCCAGCTACATCTCAGATTATTTTCCTGATGTACTATGAATACTTCACACTTGTCTCCTTCCCTACTCCTATGCTTTTTGCTCATGGTGGGCTTTCCCCACCTCTTCTGCTAAAACCCAACCAGCTGTCCCACATTGTCTTTCTCAGCCTTCTCCTCAGCTATGCCGGTTTAGGTTGAGGGAAGCAGTCCCTTATAGAATAGATGGGAACAGAGATATAGTGGTTACAGCTGTAGCTGAGAAAGCATTTTTCCCACTGAAAATTTGTTGTTAAGGAGATTACTAGTATTTAGCTGCATAATAGATTAATAGCTAATATATTAAATGATTTAGCTCACATTATGTACTAAATAAATCTTTTGAGAGGCTGTACTAACCTAGGAACCTGTCATTCATAACCTTATTTCTATGGAAAAATTCATTCTGACGTATACACATGCTCCAAAAAACCTTTTTTTAATAAACTTTGGATAAACTATACATCATAGTGTTAAAAAAAAACAACCTAAAGGCTTCTAGATCATTCAGTAAACATTCATTAAGTGGCTACTGTATCTCAGGCACTGTTCTAAGTGTTAGGGATATCAAAACAAAAATGAAACAGATTGAAATTAATAAGGGATAATTAAATCAAATTAATGGGATCAAAGAAGAGATGTTGCTGTGACTTCCAAGGCTGTCTTTCTGGGTTTCTGTGATTAAAATCAGCTTTTTATAGGGCTTAAGGCAGACTTGAAAAGCAACATAAAATACTGCATTAAATATATCATACCCTGTCCTTGTCTGAAATTGCAAAAGGACTTAACATCCAAAGAGAACAACCAGGATATAACAGGAGTTATGGTTCCGCTAAGTCAACCAAAGATGAGCGCAAAAAATGATCAGACGGCGTCATAAATAACTCGTAGAACCCAGCTGGAGAGAACACCCTAAAAGTTACCTAGAGTATCTGTATCTTGTACACATTGTGCCGGTATGCATTTATACGTAAGAGGATTCAGTATTTTCACTATTAAAAGGGTGTTTTGGTCTTCCTAATGCCTTGACTTTTCTAGGCTCTTCCTGTTCCTTCCTTTTCATGGTCAGAGTTCTTGAAATTTATTTAAAATCGGTGCCGCTACTTCCTCACCACCCACTTTCTCCTCATCCCTTTGCAGTCTGGCTTTTGCCCCCACTACTCCATTGAGACTGAACTGTCAAAGTCAGAAATTGCCTCCTAATTGCCAAATTCAATAGCTGTCTTTTTGGTCTTCGTTCTCCCTGATCTTCTCCAGTATTTGACACTGATTAATAGCCTCCTTGTGGATACTTTGCCTTTCCCTGGTTTTTGAAACGCAGCACTCCTTGGGTTCTCCTCTAACCATTCTTCCGTAGCTTTATCTCTTCCTAAGGTAAGTGTCTTGCAAGGTTGTATCATTGGTCTGGTTTTCTGCTTTTCCTTGTCATCTGCATCTTATCTCTGTGGATAACTCTGAAATCTGTAGATGCTGCTCTGATACTTGCCTGGAGCTTCAGTCTGGCATTACTAACTGCCTGTAGCATACTTCTATTTGGCTGTTACCAGTAGTGCCTCAAACTCAGTGTCTAAGAAAAACCTAGTCTTTCTCTTAACGTCACCATTTTTGTTGGTGTTATCCGTCATTTGTGAAATTTTGGTGTTCTTCATATCGTCCTTGTAATTTCACTTCTCACTTCTTGTTCATTCTGCCTTTAGCCTTCACCTTTCCTCCTTACTGACACAACCGTTCTACGTCTTCATTGGCCCCCTGCACAGTTATTACAGTAGCCCTCAAATGGGTCTGCCTATCTCCAGCTCTTCCATTTCAAACTGCCCTTTTACCTCTGCATGACACCTACCTTGTTAGTAAACCTACCCTTATCACCCCGCTACTCAGAAGCCTTCATTGGCTCCCGGTTGCCTTTCAACTCAAATCCACTCCTTCAGCCTCACCTGGTACCGCTGTAGCTTTTCTGGCATTATACTGTTACTCTCCGCAAATGCTATACTCCAGGGGAAAGTGTTTAACTGGGTAAGCGATTGTGCCTTCCTGCTTCTGGGCACTGTTCACAAGGCTTCTTATCCCTGAAATTCACACGTTATAAAGTCAAACTCAGACAACACCTCCTCGTGGAACCTTTCCTACCCATACCCCCTAACATCACATACCACCGACTCCATTTCTCATAAGTGCTTATGTGTTGTCTTGTATAAAACATTTGTTGCACCAGATTTATTATCATCATATTGGCCTTAGTGTGATTCTCTTTTGGGCCACAATAGCTCTTCAAGAACACGTGCTAAAACGTCAAGAGGTAATAATCACTGTTTGTGGTAGGCGTTCTCATACCAGTGCCATCACTGATCCCTGAATTAACTGAAGCAGAAATGTCTGTCTGTCTCTCTTTGACCCTACTAGATCATAAACTTTGTGAGGGCTGGAATTTCGTTTTTATCTAAATGCTATATCTTTCCCACCAACAAACACCTGACAAAGTATTTTATATGCACAAAGAGCTTAAATGTTTGTTGAATTTAATGTTTTGTCAGAGGGAAAATACCACAAGCAAATTAAAATAGAAGAGAACGCAACAGGCTTTAGTTACGAGTCACTTTTCCAACAATACCTTAATGCAGCTGTTACTGAAGTGTGGATAGAAGATCCCTACATCAGACACACTCACCAGGCAAGTGAAGTGTAACTGAAATACAAACATGGGAATATCTAAGTTTGGCTGCTTAGCTACATTTTCTTGTCACTGTCTTTTAGCTGTACAACTTTCTTCGATTCTGTGAGATGCTTGTTAAGCAGACATTGAAAGTGAAAACTATTCACCTTCTCACTTCTCTGGATGAAGTAAGTATTCGAATGTATTAAGCTTCTCTCTTCCATACTTCACTAGTTATGAAATGCAGCACAATCAAGGCAACAAACATCCAGTATCATGTGTAAAATGGAGTAGATTCAGAAAGCTGGAAGGTTATCTTATGTTAACTATATGTGCATGGATGTGTGTGTCTTTATGTGTATACACACATCCATGTACATATATGCATGTATACACACATCCATGCATATATATGTATATGTATATAATTTGCTATTAAACAGGGCGGTGGGAAAGTTCAGCAGACCAGTGGCTTGGAAGAAATAAGAGAGTCACTTCGTGAGCATGGAATAGAGCTGAAAATTGAATTCTCTTCTTCAATACATGATCGAGAAATTAGGTTGGTTATATTTTTCATTTTTAAGCCATATATCTAATTTAGATATGAAAACTTAATTAACTAAGGTACTTCTTTCCCTTTTCACTAATTTTTACTTAATTTTATAATCAATCATTTCTGTTTAATGATCACAACTTTAGACATAACTAAATTTTACTGTTTTCTTGATTTCTTAAAAAAAAAGAATTGGCACATTTCATGACATGTCTAAATTTCTGGTTTCTTAATGGGAAGAATATAGCCCAGTATAATCATTCAAGGGACTGTTTTCTCCATTCACCAAATCATTACAAAGAGTGATATGATTACTATGATACTTTCATACTTTAGTTTCAAGTATGCAGCACTTTCCCATGTGACAGGAAAATAGTCCTGACTTAGGTACCTTTGTAAGCAAAATTCATTAATAACTATTGATGTGTAAAATCAGTTTGGATTGTTAGTTTTTAAAATCAAGTGGCCTGGACTATATCGTAACAGCAGTATTTTTAAAAATGCTGTTTTTGTGTTCCTGATCCTTTTTTTCCCTTTTAAACAAACATCTGCTTACTAAGCAAACTATTGTCCCAATAACCAGAGCTTAACAATCGAACACAGGAATGTTAACTCACCTTGGAATGACTAATAGCTGACCATCTCACCCATTTCCCAGCTTGAACACATTCCCACGTGAATCTTATATCATGAGGTTTTTTGAAGCGACCATAACTTTTTTTCCCTGGTAATAAGTTGTAAGGTAACTTCTTATTTGTACAGAAGGGGACTGGTCTTATTAATAGACTCCCAACGTACTGGACTGACTTTCAAGGGTGCTATAATATAGTATACTAAGATGGTACAAGAGCAGTGGATAAGACCTTCAGGAAGAATTGGTAGCTCAGGGATAAAATGGGGCTCCCATCTCACCCATAGATCATAATCACGAAACATACAAAAGAATATGGTTGACGTTACAAGTTCCCAAAACAAGTTGACCTCAACAAATCCAATGAAAACTTCAGTTTAGTTTGGCAGAATAGTACCATGTTGGCGACAGGGCAGAATCAGTGGTTCAGTCAGCTAAACTGTTGTAATATTTGCCAGTTCATCCAATCAACTAATTTTTTTGCAGCTTGTCCCTTTATATAGACACAGCCCAAGATTAAACCTGGTGTTGCTTCCACTCTCATACACCTGACCAAGTAAGAGACTTGCCTTGGCTAGAGGAAATTGTGCTGCTATTTAGCCTATCACTTTAAAATTTGTCATTTAACTTTTCTGTTTATACAATTATGTTTCACATTTCAATAGGTTCAACAATGGATGGATGATTAAGATTGGAAGGGGACTTGATTATTTTAAGAAACCACAGGTAGGACACAGCCTTATCTTATAAATGCATGATACCATTCTATGTGGTTAATAACAAATTCTCTTTTTCTTCCTAGGGGCGTTTTGCACTTGGATATTGTGATTTTGACCTGAGACCGTGTCATGAAACAACAGTGGACATTTTTCATACTAAGCACACGAAGAAAATATAATGACTCTCTTTGACCTCATGTTTTAAAACTTTACATTTTAAATGAACATTGAATTTTAAATATTTTTATACAATGATCATTCCTATAAATTAAAACATGATAATAAATCTAATTTTTTATTCCTATTGATCTGGATACTGTCTTATTTTAATTAATACACAATTTAATGTGACTGACATTGCTTCTTCTCTAGCCACATGATTGGTTTGGAATTTAGACTAACTCTAATTTGCCTTAAGGGTCATAGTCTAAAGCAGACCAAGTAGAGAGCACCAAGTTAAAATGTGCACTTTACTAATTCCGACTCATTCTGTTCTAAAAATGGAATTGTCAAAAGATTTGTGAAAAGCATCTAGATTATGAAATTTTATTTTACTGTTCCAAAACTGTCATCATGACAAAGAATAATCATCATTATCTTGGATTACATTATTGTCCTAACTTTTTCACAAAGAAGATGCCATTTGCTGTATAGTTCGTGGTCTTCTGGATATGTCCTAAGCAATGCATTTATTAATACTGTGGCTTCACTTTGGCAAAATTTATTGCCAATAAATCTGGTGCTCAGTTTCTCAAGCATTTCCTGTGGTAACCAGTGATCGGATGTGTCAATTCTGCAGTCTTCAATTCTTCCATTTTTTATATCTATATGTATTTTCATTTCAGAATATGATTGTTCGTGTAACAGATTAAGAGAAGTAGTTATACTAAACTTGGGTGTTTTGCCATATATCCATTCCCAGGTCTGTAGTTCCTCTGCTTTTCTTTTTATCCCAGGGAACACTGTCTCATCTGCTGGATTTATTAGGATGTTGCTCTCAGTTTGATGATAAGCAGCATACTCTGCTGCAATAGATTCCATCAATACCTCACAAGTCAGAGTGTTGTCATTTTCCAGAAGATTTTTCACCAAGGAAGGTACGCTAGGAGTAGCATTGCTGGTAATCCCCTGGTAAGGACTCTTCAGCACAGAAGATAAAGAGATCCAGTCTGCATGACACAGTAACGTGCAGTGGTGATAAGCAGCAGTCCGTCCAATCTTAGACGCTGTTCCAGAGATTTTAAACCGTCCTTCCAGCAGGAGGTCAAACCTGTCGGTCGCCTGCACATCCAGTTGTGGCCGGACAGCTTTCAGTGCTCTAATAACCAGTTTCAGGTTTTCCATTCTATTATACTTTGCCTTAGTTGTGAAGAAAGTCAAGTTGATATTCCCCATGTCATGGTACACTGTTCCTCCTCCACTCTTCCTCCGAGCCAGTTTTATGCCTTTTTCTCTCATTAGATTGATGTTACATTCCTGCCAGGGGTTCTGATGTCTGCCAATGACAACAGTCGGGGAATTTCTCCAAAGGAAAAGAACAGGCTTGCCTTCCAAATTCACGTGGTCGTGGATCCAGTCTTCCACAGCCAGATTTTGGTAAATGTTGTTCGAGGTTGATTGTAAAATGAGGCCACCTTTTGCTGTGTTTTTTAAGCCAGCTGTTGGGACCTTTAGAATATAAAGTAACTGGAAGCAATTCTTCGTAGAGAATGGGATCAGCATGCTTTTAAAAATGGAGGAAACAGAGTGGTTTTGTTACTACTTTGCTACATTTTATATAGATACTTCTTAAAATGCAAACTGTAACAGTTCAGTTGTTACACCAGTCTCTCTTGTACTTTGTGTGATAAAATATTTGCCCATGATTAAATTCACAATAAAAAGAATTTTTTTTTTTTTAAGAAACTGTAAGAAGGGTTGGCTAGGTGCCTAGGTGCTAGAGCACCTGCCCTGGAATCAGCAGGACCTGAGTTCAAATTTGACCTCAGACACTTAACACTGTGTGACCTTGGGCAAGTCACTTAACCCCAAGTGCCCTGCCTCCCCCTTCAAAAACAGCAAAAAAAAAACAAAACAAAAAAACATAAGGTAGAAAAAGATTAATCTCTAGTCAATTTTTGGTCCTGCAGGAACTATCTGTCTAGTTTACTGTGGCTAGTTAGGTGCTGTTGCTTCTTTTGTCTGATTCCAATCTTTAACATCGGTCACAGGTACTTTCACAAAAATAGAGCCCAGAAAAGGCAATCAAGCCCAACTGCGGCCATGATCCCTTGATCACTGATAACGTTTTACTCTGGGATGCACATCACTTCTTAGCGGCAGACTGACACTACTTGTACTTTTCTCCCTGTGGACCGCGGAGACCTGCCTGCTAAACACAGGGACCCCAGTCCGGACCCTAGGCTGCGTTGGTGGGCAGCGCCCATGGGCGGTTGGGTGGCAGGGGGTGGCACACCCGGCGCCGGGGGCAGTGGGTCCCTCTGTCCTGCGATCCGTCACAGAGGACGCACAACACGCCCTGGCACCAAACTGTCGAAGCAACTTCAAGTCATCTTCACGCTAGAACCCAACCCCCCGGCACCGTCCGATAAAAAGGGGGCCTGGTGGCCCACCCCCCTCCCCTCCCCCGGTCAGGTCGCTAGCTCCCGAGTCACCCGCAGCTCCAGCCTCGCTCCCGTTACACTGGCGGTCAGAGGTGACCGGCCGGGCGCGATCGGGGGGGGGGGGGGGGGGGGGGGGGGGGGGGGGGGGGGGGGGGGGGGGGGGGGGGGAAGGGGGGGGAAGGGAAGTTGGGTGGGGGCGGGGAGGGAAAGGTCCGGCCTGCGGGCGGGGCACACGAGGGCCGGGAGGAAAAATCTCCCTCCGCGCAAGGCCTCGTGTTCTCAGTACCCCGGCCAAGCCCTCCGGACCCGAGAGAGCCAGGCCCTCCCCACGCCGCCCGGCGCCAGCGGGCAGCGGGAGAGGCCGGGGGCCGACGGCTCGTAAAGCGCATTAAGCAGTTACCGCATTGGCACAATCTTTTTCCGGTTAGGAGTCACCTGTGACTTCCGGCGGCGAGTCCCGGCTACGGCGTGGGCTTCGTGGGGCGAGCGGAGTTCGGCGGGGGAAGACGGCGAAGCCCAGACAGGCTCTCTCGGCCGCGCACGCGCGGGAGCTTGGCCCCGCCTCCCGGACGCGGAGGCCCCGCCCTCCCCGCGCTCGGCCCCTGGGCCCGCCGGAGCAGCGTCTGTCTACGACTCCCTTCGGCGGCAGGGGCGGCTCGCCTGCCTCCGGCTCCTGGTGGGGCCGCCCAGAGGGAGGGGACGGAGTTGGGGGTCACTGGGCCCTGAGCTGCGGGAATTCTCGGCCTGGCCTCTGGGACCGCGCGCCGGCGATGCTGATGAATTTCTGTAGCACCGGCTTCCTCTGCAATTCTATGTCGTTTACTGAATGCATTTACAATATCGCGCTTCTGGGGGGTCCGCTGGCCATACCAGTCTGCCAGACACGGAAATGATTCAGAAGCCCTGGTGTATCGAAACGAAGGGCGATGGCGTCAGACGCGCACCTGCAGCCGCTCGCATTTAAAGCATTCCTTCTAACTTGATGGGTGGCTCAAGGCATTAGGGTTTGGTCTTGATAGGACCAGGGATCCATTTACGCCGACACCCCCAGCCTATCAACTAGTAGTTGACCAGGTTTCTATTCACTATACTTTTAGGGTCTCTCCTGTAAAAAGCTTTTCTAGGAAAAATCATGAAAGTTATAGAGCAAAATTCTTTTGAACCCTCTGCCCAATCTTCTGCCAGCTCCTGTATGTGGGAGACATCAGCCCAGGGTGCCAAGCTAGCGTGCACAGGAAGAATGCTCCAGAAAGAAAACACCGATGCCATTTAACCTAAACTGGGCTCTGGATGACCAAATCAAAGCTAATCAACACCAACTCCAATGCCAACCTTCTCAATTACCTCCCTCATATGACAGCCTCTTTGATTTCCCATTTCATCCAATCCCTCTCAATACTTAACTAGGCTCCATCAATCATCTCCTGTCATGTTCATCTATCTCTTGGATGATTCCAGTGGAGAAAACCATAATAAAGGTGCTTTACTGGGTCCTTTCCCTAAAACTATGAATGTTTTCCCCTATTCTAAAACTATCTTCTCTTTTGTCCCTTAAATTACCAATTGCCAGCCTAGCAGCCAAAGCAGCAAGGCATCAGAAGGGAGAGACAATAGGAAGCAAGACAAACCACCCGGATGGTTCACAGCCTCCTAATCGGTCTTCCTCTTTAATTCATCTTTATTACCAAGTATTACTTATCGTTACCAACCCAGGAATATTCCAAATCCATCTCCCTCCGATCTCAGAGCTCTTTTGCACAAAACCTCTCATGATTTTTCATTGCCTAAAACTCCTGAGCCTCAAATCAGAATCTTCCAGAATCTGGCTCTAACTTGTTCTCTCATATTCTAGCCAAAATGAGACCCTGAGCCCAAGAGCTCCAGGAATTGTAGCATTCCTGAAAATACAGGCCTTGATTTCTGCCCAGGTCTCACACGACCAGCCAAGGAATCAGTCCCTGACAGACGCAACACCAACAACTGCAGGCACTCCAGGTTTCTTTGCTGTTCCGTAGTTTTTCAGTCATGTCTGACTCTTTGCGACTCCATTTAAGGTTTTCTTGGCAAATACACTGGAGTGGTTTACCATTTCCTTCTCCAGCTCATTTTGCAGATGAGGAACGGAGGCAAACAGGGTAAAGTGACTTGCCCAAAGTCACATATCTAGTGTCTGAGGCCAGATTTCAATTCGAAGAGATAGATCTTCCAGATCACATGCCCTGTGCACTATCCACTTCACCACCTAGCTGCTCCAAGCTCTAAAGACCAGGAAATTGGAGTTCTCATTATCCAAAGTGCTTGGCACTGTCAACTGGTTCAGTAACAGAAGTGGATATGGTTTTATTAGTGGAAAATTACATGAAAGAAAATGCATACCATTTGCTTTGCCAGTGTCCCAAAGGCCATGGGATATTTCCATCTAATCTGCAGCTGAACCATCCTATGTGCTGGTTCCCCCAATTAGCAAGTGAGCTCGTAGAAGGTAGTGACTAGCTTGTTTTCCTGTGTGTACACCTATCAGTTAGCACAGTGCTTTGTACACAGTAAGCTCTTAATGCTTCTTCAGTAACTTCTCCTTTCCCTTTACAAATTCTGTCTCTCTTTCCTGTCTCTACTCCCTCCACTTCCTTCTTATTTATATCTTTAGAATATGGTATGTATACCCAATAAGCAACCAAAACAGTTCTCTCTGCCATCCCTTATTAAATCCAATTTTTTTGGTCGTCCTTCTTTGAACTTGGTGAAGAATTCATTACTCTTCTGGATACCTGCTCTTCCCTTGGCTTATCTAACCACTTAACTCCCTACTTCCCATCCCCTAAATGGAATAATTCCTCAAGGTACAGTAGACCTTATTTTTTGCTCTTTCCATACTCAAATCTCCTCTAATCCCGTGGTTTTAATGATCACATCCATGCACTAACTCTGAAATCCAGTCTCTCTTCAGATATGTAATCTCCTATTTCCAACTGTCTGTTAGCTATCTCCCGTTCAATGTGTCCCAAATTGGACACTCTTCACGCAAGACCTAGCCTTCTCCAGAACTTTTCTATTTTTGTTGCTAGCTTAACAGTACAGGACACACAGCAAGCACTTAATAAATGCTGACTGACTGCATCATCTGTACAGCCGTATAGGTTCAGAACCTTAACATTATTTCTGACTCTTTCACACGAATAAGATGCCAAGCCCTGTCAATTCTTCCTTGGCAATATCTCTTCAACCTATTCCTTTTTATAACTGCTGCAAAAACCCTACACTTGAGGTCCTTTTACCTAGACTGTTCACAGCCTCCTAATCAGTCTTCCTCGCTAATTCATCTTTTTTTTTTTTGAGGGCAGTTGGGGTTAAGTGACTTGCCCAAGGTCACACGGCTAGTTTTTGTGTTAAGTGTCTGAGGCCGGATTTGAACTCAGGTCCTCCTGACTCCAGGGCCGGTGCTCTATTCACTGCGCCACCTAGCCGCCCCCTCTAATTCATCTTTATTACTTATCTTTACCAACCCAGGAATATTCCAAATGTACCTCCCTCCAATCTAATAGAGCTCTTTCACACAAAACCTCTCATGACTTTTCATTGCCTTAAACTCTTGGGCCTCAAATCAGAATCCTCCAGAATCTGGCTCTAACTTGTTCTCTCATATTCTAGCCAAAATGTGCCATCTCTTGTCTTTATACATTTCCTCGTGCCATCCCTCATGCCTGGAAGCGACTCAACATGCTTGTTCGCCCTAATTCTCAATTCCCAGGCCCAAGCGGAATTCTATTTTTAGGGATCCTTCACTACTAACGTCTTACCTTTCTGCTCCCCACCAACCACAAAGGAATGATCTGTCTCTTTGAAAATATTTCACTGCACTTTACTTGGATCACTCCTCTGTAAGAAAAGTTTACTTTTAAAACAATAAACATGAAGGAACGTATATGTATGATATACACACACATAAATGTACACACACACACACACAATTATGTCTATATATCCACTCTTCCATATTATAAGCTTCAGAGCAAGGTCTGTGTTCTGTCTTTGTAAGTTTATTATTAACATAGTAATGCTAAGAATAGAGGTGTTTTATTCCAATTAAATATTAATATGCTTATTATGAAAAGCATTATAAAATATAGGGTGAAAACGTTAGATGTAACACCAACACTCCTATCAAGTAGTTTACAACTTAACAGCTTGATTTAATGGGAAAAAGCACTGATTTAGAATCAGAAGACCTGGTCTGGGCCTTGAGCAATGATCTTGGGCAAGTCACAAGAAGCCAATGTAATATGGTAATTCAGTTCAAAATATGCTGACATAACCCTGACAGACACATAGACTTCAGTTTCTCTATGACTTTAATTAACTCTAGTTTTCTGTGTGTGCTTACAACTACCACTATTTCCCTATAAGCATCCCAACACATGCCCCGTGATAATACAATTTCTAAACTGATTCAATTAATTCTGTAGTTTTTTTTTTCTTCTTTTTAAATGTTTGCCTCTTTCCCACATTTCTTGGATAATAGGAGTGACACTTAAGATTACCCACTCTGCCCACTCCTTGCTCATTCAGTATTTATAACCATAATCAAAGAATTCCTCTTTTCCATCCTTACCTTCACTCTTGCTGTTACATTAAAAGGATGTTGATTTTATTTATGGAGTCAAACCTTTTGTTCCCTCCATCTTGCCTATGATTGTTGCAATGGAGAAAATCATACGCTTTCTGTCTTCTGCATGCCCCATCTCAAGTCCAAGCTTGAGGACAACTGCAGTTTCTCCAGGCCATCTCCACTGGGTCTAGACCAGTGGTTCTCAACCTTCCTAATGCTGTGACCCTTTAATACAGTTCTTCATGTTGTGGTGACCCCCAACCATAAAATGATTTTCATTGCTACTTCATCACTGTAATTTTGCTACTGTTATGAGTCGTAATGTAAATATCTGATATGCAGGATGTATTTTCATTGCTATAAATTGGACATAACCCACAAGTTGAGAACCACTGGTCTAACCCAATGGAGAAGTCTTGTAAGAATTCACATTCCAGTTTTTTCTGGTGATATGGAGAATAAATCCTGTTATTTAAATCCTAATTCTCTGATGTGGTGCTTTTCTTATCAGCTGCTTATACAACAGGCTCACTTGCTTTTTCCTGTTTTCACTTGTCTGCTTATTTTGAATTTTATTTTATTTCCTCCTTAGGTGGTGGTGTATGTCATACCAAAGACATACTTCTCAATTGCTCTGAGGGCCACACCTTTATAACTCCTTGGAGACCATAGTATTCTCCAACTTGCAGTCATACATCATTGGTAGAATAGATAGTAAGAAGTCTGGGATGATTAAAAGAGCATCATGACCTTATGGCACACTCTCCTTCTCCAGTATAGTCCTGGACTTGAGTCACTGTCTGGTCACTGTATGGCCTTGGACTACTGTTACCTTTCTCAATCTTGGTTTCCTCATCTATCACCTGAGGAGGCTGGACTTAGATTACCTCCATGGGCCCTTCCAGAAATCCTATGATTCTAGTCATCTCTCCCTTTCCTAAAATAAAAAGTACTTTCAAAATTACATTTCAATGAACCTATCATAGTCAAAAAAAGTGAAGCCATTTTCTTAGTTTACCATTTTCAGTTTACCAATGAAGTTTTGTTTAGAATTATCCTTGAGAATCCACAGAGCATCTAACTGCTAGCTTGTGTTATTTTTAGCATGATTATTTTAACATTCTCTAAGTTTAATAAGCAGTCTAATATCACTGACTATGCTTACCCGTTTCCTTTATGGTTTAACTTTTTGTGATTTATGAGCACTTTTTTTTCTTAACCCCACAAGCAATGATAATGACTTGTTTTTATTGTCCCGAAGCAGATTATTTAAGTAGGTATTTGAAACAGTTACTGATACATTATAATATATACAAAACATAAGGAAAATAAATACCAATAAAGCATTTTGTTTAACCTAACCTTACTTGAGCCAGTATTCCTGTGGCTAAGCTACTGTACTGAGAAGAACAGCAACCAACTGGTACAGAAAATCAAATTTGTTTTGTTTTGTTTTACACTTGAATGTGTTTCTTATGTCTAAGCACCACATACTGATGGTACAAAATGGCAGTAGCTACAAGGTAAAAATTTAACATCTTAGTACTTGTCAATGTTATCACTTAAAAATAATTTTTAAAAACTGTTCAATACATTAAACATGGAAAAATCACCTTCAAGAGAAGATTTAACTAAAGATTGCAAAGGTTACAAGCCATCTCTAGAGACTATCTCTATCCAGCTCCATTTTGGGGAGCCTGTAAGCTTTTTTTACTGTCACCCTCAAGTATTGGAGAATGGTAAGGAAATTAAAATAAAAAGTCAATGTTCATGGGCTCAAATAGGAAACGGTACATGGGCAACATAATACTTGAAACTGTATAAAACACTGAAAGCAGATTATACTTTTTAATCAATTAAGTATATCTGCCTTAGGTAGGTATTTTCTACTCAGAAACTCGACATTATTTTTTGGTAACAAAGAAAAAACAGATCGGTAATTAACCTTCTTCTAAATTATTAAAAATTCTACCAAATAACATTTTCATAATCAGGAGTCAAGAAAAAGAGAGAAAGATACTACTAGAAGCTAAAATAGATGTTAAGTTCAAGCCAGTCTTATATATTTAAACACCCAGTACCTTACAAAGGCAGAATACAGGACTGGCTCTATCTGCTTTGACTAGTGTGAAGACTTTCTTCAAAGGGGCTTTTGGTCATCTTTATGCTATTTAAAAAAATTTCAGTACACTGTGTCAAAGTAGCAAATTAGTAGTAAAGTCTCCATTTTTTCAAGTTTATCAAATAAAATCAGGCAGTTTGACTCACCAACTAACCAAAGGGGTTTGTTTGTTAATGTAGAAATAGCCTCAGTCCACATCTATCATTTCTAGTCCATCTCTTTCTTTAACGTATGTCACAGGACTTAGCGCTTTTCCTGAATGAGATTCTGTGCCAGTCTCTTCATTGGCTGTAAAGTTTTCTCCTTGAATTGTATCTTCTAACCTTATTTTTCTGGTATTTCGAAATAACTGAGTCACTGGTCTTAACCTGGTTTTCTCAGTCCTTTGGATTAAATGATCCTCCACTTTTGAATCACTCTGTATAGGAGATACTTGAGTAGCAGATTTACTAAGAAAGAATCCCATTTTGGGACAATATCTTCAAAGTCTGAAAAAAAAATTGCCAAGAAAATTTCTATGTAGTTGAAAGGCAATGCTCACAAATTTTTCAACTTGATCACTGAAAAACTCCAATTTGAAAGACAGGAAACCAATGAAAATGTCAAAAGCTAGTACTAATTACTTGCCATGTATGCTTAAGACATAATATAAAATCGGAAGGAATATAATATTGTTGTCATAAAATTATAGAAAGAAATAACTCCTCCCCACTTATCAGTTTTTAGGAGGTTACATTTTCCTTTTGGTAAGATTCATAAGTTATTTTTAAATTTTAACATTTTAATTTATTATTTATTTTCAATATGATTTTCTTTTTAAATTCTGAGTTTCAAATTCTCTCTCCCTCCCTTCAACTCCTCCCCCTCATTGCAATGCAAGCAATATACATGTGAAATCATGAAAAACATATTTCCATATTAGCCATATTTTGTAAAAAGCAAGAAAAATAAAGAAAGTGAGAAAATTATACTTCAGTTTGCACCCAAAGTACACCAGTTATCTCTCTGGAAGTGGATAGCAGTTTTTCATCATTAGTTCTTTGGAACTGTCTTGGATCACTCTATTGATAAGAGTCTTTCACAGTTGATCATTACAACCTTGCTATTATTGTGCACAATGATCTCTGTTTTCATTTCATGTTGCATAAGTTCATACAGTTCTTGTTGTTTTTCTGAAACCACTCCCCTCATCATTTCTTAAAACACAACAGTACTCCATCACAATCATATGCCACAACTTGTTCAGCCATTCCCCACTTGATGAGCATCCTCTAAATTTCCAATTCTTTGCTGCCACAAAAATTTTTGTACACATAGGTCCTTTTCCTTTGATCTCTTTGGAATACGAACCTAGTTGTGGTATTACTGGGTCAAAGGGTATGCAAAGTTTTATAGCCCCTTGAGTATAGTTTCAAATTGTACTCCAGAATGGTTCCCCTCCAGTATTTGTCATTTCTGACAGGTATGCGGTGATACCTCAGAGTTGTTTTAATTTGCATTTCTCTAACCAAAAGTGATAAACTGCCTGGTTATATCCTTTGACCATTTATCACTTGGGGAACAGTTCTTATTTTTATACGTTTGAATCAGTATCTATTTGAGAAATTAGATATTTTCCAAAGAAACACTATAAAATATTTTGATATCATTGTTTATAATGCCTTTTAGCAGAATGTAGTTTCCTTATTATCTCTTTTAATTAGGTCAGTTTTTACTTCTACATTGTCTGAGATCATGATCGCTACTCCTACTTTTTATAGTTAAGCTGAAGCATATTAGATTCTGCTCCAGCCCTTTATTTTAACTCTGGGTGCATCCTTCTGTTTCAAGTGTGTCTTTTGTAAACAATATATTGTTGGATTCAGGTTTCTAACCCATTCTGCCATCTGCTTCTGTTTCATGAGCACACATCCTGTTCACAGTTATGATTACTCTATATTTTTCTCTGTCCCACTTTCTTTTGTTTTTTCTCTTTTTATCCTGTCCCTAAAAGTCTGTTTTGCTTCAGACTACTGCCTCCCTTAATCTGTCCTCACTTTTATTATCCCTCTCCCCTTTCCTCATCCCCTTTCCCCTCTCTATTAGGTAAGCTACATTTCTATACACAGCTGACAAATACATTCTTCCCTCTTTGAGCCAATCTGATTAGAGTGAGGTTTAAACATGACCTGCCACCACTACCACCCCCTCCTATTTTTCCCCTCCATTGTTCCTTGAGCTCCTCTTTTATATGAGAAATATTTCTCCATTGTACCTCTCCCTTCCCCCTTCTCCTATTGCATTCCTTTCTCACCCCTTCAGTTTTTTGAAGATCATTTCAACATAACTGACTCACATCTATGTCCTCTTATCTATGTAAACTATTTTTAACTGTTTTGATAAAGAAAAATTTCTTAGGAGTTACATGTATCATCTTCCCCTTTGGAATATATACAGTTTAACTTTATTGAGTCCCTTATAATTGCTCTTTCATGTTTACCTTTTCATGTTTCTCTTGAGTCTTATGTTTGAAAAGTCAAATTTTCTATTCAGCTCTGGTCTTTTCATTAGGAATGCTTGAAAGTCTTCTATTTTATTAAACATCCATTATTTTTTCCTCCAAAATGAGTAGATTATTCTTGCTTGTAATCCTAGTTCCTTTGCCTTCCAGAATATCATATTTCAAGCCCTCTACTTCTTTATCATGGAAGCTACCAATCTTGTGAATTCTTTTATGCCGTTATATCTGAATTGTTTCTTCCTGGCTGCCTGCAGTATTTTCTCCTTGGCCTCGGACCTCTGAAATTTGGCTATAATATTCCCAGGAATTTTCATTTTGGACCTCTTTCAGGAGGTGATCAATGAATTCTTGCAATTTCTATTTTACTCTTTGGATCTAAAATATCAGGGCAGCTTTCCTTGATAATTTCTTGAAATATGATGTCTAGGCTCTTTCTTTGACAATGGCTTTCAGGTAGTTCAATAATTCTCATGTCACAAATCTCTCCTGCTGATCTCCCAAGTTTTATTATGCTGGAAAAATGTCTCACCCTGTCCTTGGCCTTGCCACTCCAAAATTTGATTTGAAGTATTATTTTAAAGTTGTTTAGAGGAGAATATTGGGAGAGTTCAGCTGGGTAGCTGCCCCTAATCTATCATCTTGGCTCCTGGTTCTTAAGTTCTTCAAATTTTTCTGGAAAACTTTAATGCATATGAACCATCAAGTGTCAATCACAAGTCACTTTTCAAAAAGTATCAAGGTAGCACACTGACTTTATAATTGTGAATGCCATTAATTCTTGTTATAAAATCATTTATTCATTCAATAGTTATTTATTGAACACTTACTAGAGGCATCTGGAAGCTCAGTGGATAGAACGCTGAGCTTGGAGTCAGGAATAGCCGAGTTCAAATCCAGCCTCTGACACTTCCTGGCAAATCACTTAACTTCTGATTGCCTGACAAAATGAATCCACTGGAAAAGGAAATGGCAAACCACTTCAGTACCTTTGCCAAGAAAACTCCAAATGGAGTCACGAAGGATCAAACACGACTAAAATAACTGAACAATCCCCCCCAAAAGTACTTGGTTTATGGAAAATACTGTCCTAGACTTTCTGCAGCATGCAACAAGTGGTTCCTGTTCTCAACAAACTTTCAATACAGTAAACAAGTTACATCAAACTCTAATCTTATTTTGTACAGAAGTGATATACAACTATTTTTGAAAATTTTCAAATGAAAGTTTAGCTCTGAAAATTTATTCTTCCAAATGTATACATGAAAATAGACACTTGATAGAAAGAGAATATGGGAATTAATGTTTGGTACTCTCAAAACCCTGAGATCAATTAAGTCCATTTTGAGGCATTACAGAGAAGAAAATAAATGACTAAAGCTACCTCAGAATTTCTCAGTGAGTTAAAATCTAATTAGGTACTCCTTGGGTATAATTTACCCAATCATAAATGTTTAACAATATTTCCGAATTTGGGTTGAACTATAAATTCTAGGGAATCATTTTCTGCATAATTAGTACTTCAAAAGCTTTTTTTTTTTTTTTTACATCTTGACTACTAAAATATTCAGTATTTCTTATCACATACCTAGGACCTTGGGAAAATGACAAGTTGTACTTATAATTGCTACTAAAAGATTACTTCAAATAACTCAAGCTCTTAAATGATTAAAACATTAAAATTCTATGTGAGTATGAAGGACTTTCTGATTCCTTTTTTTAAAATCTATGGATAAAATTAGCATAAATCAGGAAGAAAGCAAAATTTATATGGACCTGTTAAAAAACAAAAAAAAAGTAAGAGGCATCTTGGCACACTGGATAGTGGGTGGGCTTGGAGAAAGAAATACTTGGGTTCAAGTCTAAGCCTTGACACATGTTATTTGTCTCAGTCTAGACAAGTCACTTAAACCCCCAGAGCCTCAGGAATCCAGGAACAGACCAGTTGGAGTTCCCCAAATAGATGAAATTACTAAAAACATTTCCAAACATTATCTCACCCAATCAAAGGGCTTGCATTTATTGAAGAGTAATTTAACAATAGCAGAATAGGATCCTGAGCATGATACAGTGCCTAGCGCATAACAGGAGCTTAATACTTACTATAGGTCGATAAATATGCATCTGAGACAAAAAAAATTTTTTTGGAAAGATTTGTGATTTGTAAAAGGTTTATTTATTTTGCTTTTTTTTTTTTTGTAGGGGGGAAGGTAGGGCAAGTGGGGTTAAGTGATTTGCCCAAGGTCACACAGCTAGTGTTTTGTGTTAAGTGTCTGAGGCTGAATTTGAACTCAAGTCCTCCTGATTCTAGGGCCAGTACTCTATTCACTGCACCACTTAGCCAACCCATGAAAGATTTATTTTAAGAGGACCATAGACTTAGAGGTGGAAGAGACTTTGGAAATAATCCAGTCTAGTCTAGTCATTTTATATATATGTTAATAGTCCTGGAGATATTTGGTGACGTGTACTTTGTTAAACTTTTGAAATCTGAATTACCGTCTTTGTCAGCTTTCAAATACCTTCTCTTTATAACAAAAATATTCTAATATTTGACTGAAATTATAAAAGTTGATTCTGTTCTCTGACTTTTTACTTTAATAAGTAGGTGGTTTTCTTTCACCTATTATTTCCCATAGAAGAAGGAAGAATTAAATTACCATTGACACAGCACGCAGGCCTGGTCTGTTTCTGTATTCCTAGCGTTCTTTCTTTGATCATAACTTTCAGGTAGTCCAAGAATTCTTAAAATAATCTCTCCTTGATCTATTTTCGAGGTCAGTTGTTTTTCTGATATGATATTTTATATTTTCTTCTATATTTTCAGTCTTTTGACTTTGTTTCTTGATGTCTCAGAGTTATTAGCTTCCATTTGACCATTTCTAATTTTTAATTATTTTCTTCACCGTTGTTTCATACCACTTTTACCAAGCTATTAATTCTCTTTTCATCATCTTCTTGCACTGCTCTCATTTCTTTTCCCAATTTTTCTTCTATCACTCACTAAAACCATTTTTTGCTTTTTAAATCTTTCTTTAGCTCTTCTAGAAATTCTTGTTGGGCTTGTGTGCAATCTGCATTAAAGAAAAAAAAACTTTCCTTTTAGATATTTTGAAGTTGTTAACTTCTTCTGAGTTTTCATCTTGCGCTTTCCTGTCACTATAGAAGCTGTTTATGACAAGGTTCTTTTTTATTGGTTGCAATTTTACCCCCTTTCTTGATTTGGGGCTTTATGCTAGAGTTGGGTTTTACTCACTTCTGGGGTGGGCTATTCTGAGCTTCTGTGCTGGTTTGGTTTTTGGTGCTTCCAAGGAGGTGTGATCTGGGAAGAGTTCTTGTCGCTATCTTCCTGGTCTTCACTCTGGTCCTTACCCAAGTAAGATGTCTTACTTAAGACACCTCTCTAGATCACAGACTGAAACTGCTTCCCTCTGCTCTGGTTCTGCAACCCAGAAGTGGGTAATGGGCAACACAATTGCCAAATGGTGCCTAGTCTCATGTTCAATGTTAGCACAAGGGTCCCTTGTAATCTCTTTCTGACCAGGTATTTTGTCTCCTCACTGTTCTGATAGCTCCTGATGCTGCCCCTGCTGCCATACCCACTAGCTCCTCCAAGCCCCATAGCCAGTGATGCTTCTGCCATGTTGTGCACCTGGCCAGCTCCTGCTCCAGTGTCTACAGACTTCTCTTTCTGTTTTCCTAAACTGTCTTGGGTTGGAAAAAAGGTCTCACTGTGACTTATTTTTTGTTATCCCATTCAGAATCTGACTTGACACACCTTTGTTATCTTGGCTCCACCTATCCCTATCAAGGATACTGTCAAGTTCCTTAGGATTTACAACCTAGATATCATCTTCAGCTCTTAATTCCTGTGCTCCCCCACAGGGGCAGAGCCAAGATGGCGGCGTAGAAGCAGCAAAGCACCGCAGCTCCCACACAAACAAGCTAAAAAACTCATAAAATGGGACTCTAAACAGATTTTCAAGCTCCAAAACTCTCCACAAGACAGAAAGCACATCTGTTGCTACAGGCAGCTCAGCAGGTGAGGCTCTTCTCAGCAGTCTGGGAGCTGCAGCCAAAACCTGGCCGGCCAAGCCCTGGGGCATCGGGCAGGGAGCCCGCCCACGTCTATAAGAGAGCAGATCTGCTGCACTGGAGGCACAGTTACCATATTTATCAGGCCAGAAGACAAAAAGGCTAAGAGAAAGGTCAGTGGATTTTGCTAACTGGGGAGGAGAAGAGCAGTCCTGCCAAAGTGCTCCCAGGGCAAGGAAGCAGGGAGAGGCGGCTGTAGCAGCAGGAACGGAGCAGCAGCGGCTTCCATGGGGCTGCTTCAGAGCCCTCGGCCTGCAGATAGAAGGGGGGCTGACGCAATCCATCGGGGCCAAGGGCTCTTGCATTGAGCGGCCTGGATCTGGATCGTGGTCTTGAGTGGTGGTCCTAGGCTGCGCTTTCAGTGAGCCAAAGCTGGTGGGGGGTGCTGCAGCATCCTACTAATAGCTTCGGCAGCTGTGAGGGCCCCAGCGATTTGGGACAGAGCTTTCCCCCTCCAGGAAGCAGAGTTCCACAGAGATAAAAAAACCAAGCAATTAAGAGACTGGCCAACATGAGAAAAAGGAAGCAGGCTAGGAACAGCAGTAAAACTCTAGAATCCTTTTTTATGGACAAAAAAGACCATAGTATGGAGCGGGAGGAAGACAACTCAGTCAGAACTCCCTCCCCAATACTTCCAAGACATTGGAAGAATGCCTACTAGCTA
>CM053600.1:7770785-7808736 GCA_028646575.1 Pseudocheirus occidentalis
GTGTTGGAGGAGGGCATAAAAGGGAACAGATTGTGGGATCAATGTTCTGGGCTGGGGGGGTAGGGGCAAAAAGGGGAGAAAATTTGTAACTCAAAACCTTGTGGAAATGAATGATGTAACCAAGAAAATAAATTAAAATAAAAAAAAATTAATTCTTGTGCTCCCACCTGCCCTCCCACACCCCTGCCAATATCCATCCACCCTGATGCTGTCTGTTGATTTTCACCTTTACAACATCAGTCTTTTGCCCTCTTCTCTCCTCTGACACTGCCCTGGTGCAGGCCCTCATCTCATCAAGCCTGGACTATTCCCCTCTCCAGTCCATCTTCCATTTAGTAGTTAGAAATTTTCCTAAAGCACAGGTCTGACCATGTCTCCTCCCTATTCAATAAACTCCATTGGTTCCTTATCACCCCCAGGATCAAATATAGATCCTCTGCTTGGGATTCAGACTCTTCATAACCTAGCCTTTCCCCTCACCTTTCCAGTTTTCTCACATATACCATCACCCACATACTCTTCAATCCAGTGATAGTGTCCTCCTTGTTGACCTTTGAATGAGATGCTCATCCCCCTTCCTGTGGGCACTTCCACTAGCTGTCCCCTGTGGCCCTGGAATGCTCTCCCTCCCTGTTTCTGCCTCCTGGCTTCCTTCAAATTCCAGCTAAAATCTTACATTCTACAGGCAGACTTTCCCAATCTCTCTTAATTCTAGTGCCTTCTCCCTGTTGACTACTCTATCCTGTACATGGCTTGTTTTCACATACTTATTTGCAAGTTGTCTCTACCCTTTGGCTGTGAACTCCTTGATAGTTAACTAGCTTTTGACAGCCTTTGTATCCCCAGCTGTCAAGCATGCTTACTGACTGGTTCTCGACCTTCTTCATGCCTCGACCCTTTAATACAGTTCCTCATGTTGTGGTGACCCCCAACCAGAAAATGATTTTCATTGTCACTTCATAACTATAATTTTGCTACTGTTATGAATCGCAATGTCAATATCTGATACACAGGATGGATTTTCATTGTTACAAATTCAATGGAACCCACCCACAGCTTGCGAACTGCTGCTCTAGGACTTAAAGCTCTTTACAACCTTGTTTCCAGCCTTCTTACATGTTACTCTCTATAATTCAGTTTTACTGGTCTGCTTACTGTTCTTCACACAAAGCAGTACAGCTTTTATCTTTCTGTTTCTGCTCTGGCTGTCCCCATCCCTGGAATATACTCCTTTGACCTCTACCTCTAAGAATCTCTACCTTCCTTCTTCAAGCCTCGACTGCTTGTGCCTTCCCCCTTTAAAATGACTACTTTCCATTAACCTACAGTTATTTGAGTACATGCCAGCTCCTTCAACAGAATGGGAGCTTCTTGTGGGCAGGGGCTCTTTTTACTTTTTTCTTCGTTTTTTCAGGGGACACGGACCACTTTTAGTATATTTTGTCTCTAAAAACGCCCACAGTAATGCCAGGTACATGATTTGCTAATGAATAATTGTTGAACTAGAATATTTGTTGATCTAGAAGATGAAATGATCTGCTTCAAAAAGGGAAGGGGCTCCTACGTAACTTTTAAGAATAAAAGAAAAAAGACAAACCACCATCAATTTCTTATCAGCTAGCCTAATTAACCAATGGATTATTGCTCAGAAACTCTCTTGGGCTTTTCATTCATCTGTTTCTCTGAAACCATCTTTCAGCAAAATAACATTCCATTCCATTCATTTATATACAGTAATTTGTTCAACCATTTCTCAACTGATGGGCACTTAGTTTACAATCCATTTCCATGACAAAAAGACCTACTAAAAAGGGGCCCTTTTCCTCTTTCTTCCATCTCTTTGAAGTATAAGCCTATTATGGAAATATATCCTAGATTAGTATCACCATTAGTCAGTCAATAAGCATTTATTAAGTACTTCCTAAGAGCCAAGCACTGAGGATACAAAAAGGCAAGAGACAGACTTTACCCTCAAGGAACTCACCAACCAAAGGCAAAGCCAAGAAACAATTATATACAAACAAGCTATTTAGTGGATAAATAGGAAATAATCAAAAGAGGAAGGCAAGAGAATTGAGAGGTTAGGAAATACTTCATGTAGAAGCGGAGATTTTCACGTAAAAGATGAAGGAAGCCGGGGAAGCCAAAAGGTTTCCACGAGGTCAAAAAGTACGCAGAGCCTAGTAACCATTGGCGGGCAATTCCAAAACGTTTGCCAGATTGGCTGCTAAATCAACTCACAGCCTCACAAACATCAATTGTGACATGTTGAAGGGAATGTAGGAAATAACTCTGAAGTTCTACGTCATACCCGCTTTAATTTATATTTCTCTACTAACTAATGATTTAGAGCATTTTCTTTTATATGGTTATAGGTAGTTTTGGTTTCTTCTATGAAGAACTAACTGCCTGTTTATATAGCCCTAGACTATTTATTAAATTAAAAAAATGGTTCTTATTTTCATAAACCTGTATCAATTCCTTGTATATTTTGAAATGAGACCTTCATCGGTGAAACTTGCTGCAGAGATGTTTTCCCCCTTTTAATCTGGGCTACGCTGGATTTAGGCCACAACTTTTAAATTTTATAAATCAAAACTGTCCATTTTATTTTCTGTGATCTTCTATATCTCATTATGTCTATAGTTTTGAAAGGTAATTTTTTCCTCGATCCTCTGACCTATGATGTAATAACAATATACTGGTTATACCTATATTTGGAAGCCATCTTGGTATGAAGTTTTCCCGGTTTCCCCACTTTCCCCAGCAGTTTTTGTCAAATTGTGAGTTCTTATTCTAGTATGGACGGTATTTAAACTATCAAACACTTGTTGGCTCCTGTATGTTGAGTACCTAATTTGTTGCACCCATTATCTTTTAACCAGTACCAAACCATTTGGCCAATTACTGCTTTGTTAGTATCATCTGAAATCTTGTATTAGGCTCCCATCCTTCCTACTGTTTTCATTATTTCCCTTCATATTCTTGATTTTTTTGTTCCTTCGGATTAATTTTTATTACTTCTAGTTCTATAAAGTAATCCTTCGGTAAATCGACAGAGCAGAAAGTAATATTTTCATTTTTATTGCATTGGCATAATCTACCAATAAACAGTATTTCTCAAATTGTTTAGGTCTGTATTACTGTGAAGAGTATTTTAAAGTTGTATGCATATACTTCCTGTGTCTACCCTGGCAGGTCGATTCTCAAATGTTTTAAATATTCTGTAGTTTTTTTTAAAATGGAATTTCTCTTCCTGATGGGATCTGTTAGCAATATGAAGAAATGCTGATGATTTAGGTGGATTTATTTTTTATTCTACAACTTTGCGGAAATTATCTCAATTATTTTTAGTTGATTATGGTACACCAACATATCCAAATGAAAGTGATAATTTTGCTCTTGTTTATTCACTTGATTTTCTCATCTCCTCTTGCTGCTATAGTCAGTATTTTAGCACTATATGGAATAGCAGTGGTTACAATGTAACCAATGACTACAATGATGATAAATGACAATACTAAGCTATCGGCAGGGCTGAATCTTAATGAACAATCTCTCTGGAGAATTAATAACAAAATATACTTCACCCCCTTAGTAGAGAGGATTCAGGTCTTGTAGTATAATATACACACCATATGGCTTATTCTGTTGGCTGTGTAGGTTAGTTTTGTTGAAATGTTTTCCCTTATTACAAAGAAGGGTTCAATGCATACAAAGCTAAGAGGAAATGACAAGTATTAATAAAAATGTAACAGTAATAAGGGAAGACCCCTGATCTGTTGGACTGAGAGTTCTCCCAAGAGTCAAATTCATCTCAATTGCTAAGCCCCAGTCTAGAAGAACTGCAGTACTCCCGTGATGACCTGAGTTACTTAAAAATAAAGCTTGAGGAAAATCAAACTGTTGCATGTACATTAACATATCTTATATGTGTATTCATAAAACCATAAAGAAACCTAAAAAATCAGAATTTTGAAGTTGGGAACATAGGAAACATCCATATTATAATAATCATTTTTGAAGAAACATCGAAGTAAAGTATAATGCCATAAAAATTATTACCTACCTTTCTAAAACATGAATTATCAATCTCTTCGAGATGTGACCTGACTTTTTAAATAGAGATTTAAGCAGCTTCACCAACACTGAAATACACTCCGGGGAAAATTTAGACACCATCCCAGCTGTATTAAAAAAAAAAAAAAAGAAAGAAAAAGGAAAAAGATCGAGGGAGAGGAACCACAACGGTTCAGATATTGCTTCCATTACTTGGGGGATGGTAGACATCAACGCATTTATTTCCCATTTAAATGAAAGGCAAAGAGACCAACCTTGCCTTCTTTCTCCCACCTTAATTTCGCACTTTAAGACGATCAGTCAATACACCAATTCGTTTCCGCAGCGCCTAAGCAACCACTGCGATGGTCACGATGAAAAGAAGGCTTGTTTCCTTTACGGAAATAAGCACAGATACCTGTATTTCTCTAACACAGCAAGAGGGAAGGCCGTTTCTCCCCCTCCCCGCCCTCGAAATAAAGTCTCTTTAACCGAAGGGGTCGGTCTTTTCCGTTGCCCTTCTACGGGATTCGGGTAACGAGGCCGGAGAGGGGGCTGCATCAAGTGCTCCGCACCCAGGGCGGTGGGAAGCTCGGCTTGGGGCTGGGCCAGCCCGGGGCGTCCGAGACGGGACCGCGCTGCGGGGCAGGCCCGCGGCTGCCCGGCGCTCACCTCCGTCCGAGTCTAGACGGTCGGCTCTCCGGCATCCCGCAGAGGCCACAGGTGGGAATCTCGGGAGGCTCGCAGCGCTGCGCCCCGCCAGGCTCCGCCCCAAAAGTGCAGCGCACGCTCCGACAGTCAGTAACGGACGGAACCTGCTCTCCCCTAGACCGGCCGCGAGACAAGTAAGGAAGCCATCCAAAGTCGCCCCGGGTGCCCCGGACCCTGCAAGTGGAGCGGCTGTTCCTGGGAGGGGGAAGTGGGAAAATGTCAGGGTGCGCATGCGCGCTCCGCTCAGGTGAGGCGGCCAGGGCGCGTGTCTGGTTACTAGGAGACCGGACGCCGGTGTCAGGGCAGAAGGGAGGCTGAATGGGGGGGCCGGAGCGAAGGCGGAATCGCGGGCACGCGCCGAGGGTGCGAGCTCGTTGGAAGGGCGGGTGAGCAGGTAGACGTAGACGTCGCTAGGTGTGAGGGCCCCTAGGAAGGAGGCGTAGGGGCGCTAGAGGGCCGAGCCCTGCGGAGTGCACGCGGACCGCGGGAGAGAGGCGGAGGCGGAGGCGGAGGCGGAGGAGCCGGAGCCCCCCGCAGGTACGCTGGCATGTGGGCGGGGCCCGGCGGTTAGCGCCGCCTCCTCCCCGCCCTGCCCCGCCTCCCTTCTCCCTCCCTTCGCCTGCCCTCCGCCCCGCGGTGGAGTCCGCCGTCAGGGAGGGCGGGGACGGGGCTGGGGAAAGGGAAGGGGGCAGGGCCAGGCTGGGGCGGGGGGGAGGCCTCCCGAAGGGGAGAGAGCTCTGGGCACTCGGGGAGGGCACGGGAGAGGGCTCCGGGTTTCCGGTCTCTCGGGAGCCTGCGCCAAGCCCAGTTCCTATGGTGACCGCTTCTCTTGTGGCCGGGCTGTTGGGAAGGCAGCTGTAGGAGGGGCGCGCCTGGGAGAGGTGAGAGCTCGGCGGGGGGCGCGGGCGCGGGCGCTGCGGCCCCTCCGTCCGCCCGGTGTCTTATTCGGGTGCTTGGAGAGCAGAGGGCTGAGCTGGCTCCCTGCTCCGCCAAGTGGGAGTTAAAGCGAATGAAGTTTCTGGGGCTCTTTGGGGGAGAAGACCACCACCCTTGGGACCGAGCTCAGCGACCTGGGCGCTCAGGAACGTCCCTCTCCCCCGTAGCGTCCACCACCTTGACTGTTTTTAATCTTCTGTAAGCATTTCAGCGTTGAATGTGTCGGTTCCCCTGTAGAAATAAACAGACTAACACAGCTGACCCATGCTGAAATTAACTAAGAGTCATTCTTGTCCGGGTCCCAGAAGTACCCACCGTCCCTGGTGAAGATGCGGGGGGGCTTCTGTTTTAACTGATGTCCTAAGTAAGAATAAATAGAAATGTCATGTGCTTTAACTACTTAATTCAAATCTAAGTGGAAGACTATGCTTTGAAAACTGTTTATCTTTGTATTTAATGTAACAATTACGACTTTTTTAGCCGGGAATGCGGTTGGGCTTTTGTTTTAGAATAACTGAATTTTAAGCTTCTACGTATGTAGTAAAATTTCTTTGATTCCGAAATCAGAGCTCTGGGAAAAAAAGATTAGATTTAGGCAATACTTTTTTTTTTTGCTTTTTGGAGGGCAGTTGGGGTTAAGTGACTTGCCCAAGGTCACACGGCTAGTTTTTGTGTTAAGTGTCTGAGGCCGCATTTGAACTCAGGTCCTCCTGACTCCAGGGCCGGTGCTCTATTCACTGCGCCACCTAGCCGCCCCGGCAATACTTTTTAATAAAGAAAAATAAGTTGAGCAGGGAATGTCAGTGTCATTTGGAATAAGCTAAAAACAGTATTGGGCTTGTCTTTAATAGTAATATTTTATATGTATGTGAATGTTGTGTCATTCCAGTTTTATATATGAAGAAATTAAAGCTCAGAGAGTTCAGTAACTTGTTCTGGAAGACTTTTTAACTATGGCACAGCCAAAGCTGGAATTTTGGCTTTGGGATGGAGTTCAGTATTGGTTCCACACCATGATGGAGTCTCTGTTGGTATTCTGATTTGTAGAGCAAGATGTAAATATGAAGTTATACTGTATATGTATACTTTGATTTTTTTTGGTCTAGACTTGTAACATCATTAGTGGAGGCAGCTCTGGATTTGGAGATTCCCTTCAAGGACTGCAGTGCATCTTTGTTGCCCTGCTACTATCAGTTACTTAAAAGCTTTAGAAAGTTGCCTCAGGACTGGGAGAGGTTACATAAGCCTTTTGTCCTTGGGAACACGAGGAGTATTCTTCAAGAGTGGGCCTTGAGTCTGTGCTGCCTTTCATAATATAAATGTAACGATACAAAATATTTCCAAAAGTTTATTTTATAGTTTGCACTTCTGAATTGGCAATTCAACATAAGAACTTGTTTTGTGATGGAATTTTAATTTTTTTTTGCAGGCATTATTGTATGGTTTTACAGATTGGGTATCTTGACTTACTGTTAAATATTACTATCATTTCCTATTAGCAAAAACTAGGCATATAGGTTGAATCCCATTATAATAAATTACAAGGATCTGTCAGATTTTTTGTTGTGCAGTTTTACCCTATTGACTATTCCTTGAAATATGTGAACCATGAGTTAGTGTTTGGAAATCTAAAGGTATTCAGCAGGTTTTCACTTAAAAGGCCTTTGCTGTGACAAAATGTATCCTGTGCTATGACCAGTACTATATCTAGTCAATTGTTTACAAAGGTTAGGTACCATCTGCTCTATGACTTTCTGTGACTCTATGACAGGTAAAGTTTGTCTGGAGCACCTTGTCCAGAAATCTCTTTTACCACAGTGTGTGTGTGTGTGTGTGTGTGTGTGTGTGTGTGTGTGTGTGTGAAAGGATATCCCTTAGTAGATTGTAAATTCTTGGAGGGGAAGGACTATGTCCTTTTATCTCTCTCCAGTAAATAGCTGCTTAATGAATATCTGTTCTATTTAATTGAATTGTGTGAAGAAAATACTCAAGTATGACTATCTAGTCAGTCAACCATGAGTTAATTATCTTGAACTACTTTTAGGGAAGGATGGAGAGAATCAGGGCACACCTATGAGTAATGCTAGGTAGCTGGATAGTGAGTAAAATCCAGAGGACATCCAGACCAGTATTTTACTCTGTCATCTAGGCAGTGGAATAGAAACATTCTTATATACCAACTTCTCAGGCTGCATGTTGTTCTTTTAGGATTTTTTTTTGCTCAGGATTTCCCTTGATGTTTATTTAAACTTGATTACACCTGAATGAAAACGTGTGAAGGAGGATGGGGCATGAAAAATAAAATTTGCTTTAAATCTTGAGAAAGAAAAACAATCTGTATTCTAGTTTGGTTTTTAAAAAAATATTGATTTAGCTGATAGTTATTCTGTTTATTTATCTTTAGTTTTCAACATTCACTTCTACAAGATTTTGAGTTCCAAATTTTCTCCCCATCTTTCCCATCCTAGACACCTAGACAGCGTGCATTCTGATTACCTTTCCCCTAATCTGTCCTCCCTTCTGTCTTCTCTACCCCCCTTCTCTTTATCCCTTTCCCCTTCTATTTTCCTGTAGGGCAAGATAGATTTCTATAACCCATTGCTTGTGTATCTTATTTCCCAGTTGCATGTAAAAATGATTTTTAACATTCATTTTTAAAACTTTGAGTTCCAAATTTTTTCCCTTCCTCCTTCTCTGTTCATCCTCATTGAGAAGACAAGCAATTTGATATAGGTTATACATGTGTAGTCATGCAGAATACTTCCGTAATAGTCATGTTGTAAAAGACTGACTATATTTCCCTTGATCCTATCCCACCCCTGTTTATTCTGTTCTCTCCTTTGACCCTGTGTTCCTCCTCAAAAGTGTTTGCTTCTGATTGCCCCCTCCTTTCTTTCCCCCCTCTTTTTCCTTTTCCCCCCATTTCCCGTAGGGTAAGATAGATTTCTCCTCCCAGTACATTCCTCTCTCACCCTTTAATGTTATTTTTTAGATATCATCCCTTTATAGTCAACACATCCTGTGTCCTCTGTCTATATGTCTTCCCTTCAATTGCCCTAATAATGAGAAAGTTATTATGAGTTACAAATATCTTTCCATGTAGGAATGTAAACAGTTCAACTTTAATAAGTTCCTTATTATTTCTCTTTCCTGTTTACCTTTTCATGCTTTTCTCGAGTCTTGTATTTGAAAGTCAATTTTCCTATTGAAAATGGAATAATCTATTCTAGCTCTTGTTTTTTTCTCAAGAATGCATTAAGTTCCGGGGCGGCTAGGTGGCGCAGTGAATAGAGCACCGGCCTTGGAGTCAGGAGTACCTGAGTTCAAATCTGGCCTCAGACACTTAACACGCACACACACAAAAACTAGCCTTGTGACCTTGGGCAAGTCACTTAACCCCAACTGCCCTCCAAAAACAAAACAAAAACAAACAAACAAAAAGAATGCATTAAGTTCCTCTACGTTATTGAATATTCATTTTCCCCTGTCATTGATTACACTCAGTTTTGCCGAGTAGGCGATTCTTGGTTATAATCTTAGCTCCTTTGACCTCTAGAATATCATATTCTAAACCTCAATGTAGTTCCTTAATGTAGAAGCTGCTAAATCTTGTGTTATCCTGACTGTGTTTCCACAATATTTGAATTGTTTCTTTCTGGCTGCTTGCAGTATTTTCCCCTTCTCCTAAAGTCTGGAATTTGGCTAGCACATTCCTTGAAGTTTTCATTTTGGGATCTCTTTCACGAAAAGTTTGGTGTATTCTTTCAGTTACTGTTTTGCCCTGCTGGTTCTAGAATATCAGGGCAGTTTTCCTTGATAATTTCTTGAAAAATGATGTTTAGACTCTTTTTTTGATAATGGTTTTCAAGTAGTTCACTAATTTTTGAATTCTCTCTCTTGGATCTATTTTGAAAGTGAATTGATTTGCCAATGAGATATTTTACATTGTCTTCTTTTTTTTTTATTCTTTTGGTTTTGTTCTATTGGTTTTTTTAAATTTCTCATAGAATCATTGGTTTCTATTTGTCCATTCTAATTTTTAAGGAATTATTATTTTTCAGTGAGCTTTTGGACCTCCTTTCCCATTTGACCAATTCTTATTTTTAAGGCATTCTTCTCCTCATTGGCTTTTTGGACTGCTTTTTCCATTTGGTCTACTCTATTTTTTTAAGTTGTTATTTTCTTCAGTATTTTTTGGGGTCTCCTTTAGCAAGCTGTTGACTTTATGATTTTCTTCCATCACTCTCATTTATCTTCCCAGTTTTCCCTCTACCTCTCTTACTTGATTTTCAGAATCCTTTTTGAGCTCTTCCATGACCTGAGACCAATTCATACTTTCTTGGAGGCTTTTGATGTCAGAGCTTTGATTTTGTTGTCTTATTCTGAGTGTATGTTTTGATCTTTCTTGTTACCAAAGTAAGTTTCTGTAGTCTGAGTTTTTTTTTCCCACTGTTTGTTTTTTTTCCCAGCCAATTATTTGACTTTTTAGTTCTTAGTTAAGGAGGAGCTCTGCTTGCACTGTGGAGGGCTCACTGTCCCAAGCTTCAGGGTTTTGTGCAGCCATTTTCAGAGATACTTCTAAGGATCTGTACGTTTTCATTTCTTCCAAGGTGGCATAGTCTAAGGAGAGATGTTTACTCCTCTCCTGGCCTGTTCTCTAGTCTGTGAGTGACCACAAACACTCTTTTATGCCCTGGAACTATGAGGAGGGTTCCCTCTCCAATGCTGCCACAAGCTCTGCTATGCCAGTGCTCCTCCTCACCCTGGGACTGCAACCCAGATCAAAGTATAGGCAAAGCAACAGAATCCTGTCTCATTGCCAACAAAGAAATTCCTGTAATTTACTTCTGTTCTTTTTTTCAATCTCTTTATGGTCTGTGGGCTGAGGGCTCTTAAAGCAGCTGCTGCCACCTGCTGGCTGTGCTTGAGCCAAGTTTGTGCTGTGCACCTCTTGCACACAGGTCCAACGGACCTTTCATACTGACCTTCTAAGCTCTCTTTGGTGTTTGTGGGTTGAGAAGTCCAGAAACCATCACAGCTGACTAAGATTCAGTCCCCTGAGGCCTGCTACAGATTCCCCAGGTTCCAGTCTGTGCTGACATGGTTTGCTAGTCGAGGGCAACAGACCCTTCCTGTCGACCTTACAGGTTGTCTTGGGCTGGACATTTGTTTCACTCTGTCTTTTTGTGGGTTCTGCTACTCCAGAATTTGTTTAGAGTCATTTTTACAGGTATTTGGAAGGATTTGGGAGAGAGCTCAAGCAAGTGCCTTTCTTTACCCTGTCTTCTTGGTTCTGCCCCATACTCTAATTTTTAGATAGAATCCATGAGAAACAAATGATTAGTGTATTAATTCTCTTTGGAGAAAGGGGTTGGTTTCTGACGTATTTACCTAATCAGATTACTGATTTGAATTAACCAAAGCAAATTTCACTCACATTTTACAGTAACTGTGGAACAAAAAATGAAATTCCACATCAATTAGTGGCATTTCTTAAATGCTTACCCTATGCCAGGTGCTGTGCTATAGTCAAATTTCTGAACTCCCAGATCAAAGAGAAAATACTTGCAGCTTCAAGAAAGAAACTGTTGAGAAACCATGGAGCTATAGTCAGGATCACACATGATTTATCTGCTTCCATGTTAAAGGAGTTTAAAGTAGAGGCTTGGGTAAAATTCTTTAAGGGAAAAATTTGGATGTATAATGACATAAAGGACTTTCATACATTCCTGATGAATAAAAATTAGTCTTTCAAATTCAAACCTCATATATATACATATATATATATGTATATATAAGGTATAAAAAAGGTAAACGTGAAAGAGAAACCATAAGGAACTGAATAAGGTTAAACTGTTTACATTTCTGTATGGGAAAGTGATAAGCCTATCTTCTGAAACCTTTATTGTTATTAGAGAAGTTAGAAGAATTAAACGTAGAGGGGGAGAGTGTTAGTAGATGATGTTGGGATGTTGTTAAAAATAGTGAGAAAGAGGAATGCTCTGGGAGAAGAGGGAAAGGAGAGAAATAATGGGGAAAATTATGTCACATAAATGAAGCTCAAGCAAGGAGGAGTTTTTATAGTGGAGGGGAAAATGCTGAGAGGGGGTGAGGGGAGCAGGCAACACTTGAATCTCACATCTAAATTGGTTCAAAGAGGGAAAAATGTACCTGCATACTCAATTAGTGATAGAAATCTCTACCTTACCCAACTAGAAAGTAGGAGGGAAAGGAGATGAGAGAAAGGGAGACCGTAACAAAAGGGAAGGCAGATAAAAGAAACCAGTGGTCAAAAGTCAAACAGACTAGCAGAGGGACAGGATAAAAAGAAAGAAGATAAACAGAAGAAAATAGGATGAAAAGAAATGTACAGTTCATAATCATAACTGTGAATGGGATGAACTCACCAATAAAATGGAATCAGGTAGAGTAGATCAAAACCTAGAATTCTACAATATGTTTTTATAAGAAACAGTTGATACACACACACAGTTAAAATATGGGGTTAGTGCAGAATCTATTGCTTCAGCTGAAGTAAAGGCAGGGGTAGAAATGATCTCAAAGCAAAACAAAAATAGACCTATTAAAAGGAAAAAGCAGGGAAACTATATGTTGCCAAAAGGAACCATAAACAATGAAATAATATCAATACTAAACATGTGCACCGAAAGGCATAGCATTCAAATTCTCAAAGGTAAAGTTAAATGAATTACAGGAGGAAATAGGCAGTAAAAGTATACTAGTGGGGGTCCTCAACTTTCATATCTCAGAGCTAGATGCTCTGAGACCATTGTTCTCTGGTCTGTGAGTTACCACAAACACTCTTTTATGCCCTGGAGCTATTGAGGAGGGTTCCCTCTCCACTGCTGCCACAAGCTCTTCTATGCTAGTGCTCCTCACCCCGGGACTGCAACCCAGATCAAAGTATGGGCAAAGCAACAGAATCCTGTCTCATTGCCAATGATGAGATCCATAAAATAAGAGCTCAAAAGTCAAGTAATTGAGTGGCAACGGGAGCAGGCAGACGAAGCAAAGCAAGCACAGCCATCCAACTTTAGATTCCTTTTTGGAAGACAAAAAGGATCAAAGCTTGGAACAGGAGGAAGACAACACAGTCAGAACTCCTGCACCAAAAGCTTCCAAGAAAAATATGAATTGGTTACAGGCCATGGAGGAACTCAAGAAAGATTTCAAAAACCAAATAAGAGACGTGGAGGAAAAATTGGGAAATGAGAATGATGCAAGAAAACCATGAAAAGAGAATCAACAGTCTGACTGAAGAAAATAACACCTTAAAAAATAGACGTACTCAAATGGCAAAAGAGGCCCAAAAAGCCAATGAGGAGAAGAATGCCTTAAAAAACTGAATTTGCCAGATGGAAAAGAATCTTACAAGTTCACTGAAGAGAATAATTCCTTCAGAATTAGAGTGGAGCAAATGGAAGATAATGATTTTATGGGAAATTAAGATACTATTTAACAGATCCAAAAAATAATATCAAAAAATAGAAAGCAATGTGAAATATCTCATTGAAAAAAACACTAACCTGGAAAATAGATCCAGGAGAGATCACTTAAAAATTATTGGACTACCTGAAAGCCACGATCAAAAAAAGAACCTGGAAATCACTCTGCAAGAAAATATCAAGGAAAATTACCCTGATATTTTAGAACCAGAGGGTAAAATAGAACTTGAAAGAATTCACCTATCACCTCTTGAAAAAGATCACCAAAAGAAAACTCCTAGGAATGTTATAGCCAAGTTCCAGAGTTCCCCTCACCCCCTCTCAGCATTTTCCCCTCCACTATAACTATTACAAGCTGCCAAGAGGAAACACTTTGAATACTGTGGAAAAACAATCAGGATAACCCAGGATCTAGTGTCTTCTACATTAAGAGGTCAAAAGGCCTGGAATATAATATTCAGGAAATCAAGGGAGCTAGGATTAAAACTGAGAATCACTTACCCAGCAAAATTGAATATAATGTTTCAGGGGAAAATATGATCATTCAATGAGGTGGAGGACTTTCAAGCATTCTTGATGAAAAAACCAGAGCTGAAAAAAAAGTTTGACATTCAAATACAAGAAGCATGAGAAGGTAAACAGGGGAAAGAAATCATAAGGAACTTATCGAAGTTGAACTATTTGCATGCCTACATGGAAAAATGATAATTGTTACCTTATGAAACTTTTCTCAGTATGAGGATAGTTGAAGGGTATATAAATGTGTATATGTATATGTCTATATAGGAAGGTATATATGCATATGAATACATATGTGAGTGTGTGTATATATGTGTACATAGAGGGCACAGGATCAATTTAATAGGAAGGGCTGATATTTTAAAAGGTGAAATTGAGAGATGGGATGGGAATATAATGAGAGGAGACAGGTAGAGACAGAATGGGGTTAATTATCTCATATAGAAGAGGCAAGGGATAACTGTTATAGTGGAGGGAAAGAACAAGAAGGCAAAAGGGAAAGGGTCAACCTTACTCTCATTTAATTTGGCTTTGGAAAGGAATAACATATACTCTAAATTGGGAATCTTGCCCTATAGGAGAGTGGGGGGCAAGGGGATGATGGAGGGGAGTGCATGTTGGGGGGGATTGTTAGAAGCACACACTTCTCTACAGGGACAGGGACAAAGTAGAGAATAGAATAAGTGGGGGGTGGGATAGGAAGGAGTGAAATATAGTCAGTCTTTCACAGTATGTCCATTGTGGAGATGTTCTGTGTAACTATACATAGACGGCCTGCATTGAATTGCTTATCTTTCCAGTAGGGGTGGGTGATGAGGGAGGAAGGGAAAGAATCCAGAATTTAAAGTTTTAAAATAAAATGTTTTAAAAAATATATATTATTTATATTATTATTATTATTATTATTATTTATTTATTTACATGCAACTGGGAAATAAGATATATAGGCACTGGGGTAGGGAGATCCATCTTGCCCAACTGGAAAGTCAGAGGGGTGATGGGGGAGGATATAGGAGAGAGCAGATTGGGGGAGATATATAATACAGTGGAATCACTGTTTTGGGGTTGTGGGTAGGGGAAAGACAGGGAGAAAATATATAACTCAAAATCTTGTGGAAATGAATGATGTAAACTAAAAATAAGCAAAAGTTAATCCAAATTTAAAAAATAATATTGATAAAAAGTTTTGAATAAAATACCATTAAGGAGATTACAGCAATATATTATAAAGATCATACACTGACCCACTGGAATTTATATTAGGAAATGCGAGGAAAACTATCAGTATAATTGACCATATCAATAACATAAACCATAAGATTGTATCAATAGATGCAGAAAAAAGCCTTTGACTAAATACAACACCATTTCTATTAAAAACACTACAAAGTATAGGAATCAATGAATCCTTTCTTAAAATGATAAGGAATACCTACAACCAAGAGCAAGCATTATTTGTAATAGGGATAAGCTAGAAGCCTTCCCAGTAAGATCAGGGGTGAAACAAGAGTGCCCATTATCACTAATATTGCACTAGAAATGTTAGCTATAGTACTAAGAGAAGAAAAAGAAATGGAAGGAATTGGAATAGGCACTGAGGAAACAAAACAATCACACTTTGTAGATGATACAGTGGTATACTGAGAGAACTGCAGAGGATCAATGTAAAAACTAGTCAAAGTAATTAACAACTTCAGCAAAGTTGTCGGATATAAAAAGAGTCCACATAAATTTCTATATACTACCAACAAAACCCAGCAGGAAGATACAGAGAAATTCTATTCATAATAACTAGATATTATAAAATACTTGAGAGTCTACCTGCCAAGACAAACACAGGGATTATATGAGCATAGTTATAAAACATTTCATCCAAAGATATCTTAGCAATTGGAGAAATATTATTGCTTAGGAGCAGGCCAAGCCAATATGATTAAAATGACAATTTTGCCCAAGTTAATGTGCTTATTCAGTGCCATTCTAATTAAACTACCAGAGAATTATTTTACAGAGCTATAAAAACCAGTAAAATTCATCTAGAGTAACAAAAGGTCAAGAATATCAAGGGAATCACTGAAAAAAATGTTAAGGAAGGCATCCTAGTAGTTTCAGATTTCAAACTATATTGCAAAGAAGTAATCATCAAAGCAGTTTGATACTGGCTAAGAGTAGAGTAGTGAATCAGTGGGTATACAATAAATACCAGATAGCAAATGATCATAATAGTCTCGTATTTGATAAAGCCAAAGATCCAAGCTTTTGGAATAAGACTTCACAATGTGAAAAAAATTGCTGGAAAACTGGAAAGCAGTTTGACATAAATTATGCTTAGACTGACTTCTCATGCTGAATGTCAAGAAGGTCAAAATGGATAAGTGGTTTAGAGAAAAGGTGATATTATAAGTAAATTAAGGGAGCATTGAAAAATGTGCCTTTTCTATGGATAAGAGAAATTTGTGACCAAACAAGGGATAGAAGGGATTATGGGAAGTAAAATAGATCATTTGGATTATATGAAACAAAAATTTTTTTGCGTAAACAAAATTATGCAGTCGAAATTAGAAAAAAAACAAGAAATGGGGGCAAAACTTTGCAGCAAATTTCTCTGAGAAAAAGCCTAATTTTTTAACTATATAGGGAACTGAAATAAGAGCTATTCCCCAGCTGATAAATGATCAAAGGATATGAACAGACAAATTTCCAAGAAATCAAAACTATCCAGTCACATGAAAAAATACTCTAAATCATTATTACTTAGAGAAATGCAAGCTAAGAGAACTTTGAGATACCTGTCAGATTGACTGACATGACAGATAAGGAAAATGACAAATGCCAGAGGTGATGTGGAAAATTAGTCCATTTATGCACTGTTGGTGGACTTGTAAATTACTCCAACTGTCTTAGAGAACAATTTGGAACTATGCCCCAAGTGTTATAAAACTATACCCTTTTATCTAGCGGTACTGCTAATTTTGTATCCCAAAGAGATCAAAGAAAAGGGAAAAGGACAGATTTGTACAGAAATATTTACAGGGTCTTTTTGTGGTGACAAAGGATTGGAAATTGAGGGTATGTTCATCAGTTACAGAATGTCTGAACATGTTGTGGCATATAATTGTGATAATATAATATTGTGTTATAAGAAATGATGAACAGGGTAATTTCAGAAAAACTGGGAAGACTTTATGTGAACTCATGCAAAGTGAAATGAGCAGAATCAGGAGAACTTTGTATACGATAACTGCAGCATTTTAAGGATGATCAGTTCTGTGAGAGACTTAGATATTCTGATCAAGACAATGAATCCAAGACAGTTACAAAGACCTATGATAAAAAAGAACCATCCACCTCCAGAGAGAGAACTGATGAACTATGAATGCAGATTGAAGCATACTTTTTTATATTTTAATTTTTTTTGTTTTGCGACATCACTAATATATATTTTGCATGGCCTTACATATGTAATCAAAACCAAATTGCCTGCCTTCTCAGGCAGAATGGAGGGGAGGGAGAGAAAATTTGGAACTCAAAGTTTTAAAAATGATTGTTAAAAAAATTTACATGTAATTGGGAAATATCCAGTGTAATGAGTAAGAGTAATCTAAAATATAAAGTTCTTGTCCTTGAACTTGGGGAAATTAGTATGATAGCTCTAGGTCCTACAGTCAGAAACAGTCTTGACCTGGATAGGTTATTGATCTGACCTTCTATTTAAATTGCTTATTTAAAAATTCTTGTTGACATCTCTCTTTAGAAGACTTCTTTAAAAATGCCTACATACAAACCCCTTTTTAAGGCTTTTGGAATACAGAGACAAAGAAAGACTTAGTCCTTGACCTTAAATATCTTATATTGGGCAGATCTCTACAGATAGATGTAATACAAGGTATGGAGCACTGGGAACAAACAAGGCACACAAAGTACTCCAGAAAAATTTGAGGAAGGAAAGAACTTTTTAAGGTGGGAGGATAATGAAAGAAAGGCTTCATAAAGAAGGTGGCCCCTGAGGTTTTATGACCTGTTAAATAAATTTTCTCCTATTAGGAAGGGAGTACATCCTAGATTTACAAGAGGGTTAGAATTATGTATACAGCAAGGGTGGGAGATAGCTGGGAATAGAATGGAGAAATTAAGCAATCTTTTCCCTTTTGGGGGGCATCAGATTTTCATAATAAAGTTTTATTGTTTTGTTTAAAGTGTACTCCCAGAGCATCAACCATACCAATATTGTCTAGAACTAAATACAAATAATTTTCCACACCTTAGTTTCTCCCATTATTGAAGACTATCCTTCCTGATTTCATGTTTGCTTTGTTCTTTATAAATAGACATTTTTTATCTTTTGTTTTTACATCACCAACATTCCCCCATGTTCTCCCTTCTCATACCTCCTCCCAAAGAACTGTCTGTAGAATTAAGCATAAATAAGTGAAACAAAACTAACAAATGTATTGAGAATATATGATGATAAATTGGTCCCTACCTCTCTGGAGAAGTTGGGAAGAGAACAGTTACATGTCTTCTTATGGTGTAACCTTCTTTTTCATGCTTCTTAAGTAGGAGAAAAAAATACTGCCATTTACTTAGTTTCGTGGATAGCCCAACCTCAAAATCATATTCAGCATCATATAGTTCAGCAGTGTTTTATGTCATAATTGAAAATATGACCAGAAACCCAAATATTGTGGTAATAGGTAGAGATTTTGTTTTCTCATAATGGGTATCAAGTACTTGTACCATTATAGAGTTAGCCACCTGCCAGGTGGCACCAAGGATGGTCTGGAGGGAATTTCTGCCAGTTACACAATGTTAGATGTCTCCTTCAGTAATTTTGCCACCACAGCTGGTATAGAAAAGGGAGAAGAAAAGTATATGATTGTAGGAATACACCTGCTTCCTCTCTTACTACTGCTGCCTGGCCCTTAGACTTCTCTAAGGCATTCCCCAACTCCATGACAAACTCATTGCCACTGCAATCCCTTATGTGCATAATATTTTTAGAATGTTTTTCACGTACCAGAAAGCTTCCTTTGTCATTACACAGCTGGTCCAGGAATGCTGGGCTTCTTCTAGTACTTCATTTGACTTAACTGCTTCCCTCCAGGTTCCTGTCTGGTTGTAAAAATTGATCAATTGATTGATGACTTACTCTCCAAGTTTCTTTTATAGAAGGATACTAAAAAATAAGATGGAGAGATAGGAGAAATAATATTTTAAATTTCAAATGTGCGGCGAAAGCTTAGAGGATTTTAGAAGGGAAGTGCTTACTCAGAGCTAAATCATTGTGGGAAGATGTCATTGAGTATGGGTCTTCAGATGGTCTTTAAAGGAAGGATTTGGATCTTCCATCTGCTGTTATGCCGGTGACTTTGGGAAAATCACTTAACTTCCCTGGGCCTCACTTTTCTTTAAAACAAAGGGATTGGAATAGGTAGGTTTTTAGGTCCCTTTTAGCTCTCAGTTGTTTTGAGTCTCTTAATGAAGAAAACATCCTAGGCAGCTGTGACCGGAATAGAAATATGCATAGCATCATGTATGGTTTTGAAAACAAATAGGCCATTTTTGGTATCGCATAGGTTAAAAAGGTAAGTTGAGGCCAAATTGTGGAGGATCTTGAATGTTAAGCAAAATAATTCAAGCTGTATTTTTGTAGATATTAAAGAACCCCTAAAGATTCATATAGGAATGACATGCAAAGTCAAGTTTCAGGAAGATTAATCTGAAGGCACTGTAGATTGAGCAGGAGAGACTGAGACCAGTTAGTTACAGATAGTCCCTATTTTAGGAATTACTTATGTTTTAAAAAGGTCACTTGTTGGATCAGCTGTGTGGAATTCAGGATGTATGTTTTCTTTCTTTAAAAATATAAACTCTTGGGGCCACTAGGTGGCACAGTGAATAGAGTACCTGTCCTGGAGTCAGGAGGACCCGAGTTCAAATTCGGCCTCAGATACTTATCACTTACTAGCCATGTGATCTTGGACAAGTCACTTAACCCCATTTGCCTTGCCTTCCCCCCTCAAAAAAGTAAATATATATGGGTATATATAAAATCTAAGCAACCCCAAATCTTCCCTCTCCCCCTGAAGTTTCCTAGCATGTCATTGTAATTGCAACTATTTTCAATAAATATTAATAATAGCTTAACCTTTTTAATGTCTCATTTCAAGTTTTTTGGTTTTTTTTTAACATATTTACTCAGATAATTTTTCTACCTTTATGATTGACAATATCATTGGCTCTGGAGGCAGAGGGACCGGAATCCCACCTTTGATGGTTACTACATTTGTTACCTTGGACAAGTTAGTAAACTTTCCTGGACCTCAGTTTCATCATCTGTAAAAGGAAAGGGTTGGGTTTGTAGCCCCCCTAAGAAATCCTTTTGTAGGCTCTTCACTAATGTACTAATACCTTATGGCAGCATGGAGTTGACCCTTGGCTTTCAAAAGCTCTGTAGCGTAAGCTCTGCTAATTCCTTCCAGCTTGGAGAGGCTTTGATTATGGGCCTGGTGATGGCTTGTGTCTATTATTTTTTTAATATATATTTTATTGTTTTCAATCAGTCAAAATATTTTCTCTTCCCTCCCCCACTGAAAACAAAAGAAAAGCAAAAGTCCAGTTTTTTATCACAGAGCAAAGCAAACGTCCACATTGATGATGTTGTGCACACATGCAGCTGTCACACATTCTAGGTCTTTCAGCGCCTTTATCAGGAAATGGGTAGCAGATTTTATCACGTTAGTCCTCAGGAACTGGAGTTGGGAGTTATGCTGACCAGAGTTCCTAAGTCAAAGTTGTTCATTATATAAATCGTTCTGGTTCTGTTCACTCTGCGTCAGTTCATGCTTGTCTTCCCTTATTTCTCTGAAGCTATCCCCTTCGTCATTTCTTACAACATCATAGTATGCATCACCTTTATGTGCCTTAACCTATTTAGCTCTTCCCCAACTGATGACCTTCCCCCCCAGTACAATTCTTTGCCACTTCAATAGGAATTGTAAATGGTTTTGTACTATGTGACTAACCCCTCTGTCCAATTAAGGAGGTTCTAGATTCGTATGAAGAGAAAACTCGGCCCTTCAATAGATCCAATATAGTTTATTTAGCGTATAGGCGAATGGGAAGGAAACCAGAGATAACAGAGCAAAGGCTTAGCAATAGTAAAATAAGAGCAACTATGGTTAAAATATATATACATATATATATTTATACACACACACATATATGCACATATATACAGATTGCTTTTTTCTGGAGGGGGAAGGCAAGGAAATTGGGATTAAATGACTTGCCCAAGTTCACACGGCTAGTGAGTGTTAAGTGTCTGAGGCTGGATTTTAACTCAGGTCTCCTTGACTCTGCGGCCAGAGCTCTATTCACTGCACCATCTAGCCACCCCTATATACATACATATTTACAATCGTCACCAATGCGGGGAAGCACCAACACCTGACCACACAAGCTGGGCAATCCTGGGTACAGTCATCAGGGTCCTGCTTGGGAGGGTCCCAGGCAGGATGTCTCCTCCATAGGTGAGATTCCAATTTGGGGTCTGAATCTTAACATTTTAGGTAGTGCTGATTATTTTCCTAACACGTTACTATTATAAATCTTACATGAGCATAATGAATGATTTTCAAAGTATGTTGCAATGTTCTGTTAGCCAGTATTTAGGTATATTATATATGTGTATATATAGATATATATGTGTGTTTATATGTGTGTGTATATATATATATACATACATATACATATATATGTGTATATGTGTGTATATAGTATACAGATCTTTAGTTACCTTTTCTCTATAATTTTCTTGCCAGGTTAAGGAATCAGAACTGTATTTGACTTGTAGAAAGAAGTGAAATGTCATATTTCTTAATTTTTAAAAATAGTTGTATAATAAAGAGGTTATTTCTTTTTTTAAATGTTTCATAGAATTAAGTTATGAATCCATCTAGTCCTGTTACCTTTTTATTTGCAAGCTAGTTAACTTATTTCCCTTAAGATTGATTTATTATTTTGCTCTTTACTTTCTATTTGTTGTCCATCTCTGCATATTTCATATTTTTATATTTGCATATTTATTGCTTATTTTCAGTTTTATTGCCATTATTTTATTGCCAATGGCAATTTATTGCCATTATTTTCCCTGTTCATTGTTACCTCCCCTTTTTTTTCTAATGAATATTTTTGTATTCTATGTATTTTTAATTTTTTTTAAAATCTTTTTTCCTTTTGTGTGGAACACGAAATTAGTGAAAAGCTTCTCAGTCTGGAATATACCCCACACCCTTGAGTGCTGTACCCTCCCCCTTTCTCCTGTCAATTACTTTTATCTTCCTTTGTCCATTTCTTCCCGCCCTGGTGAGGCCCGTCCCATCTCCCTCCCTTTTCTTTTTCAGTAGCGAAGGGATTGGTAAAGTAAATTTTTTCACCAATGAAAGAAGGCAGTTGGCCAGGAGAGGGGACGTCCTAATTAGGTCTTTAAATCCTAGACCCTGTCTTAGGAGCTCTCTCTCTCTCTTCCGACCCGGCCTCATGCATCAACATGGGTAAGAAATTTGAGATGGGGCACCCCTTTCTTCCCGGGGAAAAAGGGAATAAATTCCTCTAATTATCTAAGGCATCTCTGTGTTTACTTTTCTAATTAAGTTAAGAATAATGGGTATTTTTTTTTTTTACCACAAACACTTTTTTCCTTTTTTTTGGTTACATTTAATTCCAAATTGTCTGTCTTTCCCTCTCCGCCGTGCACTAGAGAACATTTGATGCTGATTTATAACTATTTGTAAAATCATACTGTGCATGCTTGTTTATTGGTCTTTTTTCTGGAGGTGAATAGCACCTTCCTTCATGGGTACTTTATAGCTGTGGCTCTCTGTCTCTTTCCCCTTTGTGGGTAAACTCCTTGAGAAAGCCATCCAGACTCAATGCCTCCGTGCCCTTCTCCCGATCTCTTCTAAACCCTCTGCATCCTAGCTTTTGACCTCATCGCTCAATTGAAATTGCCCTCTCTGAAGTTACCAAAGCTCTCTGAGTTGCCACATGGAGCTTTTCTTGACCCTGATTCCCTTTGGACTCTGCATCACGCAGCACAGTCGATTATCTCCTTGTGAGTGCTCTCTCCTCTCCAGGTTTTTGTGTCTCTCAGTGTTTCTTACTGTCTTTTGATCCACGCCATGCCCTATAACTCTGGGTTATAACTCCCCAAGGTCCTGTCCTGTCCGCTCAGCCAAAGTGATCTCATTAGCTTTCTTAGGCTAATTATCACCTCCTTACTGATAGATAACCATGTACCCAGCCCCAGTCTTTGCCCCAAGCTTCAGCCCTCCCGGTCACTTGCTGGATGCTTAATCTTCACCACATATCTATTAAGTACTTAATAAGCTTCAGTAATTATGCTAAGCACCAGCTATAGAGGTAAAAGCATTGTGACTGCTCTCAGGGAATTCATATTTCAGTGGTGGAGACAGCATGTTAACAACCATATACATACAAGATGTATTCTGTGCAAGTGGGGTGCAGGCTCAGAGGAAAGGCTCTGACTGTGCGAGGAAAGAAGGACCAGGGACCAAAGGCCTCCTGTAGGAAGGGGAGCCTGAGCTAAGTCCTGAAGCAAACCAGGAGGGAGAGTTGCGACAAAGGCACAGAGTTGGAAGATGGCCAGAGTGTTGTGTGTGAGGGGAGACTCAGCAAGACCAGTATCACTAGAGCATAGAGGTCTTGGCAGGGAGTTAAGTGTAAGAAACCTGGAAAGGCAGGAAGAGGGCAGGTTATGAAAAGCTCTGAATGTTCAACAGAGGAATTATAGAAAGTCTGGGAACTGTAGGACAGTGAACTTGACTTCAAGTGAGAACCCTGAACATCTTAACTTTATCATCAATAACTTGGATAAAAGTGTGGCTGGTATACTTACCATATTTGTAGATGAAACAAAGTTGTTGTTGACAACAAACACACTGAAAGACAGAGTCAGGGTGCAAGAGAACCTTGAAAGACCAAAGCATTGGACTGGGTATCATGCATTGAAATTTAGTAGGGACAAATGATATCTCGCGCTAAAGTACTACAACACAAAACAAAATAGTTCAAGAAGAACATAAGATCTGTATTTGATCCTGGACATAGTAACCAGTACAGCTGACTGCATTTCCTTCTCCCCTCTATCTTTTTGACATCTCTCCTTTTCATTGTCACAAATGAAATTCTGAGAGATAGAGTTCGAGTAATCAGTTTGTTAGCAAGGTGAGTAATCACCCCCCCCCCAGTGTGTGTATACACACACACACACACACACACACACACACACACACGCACACATATTTTTTCCAAATGGAACCTTTTCTTGTTTCTTTGATCTCTTTCAGATGGTGACCTAGTAGGGCTGAGGCAAAGGATATGATGGGGTACTGTGGTGCCTTTGTAACATTGTTGTAACTTCAGTTTGTGAAATCTCACTTGTGTTGGGGTACCTATGTCTATAACAAGCCTGTGCAATTAAGTTGTAAAAGTCACACTTCCCCCAACCATAAAGGCATTAAATCTGCTTCTCCCCTGTCCCTGGCCCAAAAGTTGTTTCCCTGAGCCAGCAGTCTGCCTAGCTACAGTTCATTAATTGTTTAGCTATTCCTATGAACACATCACCCAAGCATTTCATAAACAAACCCTTCAGTTTAGAGAAATGTATACCTCCTTTGTTCTAAGTGGCCAGCTGCACCCAGAAACCTCGAACATTATCAGAAGAGATAACTTCCTCCCAATTTGGCATCTCCTGAAGCCCCAATCAGTCTAGCTTCCAAACTTGAAACAATCAAACCTATCCTCCCAACAGCCATATTGTCAAAGATGAGCAGCAGATTGGACCTCTCTCAGTCATCCTTGACCAAAAGTAACCTAGTGATGTGTCAAGACAAGAAACACACCCCTTCGCTCTCCCTCCAAGGGGAATGGCCCAGTGAATTATGGGCAATATGCCTTCACGGTTGCTACAAAAAGTACATGTGCCTTTGAGCACTGATCATTCCTAAACTCCTCCCTAACCCGTCTTAAATACCTAGTTAGCATAATTAATCTCTAATTGACAGCTTTATGGCTTTAAAAACTAATTCCTGCACTTTGCAGGTCCACTTACTCTCCTCTCCTGCCCGCTGCAATGTCAGCTAACAATAAACTTTCATAACTCTGCCAAGAGATTGCTTGAGTCCGGTAATTCATTTCAGACTAAGAACTCTCAAATGATTTCCTAGAAATCCATCCTCCTTCCCTCCCTCTTCAGATATGCACTGTTTAAAGGCTTTTTGGACGTTGTTCCACATTGTTTTCCAGAATGATTGGGCAATTTCACAGCTCCATCTAAAGTACATTAAAGTCCTTATTTTCCCATACCTCCTTCAGCGTTTATTATTTTCCTTTTTTTTTGTCAATTTAGCCAATCTGATGACTGTGAGCTAGCTGTTTATTTTGCATTTCATTAATTATTAGTGATTTAGAACATTATTTTGTGTAGGTTTTGATAGTTGCCTTCTTCTGAAAATTGCCTTTTCATATCCTTTGACCATTTACCAGTTGGAGAATGGCTCTTATTAAAAATTTGAAATAATTCTCTATATATCTTAGAAATAAGACCTTTACCAGAGAAACTTGCTGCAAATATTTTTTCCCCCTGGTCTCCTGTTTTAGCCATGTTGGTTCTGATTGTGTAAAAACTTTTTAATTTTATATAACAAAAATTATCCATTTTACTAATATTATTTCCTTTAAGAAATTAATTCTACTTGTTAGTGATATATAAAAATGCAAGTATTCTAATGGATTTATCATAAAACCTGTATTTTTTATTTTTTTTAGTAATTTTTAATCTTTGGCTTTACTTCTTTCCTCATATGTAAAATAATGGGTTTGATTTAGACTAGATTAACCCCAAAGTTTTTTTTAAGTTTTAAAAGGCTGTGTTTTTTTTAGTTCCCAGGGTATCTTTAAAAGTATTAATGAGTTAGTAAATATAGTTCTAGATTTTAAAAGTGAAAATAATTTCATATTAGTTGTTCTGTATAAATCTGAAATCTCTGAGGGGCATGGATTATGCTATATGTTGTTGCCACTGTGTGCATCCTTAGAATAATGTCCTTATTTTTAAAAATGCATTAGTTATTGTTACAAATCTTAAGGCCATTTTTTCATGAAGATCTATATTGTTTTTCAATCTTCCTAACAGGTTACCACCAAAGAACATGATTTTGGCCTAGGGGTTCCAATAAATAAAGCTGAGAAATATCATAATACTCCCCAAGAAGTGAGAAACCAAGAGAGACTCATCTATAAGCTAAATTTACAGTTTGTAACAATCAAATAAACACGTATGTCATTTTCTTGCATTAATATGTGTTGATATATAGCAAATGAGGTTAATAAGAAAAATTTATAAATTCTTTAAGGCCAAACAGTTTAGCCTTAAATACATATATTGTTATTGACAGATTAGAGTCAAGAAACAAACCAGCTTTTATTTACTTACTGTATTTACTTATATCTTACTATTATGTCATAATCAGATTTTCTTCTAGTTATTTCCATGGACAAATGACCAATTCTTGGAGCTAAGATTTTTTCTTAATTTTTGGAAGTCACTGTAGCCTAGAGGAAAAGGGAGTGGGATATGATTCAGTAGAGTTACATTTTAATATTATGTATAATCAGACTTGCTTTGTGACATTGAATAATGTGCTTAACTTTTCCACTTCAATTTTGTCAAAGATATAATTTTAATTATATAATTGGCCTACAACAGGATATATAATGTGGAATTATTTTTCTTTAAAATTTCCATTTGACATATTGAGGTCATTATGTTTGTTTATGGGGATTTGGAGGTCAATCTTTGGGTCCTTTGTAATGATTTTCCTTGGCATCTTCATTGCCGTGAAATGTCCTCAGGAGCCCTAATTTGTAGGCATCTCTGACAAGGTTTATCATAGTATCTTAAAAATACTTCAGAGGATTTTTGGTCTCATTGATATGGTTATTTTCTCCATTAGGATAGATTGTAAACTACCCATACCTTCTTATCCTGTGTGACTTTTTTTCCATGTACTTTTATATATCCTTGTTATTTCACATGAATTTATGAGAGGCAATGTGAAGATCTAGTTTTAAGCAGAGGAATAGTACCATTGTGATTTGTCTGAGTTTTGTTAGGTTTTTAACCATGATTTAAAAATAGTAGTTAGTGTAGTAATTTAAATAGAATGAACAAATAAATAAAATCCATTTATTTATGTGCTTAATTTTTATTTATTTATTAATATTAAAAACAAATAAATAAAGAATAAAAACAATGAACAACTTATTTTGATTATAGAGAAAAAATTATACATTTTAATTGTTATGGAGCCCGTTATTGTTGGTAAAATTCAGAAATAGGGACTGGCATTTTTCACAAGGAGACAATTACAGATGATACAGCCTTACTGTTCCCACATTTGCTCTCTTATTCATCTTTGGTTTGGTTTTAGCTTGCTGTATTTTCTTAGCCTAGTTCCCATATCCTATGATTGGAGGCTGTATGTTGTATAGTGGAAAGGGTGCTGAACTTGAAATTAAATCTTGCCTTCAGCTTTTATTTACTGTCTCTATGGCCATAAAAACTATGGACTTCAACTTTCTGAGTCTTAGTTTCCTTATCTGTAAAACTGGGAGATGTAAGGAATGTGACTGTAATAGTAATGGAATCTGAAGTTTCTTTTGTATTGCTAAGCTGAGAGGTACTTAGCACCTAGTTTCAAATTAAGCCTCTGGTAAAAAAGCCGAAGGTATGAACATCTGTTGCTAATGTAACAGGAAGGGGCTGAACAGGGAGGAGCAATACTATATATAAGGAAAAACACAGCTGGGAAAGTCAGAACTTCTTGAGATAAGCTTCATGGAGGCAGAAGCAGCTACTGCCACAGAGGTTAAAGAGGAAAGATCCAGGATAGAGAGAATGATTTTGATTTTGGGAACCTGGGTGAAGTGATTTTGATTCTGGGAACCAACTGGAGCTTCTGCTGGGGAGTTACCAGCTTCTCCTGGGAGCTGCCAAAGACTTTCAAGGACCAGTTGGAGCTGCTGAACACTGAGGAAGTATGACGGTAATGCTGGTACTTTGCATGAACCTATTTGTGGCTTTGTTAAGCCTTGACTTCCTGGGAACAGAGACTGTGAAGGATTTAAGGTGGACTGTATGCTGTGAGCTTCAGCGTGGTACAGGAACTGCATGGAGAGCCACATAAGGAACTGGGAGCTGTCTGCCATTGAACCTAGGTGACAGTTTGGTGAATCCAGGTAGGAGCTGGGACCATGGAAGTGGATCCAGGAAATCTGAGAGCCTACCTCGGTTCAAGATGAAAAGACCTCTCCCTGAATACTGAGTAGTGACTGACCCTGACGTGAGGTTTTGCTTTGGGATTCACTTTAGGAAGAGTTGTGTGATTTGGTCAGATGAGACTTTGGGCAGTGGTTGAGCTGCCGGGCTTTGAAAATCCAGGTGTTGTTACTTCTGTCTCTGGTAACAAACTAGTTATGGATGTAATAGTCAGACAGCTGGAAGCCCTGTCTGCTGAATTGTGTTATTTTCTGTTGAGTAGTGACCAATGGAATTGCAATTTATTTGTGATTGTACTTTGTGATTGAATTAAGGACTCTGTGATTGATTAAATGAATGTACTATCCAGGGTTAGAGACCTTCGACTTTTGTATTTTGTGACCCTTAAGGAAGCAAACCTCCTTAAGGATGATTGAATGATCGAGTTAATTGAATGATTGAGTTACTAAGTGATTGATTAACTAAATGGTTGTACTTTGTTCAAAACTATGTGACCACTGTGGTGAAAACTATGTGGCCATTTTAGTGATAAGTTGTGAATGCTGTATTTTGATTTTCTGTGAATGTTTTGCCCTGATTTGTTATGGAACAAATTACTATATGATTAGAACTTTGAAAAGCTGTTCACACGAGCATTCTTCTGAAAGCTGCTCGTGTTTGGCTTTACAGTGATCTTGAAGACAATCTATCTATCTGTCTCACAGAGTTGCCTTCAGAATCAAGTGAGATTATGTATACAGAATGCAGTACAATATACTTAGAATGCAATATAAATGTCAGATATCCTAGAGCATTAAAGCTTGTTTTCTGTGAAATGGTTGTGTACCAAACTAATTAATGACAGACTGGTTTTAACCCCTCAAAAAGGAATTTGTTCATCTTTACTCTCATTGTTTTTAATAATTTCTGATCATGCATATTCATTGAAAGATGGAAAATGGTAAGGCCTGGAATCAGGAGGACCTGAGTTCAAATCTGGCCTCAGACACTTGACATTTACTAGCCGTGTGACCTTGGGCAAGTCACTTAACCCCAATTGCTCTGCCTTCCACCCTCCGAAAAGCAAAAAAAAAAAAATTAATGCTGCAGTATTTTCTTTGTTTTTATAGGATTAAAAATATTAAGTTCCTGTTTTTAAAAAATATTTGGAAGTTTCTATTGCTTAAAAATAGTTCTTTATACCCAACATTAAATATACAATCTCTGTGTATTGAAAACAGTGATTTGCTAGTTAAAAACTTGGATTTTTAAAATAGTTCCTGCTCTGATAATTACAGGGAAAAAAAACCAGTTCAGATATCATAGATGTCTGAATGTAGGCAAAACATTCATTTTTAAGAAATGGTTAAAGGTCTCCATGTTTTGAGAGTTTTTTTCTATTTGGTTGCTTTTGGTCTGGTATTAGTATCAAAAGGGGAGTGAAGGTGGATCAATCTACAACTGAGTAACTAGGGATGCTATAGTGTTTATAAAATCCTTGAATGCAGTAACCAAATTGTATTGTCTTTGTATTTTACTACAAATGCATAGCACAGAACCTTGCAGGTAGTATTTTTTTTTTATTTGTTGAATGAATGCAAAGAAGTATTAAGATTGAAAACCTGGTTTTCTTTTCATTCTAAATAATCGAATGTTGGTTCCCCCAACGCCACCCCATACCCTCCTTTAGCCTAATAGACTGATAGCATCTGGACAGTTGTAGGGATGGGATGATGTATTTCTATTTTTTTTTTAAGCTGGTACCATCTTCCTTGGGGAGTGGTAGATTGTAGCAGGATGGGATTAGGCGCCTTCTAGAGCGCTTAGCACAACAAGCCACAAACAATGAACATACTCAGCCCTGTTTACTGCTGATGAAAATGGTCAAGTCAGTTGGTGGCATGTTATAGAAAATGCTGACAGGATTTAGACATGGAAAATACCTTAGAGATTGTGGAAACCAACTCATGTTCAGAGAAGTTAAGTGATTTGGCCAAGAACACAGAAATATGAGAGAAGGTGGCAGAATGGAGACTGGAACCTAGGCTTTCTGAGCTTTCTGAATTCACTCCTCCAGTTTTGTTTTGTTTTTTTAACACTACACTAAAATTATCCCTGCAAAAGAGTTACATTTGTGGTCATGACATTTCAAATTATATCACTTTAGCCAAGAAAAATTTATTATTAAAGTAATAAGGAAATAATTTTTCCATTGCTGCCAACATAGGTGTTTTCCCCAGAAATTATATGCAAAAGCCCTAAATGAGTGAGTTGTTTTTATTACATGCCAGTTTTATTATAAAACACCAACTTATGCTATGAAAAGAAATCTAACTGTGGAAACCATCTGATTCTTTTCTTCCTAATTCTGATAGACTGAAGATCTCAAGCAGACAAATCATGGCATGGAAGAACATGTTAGGAAACCTCTGGAACTCAGAAAGGTGTTGACCAGTTGGATGGTTTAACCAGCCAGAATGTGCATCTTTGTAAAGAATTGATTAAAGTAGACCAACTAACAGCAGCTGGAAAAAGAGAGAATTGTTATTGGATACCACATACAGGGACTTTTAAACACTCAAAGGTACTGCTAGATATATAACTCATCAAAACTGAAAATTGATAAACAGGTAATTGTTACTTAGAATGGAAAAGTGAGATCGATTGATCCACAACATTTAAGTGTGGCAGTACTGTGCAGAAGCCACAGAAACAAAATCTCTTCTCTTGAGGAGCTTATATTATGTAGGAGAAGACAACATGTACACACACACTCACTCAGCTATATACTGTGTGCACATACATCCCTCTGTACTACATATATATATACTACATATATATGTATGTGTGTATGTTTATCTATACATACATATGTATGTATGCATGTATGTTTATGAGGTGGGGGGAAAGCACTAGCATCGGGGGAATCCAGAAAGGCCTTGGGTAGAAGGTGGCTTTTGAGCTTTAAAGACAATTGGAGTTTCTCAGAAGTATAGGGAAAAAGGAGTGGGCATTTCAGAAATGGGGGATGTTGGCTGAGTGCAAAGACAGAGAGAGAGAGACAGGAGTTTGAGAGGGCGCAGAATAGCAAGGCAGCCAGTGTGGCTGGACTAAAGAGAGCATGGTAAGGAGTAGTGTATAATCGTATCCCCAAAAATAGGGCGGACACAGTTTGTGAAGGACCCTAAGTGCCCAACAGTTTGCATTGAATTTTAGAGGCAATAGGGAACTGCAGGAATTTGAGTAGGTGAGGTGATGTGGTCAGGCCTGTGCTTTAGGAATATGATGTTAGTAGTGTGGTGGAAGATAGATCAAAGAATGTAGAGACTTGAACAAGGGGGTGTTAAGAACTATTAAGAGGTCCCCTGAACTTGTCTTTTTGACAAGTTTCACCAGAAACACTGGACGCAGAGTATGCAAGAAGCCTTGAATATGTTAAGAATGAAGGCTCCCCTTTCCACCCCTCAAGCCCTGACATAATTTGTTGTTTGCATCCCAAACTGGATGCCCTGTGGGTCTTTGGGAGTCAAGAAGGGCTCCAGACAGTCTGCACCAGGCTTATGTAGACCTGGGTAGAAAAGGAGACCATCATATCTTCACAGTCTAGCAGTTTGCAAGGGAAACGAAAGTGGCTTTTGCTGTCACCTTGCTCTTCCCCTTTTCCTGTCTTTACTTCACCTTTCCCCTTCCATGCAAAGCCCTTTTAGGTGGAGGTTCTGGCATCTCCTCCTTCATTTATCCTTCTATCATAAATATGTAGACTTCGCATGGATTGTGAAGTCTTTGACCTCTACATGCATGTTCATTTCTCTTGTAATAAACCTACTTTCATACAAGTTTTGTACAGTTGAGATTGTCTGTTGACAAAGGCCTTCTATATTGTAACTCTTAAAACTTCAAAGATTGGCATCGTGCTTAAACTTGAATTCCAAAGGCTAATTTTTTTAAGTCACAGTTTTATTCTTTGATGTATGAAATGTATTTATTGAAAAGTCAAATGTACTTTTGAAACAAAATCAGTTTCATTTATTAATAGTCACTAATAGCCTGTAATAAAAAGGACATAATCATTAAAAAAATGGAAAACAAGGGATACATTTTAATGTGACTAAATAGTCTTCCCTTGCTATAATGAATCTCTGTATTAGCTGAGTGTTTCTATGAAAGAAAAAGATAACTGTTAGTAGAGATATTATTTGTGATAGCATGCCATCCCGTATAGCATTTTAACAAAGCAGGGAAATAAGTAAATGGCCTGAGGACAAAGTCAACACAAACGTAGCTTGTTTGGGAATTTTTTTGTTTGTTTGCCATTTGTTGTTATATATTAGCCAGCTGGTGGATTTCAGTAAAACATCACTGATTTGGATAAAGCATAAATGAGTCTGAATGACTGAAAAGTCTGAACTACAGGACATCTAAGGAAAATAACAGTAGTACTTTCAAATACGTATGGCAACTCAAACTATGCTTAAGAATTAGATCTCTAGGGGAACTGCTTTAATGAAGACATAAGAATTATTTGTAATCAGCATCTCAGTTGTTTATATGAGACATTCAGGGTATCTAAAAATAGTTTAATAATTTAAACATTCTTCCTACAAGGCTATTTTTTGGAGCTGTTAATTTTCATTTACAGTATAAATGGTAAGCACCTAATTATACACCAGGTTCTGTGTGCTCGGTGCTGGGTACAAAAACAGGAAACAGTCACAACCCTCAAAGAGTTTCCATCCCAATGGGTGATAGAGCATGCCTACAGGTACATCTTTTTTTTATTTTTTATTTTTTAATTGATTTGTTTATTTACTTTTTGTTTACAAGATCCAGTTCTCTTGAGTTTCAAATTTTCTCCCCTCCTCCCCATTCCCCCCCAGCACGGCGACCTGCAATCAAGTATAGGATCTGCAAATACTTTCACATTGGACATTAGTGTGGTTGTGTAGAAGGGTTGTAACCAGTGGAGTGAACAATGGGAAAGAAGAAAGAAAACCAAACATGGAAAAGAGTGATAGCACATACATGTACATCTTCAAAGCAGACACAAGGTACCTTGAAGGAAGGCACTAGAAGCTGGGCAACACATGAAAGGTGTCATGCAGAAGATGTCATTTGGGCTGAGTTTTGAAGGAAATCAGGGGTTTAAGAGATGGACGTGCATATGTGCATGAAGGAGAATAACGTATAATAAACTTGGAAAGGTAGGATGAGGCCTGAAGATCTTTAATGCCAAATAGATAAGTTCGTATTTGGTTCTAGAAGTGAGAGGGAGCAGTGCAAGTCAGGCACGGTGACATGGTCAGACCCATAACGTAAGAAAATAACTTTAGTGACTGTGTGGGGAATTGATTGGAGTAAGGAGAGACCTGAGACAGGGAGGTCAATGACAAAAATACACCGCCACTTCCAAAACCTCTTCCTGGGTAGCATTCCCTTTAAAACATATTTCCCCATTCTAAAACTCTTCTTTTCAAACATTTGACAGCTTCCTTCTGAATAGGACACACCTCCCTTGGAATCCTGCCTACCAAAGTGTTCTTACATGTAGTCTCCTTTCCTGATGCTTTATCACATTTCAGTTAGTTGAAGCTTTTCATAAATAATTAAAAATTATAGAGTTTACTCTGTAAAATCTTTTAAATTATGACTCCACAATTCATTTGTGAAGAACTAAGCCTAAGGCCTGTATCACCAACTCACCTGGATGTCCCACAGACATCTCAAACTGAATATATCCACAACAGAAGTATTTATCTTTTCCTCAAAACCTAGCCTTCTGAAGAAACTTAGTTATCACTCTTTGCAGATGATATGATGATATATTTAGAGCATCCTAATGAATCAAGTAAAAAACTACCTGAAATAATAAACAACTTTAGCAAAGTTGCAGGATATAAAATAAACCCACATAAAACATCAGTATTTCAGTATATTACTAACAAAGCCCAATAGCAAGAGATAGAAAGAATTCCATTTAAAGTTACTGTAGGCATTATAAAATATTTGGGAGTCTACCTGCCAAAACAAACCTAGGGACTAGATGAATACAATTACAAAACACTTTTCACACGAAAAAAGGTCAGATCTAAATAATTGGAAAAACATCGGTTGCTCACGGGTAGGCCGAGCTAATATAATAAAAATAATTCTACTTAAATTAATTTACTTATTCAGTGCCATACCAATCAAACTGCCAAAAATTATTTTACAGAGGTAGGAAAAAATAAGAAAATTCATTGGGAAGGCCAGAAGGTCCAGAATATCAAGGAATTAATGAAAAGAAATGCTAGGGAAGATGGCCTAGCCATACCAGATCTTAAATTGTATTATGAAGCAGCAATCATCATAGCCACTTGGTATTAGCTAAGAAATAGAAGGGTAGATCACTGGTATAGATTAGGTACACAGGACACAGTAGTCAATGAATATAGCAATCTACCATTTGATAAACCCAAGGACTCCCGCTTCTGTGATAATGCACTATTTGAGAAAAACTGCCGGAAAACTGGACAAGTATGTGGCAGAGAATGGGCATAAACCAGCATCTGACACCATATACCAAAATAAGGTCCAAATGGGTACGCTATTTAGATATAAAGGTTGATTCTATAAACAAATTAGGGGAGGAAGGAATAGTTTATCTGTCAGATTTGTGGAGAACAGAGAAATTTATGACCAAATGAGATAGAGAACATTATGAAATGCAAAATGAATGATTTTAATTACATTAAATTGGAAAAGGTTTTGTATAAACAAAACCAATGCAACCAAGATTAGGAGGGAAGCAGAAACCTATAAGGAATTTTTACAACTAATATCTCTGATAAAGGCCTAATTTCTAAAATATATAGAGAAATGAGTCAAATTTATAAGAATAAAAGTCATTCCCCAATTAATAAATGCTCAAAGGATATAAACAAGTAGTTTTCAGAGGAAGAAAGTAAAGCTATATATACTCATAAGAAAAAATGCTCTAAATCACTATTGATTAGAGAGGTGCAAATCAAAACAACTTTGAAGTACCACATCAGATTGCCTAACATGACAAAACAGGAAAATAATGAATGTTGGAGAAGATATGGGAAAGTTGCACGAAGCTGTTGGTGGTGGAGCTGTGAGCTGATCCAACCATTCTGGAGAGCCATTTGGAATTTTGCCCAAAGGACTATAAAAATGTGCATACCCTTTGACCCAGCAATACCCCTTCTAGGGCTGCATCCCAGAGAGATCATATGAATGGTAAAATGACCCACAGGCACAAAAATATTTATAGCAGCTCTTTGTGTGGTGGCCAAGAACTGGAAATTGAGGGGATGCCCATCAATCGGGGAATGGCTAAACAAGTTGTAGTATATGAATGTAATGGAATACTATTAAACTATAAGTAATTATGAACAGGCAGACTTCAGAAAAACCTGGAAAGATTTAGATGAATTGATGCTGAGTGAGCAGAACCAGGAGAACATTGTACACAGTAACAGCCACAGTCTGTGATGACCGATTTCGACAGACTTAGCCCTTCTCAGCAATGCAAGGACCTAAAAAATTCCAAAGGACTCATGATGGAAAATACCATCCATATCCAGAGAAAGAACTGTGGAGTCTGAATGCAGAGCAAAGCAGACTGTTTTCATTTTTTGTTTGTTTCATTTTGTTTTTTCTTTCTCATGATTTCTCCCATTTGTTATGATTCTTCTATACATCATGACTACTGTGAAAATGCTTAATAGGAATGCATATGCAGAGCTTATATCAGATTGCAGGCTGTTTTGGGGAGGGACGGGGGAAAACATTTACTTATGGAAGTAAATGTTGAAAATTAAAAATAAATAAACTTTAAAAAACCCAAAGCCTACCTTTCTGAACTTCTCTGTTTCTGTTAAGGGCACTACCACTTTTCTGATCAGCCAGATTTACAACTTCAGTGTCATCTTTGATTGCTCACTATCACTCATCCCATATATTAAATAGTTTCTGCCCCTACAACACCTTTAAATTTCTCCTCTTATCACCCTTTACAAAGCCTTCATCACATCTCATCCAGAATATCACAACGACTTTGTCATTGACCTCCCTGTCTCAAGTCTCTCCTTACTCCAATCAATTCCCCTCACAATCACTAAAGTTATTTTCTTAAGTTATAGGTCTGACCATGTCACTGTGCCTGACTTGCACTGCTCCCTCTCACTTCTAGAACCAATACAAACTTATCTATTTGGCATTAAAGATCTTCAGGCCTCATCCTACCTTTCCAAGTTTATTATACGTTATTCTCCTTCATGCACATATGCACGTCCATCTCTTAAACCCCTGATTTCCTTCAAAACTCAGCCCAAATGACATCTTCTGCATGACACCTTTCATGTGTTGCCCAGCTTCTAGTGCCTTCCTTCAAGGTACCTTGTGTCTGCTTTGAAGATGTGCATGTATGTGCTATCGTTCTTTTCCATGTTTGGTTTTCTTTCTTCTTTCCCATTGTTCACTCCATTGGTTATAACCCTTCCATACAAACAGACTAATGTCCAATGTGAAAGTATTTGCAGATCCTATATTTGATTGCAGGTCGCCGTGGTGGGGGGTGGTGTAGAATTTGAAACTCAGGGGATTGTGGAACTGGATCTTGTAAACTAAAAGTAAATAAACAAATCAATTAAAAAAAAAAGAGATGTATGCTCTGTACCCATTGGGATGGAAACTCTGAGGGTTGTGACTGTTTCCCTTTTTTGTACCCAGCACCAAGCACACAGAATCTGTTGTATAATTGGTGCTTACCATTTATACTGTATATGAAAATTAACAGCTTCCAAAAAGTAGCCTTGTAGGAAGAATGTTTAAACTATTAAACTATTTTTAGATACCCTAAATACTTCAGAAAATGTCTCATATAAACAACTGAGATGCTGATTACAAATAATTCTTATGTCTTCATTAAAGCAGTTCCTAGAGATCTAATTCTTCAAGCCTAGTTCGAGCTGCCATATGTATTTCAAAGTACTTCTGTTATTTTCCTTAGATGTCCTATATAGTTCAGACTTTTCAGTCATTCAGACTCCTTTATGTTTAATCCAGATCAGTGATGTTTTACTGAAATCTATCAACTGGCTAACATATAACAACAAATGGCAAAAAACAAAAACAAAAAAACCAAACAAGCTATGTTTGTGTTGATTTTGTCCCCAGGCCATTTACTGATTTCCCTGCTTTGTTAAAATGCTATACAGGATGGCATGCTATCACAAATAATATCTCTACTAACAATTATCTTTTTCTTTCATAGAAACACTCAGCTAATACAGAGATTCATTACAGCAAGGGAAGACTATTTAGTCAAGTTAAAATGTATCCCTTGTTTTCCATTTTTTAATGATTACATCCTTTTTATTATAGGCTATTAGTGACTATTAATAAGTGAAACTATGATTTTGTTTTAAAAGTACATTTGACTTTTCAATAAATACATTTCATACATCAAGGAATAAAAATGTGAATTTTAAAAGTGCTACAGCTCATGAAGACTGAGGCAAGGTGGAGTTGTGATCTGATCTGTGTATTGCTGGAGGGAATACTCATGCTAGTGAAATCCCAAGTCTTTATGAATAATTTTTTATTCAAGGGGCTATAGTAGAGGCTGGTTCTTTGGGCCGCTGTTATTTCTGTCGTATACCTTTAGAGCAGAGTACTTTTGTCCACATTTTACTTAACATACATCTATTTTAACTTATTAAAGCTTTTCTTTTTTTTTCTTTTTTTTATTTATTTTTTCTTTTTTTTCTTTTAATTTATTTTCTTGGTTACATCATTTATTTCCACAAGGTTTTGAGTTACAAATTTTCTCCCCTTTTTGTCCCTACCCCCCAGCCCAGAACATTGATCACACTGTAAGACCCCTCCCACAATCTGTTCCCTTTTATGTCCTCCT
>CM053600.1:7809236-7819530 GCA_028646575.1 Pseudocheirus occidentalis
TTAAATTTCCAGTTTTTTGCCACCACAAAGAGAGCTGCAATAAATACTTTTGTACATATGGGACCCTTTCCCACTTCTGTGATCTCTTTGGGATACAACCCCAAAAGTGGTATTACTGGGTCAAAGGGTATGATATTATTTATAGCCCTTTGGGCATAGTTCCAGATTGCCCTCCAGAATGGTTGTATCAGTTCACAGCCCCACCAGCAATGCATTAGAGTTCCGATTTTTCCACATCCTCTCCAGCACTTGTCATTTTTCTGGCTTGTCAACAAAATTTGACTTTCAAATATAAGAAGCAAGAAAAGCATGAAAAGGCAAACAGGAAAAAGAAATCATAAGGAACTTACTAAAGTTGAACTATTTACATTTCTACATGGAAAAAGTAGAATTGTAACTCATGAGAGTTTTCTCAGTATGAGGATGGTTGAAGGGAATATATGTGTATGCATATGTATGTATGTATGTGTATGTGTGTATAAATACATATGTGAGTTTATGTATATGTATGTACATGTATACATAGACTGAGGGCACAGAATCAGCTGAATATGAAGGGATGCTGTCTGAAAAATAAAATTAAGAAGTGAGAGAGGAATATAATGGGAGAAGGAGAAAGGGAGAGATAGAATAGGGTAAATTATCTCATATAAAAGAGGCAAAAAAAAACTTACAATGGAGGGAAAGAGCAGGAAGGTGAAAGGGAATGGGTCAACCTGACTCTCATTTAATTTGGCTTAAGGAGGGAATAACATACACACTCAGTTGGGTATCTTATCCTATAGGAAAGTAGTGGGGAAGAGGGGAAGAGGGAGGATGATAGAAGGGAGGGCAGATTTGGGGAGAGGGTAGTTAGAAGCAAACGCTTTGAAAAGGACAGGGTCAAAGGAGAAAACAGATTAAGTGGGGGGTGGGATAGGATAGAGGGAAATATAGTAAGTCTTTTACAATATAACTACTATGGGTACATTTTGTGTAACCTCACATGTACAACCTATATTGAATTGCTTGTCTTCCCAGTGGGGGTGGGTGAGGAGGGAAGAAGGGAAAGAATCTGGAAATCAAAGTTTTAAAAATGAATGTTGAAAAAAAATTGGTTTTTTACATGCAATACAGGCACTGGGGTATAGAAATCCATTTTGCCCTACTAGAAAGTTAGGGGGAATGGGGGAAGATATAAGACAGAGAAGATTGGGGAAGACGTATTCAGTAGGCTCGCTATCTTTGAGGTGGGGGTAAGGAAAAAATGCAGAGAAAATTTGTAACTCGAAATCTTGCAGAAATGAACATTGAAAACTAAAAATAAGCAAATAAAAGATTAATTTTTTAAAATGATCATTTAAAAATTTGGTAGCCACTTTAATATTGGGCAGGATAGTAGCTTTTTGTAACCCACTATTCTTTGTAGTTTTATCTGTTTCCATTTTTTATAGGTAATTAGTTATAGATTCTTTTTTCCCTTTTATTTTCTCCTCTGGGGTCCATTTTAGTCTTTAACAAATTTGGATCTCTCTCCCCCCCCACTCATACTCCCTCCCTTCCTCTATCTCTGTCTCTCCTCCTCCAAAAAACCTCTTAGTTCTTTCTTGTTTGTTAAATTAAGAATATCACTTCCTAGAAAGAATTTGGCTTCTTATTCTCAATTTGTCATTCAGAATTGTGGCGACTATTACCTGAAAAAGGAATAATCTTCACCAGACTGTCCAAAGACAGAGGGGAAAAACTAAAACTCAAAACATTTTGTCAGAAACCTGGACAATATTGCATCTTGGGGAGTTTAATACAATAGGTTGGAATTCTATTTAAACAGTTTTTTTTTTCAGTTGAGAAAAGCAAAATCTTTAATTATACTTTAAAGGGGGAAATATGCTTAAAAAGAAAAAAAAAAGCCCTACCATTTGGCTCCCAACTGGAGAAATGACAAATAAGCATCTAGTTTTCTGTTCTGACCCACATAGTTCCCCTTGAAAATGTGGCTTCGAAACAGCTAATCTTTTTAAAAGTCTTTACACTGACGAATTTAGAAGTGAGAACAAATGTGGGAGTATAAATGGAAGTCATCTCTGCCAATAAGAATACTGCTTTGTTTCTAGATACCCAGTCCAGAGAAGGTTTGTCATTTGGATGGAACCCTGGAACTCATCTTGCTCCCTAGCTGTAGGTGCAACTTGATTGAAGCTTAAGGAGCTTGTCTCATGCAACAGTGATGGGGTGCTTGTGCTTGGACCCCAGTTCCAAGATCACATTTCTCCCTAACCTCAAAACACTATCCCTGACAGTTTTCTCCCCAGCCAAGGACTCTGCACCTAGCAATAAACCATGAGTGGGCCTCAGTAAAACAAACTCTCTTTCCCCATCACAAGAACAAACCGACCTCTGAAGAAATTCTCTTGTAAAAACAGGACTATTGTGTAACCACAGAATTATCATGCATTGGTTCCCAAACTTATATTCAATCCAGAGGTCAAGCTATAGACATCAACTCTCAAAGCTACCTTGCTACATCCATAGCAGACAAGAAATACACCTCTAAGAAACCCCTTCCCCTGGTTTCCAGTAGTGAATGATGCCAGTGACCAAGGTTATAAATTATCATCTAATTAGCATATCTAGCCAGATAATCCACTCATTTTCCCATATAAACATTAGCATAATTCCTGCAAGTTTCTTAAGGAATGCAAATTCCTTAAGGAGCTCTGCCTGCCATATTGGTATTACAATAAACCTTTGCCACCTTGACTTAAAGAATGCTTGAGTCCATGAATTCATTCCAGACGACCCTCTCCTGTACTTCCTTCAGTCCACAAGAGGTCCCTGAACCTCTCAAACTGCCCTCAAACCTCATTATTTTTTAAGCACCCAAAGCACCGCAGCAGCAGCAGAGCATATAAAATAGTGCAAAAGCAGTCATTCTTTCAGCCCTCTGTGAAATGTTGTGATGATATTTTTTAAAAAATTTATTTTATTCTGAACTGAAATAAAATAAGTATTTTCCTTAACACAGAACAGAAAAAAAAGATGATTGTACATGAAACTGCAATTTTATTGTATACAACCTGCTATTCCTTTTAAACATATAATAAAGTTCTCATGTAATTTTCTTTTTTCTTCCCTCCCCCCATTTTAGAGATTGACTACCATTAAACACGAATATGTATGAATATATATATATGTATGTATATATATATGTGTGTGTGTGTGTGTGTGTGTGTGTGTGTAAGGCCATTGTATACAGACTTTCATTTATTAGTTCTTTTTTCAGATGCAGATATTGTCTTCCTTCATATGTCATTTGTCGTTAATTTGGGTATTTATAATAGTCAAAATGAGTTAGTCACTCAAAGCTGGTTCTTAAAACAATATTGCTGTTACTGTATACAAAGTTCTCTTGGTTCTGCTCATTTCACTCTTCATTATTTCATGTAAGTCTAGTCATATTTTTCTAAGATCACTGAGCTCATCATTTCTTAAAGCACAATAGTATTCCATCACAATCATATAACAGCTAGTTCAGCCATTCCCCAATTGATGGGTATCCCTGCAATTTCCAATTCTCTGCCACCACAGAGACCTGTTATAAATATTGCAGAACATATACATTCTTTTCTTTTTTCCGCAATCATCATGGAAAACAGACCTAAAAGTGCTATTGTTGGGTTAAAGAGTATAGACAGTTTAATAACCCTTTGGACATTCCCAGAATGCTCTTCAAAATGGTTGGATCAGTACACAGTTCCACCAATAGTGAATTAGTGTCCCAATTTTTCCACATCTCCTCCAACATTTGTTGCTTTCCTCTTCAGTCTTTTTAGCCAATCTGATAGGTATGAGATGGTATCTCAAGGCTGTTTTAATTAGCATTTCTTTAGTAAATGATGTGTCTTAGTAAAAGAGCTGTTAAAGTGACAAGAGCAGTAGCTTACATTTCTAAACTGCTTCCTAGTTAACTAGTGTTAGTGTTTTCACATTAGCTCATTTAATTTTCTTGACATCCCTGTGGAATCAAGTAGCTTTAGTTCCAGAGTTGCCTGTAGCACAACTTGGGTCTCCCCTTCCCCCTTTTTTTCTTAGAGATGCTTCTACTTTCCATGGCTTCAGCCTCTGCCCAGAAATCTGAGAAAATTTCTTCAGGGGACAGACCAAAAAAACTAACACCAGCTTCTCAGCTGGAAGCACCAAGGACAGTGAACAAAAAGTGGCTTACACAGAGTAGGTGCTTACTACATTTTTAGTTAATTGGATTTTAAAAGGTAGCTTTTAGCTTTTATTAGGCACTCCCATCTGCTACTCTCTCCATTAATTGGAATCTTCCTCATGTTGGATGTGCTTCTCTCTACAGGGATGATCTCTGAGGTGTCTTTCTCCTCTTCCTTTTCCTTTGTTTCTCAGCGGGCATTGTTCTGTGCTTATAGGAGTTGCTTTATTGTTGTTGCCTTCTAGTTCTCCACTCTGGATAACACCCGTTGACTTGGAGGACCACAAAGAATAGGGTATAACTCAAAAAAGCTCCCTCTGTATTCACTGGGAAATTCATTATGGCAATGTCTTTGTGTTGCCCCCTCTGTGACATACCTAACTCCTAAACTCCTTTTTCCTTTTCTTGGAGAACCTCTCCAGGATTCTTTTTTATGTTGTTGGGTGAGTGGGAGGCAGAGGGAAATGAGAGGAACAGATTTTGATCCCATACTCAAGCTTTTACCACCATTCTCCTCATATCCATATTTCTCTTTCTTCCCTCCCCCCCCTCTGTCTCTCTGTCTCTGTCTCTCTCTGTCTCTGTCTTTCTCCTCTTTCTCTTTCTCCTAGCAAAACTACTTTAATTGACCCTCCATTCAATCATCTATATTTTATCTGGCCAAATGTGGCACGTGAAAGTATCAAATGTCACATAGCTACTAGATGACAGGGCTGGGAATTCTTCTGAGCTTTCTACTGCATCAGATTGACTGCATAACTAGTGCTGGGAGTGAAGAAGAGAAAATCCTTTCCATATTATTTCATTTGGAAATGAGCAAACAGGAAATTTAATCTATAAATCATAACCTAGTCCCAAAAGGTGCTGGAGTGATTTTAAAACCTCCCTCAAAAAAGTTGAGTGGAATCTCACCTTATCCTTTTCTGCTTCAAACACTGTCTACACCTATATTAATATATTTTAAATATTTCCCTAATGTGCATTGTTCCTTCACTGCAGAATATTCATAAAGCTTTATACTCCTTTCCTAGAATTTTCTATTGCTGGAAAGGTAAGAGAGAGGGTTAATAGTAGGTGATATGGAGTAGATAAGTTTATCTTCAGCTCCTACTTGACTTTCCTTCTGTCTGTAACTCAGTGTTCTAGATTGTACCTGATTGTTTCAGAGTCCCCAGTTTTAATCTAGTCATTCTGGAGAACAATTTGGAACGATACCCAAAGGGCAATTAATCTGTGCATACCCTTTGACCCAGCAATAGCACTACTAGGTCTGCATCCAAAGAGATCATTAAAAAAAGGAAAAAGGACCCACATATACAAAAAATTTTTATAGCAGCTTTTTTCGTGGTGGCAAAAACTTGGAAATTGAGGAGATGTCCATCATTTGGGGAATGGCTGAGCAAGTTGTGGTATATGAATGCAATGGAATACTATTGTGCTATGAGAAATGATGAGCAGGCAGACTTCAGAAAAACCTGGGAAGACTTATATGAACTGATGCTGAGTGAAGTGAGCAGAATCTGGAGAACATTATACACATATACATATACATTATACACAACTGTGAGATGACCAACTATGATAGACTAAGCTCTTCTCAGCAATACAGTGATCTAAGACAAATCCAAAAGACTCACTGTGGAAAATGCTCTCCACATCTAGAGAAAGAACTATGGAGGCTGAATGCAGATTGAGCATACTGTTTTCACTTTTTTTGTTTTTCTCCCCTTTGTTCTGTTTCTTCTTTCACAACAAGACTAATGTGGAAATAAGTTTAGCATGATTGCACATGTATAACCTTTATCAAATTGCTTGTGTCTTGGGGAGGGGGAAAATTTGGAACTCAAAATCTTTCAAAAAATAATGTTGGAAACTAAAAAAAAAAGTCCCCAGTTTCAGTGGTCTTTGCAGGACCATTGTAACTTTGGCAATACTTGTTTTAGACATATACCTTCATCCTCATCATCCCACCTCTATCCATCAAAACCTACTGTTCTGTGTCTTGTTCCTTTTTGGCTATCTAAGAAATCAAGCTAGCATATTCAGTCCTTTGAAAGTGTTCATGACTAATAAAAACTAAATATGTTATCCCTATTGTGGTAATTACATTTTAAAAATAGAAGTGCTAAAGACAAGGCCCCAGGACTAAATGATCTCCAACTTGTAATTATATGAAATTCAAAAGAATGAACCTAATGGTAGAATTTCTTGCATGCCCAGTTTGGAAGCTATTTTGGGGTGGGTAGGCTGTTTTCTCACACTTGCATTATGATGAAGGCCTGTTCTACCCACACTTTAAGCCACATACTGATAAGTGAGCTAAGATGATTCTATTCTGAACATGTCTTGGCATCAACTTAGATTTGTTTCTCAGTCGATGGTTCATAACACCAAAATCAGTCAGCTGTGTCAAAAGCATATGCCAAAGACAGTTCCCATCCTTCTTCTGAGGCCGCCTGAAGCTTGAGAGATGTTACCTCCTCTCCTATGATGAATGGCCTTCCCCTGTGGCTTGAGACCAAATGGATCCCTGAACAGAGGAGTAACGGCTCAGCTCAGTCACTCAGGCAAGGACTGTTGAGAGATCCTTAGCGAACATCTTCAGTTAGCATTTATGGAGCACTTTGTAAGTAAAATGATTGCAAAGCTGCTTCCCACGTGAAGACATTCCAGTTGCACCTTCAGGTCTTGACTCTGAAAACTATTTGTCTTGTTAAAAGAAGTTTTAGTCAAATTTTCTATCCATAGCAAGTTTACTTTAAAAGTGATCTTGGAGCAGCCAGGTGGTGCAGTGAATACAGCACTGGATCTGGCGTCAGGAGGCCCTGAGTTCAAATTTGAACGCAGACACTTGATTACACTTACTAGCTGTGTGACCTTGGGCAAGTCACTTAACCCCAATTGCCTTCTCTTCCCTTCTCCAAAAAAATAATCTCTGTGTTTTTGTATATATTTGAAGGGTGTGCCATTAAGCCACAGGTTAGAGATGGGAAACCTGGCTTGTGTTGTGACCTTCTTTGTCTTCTTTTCTAGGTGCTGGACACTAGGACCTTTGTCTGGCAGGTCTGCTCTTCTTTTCGATGCAAAGGCATCGTTCACTGTAGTGGAAAGTTGTGGTCTTGCAGTCAGAGACGACTCAGCTGGGAATTCTGCATCACCCTGGGCAAGTCACAACCTTTTTTAGCCTGTCTTTTCATCTATAAAATGGGAATGATTTTGTGAGGATCCAATAATATATGTAAAGGCTATATAAATGCTAGCTATTATTGTAGGATTCTGCCTCTTTTACACTCTCTGTGTTAAACATTCTTTAACAAATAAATAAATAAATAAATAAATAAATAAATAAATAAATAAATAAATAAATAAAGACCAGTTTGGGACTTTATAAGTTCCTGACCTAAATGCTCTTTTAGATATATTCCACCTCACATCTCTTACTCTAGTTAAACAAGCTTTCATGATGTCCTTAATGTTTTCTGGAGCCTCTGCAATTTGGTCCAACTTTACCTTTACACCTTAGAGCAAGGACAGGGTGAGCCAGGCACACAGGGGAAAGCACCTCCATTTACCCTTTCCCTAAACCGTTTCATTGACCCAACCCATGGTCAACTCAGGTCTGTGCTTTACGACCTCATTTCACAGTATTCTCCACTCTTCACCTCCCCCCCCACCTGACCCACAAAACCTATGTTGTTCCAAACAGATTTAGTCATTCCCCCAGCTCACAAAGTCACCTCCTGCCTCTTTCCCCCCATGCCAGGGATGAGTTTGATGTTTCTTTCCCTTTCTGATGCTTCAGGATAGACCTCTTTTGGACTCTTACTGGTGCCACACCCCATTAAGCCTTCCCAGATTCCCCCTGCTATTAGTGACCTCTTTCTCCTAAAAAGTTCCTAGACCTCTCTGGATCTCTCTGTCCGCAGGCCCCTTCACTCTTCACTACATTTCTCTTTCTCCATAGTGAGTCCCACCAAAATCAAAGTCCCGTGAGGGCAGGTACCATTGCACTTTACCCTCCTTATACCCAGCAGCCAGCATGGTACCTTGCACATAATAGGCACTTAATTTAACTGAAGGGACTGTCCAAAACATGATCTACCACTTCGGAATGTAACACCTAAGGAGTAGTCTATTTCCTATTTGCCAAACCATATCTCTACCTTTTAAGTTGGAGCTTGAGGTCCACCTCCTCCAGGAACTCTTTCTTAGCCAGGAATACTAACCAATTTCCAGTTCCCATTGCCAATTTGTTTGAATGCATTAATGCAGTTATTACATAGGTTTTCTAAAAACTTATTTTTAGTTTTCAACATTCATTTCCCAAAGATTTTGAGTTACAGATTTTCTTCCCACCTCCCCCCTGTCCCCACCCCAAGATGGCAAGCATACGGAATACCCCTTCCCCTAGTCTACCCTCTCTTGTATCCCCCGCCAATTCCTCCCTCTCCTTGCTTTCTAGTAGGGCAAGATGGATTTCTATGCCCCATTGCCTGTATGTCTTATTTCCTGGTTGCATTATTACATAGATTTTTGTGCATATATTTATTAGCTAGCGGAATACAGTTTTGTTCAGTCATGTTGCTGTACAAATAGAATTTGCACTCTGGGAGTTTTCTACACCAATAAGATCCCAAGTCTGGATTAAATGTGTTTGTGTGCATGCACCTCAATGAACAAGAACAAGAGGTAAATAGTTTGCGTTAGCAGCTATAAAATGTAAGGAGGCTTAGAGGAAGGCCTTTAGCATGTTGGGGAGACACGTTAGGGAAGATTACAGAATGACAGGCTTAAGAACTGTACAGGACGTGAAGGCTTTGGCAGGCTGAGGTGGCGTCCCAAAGGGTACAACATATCCATGGAATTACATTCATCTTAAAGTGCCAGCCTTGGGTGGAAGATAAGGTTCTCCTTGGTTTCACCTCTGTTGGAATGAAATCATTCTTCAAACGACCGTGATCAAGTTGCTGCCTCGTAGTAACTAGTACAGTGTCCTACCATAGATTTCGGAACCACAGAATTTGAAAATCATCCCCACTATAGCAGCCCAGACATATCATACACCTTCACATAATTTGGTAATAAATATGGGAATAAACTGGTTTTGCTCTAATTTGGGTTTTTAAACTAAATTGTTTTTAAATCAATGAAAATCTGACTTTTTCTCCTTTGTACCTCCAAGTCCCCCAATGGAGAAAAAAACCAAAACCGCTATTAACAAACCTGTATAATCAAGCAAAATAAATGCCCGAGTTGGCTGCGCCCCTCTGTTCTCCCCTCCCTGCACCTGAGTCCACAAGCGGCATGTCCTCCCCACCCCAAATCCTTGGTATTGTGATTGCTTGTTTTATCTGTCAGAGTTTCTAAGTTTCTCAAAGGTGTTTACTTTATAATATTGTTACTGTATATATTGTTCTACTGAGTTCCCTCTGTATCAGCTCATATAAGTATTCCCAGGTTTTTCTGAAATCATCCCCCTCATCTTTTTTTTTTTTCGGTGAGCCTATTGGGGTTAAGTGACTTGCCCAGGGGTACACAGATAGTAAGTGTCAAGAAGCCACATTTGAACTCAGGTCCTCCCAAACTCTATCCACTGTACCACCTAGCTGCCCCACCCTTGTCATTTCTTATAGCTCAATAGCATCCTGTCACATTCATGTATTACAACTCGATCAAATATTCTTCAATTTCTGGGCACCCCCTCCATTTTCAATTCTTTGCCACAACAAAAAGCACTGATATGAATATTTTTCCTTTTTTTCATTAATGTTTTTGTTTTTTCAAGTATAATTTTTAAAAAATTAAATTTTGTTTATTTTTAGCTTACATCATTAATTTCCATGAGATTTTGAGTTACAAATTTTCTCCCCTTCTTTCCCCTACCCACCACCCCAAAATAGCAATCCCCCCTCCCCAAATCTGCTCTCTCCTATATCTTCCCCCATCACCCCTCTGACTTTCTGGTTGGGCAGGATGGATCTCCCTACCCCAGTGCCTGTATGTCTTATTACCCAGTTGCATGTAAATAATAATTATATACATACATACATACATACATATATATTTTTAACATTTGATTTTAGAATATTAAATTCTAGA
>CM053600.1:7829688-7847501 GCA_028646575.1 Pseudocheirus occidentalis
CCAAATCGCTGGGGCCCTCACAGCTGCCGGAGCTCTTAGTGGGGTGCTGCAGCCCCACCTCCCAGCCTTGGCTCACTGAAAGCGCACCCCAGGATCACCACTTAAGACCACGATCCAGATCCAGGCCACTCAACGCAAGAGCCCTTGGCCCTGATGGATCGCGTCAGCCCCCCTGCTATCTGCAAGCCGAGGGCTCTGAAGCAGCACAGTGGGGGCCGCTGTGGCTGAGAGCCGTTCCTGCTGCTGCAGCCGCCTCCCACTGCTTCCTTGCCCTGGGAGCAGTTTGGCCTGACCCGCTCTTCTCCTCCCCAGTTAGCAAAATCCACTGACCTTTCTCTTAGCCTTTTTGTCTTCTGGCCTGATAAAAGTGGTAACTGTGCCTCCAGTGCAGCCGATCTGCTCTCCTATAGCCGCTGTTCCCCGTCAGATGCCCCAGGGCTTGACGTGGCCAGGGTTTCGGCCACGGTTCCCAGACTGCTGCGAAGAGACCCGCCTGCTGTGCTGCCTGTAGCAACAGATGTGCTTTCTGTCTTTTGGAGAGTTTTGGAGCTTGAAAATCTGTTTAGCGTCCCATTTTATGAGTTTTTTAGTGTGTTTGTGTGGGAGCTGTGGTGCTTTGCTGCTTCTATGCCGCCATCTTCTCCAGTTAATTTTTAATCTGTGTTTCCATGGCCCCTTTTTAAACATAACTTTATTGCATTATGATCTAAAAAGGATACATTTGATATCGCTGCTTTTCTCCATTTAACTGTAAAGTTTTATGACCTAATATATGGTCAATTTTTCTAAAGGTACCATGTACCTTTAGAAAAAGTAGGTACTGAGGAAAAGGTATATTTATCATTTCTAGCTTATCTGAGATTCTGTTTATTTCCTTGACTTCTTTCTTATTTATTTTTTGGTTAGATTTATCCAGTTCTGAGAGGGGAAGGTTGAAGTCCCCCATTATTATAGTTTTGCTCTCTATTGTCAACTGTAATTCATTTAGCTTTTCCTTTAAAAAATTGGATGCTATAGCATTTGGTGCACATAGGTTTGATATTAATATTACTTCATTATCTATAGTATCTTTTATCATAATATAGTTTCCATTTGTCTCTTTTAATTAAATCTACTTTAGTTTCAGCTTTGCCTGAGATCATGATTGCTAACTCTGCTTTTTTTTTTTGCATCAGCTGAAGCATAATAAATTCTACTCCATTTATTTTTACTCTATGTGAATCTCTTTTTAAAATTTGTCTCTTGTAAACAACATATTGTCAGATTCTGGTTTTTAATCCATTCTGCTATCCATTTCTGTTTTATGAGTGAGTTCATCCTATTAATATTCAAAGTTACAATTATTAGTTGTGTATTTCCCTCCATCTTATTTTTCCTCACGTTTATCCTTCCCTTTTTAACCTATCACTCCTCATATGTCTAATTTACTTCTGACCACTGCCTCCTTAAACTTTACCCCTTCTAAGAATTTCCCCTCTTCTTCTCCCCTTGCCTTTCTATTCCTTAACCTACCCACCCTTTTAAGAGACCCTCCCTTATCTTCTCCTGTATCCTCCTGTTTCTTGATTTGCACATCCTTTCAACAGTCCCTCCCTTATCCTGTCCTTATCCTTCTATTTCTCTAAGTTAGGAAGATTTTTCTATGTTTCTAGATGTATATGTTATTACCTCTTTAACCCAGTTCTGATGAGAATCATGTTCTAGTACTACCAGCCCTCCACTCCCTCCTACTGTCCCCTGTAACAGTTCTTTCATTCACACTTCGTTTATATGAGATAATTGCTCCATTTTACTTCTCCCTACCCAAAATTTTATTTTTTAAGATCATCCCATTATACTGAACTCAACCCCAAGCATTCTGTCTATGATTGCTCTTTCAAACTACCCTAGTAATGATCCCATTCTTAAGAGTTACAGACAGTATTTTCCCATATAAGAAGTAAAAAGTTTGACCTTATTAAGTCTCTTATAATTGGTCTTCCATGGATTCCTTCTTATGTTTCTTCTGATTCTTATAGGTTAAATTTTCTGTTCTGTTCTGGTCTTTCCTAACAAATACCTGAAAGTCCTTTATTTTGTTAAATGCCTTTTTCCCCCAACAGAGGATTACATTCATCTTTGCTTTTTGGTAAATTATTCTTGGTTAGAAAGCCAAGTCCTTTTATCTTCAAAATATCATTTTCTACACCCTTTAGTCTTTTAATGTAGAAGCTGCCAAATCTTGAGTTATCCTGAATGTGGCTCCATGCATAGGTTCCCAAAGTGGGTGATACTGCCCCTGGGGGGTGCTGGAAATGATTTGAAATGATGTAAACTAGAAAAAAAAAATTGAAAGAGTTAAAGAAAGTAGATTTCCAGGGGGGTGAGTTTAGGAACTCAGCTCCATAGTATTTAAATTGTTTCTTTCTAGGTGCTTGTGGTATTTTTTCCTTGACTTGAAAGCTTTGAAACTTAGTTTCTATAAGTTTTCATCTTGGAATCACTTACAGGAGGTGATCAGTTGATTTTTTCAATTTCTGTTTTTCTCTCTAGTTTTAAAAATACAGGGAAATATTCCTTAATAATTTTCTGAAGTATATGCCTAGATTCTTTTTTTTGATCCTAATTTTCAAGTATTCCAATAATTCTTACTTATATTGTCTCTCTGGATCTGTTCTCCAGTTTGGTTTTTCTAATGAGATATTTCATATTTTCTTATTTTTTTCATTCTTTTGATTTTTGTTTTATTATTTCTTGGTGTCTTATGAAATCACTAGCTTTTCTTTGTTCATTCTAATTTTTGAGGAGTTACTTTCCTCTGTAAGTCTTTGAATCTTTTTTTTTCCAATTGGTTGACTTTCTTTTCATAATTTTAAAAAAATTTTCTTGCATACTCTTATTTTTTATTTTTTTCTTCAACCTCTCTTATTTGATTTTTAAATTCCTTTTTAAGCTCTTCCAAGAACTCTTTTTGGGCTTGTGATCGTTTTACATTTCTCTCTGAAGTAGAAGTAGTTGTTTTGATTTCACTTCTTTTGAGTTTGAGCCCAGATCTTCTCTGTCATCACAGTAGCTAGCTATAGTTGAGTTCTTTCTCTTTTGCTTGCTCATTTTTTAAAGTAATTTATTTCCTGGCTATTAACTCTGTGTTAGAGTCAGGCTGTAGTCCTGAGGTATGGGGGATAAGGTTTCAAGTTTCAGGTTTTTCATGGTACTGTTTTCTGAAATCTATCCCTGAGGCCTGACCTCAGGTTCTTCTCTCTTCCACTGAGCCACAACCCTCAGTAACCTTCTCACCACGAACGTTCTTACTCTCTGTGGTTCCTCCTGTGGCTACAAGCTTCAGTACATCCCTCTATCCTGGAACTAAAACCAGGGATTCTGCTCTGCTGGGAGTGACCACAGCCAGCAGGGGCCCTGCCCTGCCCAGTCTCCACTCATGCATGTGTGCTCACTCCTCTTTGTCCATAGCCATGGCTTCTGGTCAGTGTACCTGGACCCCAAGTCCAGTGACAATGGAGGGCTCTGCAGTCTTCCCCTGATTAGCAGCTTGACCTCCACACTGTTGATGGGGCAAAAGTTCCTCAAGCTGAGGCTGCCCCTGGTACAGCTGCCCTTAGGGCTTGTTGTTTATCAACTTAGGGGTATCTGCCCCTTCAGTTAGACTAGATCACTACCCCCAGGAGGTTAGGTCTTTCCTAATGTCCTCCTAGCTTGTTTTAGGATGGACAACTGCTTTATCCCAACTTTTAACTATTTCTGCCTCACTAAAGTTCACTTTGAGGCATTGTTTTAAATTGTTTGGGTGGGAGTTTGCAAGAATCAGGTAATTTCCTGCCTTGTTTCACCATCTGTTAGCCTTCGCTCTCACCACATGACCAGCCAGCTTCCTTTTACAGCCTTGTACACCCTTGAGCCACTTTGTAATAATGACGATTGCTACTTGTGTGGTTTTGGGCAGGTTTCTTTACCTTCTTTTGCTTCATTTTTTAATCTGTAAAATGAAGGTGGATTAAATCTTGTCTAGCTCTGGCTTTATTATCATATGAACTTAACATCTCAATAGAACAGAAATTCATCCAGCAACTAAGATGATACTCAAAAGTACCAGTGATAAGTATGCCTTTAATCCTAAGTAATATCTGCCTTGGCCAGAAAGCCTCTCATGTGTTTCCTTGCAAGTGTAGACACCATTCTTAGGATATGGCCACCCTGGACTTATGGGTGGGAGCAGATGAGCCACATAAAGTAATTTCATCTGGAAGAAGTAGAAGTAGCAAGTGTTGGTCTAGGCTTTTTTTCTCTCTCATTTTTAAAATTAATTAATTTATGTTAGTTTTCAATATTCACTTCCATAAGTTTTGAATTTTCTTCTCTTTCCTCTCCTCCCCCCTCCCCAAGATGGAATGCAATCAGCTCTACATATGCATTCATATTGAACATATTTTCACATTAGTCATGTTGTATATAAGAATTGGAACAAATGTGAAGAAAGACAAAAAAGAAAAGAAACAAAACCAAAAAAGGGAGGAAATAGTGTGTTTGATCTGCATTCAGACTCCACAGTTCTTTTTCTGGATGTAGATAGCATTTTCCATCATGAGTCTTTTGGAGCTGTCCTAGGTCCTTGCATTACTGAGAAGAGTCTATCAAAGCTGGTCATCCTTACGATGTTGCTGTCACTGTGTGCTATGTTCTCCTGGTTCTGCTCACTTTACTCAGCATCAATTCATGTAAGTCTCTCCAGGTTTTTCTAAAGTCCGCCTGCTCACCATTTCTTATGGCACAATAGTATTCCATTACATTCATATACCACAACTTGTTCAGCCATTCTCCAGTGGATGGACATCCCCTCAATTTCCAATTCTTGGCCACCACAAAAAGAGCTGATATTGATATTTTTGTATGGTCCAGATTTAAGAATAATGCTGATAGTACTTTATCTTTTAATTGCAATTAGTTTTCCAGCAGCAGGTTTCACGTCCCCAGCACCCCATGGGATATACAGGTTGCTTAATTGGTATTGACATCTATGATCATACTGTAAGTAAGATTAATGGTTGCACTCTTGCCTCTTTTCCTCAGCATAGCCCTGACACATCATGCAAATTATCTGACTTAAGCTACAATTATTTATAATTTCAAATTCTTACAAGTAAATCGCAAGATGTTTATTTCAGGAGGCTGAGAACCGGCAGCTTATGGAGGACCTTCGGAAGGCTGTTGAGCAGGCTGAAAGCTGGGAAGCCAAAGCCCATCAAACAGAAGCGGAGAACAACTCTCTTAAACTGGAACTTTTAAGTGCAGAGGCAGAGGGTAACAGACTAAAAGAAAAAGTGGAATTGCTCAATAGAGAGGTTGAACAAGTAAGTTGGGAACATGTGTCAGCAGTTGATTGTGAGTTATACCTAAATAATGTTTTGTGAAGCTTCCAAACCCTTAAACCAGCAGACTGATTCTTTCATTTTTCTCTCAAGGGCAGAAGTTAAGTTGTGACTTGAGGACTTTGCCCAGAAGCAGCTATTGTTAGGATAATAGTACTTTAGATTTACATTGGACTTCATAGTTTTGAAAGTATGTTCACATCCATTGTTGAATTTCATCCCAAGTATTACTATTAGTCTTTGTAGGAAAAAATTTCTGAAAATAACTGAGTATGATCCCTCAGCATTCTTAAGCATTTGAAAGCATTTGGCTTTTATTTTTAACATTATGCTGACGTTTTTAACATGCTGTCACACATAGCAATGACAATTATGGCTAGCATGACAACTACCCAGGTTCTTGATTTTCAAGATTCTGATAGTAAATACGAGAGAGCTATCCACCTCTTGTTTATGCTAATACGATCAGCATTACTGTGACAGACATTAAGAAGGTGTTATGGATGTGAGAATGCAATATTAAAAAAATTATTATTATTATACCATAAAATACCCAGTCAGGCATCTGACAGTGTAACCAATATGATCAGTCTTCCAGACTTAGAATTGAAAGCTTTTAAAAGCATAGGTTTTATTTCAGGCCTTAAAAAACAAACGAACCAAAAACAACCCAAACCCTGACTCCAGAGTTTCTATAAAAAGCTTAAAGATTCTGTGTTACCTTTTTCTGTGATGTTATAAATATACTATCTACACATCATAGAATGTACCTTATAATATTGGTAAAAAGAGAAAAAAAGTTTTGCCATATTTTATTTGCTAGATGTCAGTTGCTTTTCTGTGCTATGTCCCCCCTGCCTTCCTCCCTCTCACTCTCTGTCTTTCTGTCTCTCTCTGTCTCTGTCTGTCTGTCTCTGTCTCTCTCATTTTTCTTTTTTTGGAACAACTTGTTATTTTTCTGTGACTAACTCAGTCATCTTGTCCTGCCAGCATTTAAATGCAGAAAGGTTGTACAAGTCTCAGATTTCCACTTTGCACAAATCCCTTTTAAAGATGGAAGAGGAGCTTCAGAAGGTTCAGTTTGAGAAAGTCTCTGCCCTTGCAGATTTGTCTTCCACACGAGAACTCTGTATTAAACTGGACTCTAGCAAAGAACTACTCAGTCGACAGCTTATTGCCAAAGATCAAGAAATGGATATGGTATTTAAGACAGACATTAAAAACAGTTATTTGTTTATATTGCATATGTTCTCTGAAGAATCTAAGGACTCTAGCCTTCCTTAGGAAAATGACATTTCATTTTATAAAGGTTTATGTTTTGCATACAAACATTAAGAGATGCCTTTTATTCATAGAACTGTATTTTTAAGGCCCATAAGTTGTTTTCTCTGCTGTTACCCAAAAAGCTCAAGAACCTGGGTTCTTTATTAAGATTTCAAATGAAATCTTATTTTAAATTTGTCATTTGAACTTATTTTCATTCAGAGGAATTTAAGGGAATATGTGCTATATTAACCAGGAGAGAATCTTTAAGTTTCTACAACTGGTATATAATTTGGATTATATACTATTATTATAATAAAAATTATGACTTGTTTTAAAATTATTAGAAATAATTTTCTTAAAAATTAAATAAATCTCTTTGATGTGTGATGAAGAAATAAAGTTCTGTGTTTCGTAAATCTGGGCTAATCCCTATGATCAGGGAACATGTATTAGTAAATCATTTAGAGTCATGTTTACACTTTGATTTAAAGTCATTTTTTTTTTTCAGACTCAGGTCTCTAGCTTTAGTCAGTATTACATTTTAGTAAAAGTAATACATGCTTAAGTTTCTTAAATGAGAATTTTTTGTCTTTTTTTTTTCAAGTAAGGGCTTGAATAGATGTTTTAATGGAATGGCAATTCTCAGAGAGGCACAGTATCTTTTTTAAGATATTAAATGCTTATTCCCTTTGAACATTCAGTTCTAGCTAATGGATGTGCTGATTCCCTGTTATAAGTACATTATCCTAAGTTTAGTCTTTAGCTGGGACATTTATATATCTGAATAAATACAAAAAGAGACATATCCCTACATGAGCTAAAAGTATAGTTAATGAATGGCTAGTTCACTGGATAGTAAATCTGAAACTAGAGGCCCAATAAAGCAACGGTTCAGCTGAGTGAAGGTATCATTCTTCTGGTCTTTGTTTATTTTATTGTGGAATTAGGGGACTAATATGTGGGACTAAATGTCTGAGAAAATTAATCCACCTCGATAAAGTTTTATCATTGTTTTTTAGGCACTTTTCACCCCAATATAAAATTCCTATCGTATATATTATGTGTTCAGTTGTGTTTTTCTCATACATTTAAACTTAATAGCATCATTTTTACATATTCAGTGAGGTGCTTTTTTAAAATCTTTCAAGAGAGCTAAGGGTGATAGGAAGGAGCCAAAGTATCTCTCTAGCTGTGATTTTATCATTTAAATGCCAGAGAAGAAAGCACATTGGTAGATAACTCAGGCATGCATATTCAGATGATTTCATATCAGTATGATCAAGCATTCCTGATCCCTTTGTGGTTTCAGTTTGCTGCCTTTAAAATACATATACTAAATCTCCCTTTTATCTGCTTGGGAGGAGTACTGAGAGAATGTTTATAAAGCTCCTTAGTTCCTAGTGAGGGCAAGGTATTATCTAACAGTTTGTTTAGAAATTGTGTTAGAAAAGTTTGAGGGAATATCTTAATTTGTAATTGATGGCAGTGGATCTTTATAATGGAGTATATATATCTTAGTTTAAGACAGATTGTAGACCCTAGCAACATTTTTAAAGGAGATATTGTGCCATGTTTTGGCCACAGTGCAGAAAGAAAACACCTTAAATATATATAGAATTAAGGAAATATGAAATTGATTTGAATTCTCACCTGTGAAAGAACAAACTACTACAGTGCCATGGGGTAGCTCAGGGCCATGTGTGTCCTCCTCAGATTATTTTCCCAGGGTAGAACTACTTCAGTTTTGTAGAGATATAGTAATAAATACAAAATTACAGAAGAATATTAAAACTGGAAATAGGTATAGAGTTCCAACTTCTAGTCAGTGATTCTCTGTTTAAAATTAGTAATAAGTCTGATTTGATGAGGGAATTGGGGAGGGGATTTTTTTTCCATTCTTCGGTTCTACAGAGTCTGATGTACCCTTCAAATGTAGAAGGGGAGAAGTAGGCCATGTGTTGAAACAGAGGAACAAGAAGCAGTGGTGAGTGTGTACGTGATGCTAAAAGTGTACTCACATAGCATATCACTTAAATAAAGGGATGGAAGTAAGTCTAAATATCTTCCTATTATTGTACAGGTGGAGAATGAGTTAGATTCGGCTCGAAATGAAATAGAGCTTCTTAGGAATCAGATGGCGAATGACAGAATCTCCATGCAGAATCTAGAAGCTTTGCTGGTGGCCAATCGAGACAAAGAGTACCAGGCTCAAGTAGCACTTCAAGAAAAGGAGTCTGAAATTCAGCTTCTAAAAGAGCACCTTTGTTTGGCTGAAAATAAAATGTGAGTCAGCCAGGAATAACTTAATGTAATTACCCCCAGAAGTAATTATCTAAATTCTTGAAAAGTTATGTGGTCATAGAGTTTTGGAGCCAGAAGGATCTTCAGGCTAAACTAGTCCAGCTCCTTCATCTTACATACAGGGGAACTAAGGGACACATACCCCGTGTGCGGCTGTTTGACCAAAACCGTTTTCCATATGAGTTCATAGAACTGTTTCATTAGAAACCATTAGGCATTTTCAGATCACGTGGGCCTATCACTGCCCTTTTGTCTTTCCATTTGTATACACAGCAGCATCTGTGTTATATCTTTGGGCTGCCAGAAGAATTTTAGCATTCACAGCCTATATAAGGTGCTGGTCTTTGGTCCCTCATCTCCCTGTGATTATATACCAAAGATGTTTCATCTACGTAGCTGAAGATAACATCATGACCACTCTTCGCAAGACCCTACTCTTAGCCCACAGTCTCATTCTTTACTCAGCCTCTGTACTGGCCCTCTGTTTTCTGTTCACCCAACATCAATTTTAGGTGTGAACAGAAATATGGAGTGGCATGGGAGTATTTGGCAAGGCCTGGCATTACAGGGTCGGTGGCAAAACTCATGTTAGCGACTGCTTTTGGGCCATTTTAGCACCCCGAGGACCCGGCAACCGTGACTTACCGAAAATGGGACATTCATCTGGGTTCATTTTCTTATTCTGACGTCTTCCCTGTCAGCTAACAAACGACAGCCGACAGACGGGGATGTGGCCGCATTGGGAACACAGGAACACTCGTGTCTTTCTTGTGCAGGTGCACGCTGTTGATAGAATAATCGATAGAACGACTAAAGAAGATGAACTTTGTTATTGAGCTGAGAGGTCCCGGTTTCAGCAGTTTGTGTCACATGCTGAGGGTACAAAGGAGAGAGGCCAAAATATGGTTTTTATTTTTTTGTTTAACAAGCATGTACTAAGCCCTTACTATGGGCCAGGCTTTACAGATATGACCCCATTTTATCCTTTCAGCAACCCTGGAAGGCAGGTGCTATTATCCCCATTTTTCAGATAAGGAAACTGAGGCAGACAGAAGTTAAGTGAGTGGCTGAGGCTCTCACAGCTAGTGTCTGAAATCAGATGTGAACTTAAGGCTTCCCCACTCCAAGTCCAGTGTTCTCTATCCATTGTGCCACCCAGCTGCCTGCCAGTTTGTACAAGCATCCACAGCCCAGGCCATAAGGACTTAGTCTTATAACCAGTATGGTAGCTATGTATGTGTGAGATATATAGATGTTTATAGATGCGCATCCATATTTGTATGTATCTCTATATGCCTACAAAGTGTAGGCATCAGTAAAAACATACAAATATAGCAATATTCATTAATTGCCTGCTTATGTAAGACACAAGATAAAAAGAAAAACCAAAACAAGACAGTCCTCTCGAGGAGCTTCCCTTCTACGAGGAAGAAGCATGTATGCAGATAAGTGAATGTGAAGCAGTCTCATGATGGAGAGAGTACAGATAGCTGAGGGGGATCAGGAAAGATAGACCTCTGTAGAAGGTGGCCCCTGAGCTCAGAAAACAGCGAGGCATTCCCCCCCGGGCAGCACCTGTCAGACAGAGAGAGCAGACTAGAGACCAGAGAGGCTGCAGGTTGGGAAACTAAATGACTGAACCCTCAGTAGCAATGGGATTGTAGAAGAATGACAGGTTTGGGAATGAAGATGATTCTGGACACACTGAATTTGAGATGCCTGTGAGACAGCTCAATGAGGATCATCAGACAGAGGGATGGACCTGGAGTTGAGAAGAGAGATTAGGTGAGGACTAGACATATAAATATGGAAATCATAATTGAACTCCCAGAAATGGACGAATTCTTCAAAGGAGAGTAAAATCAAATAAATGACAGTGTGTGCCCTATTATATTAAAGTACATTTAAATATATAAAAGTTGCTAAGATATATTTTACAATAATGACTTCCACTGGTGAATGTGGTAAACCTATTGGGAGTTGGTATTAATAGCATCTTAAGTGTCAGGTTAATTGTGGTGACCAGTGCTAATAATATCATCTTGCATTTATGTAATGGTTTTACTTTCAATGTGCTATTTGTGGTTATTACTTGAGTTAGATGGTACAAGTGATATTTTCTGTATTTTCCTAATGAAGAACTTGCAGCTAGGACTGGACTCCAGATCTCTCAGCTAGACCATTTTTCTATGTCATAAATTCTGTATTTTTAAATTTTGTGTGTGTGTGTATATGTGTGTGTGTGTGTGTGTGTGTGTGTGTGTGTGTGTGTGTGTACAGCATACCATCTAAAACAGGAACATGGAAAGAGAATGATTCGTTTTTGTGTGGACAGAATTGGAAGATCATTAACCATATATTTTAAATATATTGTAGGAATTAGTAGGATTTTCAGCTCCATTGTATCTCCTTTAACTTTTTTATATAGGGCCATCCAAAGTCGAGATGTTGCCCAGTTCAGAAATGTAGTAACACAGCTGGAAGCTGATCTAGATATTACAAAAAGACAGCTGGGGACAGAGCGCTTTGAAAGGTAAGCTGACAGCCATGCACTGTTCATCCTTTCAAATGTTGTTTTGGTAGAAACAGTGGAGTTAGAGAAATTCAAGACGAGTAGATCTTAAGATATGATCTGTGTTATAATTTACCATGGAATTAGTAATCCCCTTGTGTATAAAATGTTAACATATCACAATTATCTCTTAGAGAACGGGCTGTACAAGAACTTCGCCGCCAGAATTATACTTCTACCAATTATTATCACATGAGCTCCACAATAAAGCCGATACCTAGGTGTCATTCACCTGATCGTGCCCTTCATCGATCACCCGATCGAGGCTTAGACAGATCACTGGAAGAGTAAGTGGTTCAAGGATCCATTCTTGTGGAAAAACACATGGAGATGTGCACTGAACGTTTGGGGGAGGTAGGAAACCCAAGAAACAGCATGTTATCACTAATGATTTTTAAAACTGTGTCATGAATGCAGGGCTATATTTATGTAAAAGCCAAAATATTCTGATAATTATAATGCATGTCTCAAGATACTGAAGTGAATTAAATGCTTTGTGGTGTCTCATTTTGCCATAGACGGTTTTTTATATGTTAAAGCACCGATTGATTTGTGTGTACATGTATATACACATGGGTACATAAATGTAGATATACATATATACTTGTTTTTATTTAACTGTCACTCTTTTATTAGCTTAATTTCATTATAAATTGCCAGCTAAGTATTTCAGTGTCATTGAATATGGATGCATGTACATGTCACTCTGGTAGCTTAATAGGACAAACGGTCAAGGGAAGACTCTTTGCAACATCTTTAAGAACAGGAACCATATACAGAATGCTTTCTGAAAAGAATTCATACCAAGTGAAGGACCATTTATTTGATTTGCATATAAATTAATTGACTGGAGAGTAATAAGTAGGGTTTTTTTATCTAAATCATTACTTTGTCACATTTTTATTCCCACTGAAAAGCACCGGATTAACCTAAGTGATAGTTTACCATTATCTCTCTTTTTTACCTTAATTCCTTAGTTATTTTTATAACAATGCATTTCAGCTGTTTAAAACAATGAACGACTTCCTTTCCTGAATTCTGGGGAAAAGTGATTTTTCCTGTCTTTAACTGCAAATCCCTTTGAAGACTTCTTTTTCCCTTTGAAAAACTAAACGTGAGATCCAGAAGTTGCGTCTCCCCTGATTATATTCCTGAGAAAAATTTTGTTCTTCACCAACTTTTCTAAGTTGACAGAGCTCTGGAGCAATTGAAAAAATAAGTAAAAATATAAAAAAAAAAGTTCAGGTTTGTGCTGAATGATCTCATCTTTTAATGAAATAAGCACATTTTAAAACTAGTACAAGTTTCCAGTGCCCAGATTGAGAGCTATAAGAGGCTTTGCTATCGTCTTGTCTTAATCCCTTCATTTCACAGAGGAAGAAATGGGAAGGCCTCTATTTAGTGCCTGCCCTGTTTTTTTGTTTTTGTTTTTAATTTTGTTACCAATAATTCCCTAGTCACAACCTAGAATTTTAATATCTGATATTTAGGTTGGATTTGTGTGTCATAATAGTATGTTATATCAAATAACAGGGAAATCTCAGAATATTCTTCTCATTTGTAACCAGACATACTGGGATAATCACAGCATATGTAGTCATAAAGACATATATATTTTAAAAATCTAAACTGTTTTGCCTAATCTAGGGCAGACCTGACAGTTGATTATTGAAAATTTGTTAGTTTACAAGTGAAAAATTTTAGATGGCTATGTGTTAAATGAACATGTTTTTGGAAATAAATCATGTTACCATCAGGCACATGTAATACTTTTATAAAAAATAAGTATGTGCCAAGAGCCTAAAAGAGAATGAGGCCTAAGGATATTCTGGTTTTCCATGATTCCATTTTAATTAGCACCCTCTGGAACTTCCTTTATTCATATAAACTCTTGAATATTCCTGACTAACTGTATATTCAGTTCTCTTCATTTTGTACCATGGTTTACAATGAAAGAAAACAATGAAGGTGGCAAAAGGAGGGGAAAAGCAGCAGAGCTTTTGCAGATTTAGTAAACAAGTAGAAAACCTGGCAATTTTGTTAAAAAGTTTCCTTTCTCTATTTATTGTAATAAAGAACTCAGTTTTATCATCTAAACCTCAAATCTCATTTTAGCCAGTAACTTCTACATTTTCCTCAAGCATTTTAATAGCAACAAAATAACAAGATTGTAGGTTATTTTATTCCTGAGTTTTGAGAAGTTGGAAAAGTTTTAAATCTTGAATATACTAACCCTGGAATACATTTTACATATGGTAAATATATATATATATATATATATATATGCTGATATATATCAATATATATTGATATATATCTATAGATATAGATATAGATACTTGAGTTGTAAAATTTTAAATGAGTATTTTTTTTCTTTTATAGGAATCTGTCCTTTAGAGATTTTTGACACATGAAGGTTCTTCACCCTCTGGAAAGCAAGGTTAAAAACTGAACTCAAGTTTATGCTATATAATTGATTTTATCTATTGAATGCTTGACAATGTTATATTTATTGACCTCAAGAGAACAAACTCTGAATCAGCCATGGTGTTCTATTTCATACAGCTAATCTCTGTTGTATTACGCCATATTGCAGTGACTCAGCTTGATGTTCAGAAGGAAAAATGCATATGGTTGTATTGATCCACACATTAATAGTGAGTGTAAAGAAAAAGATTTGCCTACTCCACTATTGAAGGCTGTGGAATAACATTGGTCCTTGAGAGAAAATAAAGAAACTTATAAAAAAAAAGGGAAAAGTGTTTTATAAAACTGATTTTTTTTCCTTTTTTTGGTATCTAATGTGGTTGGTTAAATTTCATCTTTGTGATTTGTGCTTTCCTGTCTGAAGAAGTTGTGCCAAAATTGGCAAACTTTTTTTTATTTGATCAATACTGACCTGGGGCCCAGTATTTCTCTCCATTGTGGAACCAACTTGATAAAGTCCGTATCATCTGATTTCAAAGAAGCAGAAAGTGCAAGTGTGTCAGTAATGTTCAGTACATACTGTTGTACGATTCAAAGACCTAATTAACAAGCGTTTTCTACAATTGTGTTTACTTCCACTATTTTTAGAAAGGTAGGTGATGATATATCTGTAAAGAATGTAAGATAATCTGTATTTTTAATAAGTTTTCTTAAAAAAATTAAAGTGCTGTAATCAAATGTTTTGCCTGTGACAGATTTCTGTAGTCTAGAGTATAACTGAAGTGCAGTGACAAGTTTCAGATTTTTCTGAACCCTTCCCAGTTATGATGTTCTTAATCTATCAATAGGCTTCAATTTAATATGAACTTGAATCCCTGAACGCTCTTTTCTTATCACTCTTACCCACATATATTCTACTCCTTTAATGAAAAAAAGAAACCAACCCCAAAGCTGTTTCGCTGAAACTGGACGTTGAACACAAATCATTTTCCCATTTATATCATTCTTGACCATTATGACCACAGTGACATAAATCAGGCTATTTCAGAGAATGTCTTTTCAAGTGGTTTAGCGTTCTGATCATTTACTCTGGACTCATGCTACTATGTATAATATAATTGAGTTTAAATAAGAAAAAAAGACCCAAATTCACTGGTCTAATATGATGATGTTCCATCGACAACATTAAATTGATAGTTAGATAATTGCATTAAAAATGAAGCTTTAAAGATAGTTTAATAATGATTTTTTGAAATCTTGTTCAGAAAAGTTTTCTCACTGATAAGCAATATTACTTTTATGTAAAGTAAATAATAAACATTAAATTTTAAAAGGTAAAATAAATACCCTTTTCAGGATATCAGAGAGGCTTAACCTTAGATCTTTATGACCCTGTTAGAAGGAGATTAGTTCTTGGTCTTATGCTTGAGGAGCTAAATAAAGAACTGAATGTAATCGATATTATGTGCTTACCAAAAGGAGTCTTTGTATAGAAAGACTGGTACGAGGAGAATAGAGGTGATGGAGAACTGACCATGTTTTGGAAGAACACTGTCATTAACGTGCTAATTGTAATGATGACATCAAACAACAAGCATATTCCGCACATATACAGGCTTAAGTTATTTAGAGGGCAGAGGGATGAAACCTCTGTACAAACCTGAGCGTATCATAAGGAGAAATCTTTCCAAAGCAGAACATTCATTCTTTTAGGAGAGAAAGCAGTTTAATGATATGAATGAACACCAGATAGTCTTATGGAAAATGGATCTTCTAAAAAATTACTCTATTGCTCGCAATTCCAGGGTTTATACCACAAGATGGCACTTGGTGTGTGGTTAAGGCAAACTGCTAAAGCTTACTAAGTTAGTTGTTATTAAAGACCAGCAGAAATGGCCACCAAATAAATTAGAGTGAAACATGAGAAGGCTTGGGTTTTTTTTTTTAAGGCTATCAGATTCCTTTAAAAGGCAAACAGATCTATATAGCAAAATCCACAGTACTAAAAGAGTTTTGAAAGTAGCTTACTCTGTCTCTGAAAATCCAGAAGTTTCACCGTGGAAGGAATTATAATAATTAATTATAATTAAGAGCATCAGATTTGGAATGCCGCACCTGTGAAAGATTGTTTGATACAAAGCTGATCTTGATATTCTTAAAGAGAAAACTTAACAAATATTTAACAGAAATGGATAAATATTAGCATAATGTATTATATGAAATACTTAAAATCCTCCCTTGGAGGAGTGGTTTATAGTCTGGTCCTTTCATTTCAAAGGAGAACTGGTTCCAACCCCCAAATGCATAAGTTTTCTGTTCTTTAAGTAGGAGAATTGTTGTGACCTTTTTGAAGCTGCCCAGTGATCTAGTTTCAGAAGGGAATATATTGTTTTAGCCTTTTTGGTAGCAGTACTAGACATTTCACCTTTCTGTATTGTATTTCTGCAATTATAGACAACCATGGAAATATAATTTTTCACTTAATGGAGTATTCTTGTTGGAAGGGGTCTACACAGTAGAAAATTGACCATTTCAGAAGTGAAAATATTGAAGATAAAAAAGAGAAGTCCATAAAAGAGTATTAACCATAATCATTACCGCTATTTTAAGCTAAAAGAAGAAAATAACAACAAGGCAAATCATTAAATTTACTATATATTGTGAATCCAAACATTTTATGACTGAAAATGAATTCCTTTTCCATTGCTGGTTATTAGAGTTTAGAAACTCTTTGAAAATACTTAGACTATTAATCCACGTAGTTAAAAATGCATATTTTTACAATTCCTTTGTTTTTGTCTTTAAAACTCTACCATTTATCTTTTTCCTGCTTCACTGCTTCACTTCCCACATTTCCTTTAGATAGTGTCCCATTTTGGAGCTTTGGCAGTTTGACATTTTCACTTTTAATAATCTCCTGCTCAGTTGGAAACACTATTACATATATTTCAATCACCTTATTTATTATATAAGTATGGTAGAATGACAATTACTAAACTAAAGAATAATTCTTTTAATTTTAGGGGTTTAGTCCTTGTATAGCTATTACAGAAAATCTTTTGAGATTTAAAATAGTCAAATTGTGAGCTACAAAGGTTATCCTCTAGCTATGATGTTCCTTGCCTTGGACTGTGTTTTGAAAAGGGGGTACTGTGGATACCACCTGCTTTTATTAATTTTCATGAAAATATTTTGTGGCTTTTTATTTAAACATGCATGTTATTTCTAAAATCATTTTAAGATTTTTGGAATTTTCATGTTATAGTTTATTTTCCCGTTTTAAAATAAAATTACAATGTAACCTATTCAGGTTTTCTTGCAGGAAATAGTGTCTACTTAGTATACTTTCTAGTAGTCCTTGGGCTTCTATGTTTTCCCTTCTGGGAATTTTATGCTTTAGTACGGCATTTTCCTGTTATAATTTTTTGTTTCTTTATGAATTTACTTTAAAATTCATTAATTTATAATAAGTGTGAATGTGTAATTAATTATTGTAATTTCTTCATTTGTATTTTTCAAATTATTTATTTTTTAGTTTTCACCATTCACTTTTATAAGATTTTGAGTTCTAAATTTTTCCCCCTACTTACCATCCCCCTTCCCCAAGACAGCATACAGTGTGATATACACTATACATGTACAATCATATTAAACATATTTCCACATTAGTCGTGTTATGAAAGAAGAATCAGAACAAAAGGGAAAAACCACAAGAAAGAAAAAAACAACAAAAAAACAGAAAATAGTATGTTTCATCCTGCATTCAGACTCTATAGTTCTTTTTTTTTTTTTAATTTTGATTTATTTTCTTGGTTACATCATTCATTTCCACAAGGTTTTGAGTTACAAATTTTCTCCCCTTCCTTCCCCTACCCCCCAGCCCA
>CM053600.1:7848001-7868664 GCA_028646575.1 Pseudocheirus occidentalis
GAACAGATTGTGGGAGGGGCCTTACAGTGGGATCAATGTTCTGGGCTGGGGGGTAGGGGCAAAAAGAGGAGAAAATCTGTAACTCAAAACCTTGTGGAAGTGAATGATGTAACCAAGAAAATAAATTAAAATAAAAAAAAATTAACTGGAGACTAAATAATGAGTGGGTTAAAGAACAAGTCATAGAAACAACAAATGAGTTTTATTAAAGAAAATGAAAATAATGAGACAACATGCCAAAACCTATGGGATACAGCAAAAGCAGTAATCAGAGGAAAATTTGTATTAGCTAAATGTTTATATCAATAAAATAGAGAAAGAGCAGATCAATAAATGGGGTGTGAAATTTTTAAAAATTTAGAAAAAGAACAAATTAAAAATCTCCAGTTAAACACCAAATTGGAAATCCTAAAAATTAAAGGTGAGGTTAAGAAAACTGAATGCAAGAAAATAAATCTGTTGAATCAATAAATTAGGACTTGTTTTTTTTTGGGGGGGGGGAAACAATAAAATAGATAAATCATTGGTTAATATTATTTTTAAAAAGAGAAAAGAAAACCACATCACTAGTACCAAAAATGCAAAGGGTGAATATACCACTAATGAATATGAAATCAAAGCAATTACTTGCCCAATTATGTGGCAATAAATGTAACAATTTAATTGAAATGGAAGAAAATTTACAAAAACATAAACTGCCTAGATTAACAGAAGAGGAAAGAGGATATCTAAATAAACCTATTTTAGAAAAAGAAAATAAATAGGCGTAATGGGAATGAGAATTTGAAGATGCTCCCTGCACCTTAATAGACCTAGGGGAGAATCTGAAGACCTCCCCTGCTTTGAAAGTAAACTCTGCCCCCAATAGGCTGAATGTAGTCACATGGAGCCTGTGATGGGAGGAACTTGAAGGGAAGCAGAGCCCACAGGAAGCTGGGAATCAGAGCCAGAGAGAGGATGGGAGAGAGAGGTGCTCAGGCAAGGAGAGAGAGAGGTTTGTGAATAAATATTGATCTTGCATTGGTCTGTGGAAAGGCTAAAGGATGCTATGGCTCTCAGTGTTATTATGGCTTCTTAATATCTTTGGTGCTACGATGGAATTGGCTCACTGGTTTTGGGACTGGGTTTTCTGGCGTCTAAATGCTCCAATTCTGTCCTCTATATGGAGAGTTTGGTATATTTTGCAATGGCAGGTCATGCAATATTTATAGTCATGGTCTTTATTGTGATCGTGGGTGCTATAAATATTGCATTGGTGCTACAGCAGGTCATAAATGAACTTCCTAAGAAAAAAGCATTGGGATCAGATGGATTTATGAGTGAATTCTACCAAACATTTGAAGATCAACTAATTCCAGTATTAAATAAATTATCTGGAATAACAGGCAAAGAAGGAATCCTATCAAACTCGTTTTAATGAAACAAATATGGTCCTGATGCCTAAACTAGAAAGAGCAAAAACAGAGAAAGAAAATTATAGACCAGTTTCACTAATGAATATGGATGTAAAAATCCTAAATAAAAAAATATTAGCTAAGAGACTACAACACTCTATCACAAAGATTATACATTGAGACCAAGTGGGATTTGTATTGAGGAATTTAGGGATGGTTTAACATAAGGAAAACTATGAACATAACTGATTATATTAATTAAAAAACTAAAAATCACATGATTATTAGCAGATGAAGAAAAGCACTTGCAAACATAGGTATAAATGAATTTTCCCTTGAAATGGTAAGAAGCATATATCCAAAACCATCAGCAAACATTATTTGTAATGAGGATAAGCTAGAAGACTTCCCAATTAAATCAAGAGTGAAACAAGAATGCTCAGTATCACCAACAGTATCCAATATTGTAGTAGAAATGCTAGTAATAAAAGAATAAAAGGAACTGAGGGAATCGGAATAGGCAATGATAGAATAAAACTATTTAATTTTGCAGATGATATAATGATATACTTGGAAAATCCTAGAGATTCAACTAAAAAGCTAGCTGAAACAATGATTTTAGCAAAATAGCAGGATATAAAATAAACCCACATAAATCATTAGCATCTCTATATGTCACCAACAAAACTCTGCAATAAGAGATACCCCCATTTAATATCCATAGATATCATAAAATACTTGGGCGTATACCTGCCAAGGCAAACCCAGGAACTACATGAACATAATAATAAAACATTTTTATACAAAAAAGTCAGATTTACAGAATTGGAGAAATATTAATTGTTCAGGGATGGGCAGAACCAGCATCATAAAAATGATAATTCTACTTAAACGAATCTACTTATTCAATGGTATCCCAATTAAATTACCAAAAAAAAAATCTGCTTATTTATTTTTAGTTTTCAACATTCACTTCCATAAGATTTTGATTTCTAAATTTTCTCCCCCTCTCTATTCCCCCTCCCCAAGATAGCATGTAATCTGATATAGGCTATACATATAAATTCATGTTAAACCTATTTTCATATTAGTCATTATGTAAAGAAGAATTGGAACCAATGGGAGAAATCACAAGAAAGAATGAAAAAAAAGAGAGAGAGAGAGAGAGAAAACAAAAAGATGTTTCAATCTCCATTCAGACTCCATAGTTCTTTTTCTGGATGTGGATAGAATTTTCTGTCATGAGTCTTTTGGAATTGTCTTAGATTCTTGCATTGCTAAGAAAATCTAAATATGTCAAAGTCAGTCATTGTACAATGTGGTTGTTACTGTGTTCTCCTGATTCTTCTCAGTTCACTCAGCATCAATTCATGCAAGTCTTTTCAGGTTTTTCTGAAGTTCACCTGCTCATCATTTCTCATAGTACAACAGTATTCTGTTACATTCATATACCACAACTTGTTGAGCTATTCCCCAGTTGATGGGCATCTCCTCAGTTTCTAATTCTTCTATCACAAAAAGAGCTGCTATAAATATTTTTGTACATGTGGGTCCTTTTCCTATTTTTATGATCTCTTTGGGATACGAACCTAGAAGGAGTATTGCTGGGTCAAAAGGTATGTACAGTAAAAAATTATTTTATTGAGCTAGAAAAAATAATAAAATTCATTTAGAAGAATAAGAGAATATCAAAGGAATTAATGAAAAAATGTAAAGGAAAGAGATTTAGCAATACCAGATCTTAAACTATATTAAATGGCAGTAATTATCAAAACTATCTGCTACTGGCTAAGGAAGAGAAAGGTGGGTTAGTAGGACACAGCAGACATACAGAGTAGCAAATAATTATAGTAACCTTATGTTTGACAAATGTAAAGATTTTTTTTGCCTTTTTTTTGGAGGGGTGGGCAATTGGGGTTAAGTGACTTGCTCAAGGTCACATGGCTAGGTTTTTTTGGTGTTAAGTATCTGAGGCCAGATTTGAAATCAGGTCCTCCTGACTCCAGGGTCAGTGCTCTATTCACTGTGCCACCTAGCTGCCTCAAATGTAAAGATTTAAGCTTTTAAGATAAGACTTCATTATTTGGTTTAAAAAGAAAAAGAAGAAGAAGGTGTTGGGAAAACTAGAAAGTACTTTGGCAGAAACTGGGTATAAACCAGTATCTTACACCATCAACCAAAATATGGTCAAAATGTATATATGACCTAGATAAAAGGGAGATATAAGTAAATTAGAAGAACACTGAAAATATTACCTATCAGATTTATGGATAGGAGGAGAATTTATGAATAAGTAAAACACAGAAAATATTGTGAGGTATAAAATAGGTAATTTGATTATGTTATATTAAAAAAAGTTTTGTGCAAATAAAACCACTGTAGCCAAGGTTAGGAAGAAAGTAGAACAAAATCGGGGAAATTTTTATAGACAGTTTCTTGAAAAAAGATCTCTTATCTCTAATATATATAGCTTTTGTCAAATTTATAAGAATAAAAATCATCCCCCCAAATTGACAAATGGTCAAAGGATATGAGCAGGCAGTTTTTGATGCCATTAAAGTTATATATTGTCATATGAAAAAATGCTCTAAGCCATTATTTGTTAGAGAAATGCAAATTAAAACAATTTTGAAATATCTCACACCTATCAGATTGGCTAAAATGATACAAAGAAAATGACTAGTGATGGAGGGGATATGGAAAAATTGTGACACTAATACATTGTTGGTGGAACTGTGATCCAACCATTTTGGAAAACAATCTGGAACTATGCCCAGTAAGTTATAAAATTGCATATACCCTTTGACCTAGCAATACTACTTTTATGTCTGTTTCCCAAAGTGATCAGGGGAAAAGGAAAAGAACCACTGTGTTCTAAAATATTTATAGCAGCTCTCTTTGTGGTGACAAGAAACTGGGAATTGAAGAGATGCCCATCAATATCAAGTGCGAAATGGCTAAGCGAGTTGTAGCATATGATTGTGTTGGAACATGACTGTAAGAAATGATAAGCTGCTTGATTTTAGAAAAGCATGGAAAGACTTGCATGAAATGATGAAGAGTGAAGCGAGCAGGACCAAGAGAACACTGTATACAGTAATAGCAATGTTGTTCAAAGAAGAGCTGTGAATGACTAAGCTATTCTGGGTACTGTAAATACCCAAATCAACCTCAAAGGACCTGTGAAGGAAGATGCTACCCACTGTTGTAGACCAAGACTTTCAGGGTCCTTGGCCACATTAGCTCCCCAGTTCTACAAGGTCCTTAGGCTGATATGCAAGGAGAGTATAATCTTGTTGGGTGGATGCTCTCATTGGTTTCATGAATATCTAAAGAAAGTACTGAGTTAATTTGCAAGTCTTGATTGTAACACCCTGTTTGTTTGTACCTCTGGACATGGTCCTAGGATAAAGAGCTTAACTTTGGGCTGGAGTAGAGAAAGATCGAGACCAAGAGTGGTTCCTTGCATTCTGCTAAGGGTACATAAACCTTGTATCCTCCATGTATCTTTGGCTCTGTATGAAATGGTTCTGCAATAATCAGACTATGGAATACATCCCCGTCTCTCTCCCTCTTTCTTATTCAGCTCTCTCTCTCTCTCTCTCTCTCTCTCTCTCTCTCTCTCTCTCTCTCTCTCTCTCTCTCTCTCTCTCTCTCTCTCCTTTCATTTCACTCAGCTGATAGCTAGGCCCAGACTTGCTAGCCACAACAACCCACCTCCAGAGAAAGAACTGATAAACAGAAGCATGCATGGTATTATACACACACACACACACGTATCTATCTGTGTCAAATGGTGGCTTTGTCTAGTGTAGGGTGGGGAGGCAGAGTCAAAGAAAGTTCTGAACTTAAAATCTAACAAAAAACTACATAAGATCTGTAAATGTAGAATCTATAATAAGAGCACCTACTGAGATATTTGTATAAAGTGCTTAACAAACCTTGAAACTATAAAATGCTAGTTACTATTATTATATTTTAAAAATAATTCTGATTTCTAGAAACTGCGCGTGAAACTAGCTTCCTAATAACTCATATTTACAAGTGTTTTAAGACATACTTTCATCACAACAGTTCTATGAAAGTAGGATCAGACAATCTTGGCATTGCAAGTAAGTGCTTTGAGAGATCCTTTAGTCTTATTCCACAAATAACTATGCTATATAAGTTTTTCAACAAAAGCACACATCCAGCATCAGTTGAAGCTCTGATCATATAATGTTAATACTGAGTAGGAATGGTGGAAGAGACTGAAAGGAATGAAATTAAGGAAGAACAGGATGAATCAAGGATGAGTCAGAATCAAAGAATGCTAGAAAATTTAAGCCAGCATAGCAGTTCAGAATGGCCCACGAATTTGACTTTGTTGAACTCAGCATGCATTTCAAAGCAACACTCGTTTAACAGTCACCTGAGAAGACTTCTGGGCTCAAGGTCCAGAGAGTGAATGATTAGAGCGTTAACTAGCATCAACGAGCTTTCACTACAACTTTTCTCCTTTTATTGATCAAGACTTAGAATGATCAGAAGTAGGTGGAAGCTGGTGACCAAATGTGTACAAAACAATAAAGAACAATAAGATGTAGGAAAAATATGAAACCAAGTACAGTGCTATAGGTGAAAAGGACACACTGCTTGGTTGGGCAGAAAAAGATGCAGAATTGACCCTCTAGTTTCCTGGATGAATGTTTAGAGGTGAGGTTTCCTGCAGAAAACATCTGATCGTTAATGTGGTTTTCTGGTGGTCCAGTGCTTATTAACTACTCTGTATGAAGAGTGACTTTAGCTATCTGAAGTATGGCCTGGAGATCTGCCTGGAAATTCTCTAGTTAACCAGAATGGTTAAAGCATCCCATAGCAGTCATCATTTAACTGGTCAGTCAATAAATATGTATTAAGGTACCATGCCAAACACCAGGGATACAAAGAAAGGCAAAAGCTTTCGAGAAGTTCCGTCTCAACAGAGGATACAGTGTGGAAGAAAAATTGGAAGTAGTAGTTAAAACAGTAATCCAAGAGGAGAGCTGCCACAAAATGGGTAGCAATGGGACTTAGCAATGGGTAGCGGTTTAGGGTAGTTCTTTTAAGGTATACAATGCACCAAAGGTAAAGCTTCAGAGTGGTTGGTATATTTGGTCTGCTTGCTAGCCTAGGAATGGTCAGTGAAGAGTACCAAAGGGGAGTAAACTAAGGATCCCAACTGGAGTCAAAAACATGAAGCTATCTTGGAAAAACAGGCCTGTTGCCTTGGTGGCAAGAGGTGAAGGAGAACAAGAGCAAAAGTGGACTATGCTATGTTTGTTGGTGTATCTACCTTGACTAGAAGGATGTCTTGTCCTGAGACAGGTTGACAGTCTTTAACAACAAAGGCTCCGGCGCTTACAGAGACTACAGTAGACCTGCTGGCTTCCTTATGGAGTCCCTCACTTTGAGGCGCAAGCTTCATGCAAATGGATGCAGAAACTGATGCTGTTCTAGATGCCAGGCAGACAATAAACACTTGTAAGGTAACCTCTACTACATGTCAGACACTGCTAGGTGTTAGGGTTACAAATTTAAAAAAAGTCTCTCCCTCAAGGAGCTTACAATCTAATGAGAGAAGACAACACATAAAAGGAAACTATAAAAAAAAGTAGGGGTGGATGGGTAATGGAAAGTGTATGATAAAGAAGTCTAAGTAGGTAGGAAATGAGGAGAAGGCTAGCCTGGGGGCCTCCTTAAATGGAGGTCCTCATTCGAGGGAGCCTCAGAGGTAGAGGGTACTAATGAGATGGGACTCTCACAGTTGATCTGATTTGTTCTTACAAGATGATGAGTTCCTGATGAAGAGGTTCCTAGGGCCATGACAGAGAAGTTCAAAGGAGCAGCTTGGCTGGGTGATAAACCAAAGATGTGTGATGACCAGAAGTGAGAGGTGACCATTTTGAAGTTACATATACCTGGCAGCTAGATTATGGTGGGCATAAATGCAGTACTTCCATTTGACGTTTTCTTGGGGCCCAAATGAAATAGAGAAAGCTATCTGTTACTGAGTTCCTTTCTAGGGTGAGGTCAGAGCTTTCTCAAAGAGCAGTTGGCTATAAAAAGAGGCTTAGGTAACCACACCTGATGGAAGAAGAGTGGTGGTAAAGTTCTCAATTTGTAAGACATTCCAGAAAGCTGACTGTTGGCATCCTACCTAGTGTTCCTGGCCAAGTCATTAGTCTATGAGTCTGGAGCCCATAGGCATAGGAGAGTTTAAAGAATGAAGCGGCCAGGGGTGGCTAGGTGGCGCAGTGAATAGAGCACCAGCCCTGGAGTCAGGAGGACCTGAGTTCAAATCCAACCTTAGACTCTTAACACAAAACTAGCCACGTCACCTTGGGCAAGTCACTTAACCCCAATTGCCCTACCTTCCTCCCTTCAAAAAGGAAAGAAAAAATGAAGTGGCTAAAAAGCAATACCCATCAGATCTAGCACTGGTACTGAAAGTTGACCAAAAGTGCTTAAAAGTTCACTGATTGGTCTGGATGGTGATTAGATGTTAAACTTTCTCTCCAAGTCTTTCTCAATAGGTTTTTCCTAAAGCGTATAACTCTGCCTAGCAGGTTTAAGCTTGGGAACAATAAGAATACAAGCAGGTCAAAGACCACACTATGAAAGGATGTTCCTATCACAAGGTCAGTGGCATTGACTCCTATACTAAGTGGGCAATTCAAGCTGGGGCTAAAGGTCAACTGTTGCTTCGGCTGCCTAAAAGCATTTTTGGTTGAACTGTGGACTGCTGCCAAGCTCTTCCATCCTCAGTAAACTGACCAGAGCAGTGCCAAAAGGAAAGAAAGTGGTTATAGGAGATGGAAAACCCTAAAATTCTCTATCGGTGTTTTAAGGTTATGGGTTTTCCACTTGTCAGCATGGCATCTTCCATGACCTTCTTACTCTTTTCTGACTTCTTGCTGATTTGCCCTTGGCATCTCAGTTGTTAGCGATCAACTTGGTATTTCTCCAGGAACACATGGAATTATTCCATACTACAAAAAAGCCCCTCCATTAGCAAGTATTGTTAAATTATTCTGGGAAGGGTGTCTGTCATATTCACTAAGGTCAACTTGTCATATATGGTATGTGTCAACCTCTCTTTGAACTGGTCCAGTAATGCTGCCTCAATCTAAATTTATTACTGGCTTTAGATCTAGAAAAAGTGACATCATTTGTTATAAAACCGTTTTATACCCTGTCTAGAGCTTCTTAATCCTAAAACCTTTATTGGGACACTAGTCAGATTTCTCTTGCAAAGGGAAATATATGAGGTGGCTCATGGGGCAGCCTATTTCAGGAAACACATCAGAAGGAAGACTTTCCAATTGGACCATAGTCTTGAGCATACAGGCTCTTTAGTGGACAAAATAAGGGAAAAAATCCTCAAAGCTCCTTAACCTACCCAGTGAATTGTTAAGAGGAGAAATATAGATTGGTTAGTCTGCTCTATTTACTTAAAGAGCTTGCAGATCTCACAATAAAGCTATTACCTAGTTCAACAGTGAATTGTTTCCTGTTTTCTTTCCATTATATGACAAGTACATTCAATAAATCCCTAATCATCGTCCCAGCTTCTAACCCATTGAGTGTTGAAGATGCTTGACAAATGAACATATTCTACGTTACTCTAGATGGCCCTGAACAGAGGTATTTTGTTTTCTTACAATTATATTGTACAGTGAAGCACAGGAATATTGCCACATATGACCACGAGTGACCATCCCAGAAGTAGATTCAACGGTTGAAAACAGCTCTGCACTATAGTCATCAGGAGAAGATGAAGTACTAAGTCAGAGATAATAGTGGAAGATTTAGAGAAACACATCATAAAAGACTAGATCAAAGTGATCCTGAAAAAGCAATGTCTCCTTAGAGCACTGACATACACAGAAGCTGGAAATGAGGTTGAGAAAAAAGTGTCAAGGATAAACTAGCATCGGTGAAGAACAAAGAAAGTTAAGTGTAGAAATTTCGTATCATTAAAAGACTTGACTGCTTGCTGGGCTCAAGTCTAACTCCTTGCACAGTATTCTTTTTTAATGACAGACTAGCACATGGAGGCCACAAAAGAAATGAGAATCCACAGACCCAGTGGCTCATAAAACTAATAGGCCATAACTATTAGTATCATATCCCTGTTTCTCTCTACAATTCTCTTCTATTAATTATGAGAAATGTCTTCTACCACTATTCTTCCTGTGTCATACCCATTAATCAAAATACCTTTCTTATAATTTTACACAGCGATTTTTCTCTCCTTCTCTTCCATTTTCGGTTTAAATCCTTCCACCATTTATTAGCCCTGCATCTTGGATCAGATGAGCAAGTCTTCAGGCAAATATGTTCTTCTTTCTCCATATGAAATACAATCCGTCTCTTGCTAAAATCCCTTCAGTTTCTTTTCTTAAACTATGCTCCAGAAAACCAAACCTTGTTAGGTGACACCATTTATTTAACCACTAACATGTCTCCTGTGGTTGCTCCTTCCCCAAGCCTCCAAACATTAGCAAGAAAGGATGATGAAAACATCACCTATATTCTCCAAATTCCTTCATAGATTCCTGGCCTGGACTCCATAGTCTGTTCAAATTATTTTTGAGTTTCTTATGGAGCATTAATCACGGAAGCTAGATGATGGTCAGCAGGGGTGAAAGGCTCAACATGTCTCCTCTCATGTCCCACATACGTATTACAGGAGGACGGAAACCCTTCAGCTGGTCTCTATAGCCACTCATGTAACTCACAAAGAGGACATGAATCATCACGACATCTGTCTTGGGATCAGTAACCAGCTTTGGTACTGATATCAATGGAGCTTCCTCATTCTCTGACAGGAGATGCTTATTCTTTAAGGAATGCTTATCTGAACTCTCTGAAAAGAGCCTCCTATTTATCCTATAATTCTAGGGGTGTAAAGTTTCTCTTTCTTCGTGTCTTGTATCTACTAACCACTTAACGCTGATTGTGACTCTGTCCCATCCCCCAGCCCCTGGCTCTTTAGATTATTTTTACTTCTTCCTACCAGCACTTGGTTGGTTCCCTTCTTAGATCTTTCCTTTGATCCTATTTAAAAGCTCATGAGTTCTGTAAAGAGAAGACTTACACTTGGTCATCCAGTCATCTCTTTCTCTTCTTCTCTCTATCTATGGGAAATCATCTTGCCTGTAAGCAGGAATATAAACATTTCAAGTTCTACAATTTATTCAAAAGCATCATAAAAGATGAGTTCCCTCGGTCTCCAGAGCTCTGGTAAAACGGAAGGGTTAAGGGTTGACATTATTGTTCAAATAGGAATAGTACATAGTGTTTTATTAATTCCTTAAAACTGCCTGTTTGCCAAATTACCATTAGTTCACTGCTGTGGGGCCTCATTTGTGTAAGTTACTCCCAGAACATGGCCTTTCAACCAGCTTACTCTCCTCCGAGCACATTGTGCCATCCAGTCCGTCTTTATTCTGATCTTGCTTTGAATTTGGCACCTGTATAATTCTCTGCTTTTAGCTCCTCAGTCAGATTACCTTCACTTAATCTCTAGAAATGACACAGTTGTCAAATTACCTTTGGTGCCGCAGACAACTACAAGGGGGCGTATTGGAGAGAGCCCTGTCCTTGGAGTGAGTCTGAACTTAAATCCTGCCTTCAACATCTGGTAGCTGTATGACCTTGGGGAAGTCACTTAACCTTTTCTGCCTCAATTTCCTCGTCTGTAAAATGGGGATAATAATAGTACCCCCACAGTGTTGTTATAATATGAAATGAGACGATTAACATATATGTAAAGTGCTTTGCAAACCTTAAAAGTGCTGTGTGTTAGATATTATTTTCTTGACATCTAGCTTTTTAGCATTCCATATATTCTGTTCACAACTCCACTCGACTGCTAGCTCTGGCTTCACGCCCTGTTTTCATGATTCACTACTATCCACAGTCCTAGGACCTTTTCCAACTTTCGCTTGGAAACCAAGAATTAAATATGATGCTAAAGAGAAGTGTTGAAGAGGCAAACCTATCAGGCACAAAAGGCAGATACAGTATTTCAATATTTAAAACTTTATAATGAAGAGATTGATTGAAATGAGATTCATTTCTCAGGGCAGAGGGGAAAGAAGACAGCTATACAAAATAAATACCAGACATTATTATATTATTTTAAAATACGTAAGTGGCACAATCATACTAATAATCTGGTAATATGTAAGGTAACAGAATACAGCAGTCTGTTTCCTTAGGAGTCTAAACTTAAGGAAAATACCCCAAACTTTGGATCCAGCCTCTTGTCTATGGGCCTCTTCTGATGACCCTAACATCTGGGGTTCTGGGAAGAATGAAGGAGAAACAGAACAGACAGCATTCAGTGTAACACTTCCACCTTGTGGTTCTCAGTCAGATTTGCTCCTCCGCAAAATTTTTCAGCTCTGTAAAATCAGCAAACATTTGTTGAGCTGAACTCTTACAGTGTACATAGTAAACTAACCACTTGAGCACAATACATGTTTCTGAGGTCCAGATTTTCTCATTATGTCTGTTAAAGGGCAGATGTAGAATTCGTACTATTCTTGTAATGGGTAGGTTCATTATCTTTCTACCTTTTCATCCAGAATCATCGTGTTATGCTCCATATAAACATTCTCAATAAAAATCGGACAATAAAATCATGAGATGAGTTTTCAAATATTAACTGGAACTGATATTTTAGAGGTTATATCTAGCACAAACTCCCTTTTTTTTACATTTATTCTGTAATGAATAAATGGGTAGCCTCCAAAAAAGACTATGAAAATTCCCTTTTCATATACCATCTAGCTGAATCTTTCTTATCATGAAAATCCTTTAGCACTGGAAAATATGAAACAGAAAACATTTAACACATATCTTTGTTTCTCTGGAGACAAGATCTAATAAAGACATCTTTATATCAAAGTTCCCCAAATTAGCCCCCTGGACAAAGTTATTTTTCATTGCACATGCTGCTCCTGGGTATCAAAAGTCATCCACCCATCCATCCATCCGTCCATCTGTCCATCCATCATCTATCTATATATTGATCTATCATCCATCCATCCATCTATATATCTATCATACATCTATCATCTATCTATCTATCTATCCATCCATCCACATATCTATCAATCATCCAATCATCCATCCATCCATCTACCTATCTATCTATCCATCCATCCATCCACGTATCTATCAATCATCTATCCATCCATCCATCCATCCATCCATCCATCCATGTATCTATCATCTATCTATCATCCATCTATTTATCTATCATCCATCTCTCTCTTTCTCTCTATCTATTTATCATCTATCCATCCACCCATCATCCATCCATCCATGCATCCATCTATCTATCCATCCATCTGCATACTGCATCTTTTCTAATCCACCCCACCCTCTACAATAGAAAATAGAACCATTATAATCAGAAAATATTGATCAGGGCTGTCTAACTATTGTGTGAATCACATTGCCCTACTTGTTCTAGAATGACTGGTCTCTGTCATAGGTATTGTAATATGACTGCTTATCTAGAATAATCTAATAATGGATAGCTGGTCAAAAGGGAATCCTGGGTCTATCTATATGGAGGTGATTTTTTATAGAGTATAAAAGAAAAGCTCAGAGCTGGCTGGGTCATCGCTTGAGGGTAAGCCCATATCTGCTGGCAAATATTCTGTGCTCTCCATGACAAGAGAGAGGGACTCAGGGAGGGACTGTGCCCAAGGAGTCATTTACTCAAGTCTGACAGATTGGGACTTAGAGGCACTGCCTCCCCTCCTCCATTCTACCATACAAAGGGCTCAAAATTGATGAGCTTGCTTCCTTTGAGAGATGGAAGTGGTGACATTTTTAGTTCTAAAACTGTTTCTACAAAAAAAAAAGCCTTTAATTGTCTGTAACAGCAGATCTGAAACTGATTTCTCTGTTCTATGGACATCAGTTTCAAAGAAGTGGAGGGGACAGGGATCACCTCTGGCTTGTTTTTTCTTCCATTTTCACAGCCACTTGACTATGGTTCTGTTCATTAGGACTTGTGTGTCACATCTGTCTATTCTAGATAAATCTAAGAGCAACTTGGAAATTCCTGGACTGGACAAACTTGAACAAGGGCAGTAGGTGCAGGCGTATATCCACTGGGAGAAATCAGAGCCCCAAACATAAACTGTACTTACTAGACCGATATAGCTATAGAGCAGCCCGCAATAACAAGACTTTATGTGCTTATCACTGTGCTGAGTATTATGGGAAAGATACAAAAGACATGCTCTCTGCCTGGAATAATGTAATACCTAATATATGTGCAGTATTTTAAGGTTTGTAAAACAATTTACATATATTATTTCATCTGATCCTCACAGCAACCTTGTGAGGTACCTACCTTTTTATTATCCCCATTTTATGTATTAAAAAATGAGTAAATGATTGACTCCAGGTCACATGACTAATAAGTCTGAAGTTCAATTCAAATCCAAGTCTTCCTGACTGCAAGTCTCCTGTTGCTTTATCCGCTGTACTCACAAGGGGGCTGCCAGTTACAGGCAAAGTAATTATAATATGTGTTGTTTTGAGGGACACCCAAAGAGCCTCCTCATAAATATCATCAATAAACTACCTGGGCTGTCCAAGTTTCTTTCGTAGAGATTCAGTCCTTTGAAACTGTGTCTTTAAGGGTCTATTGTTAAATTATGAAAATTCTTTTCAACCAACTTGAATAGCATTTTAAGTCACTGTCACCTGTTATAAACAGTTGATTTTTGTAATCATAAACCTATAATTACATTAATCAGATAATTATCATAAGTGTAGATAATTAATATAAATTCATTTATGAGACAGCTAGATGACAGAACTGATACAGGTGAATTTTTGATGAGGGTAGATTATGGGCCTGCCGTTTATAGGGCATTAGGACCTGGTTTCAGATTCTGCTGTCTACACTGACTCAGTGAGTGACCATGAAATAAATTACTCTTTAAATCTTAGTTTTCCCATGTGCTAAATGAGGATAACAGCATTTGTCTCCCAGCGTTTTTGTGAGGAGCGAATGAGAACAGTGGGTAAAGCGCTTTGCAAACATTAAAGCACGACTGGGCAAATATCAAGTGTTAACTTTGTGTCGTTATTCTAATGATACTGATGGTGAAATTCTAATGCTGTAATAAATCCCTTTCCAGTATTATTACCCTTGAACACTAAATATTATAGATATAATTCAAAACATCATGGTCACCTATTCCTAGAAATGGAACTTTGATTTAATTAATCTCTATTAAAAACTCTTATTTAAATATTTAAATTTAAATAAAATGATAATTAAAAGCAAACAAATACATATACGTACTTCTGCCTTTAGTAAAGATTTCAGCTTGTTAATATCAGCACTATTCCCTTGGCTCTTCTGTTTTAAATCACTAAGCTCAACTTGATTTTCGGCCAATTTTTTGGATAACACCTATTTAAAAACAAAACCCAAAAAAAGCACTTTTTACAAATGTAACCTCTTGATTTTAGTCTACCTATTTATCAGAATATAAAAAAGATCATATAGAAAGGCCCTATGAATTCATACCTTTTGGTTTTACAAACATATTTGAAATCCAAAGAGAAAAGACTATGTAATCAATATATTGATGGATCTTGCTATTAATGTAACCATCAGAAAAAAATTAGGCCTTTTCAAAGTAGAACATTTGCAAGAAAAATCATAGTAAATTACAGCTAATGCCAAGTGATGAGGGAGCAACAAAAGTGAATGCTAAAGATGACAAAATAATCTTTCAACTAGATACAAAAATGAGAGAAAATGCCAATATAGAAGAAATGCTTAATAATACAGGCACAAATTTCCTAAGGACCTGGCTGACATTAAGAATAAGAGAAGCAAGAAAACCTTAGACTCAAAAGAAGATACATAAAATGAACTACACACGACAAAAAAGAAAATAAATGTTCAAATACAGTTAAACTAGAAAGGACCTGAATATGCAGTCTAGTTAATACCTCTGCTTTTAAGTAGAACTGCTCTTAAATCATCACAGAATATTTTTTTTACAGAATATTTTTCTATCCTTTCATTAAAAGAGGATCTCTATTTACTAAAACATCTGAGTGTTCTGCCTTATAGAATTTGGTTTCTTACTTTTTAACAGAAAATAACAGATTATCACCATTCATGTCACATCTGACTTACACTGAAAAAGTGACTGGAGTTTACTTATGAGCAGAGGTCTAAACCAACCTGCATTTTCTTAATCCTAATGATCTAATTATAACCTGTGCCTCATTTGTGATTAAGATACAAATTGTAACTTTGCATTTTAAAAAAGGAATCTATCAGCAAAAATACCTGGTTTTCCTGCTTAACTCTAGAGACTGACTCTTGGAGTTTATCATTGTCATGAGCCAAGACCTCTCTTTCTCTAGCAATCTGGGCAAGCTCATCACTTGTTTCATCCAGTTGTCTACGCATCCTGGAAATGTCTTGTTCACACATGATAAGAGCTTCGGTTGATTGTCTATTTTACAAGCCAAATAGGGACATTAGAAGTCTTTTACTAATGCAGAACAACAATAAAAAAAGACAACGCTGAAAAGTAAAACAGTTGACAGAGATGGATGCGACAGAGTTTGAAAAACTAAACAAAATGCTATGTTCTATAAAATTTCAGAAATAACATTACAATATAAAAAATGATAATGCAATTTGGTCATTTGTCAATTCTGTAAAACTTCATATCTTTTCCAAAATACTGAGAATTACCTTGATGCTTGCTCCATTTCAGCAATGATATTCTTCATGCCTGAAATTGTCCTTTCCTTAAAAAAAAAAAAAAGCAAAGTTAAGTAAAATTTCTTTTAAAATTTCTCCTTTAAAACTGATCTGAACACAAAATGTTCTTCTTTCAGATTTGGTCTTCTATCCTCTGGGATATAAACTTTCTTTCTACTCTCTTCAATACTTAAAAACAAGCCTAATCAATTTGGGTACATAAACTGCTTTAAAAAAGGAACCTCATTAAAAGAGAGATTCATTTGGGCATAATTATATAGGACTATTTTACCAAATACCGTAGTCAAAGTTTTGGGTGCTCCCCAATAGAAAGTTCTCCAATCTCTCTGTAGACAAAAGCCAACCAGGCAGAGACACAGAGAGAGTTGGCATAGAAAAGAGGGAGCATAGAGGCAAGAAGCAGGCTCTACTGGTATTGCTGTCCTATAGGAAATTTGAGCTATGGCTCATGGAGAAGTAGGCTAACATAATCACAGAAACCCAAAGACCACAAATAATGAGGTCAGGACTCACTATTCAACAAGAACTACTGTGAAAACGGGAAAAGAGTCTGGCAGAATTGAGGTTTAGACCAGGATCTCACAATATATGCAATGACGAGGTCCAAAGAGATATGTGACCTAGGGAGGTGTAATAAAAATCAGAGCAGTAAGGAAGGAATAACTTTAGCAACAACAGACAGGGGGAAACATAGGGTACAGATTAGGCCATGTCCCTGACCAGACATGGAAAAGGGAGGAGCATTTAAGATAAAATGAACAATTTGGGGTATTATAAAATTGAAAAGATTTTGTACAAATAAGAACAATGCAGCTAAAAATAGAAGGAAAAATAGTTAATGGTGGGGGGAAATATCTGTAAAGATTCTCTGGTAAAGGTCTCATATACAAGACATATAAGAAATTGGTTCAAATATATGAGTGACAGCTATTCCTCAATAGCAAAATGACCAAAGGGTATAAACAGACATTTCTCGAAGAAACAAAACCAAACTAGCAACAGGAAGTATGAAAAAAATTGCTCCAAATAAATAATAAAGAAAAGGGCAACATTAAAACAGCTCTGAGGTTTCCCCTCACACCAAGAGAACTGGCAAAGGTCAGAGAAGACAAGGATAATCAGTGTTGAGGTACAGAAAGACAGGCACATTAATGCATTGTTGACAGAGCTGTGAATGTGTGCAACCATTATGAAAATTAATTTACAGTTATAAAAATAAAGTGACTATAATGTCCTAACCTTTGACAGGAACATGACAATTATTGAAAGAGCTTCGGGAGGACAGGCACACTAATGCATTGTTGGTGGAGCTGTAAATTGGCCAAACTATTCTGGAAAGTAATTTAGGAACCAAGCATCACTAAACTATGCATAACCAATAAGTAATACCACTAGCAGGCATATTACCACAAAGAAGGCAAAAGACATAAAGAGCCTATAAAAACAAAAATATGTATAGCAGAGTGGAAGCAAAGGGGCTGCTCATCACTTTATGGATGGCTAAACACATTATGGCATGTGAATGGAATATTTTTTGTAGTGGATGGAATCACAAGCATGATGGATTTGAGGCCCTTGGGAACTGCCTGAAACACAATAAAATGAGCAGAACCAGACGAACAGTTTATGCACTGACCCCGGGCAAGTCACCAATCTATAAAATGAGGGGGATGCAGTCAATGGCCTCCAAGATCCCCCTCAGCTCTAAATCCATGATCTTACCATCCTACGCAAAGGAAATGTAAAGGAGAACAACGTGTAGTAACCCTATCATGACTTCAGAAAACTAATGAACCAACGAACCAAGACAACGAGCCAGAGGTACAAGAGAAGAAATATTCTGAAAGGGCTCGCGTGTTTATGACGTAAGAAATTTAGAAATGGGTTTTGTTTTGTTTTGTTGCCTTGCCATGTTTATTGGCTACAAGCAGGAAGGCTTCTGTTGAGGGGACTGGGACAGGTTGGTACATAGTGATGGAAAAAAAAGAAACGATTAGCAATGAAAACTATTTTAATACCCCCTAGAAAATTCAGAATGTAGCACAGTCAAGCAAGGCAACTTTGTTATTACCATTTAACATGTGATAAGAGATTTTTAAAAAGTGAACTTGATATAACAAAGATAGTTTCATATGTAATCCTCTTTTCCATTCTTTTTTTCACCTAATGTTCCCATTTGTTTGTCAATATTTGTTTGTCAATAAGCATTTATTAAGAACCTTCTCTCCACCAGGTATCTGTAAGTGGATATAAAGAGAGGCAAAAGCCGGGCCCTGCTCTCAAGGATCTCACACTCTAATGGTGGAGATAATCTGAAGACAACTATGTAGAAATAAGCCATATACAGGGTAAACTGGAAATGAGCAACACAGAGCTAAGGCACATCACGAGAATTAAGAGAGATAAGGGAAGGCTACTTAGAGATGGTGGGATTTCACTTGGGACCTGAAGGAAGCCAGCAAAGCCAGGAGACAGAAATAAGAAAGGAGAGCCTTTTCTGTTTGAGGATGAGCAAGGAAGCCAGTGTCCTTAAATCAAGACGGGGCTGAGGGAGGGTGTTAAGATTGATAGGTGAAGGGAGGGGACAGGTTATGAAAGACTTTGAATGCCAAACAGGATTTTATGCTCGATCCTGGAGGTGACAGCGAACCATTGGGGTAGGAGGTGACATCAGACCTGTGCCTGAAGATCAATCAGTTTGACTGGGGCTGGCAGTGTTACAGGACAGAAGTATGTGTGAGAAATGTTATGAAGGTAAAATGGGCAGGTGTTGGCAACATGCTGATATGGGGCAGAGGGGTTACTGGGTTGTGAGCCTGGGTAACTAGGAGTCTGGCAGTACTCTCCACAGTGATAGGAAAATTAGTAAGAAGAAATGGTGTAGGGGCTAAGACATTCAGGGGCCACTCAATTTTAGAAGTCCAACAGACAGTTATAGAGGTCAGATCAGGGGCTGGCAGAGTGGTTACAGATGGTTAAGTAAATTTGAGAATCATCAGGAGAAAATAAAATGAAATCCATGGAAACTGATGAGATCATCAAGTGAAGTAGTAAGAGCACGTGGAACACCAGGGGTGACCTAGGTGAAGACTCAACAGACTGAGGGGTGGTCAGATAGGCAGGCGAAGGACGAAGAGTCATGTCACAAAGACTGAGAGAAGATAGGATCAGGAGAAAAGAGTGACCAGTATGTCAGAAGAGAAGTTGAGAAGGATGAGGACTGAGAAAAGGCCATCAGATTGAACAATGGAGAGGCTGCTAGTAACTCTGGAGAGAGCACTTCTGGTTCCAGACATCAGAAATCAAACCACAAAGCATTAAGACAGAAAGCAGTGAGAGGAAAAGCACTGGGGGCATCTACTGTAATAAGCTTTCTTAAGGGATTTAGACACAAAAAGGAAGAGAGAGATGAGATGAGAGCTAGCAGGTATGGATGGAACAGTAGAGTGATAGGATGAAGGAATTAATGGATTGATAAGTAGGAGTCCACTTAGAGGGGTTTATCTTGACAAGGAGAAGAACCATCTTATGTGTTCCAGGCGTGAAGGAGGAGGCAAAGAAGGCATCTAGGTGATACAAGAGGAGGGGGAAGGGTGAAGAGGGAATTCTTAAAGAACAACCTCAACTTTTCAGTAAAATATGAGACAAGGTTTTCAGCTGAGTGGGTGGGTGGGTTGAGCCATGGGAAGTTTGGGGAGAGATGAAAAGGTTTGGAAGATGAGTTGTAGAAGTGAGACAGTGCATTAATAGGAGAGGTGTAAAAGAATTGTTGTGCAGCATGAGGGCCCCAGTGGAAACCGTGTATCATAAAATTGCAGTGGACTCAATCAGAAAAGTTTCATGACTTTCTCCAGCTTCCTTCAGCACCATGTGTAAGAACAAAGGCAGCAGATGGGGCCAGGGGAGTGTAATGGTAATCAATATATTGGATATTTAGGGCTAAGTGGATAGGATACTTAGGGCTAAGTAGATCAGATACTGAGGGCTAAGTAGATCAGATACTTAAGGCTAAGTAGTACCTAGTAACTTAGGGCTAAGTATAGAACTCTGTCCACTGGTGAAAAGATGTGAACTCCCCTGTTGACTTGAAGAAGGCTATTGGCTGAGACACTCCCCTGTTGATGCGGGAGAAGGCTATTGGCTGAGACACTCCCCTGTTGACTTGGGAGAAGGCCAGAGCTTATAAGGAATAATTTTAAAGAGTCAAGACAGATTTTGGATTTGGTTCCTCCAGTGAAGCTGACTGAAGACATGAACAGGATGGGACTTTGTTTGTTGGTGGCCTGGCTGATCCTTGAGTTCCAGGAAAGAGAAGTCCTGAAGGGTTTGAGGTGTGCTGAACCCTGTGAACTTCAGTGTGTGCCCGGGATTGCCCTGAGGACTGGACAAGGACCTGGGAACTGTTCATCTCTGAGGACTGGACAAGAGCCTGGCGGCTTTCAGCTCCTGAATCT
>CM053600.1:7869164-7896417 GCA_028646575.1 Pseudocheirus occidentalis
AATTGTTGATACTGTGAACATTGTACTGAATCTAGGTTTGTAATGGAATAAACAGAGTGCTCACTAATACTGTGTAATCCGAATCTTAAAAGCTGTTCACAGTAGCATTCTTTTGGGAATCTACTGTTGATTGGCTTTACAGGGAGGAAAGGTTATCCAAGGCTACGGCTATTCAGGGCAAGACTGGTGGAACAAGAAGGGGAGGAGGGACTTAATAAAAGAAGACAACATACACTTGAACTGCTCCAGCACAGGGTCAGGATAGGAAAGGATGGAAAGTGTAGCTGGAGCAGTGGTGACGACTTGGGAAAGATCTAAAGGGTTGAGAGACTAGAAGTCATGACGTAAATGAAGGAGAGAACCCGTGATTACAAAGCAGAGGGAATGGAAGAGCAAAAATAGATCATGATCCAATAAAAGAATTTCAGAGTTTATGAGTGTGTAAGTGGCACGTGTATGGGTGATGGCAAAATTAAAAGTGTTGCCATCTTTGTGTGTGGCTGAGGTAGGGTATGGAATAGGTCATACGAAATGAGAAGCTTAATCTGTGAGTTTAGGGTGTTTGAGAGAGCATCGATATGTATTTTAAAAGTCCCCTAGTCTGAGAGAAGTTAAGAAACGGAGAAAGACTGTGAAAGTTGGTACGTAACCACTACCAAAGTTTTGGATATGGATTGAGGGAATCTCAAAGGGGAGAAAAGATCAGTAAGTGATGGTGGCAGAGGGAGAACCTGGAAGTGGCAAGGAGGAGCAAGAAGTATTTCAATTCCCTCACCTTGACTGCTGAGTAGAGGGGGAGGGGAATGAGTAAAAGTGTAGTCAGCACTGGAAAGGAAGGTCATGTCATCAGGAGGGAGAACAGGCATTCTGGTGAGCACACTAAAAGTGGCAGGTAACTTCAGAGAGGGACATTGAGGGAGGGAGGAGGCTGAGGAGAATGGCAATCAAGGATTAATCGGTGTGCAATAGAGAAGAAGGTGTCAATGATTTCAGCCAGGGTTCCAGAGACACCAGGATGGAGAGGATATGACCAAGAAGGAACTGGTTATTAGTCATTGAGGAATGAGGTAGGTTTTCATTATCCACAGGGGTTTGGTCTAGGGTGCTGACAGCTGAAGAAATAGGGTTACTCTCCTTTCCTCAGGCTGAAGACTTTATGGAAGGACTTTTCTCCTCTTTTCTGGAAAGAAGAGTCTAGTGCTCAATGGGATGGTGTTTCTCCTTCTCCCAAAGAAGGCAGATCAGGCAGGAGACCTGGCATGACGGAATGGCATCATCTCCCCTTACTTCAAAACGTTTGTGGATGTTTGTTAAGTATGTGAAAGTACTGTCTGGTCTATTCCCCCCAATTCTCATTTGAATTTGCAAGTTGAGTCCTCAGAGAGACTGTTACATTGGGTCCCCTCCAAGGAACTAAACTTGAGTGCCCAGGGGTCAGCACATTGCTTTGTTGCTTTCTTGCATTGTTTCATCATGCATCTGTTCTATCTTACTATAAACTGGCTTAAGGATTGAGTGAACCTCAATTTGAGGCATACTGACTTCATACCTTTTATAGTTATCACCATAACTTCAGTGTCATGAGGCCCAGGACATCTAGACCTCTGACACATGAGGACACAGGGCATCTTCATCCATGTTAGTCTTTCCTGGTTGATGTTATGATGGAACTCTTAGCGAACTACTGCTGCTACCATTATCTGGAAGGCAGCATCCAGCTAGGTAATGGTCAAAATAGAGGTACTAGATTAACTGTCCATACTTGAAAATCAGCTCCAAACACAAGGCCTTGGAATGACTCAGTGATGGTGCACTTCACAGTCAACAGATCCAGTTTGTGTAAAACTTACAAAGCCCATTGAATCCTCTCGTTGGACAGCACAACGGGTTTTTTGGTGCCCACAACTCTACTGGTGAAGAACTCACTCCAAGGCTTCCAAGCTGGCATCAGTATGTAGCATAAAACATTTGCCCAGGCCTGCAGAAGTCAACACTGGTGTGTACGTGAGTAAGCTAACCAAATCTTTAAAGGCACATTTTCCACACCCAAGTCGTCCAAATGGGAACCATGGAGATTTAAGCCAAATTGGCCTTTCTTATCTTTATGCTTTTCTGTCTAAACTGATCTAATGTTGCAGTGAGAGTGAGCCTAAGTCAGAGCAAGATCACCAACATGTAACTGTGGCCGGTCAGGGACTGTGTAAGGAGAGGGAGACAGAGACGGGTTGAGGACACCAAGTATCTACGTATAGCCATAAGGAGACTAAGACAGAAGTCAGGAATTAAGGCAATGGATAAGGTGTCTGCCAGTCACCCATTCAGAACTACAGTGACATCAGCATCTAGACTACAGAGAAGACAGGACCAAATAGGGTCTGCCTATTCCATACAATAATGTTAGAGACAGCAAAGCCTGAGGCTGGCGCAAAGTACAAGAAGAGTAAGAGAAAATAATTACCTTGTCACAATTATTCCAAGAATTGCTGGAAAAAGTTAATTTAAGAATAAAAACTGAAATTGTAATTCAAATAAAAGCTTGGGCAGGGAAGCAGGGTGGGAACTGAAAAGAGGATAAATAACTTAGAACAGAGGATGGAAAATCTCAATCTGGTAATGGACTCCCTGAAAAACAAAATGGAACAAAAAGAACTCAATGACTCTATGAAATAACAAGAAACGTTAGGGCAATGTCAAAAGACTGAAAAAAAAAAGCCCAGAAGATGTAAAGTATCTGCTATCAGAAAGTACTGATGTGGAAAACGTGATGAGAAGAGAATGTAAGAATCAGACTCCCTGAAAACTATGACCCCCTCAGAAAGAAAAACAAAAAAATCCAAAAAACTTGGGCATTGTTTTTTAAGAAATCATTGAAGCTGCCTAGAAGCAGAGTCAAGATGACAGAGTCAGAGTAGCACTTTTTTCCTAGTTCACCCAACAACTTCCTCTAATCCAGCAGTTCTCAATCTGTGGGTTGCGACCCCTTTGGGGGTCGAACAACCCTTTCACAGGGATCACAGGGGTCACCTGAGACCATTGGAAAACACTTATTTCTGATGGTCTTAGGAACCAAGACACCCCTCCTCTATCCATCTCCAGGCAGGTACGCCCACCTGCAGATACGCCCACATACAAGTAAAGGGTTGTGGCATTAGGAAGGTTGAGAACCACAGCTCTATAACAACCTAGAAAATGTGCCAGACCAAATTCTGACCAGGAAAGCCAAGAAAAAGTCACAGTGAAGCATTTTTACAGCCCAGGGCAGCTTAGGAAGATAGAAAGGTCTGTGGAGACTAGCCAGGAACAAATGCAGAGGCAGTGGAGGCGGTGAGCAGCAGTTAGGGGTGCAGGGCTGCAGAGGAGGGGGAGGGCATTTCTGGAAGCTGAGGATGGTAAGGAGACTGAGACTTAACACTAGAGTTGAAATCACTAGGGCAGAAAGAGATCCCAGGTAACCCTAAAATCAGCGCTGTGAAGAAGAACAAGCCTATTAGCTACTAACAAGTTCTAAGGTGGAGAGGAATGGCTGTTAGCGAGAGAGGCCCTTGCTGTATATGTAAAAACGAACAAGTCCCCAAAACTTAGCCATGTGGCTCCGGGCCCAAGAGCAGACGAGGGGCTCAATTTTAACCTTTAGCCCCACATATAAACCTCAGTGGAATAACCAGGTAGGAAACCAAGACCAAAGGAGAATCAAGCAGTTCAATCTCTCTGAATCTATAGAACTTCCCTGGGGGCTAACAATAACTGAGTCCAGTAGTATCTACTGCAATTTGACAACACATAATCCAACAGACCTAAATTCAGATCAGGAACTTTCAGAGCTCATACCAAAATGACTCTGAACAGACCTTTACCCAGATCACATCATGCTGGAAGCACCTAAAACTTGCAGGCTCTAAGACTGTGCTATGAAAACAGTAGAAAGACATAAAAAGAGAGAAGCTCAAGCCAGACATTCGCCCACTCCCCAGAAGCAGGTAGCGCACAACTTTAACATAAAGTCCAGTCAAGAAATAGGCTGGAAGAATGAGGAAAAAAAAAGCTGATCATAAAGAACTATAAAAGTAATCAGGAAGGCACTTGGGTGGTACAGTGGATGTGCAAAAGAAGAGTTTGTCCAGGGGTGGGGAACCGGCATCCTTAAGGCTACATGTAGCCTTCTAGGTCCTCAGGTGTGATCTTTTGACCAAGTCCAAGTTTTACAGAACAAATTCTTTTATTAAGGGGATTTGTTCTGTGAAGTTTGGGTTTAGTCAAAGGACCACAGTTGAGGACCCAGAAGACACATGTAGCCTTAAGGATATAGGCTCCTCACCCCTGAATAAACTTCATATGACAGAGGGAACAAGCAGTGACTTGGGGTGGGGAGCAACACTTGAACCTTACCCTCATCTACAATGATTCAAAGAGGGAAGAATAAACCTATACACACAGTTGGGTACAGAAATTATCTTACCCACAGGGAGGTAGGAGGGGAAAGGGTTAAGAGAAGGTAGGGATAGAGAATAAGAGGGGAGGCAATGGTCAGAAGCAAAACAAATTCTTGAAGAGGGGACTGGGTGAAAAAAAGAAGGATACATATACAGGGAAATATGGAAGTAGCATTCATAACTGTGAATGTGAGTGGGATCAACTCACCCATAAAAGAGGCTAATAGAATTAAAGAGAAATCAGAATTCAACAATATATTGATGATCAGAAATACACTTGAAATAGAAAGACATTCAAAGAGTTGAAAATAAGAGATTAGAGTAGAATTGATGAGTCATTTCAGTTGGATCATGCTTTCTGTGACCCCATTTGGGGCATTCTTAGCAAACATAATGGAGTGGTTTGCCGTTTCCTTCTCCAACTCATTTCATAGATGATTATACTTCTGCTTAAATAAAAAAGGCAAGAATAACAACCATGTGAGATAAAACAAAAGCAAGAACAGACCTAATTATAAAAGGTAATAGGTACCATAGGCACGGGCCAGTTTGTACTCTGAGGGGCTTCCTTGTTAAGATTCATTATGATCAGGGACTGGATGGAGATAGGGTGAGGCAGGAAATAGCTCTACCAGCTGATGTAATGATTATTCTCTACATTATTGTTTATGTTGCTTCTCAATTTTACATCTCAATTAAATTTTCTTGCTCTTAGTCTGGTTTCTCTTATGTGGCTTAATAAAAGAAAGTTGTAACGGATGGGGCTTGAACACTGATTTTCATAACTTGTTACCTCACAGAGCCACACTGAACCTTGAAAAAGTAGTTAGAAGTCCCCAGGTCAGAGTTCTCAGAGACTTCAGGAATCAGATATTGCATTTCTGTCGACAGGATCATGCTCCTGGCATAGTGATTTGCATAATGCATAATAAACATTTATTGATTTGAATTTGGGGTATAACTATAAAGTGGCAAGATTTTTTTTTAATAGAAATACTAAAAGTTATACATCCCAAGCCACGCTGGATTTCAAGGTATTCCTACCTCAAGAGATCATATGTGTATTACTATAAATGTAGTCACTACTAAAACACTTTTCCAACTACCATCAGAGCCAGATTATAAGCCACAGGGGAAAAAACTCAACGCATGAATTCATAGTTATACCTCATTTCTATATCTCATTTTTGTATCATTTTTGATACAAACTAGTATTACCAAGTGCCATTACCTACCTTATTCACCAGCTCTAAGGTAACTACTATGAAAGGGACAACACTCATTTTGATGAGTAAGGTCCAATGTTTGCTTAACAATCAGTCACATTATAACACTGCTTACATTTTTCCAAGCTAGTTCAATTCAGTAGAATGTTAATCACAACTTAATGATGATAAAAAATGAACTGCATATCACTAACTAGTTTATTAGCATACTTCCTAAAATCACTCCAGAAATTTAAATGCTTATAAAAGTTTTGTGGGAATCTTATGAAATTAAGATTAAATGTGAAACAATTTTCTTCAACTAACATACTAAGATAAATTATTATTAAACACTTGATAGATCTCTGAACATACTTTCATGGCCAAGCTCTCTCCAAGGGAAGCGATATTCTCCGATTTTTTATCCAAACATGCTTGCAGGCATTCCTTTTCTTTAGCCAAATCACTGAATGTCGCACCAAGAAGGCTGATTTCTTCTCGCTGGGCAATACTTTGTCTTGTAAAAGTATCTAGACATGCAACCACAAAGGTGTAGTTTTTAACCAAATTAAAATTTTCAAAGAGGCTCTAATACTCTCTGTAACGAGTACTCTTTTATTTGAGACCACTACAATATTAAGCAGATTAATAAAAACTGACCAAATAACAATTAGTTTTTATTTCTGATAAAAGCATGAATAGCCATGAATTTTAAATAGTTCATAAACTTAGAAGCATAGTCAACAATCTGAAATAGAATCTGTGTACCAAGGTGAAAACTGCATTTGACCTTCACCGAGGTTCTATTCTAATGGTTTATCAATGTGTGAAGGTGATCACGGGTTCTTTAAGGCTCTGTCAGTGGAGGGAACAAATTATAATAGGGACTAACAAGGTGGTAAGGCTTATAAGGATCCGCTAATGGACCAGGGTCCAAGTGACAGCCCATTTAAGTACCAAGAGCCTATCACTTTGAGACTGTCTGTAATATCATGAACTTTTTTCCTGTAGAAATTCATGAAACCACCTACTTATGTTATTGGAAGAAGCATCCAGATAGATGAAATCATTGATCTTTTAAAGTATCAAAGTGACTACAATTAAACTGCCTTGTTGATTTGCACAGAGATCATCATTAGGGAACAAATGTCTATGTATTTTCAGATATTTTCCCTAACTAGAGATCAAACCTAGTCAAAGCAAAAACACAGGAGAAAAAAAAGTCTACCTATGCAACCAATAATTCAAGTACAAACTTCCCGGAAAGTTCCAATGTGTTGTTTAAGTGCTCCGTGAAGCCCAATTCTAATGCCACCAATAAAAATTTATTAAGCACCTACCACGGGCCAGGCACCAGGCTAAGTACTGGGGATACAAAAGGTGGCAAGGAACTTACAATCTAAGGGGGGAGACAACTTGCAAACAAATATATACAAAGCAAGCTATATACAGGATAAATAGGGAATAATGAAGAGGGAAGGCACTGGCATTAAGAGAGCTTGGAGAAGGCTTCCTGTAGAAGGTGGGATTTTAGCTGGGTCTTAAATGAACACAGGCACGGCAGGTAGTGGAAGCAGAGGGGGCCAAGCATTGCAGCCCTCAGGGACAGTCAGAAAAAAATGTCTGGAGTGAGGAGATGGGAGTCTTGTTCATGGGAACAAATGAAAAGGTCAGGGTCACTGGATCAAAGAGTGTTTATCAGGGAGTAAAGCGTAATAAGATTGGAAAGGTAGGAAGGGGCTAAGCTATGAAGGGCTTTGAATGTCAAACAGATGATTTTATATTTAATACTGGAGGCAACAGGAAGTCACCAGAGTTTACAGAGTGTGGGGGTGACGTGATCAGACCTGGGATGGGGATGGGAGTCACTTTAGTGACTGAATGGAGGATAAACTGGAATGGGGAAAGCCTTGAGGGAGGCAGACCCACCAGCAGGATATGGCAACAATCCAGGTAAGAGGTGATGAAGACTGTGGTGGGGACCAGAGTGATAGCAGTGTCAAAGGGGGCATATTGGAGAGAAGTTATAAAGGTGAGCTCAACAGGCCTTGGCAATAGATTGGACATGGACGAGGATAGAGTGGTGAGGAATTCAAGATGAGACTGGTAGCCCGAGGGACAGGGAGGATAGTGTTTTCCTCCATAGTTAGAGAGAAAGGATGTGTGTTCTTAGGGGCAAGATGGGGAAGGGGGTTGGTAATTTAGGAGGAAAGATACCGAGTTCTGTTTTAGACATAATGATTTAAGATGTCAACTAGCCATCCAATTCGGGGTGCCTGAAAGGTGACTGGAGGTCAGCAAACAGACTGAAGCAGGACAGATAGATGTGAGAATTATCAGCAGTCAGGTGATAATGAAGTCCATGGGAGCTGATGAAATCATTCAATAAAGTAACATAGAGGAGGAAAAGAAGAGGACCCAGAAGAGAACCCCTGAGGGACATCTCCCGTCAGAGGGCATGATCTGGAAGAAGATCCGGCAAAGGAGATCAGAGAAGGAACAGTCAGATAGGTAGGGGAGAGACTAAAAATCTGTGGGGATAAAAGAGTTGGGATGATGGAGTTCCCAGAGAATATGGCTGACCCTAAAGAGTTGTAATGTTTTTGTTTGTTTTTAGCTCTCCAAATAAATCCTTCTGCACCAGATCTCACCGAAGGTCCAAGACCAAGTACAGTCTGAGGAATCCCTGGTACAATGGCTAAAGCCACCAGTGCTAGGGAAAAGAGGTAACACCACATTCAAATTCACTATTACCTTCCAAGGTGCTCTACAAGTAGCAACTCTGCATCTATATAACATATTCTGATGGCTAATGTCACTCACTGGTTTAATCATAAAGCACTGTGCCCTTAAGCACAGATTCTAAAGCAGAACTGAAGTAGCTTAAAAAAAAAAACCCACAAGATATGTAAATTTAGAGAATCCACCCTAAATGTTCACATGGACTGTTTGTGCCTGACCTGTGGCAGAGCATTCTGAGCTCTGATCAGTCTGATGGACGCACTGTAACTTAACTCTAGCACAGTGATGTCATTTTGGTCTTCTTCAAGGAAGAAGGACAACCAGCAACCAACCATCATTTCAGGAGAGGATCGTGACCTTCAGATAAGAGAGCTCCGTGTGGTGTGCATACCCTTCACAGCCATGTCCTTTGTTCATTCTAATACCCGGGAGCCTCTTTTCAAGTGGAATCAAATGAGGATGCAGAGAACAGAAAAAGTGCTGTCCTTCCCCATTCTGTGAATGCCCATTACTGGATGAGTCCACACACGGTGGCAGGATTAGCAAGAGTTCCCTGCCCTCATGGTCTCAGCTCCTTAGGCTTCAACAATCTCCACAACACCTCTCCCCAAGGGGCTCTGCTCACCTGAGATCTTAGCACCATGAAAATGGATTTTGAGAGCATTAAACTACTCCCAAACGCCTCCTTTTTAGAGGGCTCACAGCCTTCCTGGTGGCTCCATTCTCTACCAGCAGTTCAGCTTGGCTTCCACTCCAGAGCACAACATGCCCCCATACCAGGTACCTCCCAGCACCTCCCCTCCCCACCCACCCCCCTTTTTATCCTCCTTTTGTTGTCTCCCCCATTAGATTGTGAACTTAATGGAGAGGACTGTCTCTTTTTCTTTTGTGCTCTTAGCAGAATGCCTGGCACATAATGCAGGCACTTAAGAAATGTTTATTGACTTGAGCAATCTCGGGTTCAAGGCTCCCCAGGGGAAATACAGACAGATGTAGAGGGAGAAGGCTGGATGGTGGAGCACTGAACTCTTCCCAAAGCCTTGAACAGGAAGCAGGGAAATAAGAAATATTCCTATAAGACAGGTGTGTTCATAGATCGTTTTTTTTAAGCATACATTTCTGTTGTGAATATTAAAATCCTCTCTTAAAAAGTAAAATTTGCCTGTGTTCTGGGGGGAAAAATGCATTTGTGTTGCTGCACATTAGGCTCCCATTAAATCTACATTTTAAACCAATAAGACACATTTCTTGATTCTTGACTCAGCACTGATTCTACCCCAACTGAGGCAGACACCAAACATGGCTTGAGAAGCTGAGAGAGTTGTCTGACCAAAGTCATTGAACTCTGATTCCAAGCTTATCACTTCAGTCACTAAATCAATAGATGGAAGCGTCAAGGGAGTCATTAAGAAAGAAGAGATTTTTGATGAGAGTAGCAACAAATTACTGAATGTCTAAACAAGGTAAGCCAACCTCCTCCTTCTTCATATACCATCTCACTAAGCCTACCATTTCCTAACCCAGAATTTTAAGATCCAAAATTTCAAAATAAAGACTTAGGGAAGGGGGGAAGTGGAACAGAGAGGAAGGTCATTTTTTGAATATCTCTTTTGGTGGTAATAATGTCTGCAAAATGGAAAAGCTAACAATATTCTGTCATTTCAGTGTCTCTCTTCATGATGACTGACATATGGAGAAAAATTGCATATTTCAAACATCCAGATAATTTACTAAATTTTTCAGTCAGATAAGAGGTATCTTGTAGCCACAGTCAAGATGTTACCTTTTACGCAAACTACATAAACTTGGAAAAGTCCCAGATTTCTGTGTCTCAGTTCTCTCCTCTTAAAAGGAGAAGGGTTATAGTAGGTAATGTCTTAAGTTCCTTACAGTTCTTTCATGCTATGACTCTAATCAGTAGAAAGTCAATGTGGCTGCCAAGGAGACATGAAATGTAATTTTTTTTTTTCTGGTAAGATAAATGGGAGAGCTCTAAATTGAAATGTCTTTTTCAAGTCAAGTGTGTGCGCACTCCAATCAGAATTGATACATATCCACTAAGTACCTTTTGCTAATACTTAGACGTAGCAGAATTATAACAATTAATATATATAAATTAAAATCTGGTCAAAGGTTTTAAACCACAGGAGACATTTCCCCTAAGATTTCATCAGTCCAGTATTATCCAGTGAGAAATGTAAAGACAAAAAAACCTTTCAGTGATTTTTATGCATTTATGATTCCCCCAAACACTTCTTTTACTGTTCAGGAAAAGTAATTTTTTTCATATTACTTTGATTCATAAAGAATTCAATTGATTTTTAAGCATTTCCTCTTGTATCTTTTTAAATTAAGTGTGAATAAAAGGTATCCTTAATCTTGGCTCCTTGAATACCTGAAAAAACTAGAGTTTTAAATTCTACTAATATGTCAAAGTTTGTAGGTTTTCAAAAATAATTTGTATAGTTTACAGCTACAGAATGTGAAATTTAGGATGAGGTTAGGTTTATATTGAACTCTAGATATCTAATTTTTCTGTTTTCTGAGACAGATTCTAATATCATACGACTTTGTTTATTTTTCTACCATCACAAACTCAAAGAAACAGAAGTATTATTGCACAGTGAGCACTCACCAATCTTTTCATCTAAACACATAATTTTCTCCTGGGTAAGTTGCAACTCATATTTCTTCTTGGCAAGGTGTCGCTGAGTGTCTGAAAGATCCTTTTCTGTGTTTTCATATAAAAGCCTACAAGCATATTGACAAAATTTTAAATTCTATCTTATAAACTTGTTAAAATTACAACTTTCCCCTTTAACTTTTGCAGTTATTTAAAGTTATAAAAGGTTAAGAACAAAGATGTATATTTAATTAATGTACTGAAAAAAGTTAAGAAAATATTATAATTTTTTTATAATTAATTTATAATTAATTTATAATTAATTATAATTAATTTTTAGTTTTCAACATTTACTTCCACAAGATTTTGAGTTCCAAATTCTCTCCCTTCCTCCCTCCCCACCCACCCTCACTGAGAAGGCAAGCAATTTGATAGACATGTGCACTCATGCCAAATATTTCCATAATAGTCATGTTGTGAAAGACTCTATTTCCCTCCATCCTATCCTGCCCCCCATTTATTCCATTGTCTCCTTCGACCCTGTCCCTCCTCGAGTGTTTGGTTCTGATTACCCCTCCCCCAATCTGCCCTCCCTTCTATCATCCCCCCTATCTTATCCCCTTCCAAGAAAATATTATTTTTTAAAAAAGTACGGCTAAACGTATCGTATTAAAAAAAAAGCCTATGGACCATCAGGATCTCAAGATACTGTTGATGGACTCATTTGACCTTTCTGGGACTATTTCCTCATCTATAAAATAAAGGGATCTGATTGGATGGTTTTTAAGGTACTGTCCAAATCTAATCATCTATGATTTAATATGTTTCCAGACTGCAGTTAAGGTTGGCTTTTTGGGGGAGGGGGGCCCGGGAGGCCAAGATAAGATAAGCATTAATTATTCCTTAGGACTTAAGCAAGATGACCAATGCTAAAATGCAAATGTTACCTAAGAAGGTCAACATAAGGTCATTAATTTTAGCTCAAATTCCTTTACTATATCATCAAAGAACCTTAGAGTTGGGTGGGACTTCAGAAGGCATCTAGTTCAATCTGTACCCGACCAGGAATCTTAACTGCATCATCCCCAGCAAGTGACATAACCCAGTCATAACTTGAAGATCTCTAATGATGTGTAACCCACTACCTTTTGAGGCAGTCCATTCCATTCCATTCAAATAAAACCAAACTGTTTTTGGCTGATGCCTTTAAAAAAAATCTCCAAAAATAGCTTATTACATACATCCTCTCACCATTGAAACAAAGGGGAAAAAAACCCAACTGACCAAAACATGATCTGATAACATCCAATACCCGTAGAAGCCTACTTCTTTCTGCCTTAAGGAGGGCTTTATGTCGGGGCCTGTTTTCCAGAATCAGGATCGTCATTTGCAGTTAATCTGAGTTTAAGTGTTGTCTCCATTTATATTTCTCAAGTCATTCTTGATCCTGCTTTCCTTAATCTACATCACTTCATATTGCTTTGAATGCCTAATACTCATAGCTTCTTATAGCACACTAATATCCTATTACATTCACACACCACTTGTTCAGCCATTCCCCAACTGATGTAAACACAAACCAATTGTGTTTCTGGTTTTTGCTTTTGGGGAGGTTTTTTTTCTACTCCAATACTACTATGAATATTTTAGCATATATAGTCCTTTTCTGTCTGTCACTGAGTTTACTTTGGGATACAGCGGCATTGCTGATTCAGAGGCCACAAACAGTTTAGTGATTTCTCTTATTATTCCGAACTGCTTGTAAAAAAAAGTTGGACCGGTTTCCCATCTCTTGTATTCATAAGCCTATCTGTGTACAACTTCTGCAAAAATCGCCAGTTTTTTGCTGATTAGAAAATGTGAGAGAAACCTTGAGAGCTGGTTTAATCTGCATTTCTCTTAGTGGCTTTTTTTTTCACAATTTTGTCAATAATTTGTAATTACTCTTCTGAAAACTACTGATATCCTTTCACTGCTTAGTAGGGAAAGGCTCTTGGGGTTCATTATTTGTGCTAATTTCTAATCTGTCTTAGACATTAGACTTCTATAAGAGAGTTCCCGACAAGATTCTTTTCCCTCCAATTAACTTTTCTTTCTCTTGCTTTACTTATTTTGTTTCTATTAAGCTAATTAATCTTAGTAAGTGAAATCGGCTATTTTGTCTTTTGTGTTCCCTATTACTTGCTTCCATTCTTTCCTTAATCTTAGATCTGAAAGTTATCTTCTTCCATTCAGCAAAAACTACTGGGAAAACTAGAATAGTATGGAAAAAACTATGGAAAAAATTAGCTTAATACTAATATATTAATATAATAAACCATATACCACAATAAACTCCAAAACCATATATAAATTAAATTTTAAAAATCAAATCAGAAAAAAAAATTAGTGTGATGGCTCCTCCTTCATTCCTTCTTTTTTGGTTACTTCCTTGAAGGTCTGAATTTGTTCCTCCAAATAAATTTTGCTATTATAAACTTACTGCTTCAATCTCATCAACAAAGCCCTAATTTAGAGATATCAACATTTTAATTACACTGGTGTATCCCAAAAATGCACAATAAACATAGCCTCCATTTATTTAATTCTTTATTTTTGTAAAAAAAAAATCCAAACATTTTATGCTTGTGTTTATATAAATCCTGAGTATGTTCTATCAGATTAACACCCAAATATTTTAGCAATTTTAAATGATTTTTCCCTCTTTTTCTCCTTAGTTTTATTAGTAATATTTACATGAATGTCCCCCATTCCATCCAGCTCCAGTCTTCTTCCAAGTCTCAGCTCCAATCTCATTTTCTCTTGGAGGCGGGAAGTGGAGTGTTTTTCCCTTCTGTCCATTCCACCTCCACCTTAAAAAGCTAGTGCTTTCCTTGTGAGATGACCTTTACATTTATACTGTGCGTTTATCTCTATATGTGTATGTATTTGTGTATACACACATTTATCTACACATGTATATGGCTGTGGTTTTCCATATGTGCATAAGTGTGTGTGTTGTGTGTATATGTGAGTTCCTTGAGGATAATGGCTGTGCTTTGCCCTTTTGTGTATCCCTAGTGTGCCTGGAACACATATAGTAAACACTGAATAAATGGTTGACTGAAATACAGAAATGCTGATGGTTTCTGCAGGATTAATTCATATGCTGCTACTTTATTGACACTATTGTATCAATTGTTTCATAAAATGTATAGGATTTTCTAAATAAACCATCATATCTGCAAATGGAAATAATTTTGCCCCTCTTGTTCCTATGTGTACTCCCTCCATTTTGCCTGTTTTCTCATTGCTACAGCTAGCATTTTTAGCTAAAAGTAGTGGAGGTAATACACATACTTGCTTTACCTCAGATCTCCACTAGATTACTTGCAAATAATGCTAGCTCTTGGTTTGGGAGAGGGAGTTTTGATCATATGATTAAAATCTTCTTATTCCTGTGCTTTTCAGTGGTTCTAACACAAATATTGTCTTTTTGTCAAGGAGAGGCAGCATGATGCCTTGGAGCTAGTTTTGCAGCCCAAATGTCTGGGTCCAAGTCCCACTTCTGTATCTCACTGGTTGAGTGACCCCTAGCAAGGTGCTTCAACTCTCAACACCCCAGGAAATTTCCTAAAACAATAAGCTGCGGAAAAAGGGATAACTTGAACTGGGCAAAGGAGTTTCCTTACCTGGAAGTTCCTCACATATATGAAATGAGAAGTCCCTGAGGATGAAGCAAGTTATACACCTCTAGACAAGTAATTGAAAGAATAAGACACATTTTTGGACATGGCCAAAGTGGGAATCTCTTTTGCTTCATTATGTATATTTATTATATATTTGAGAGAGGGGGAAGGAGGTTAAATCATTTTTAAATGCACAGAAGAGAAGGAAGGCCAGAAAAAATCACATACATAAGATGGCTTTTATAATCATATGCTGAACTCATATTTAAAAAGAAAAGCAAGCTACATATACAATAGAGAGTCGCAGTTTCATGTACTATTTCTGCTGCTCATTTTACTTGTTATTTGATTTCAAAATTTAAAAAAAATCTAAAAAATCCTCATACCTGACCAGTCTCTATCTTTCTTTTTACATTTATGATTTTTTTTTTGGTAATTTGGTTTTCCTTTCTCTCTTTTTCAGGAGATCAAATTAGCTAATAGCTTGCCTATTTGAATTTTTTTCAAAAAGTCCTTGAGTTTTAAAAAATCATTTAAAGAGTCCTTTAGTTTTTAATTGTATATATTTGATTTTCAGGATTTCTCCTCTTTTTCAAATTTGAAAACTTTGAGCTTATGGGATGTCACATCGTCACTTTCTTTTTGAAATCGTCAAAGCTGTCTCTGCGTTATTCTGCCCACTCATTTAGAATTAAGTTACTCAGTCTCCACTGAAATTTCAGGCTGTTGTGTTCATATATCTCTTACTCGTATTCATTTTTAAAAATTCTGTCTTTTCTCAACTCTAGTCCTTCTTTACTTATCCTGCTGCTTTTTTTTTTTTTGGTCTTTTCTCAGTTCTAATTCTTCTTAAACTATCTGATGCATTGGACCCTTACTCTCCTCTCTGTGTTTTTATGACATTATTCTTTCCTGGCTCACCTGCTACCTATCTTATGGCTCCTTTGCTGGTTCACCTAACTGGTCCCTCTGTATTCAATCTCTCCCTTTTCCTGCTCCAATCTGTCTTGCACTCTGTTCCCACAACCCCACAATCCCAGAGTTTCCAGTATTCTCACACTCTACCTTCAACTATAATATTTACTCATTTCCCTTCCTCTTCCTATTTTGTGTTCTCTTCCTAGGGTGGTGCTAAATAAATGACTTATTAATAATATAATTTAAAACCAATGAATAATTAATAACAACATAACTTAGTTAATGACAAAGTGATTTTCCTTAAATGTCGATATGCCCATGTGACTTCTCTATTCATTCAACTCCAGTAGCTTCCTGTTACCTCTTGGATAAAATATTAATACCTCTAGCTTTTAAAGCCCTAACCTATCTTTCCAGCTTTATTGGACGTTACTCTGCTTCTTGCACACTGCAATACAACCCAATTGGCCTTCTCAGTTCCCTCAGTTTCTCATAGACAACTCTCCATCCGCCAAATCCCGGCCTCTGCATTGGCCACCCCCACGGGCCAGGAATGCACTTGTATATTATTTCTGCCTTAGAAAATCACTTTCTTCCTTTAAGACGCAGCTTAAGCACTATCTTTTACATGAAGCTTTTCCTGATGAACCCAAGCACTAAACCCAAGCAACCCTTCCAACCTGTCTTGTGACTACTTTGTATAATACATATTATGTATGTATTAATATTTATGCTGTATATATTTTCATATATACCTGTTATCTCCCCCATTAGAATGTACAATACAGTGTGGAGTTTGGTAGGAAAAAACCCAAAGGGAGAAGTAGGAGCGTTAAGAGTGAAACATTTTGTAAAACATAAAATATATTATGTAAGTTGTTATTTTTCCTATTTCTAAAATAGTAATAGTTTTAGAATTAATAAATTAAAAGTAAGAGTTTTACTAAAAATAATTTCTTGATTACCTTAGTGAATTATTTTCTGTTTTTTGTCTGCCCAGCTCACTTTCTGTATCCATCGCCTTTCGTGCTAGTGCTTTCATCTCCTTTTCCACAGTGGTTATGGTTTCCTTCATCAAAGTCATATTTGCCATTTGCTGTAGGCGTTCATCATCAAGCTACACAAGGAAAACAACAAGGCTGGTCGTCATGGGAACCCGTCTTCCTTCTCCTTTCAAACAGGATACACACCTCCTTTCCAAAATGCAGTCAGTGTATGATAAATAGACCAGTCTGGGACTGAACACGTTTGTGGGTCCACTTTCTCGGTCAGTCTTTATGCCCAACAAGTAGAGGAACCAGCACGTCCTCGTACCCACGCTACAGCTCTGCAATATAGACCTTTCACGCTTTGAGCCAGACCACATTTTCAATCCACAAGTTAAGACGGCCACAACACGTTAATTTCATGGTTTTTCTGTCCAGTGACCTAAAACTTTCCCAGCAAAAAATCTCTTACAAATAAAAGAAATATGCAATCTACATATCTTTCAGGGTTTTTCCCCTTTTGCTGTCATAAAAGGATACAACGAATAAGAATGCAAATGTGGGTAAGTAAACTTGTAAGTTAAGCCAAATCCCTCTGTTAACTTCTTTTGTGCATTCTCAGCATGTAAGTGCTAGTAATCACGTATAAAAAAATCTAATAAATATGAATCTTCATCTATAAGCTGAGTTTAATGTTTTCCCAAATTATTTGCCTAATTTATTCTACAATATGACAAAGCATTTTTCTCTTCTTCTATAGAAAATTAGGAAGAAGGAGTAACATTCTTTATTAATAAGAAAAATTGAAAAATGGAAGTTATTAAAATCAGTAGAAATATATTACTGAGGACAAAGAATGAAAAGCAGAGATTTCACTCAATCTTTTTAGAAACATATGTCTAGACCTATACTTTTCACTTTAACTTGGTAGAAACACAAAGAATAGATAATACTTTTATCTTAGAAGGTCCTATATCCTTGATTTTAAAATGGCTACTTTTTTGAACACATAAAAACTAAACAAGCCATTATTTAATTTTAAAAATTATAGACAAGGGGCGGCTAGGTGGCACAGTGAATAGAGCACTGGCCCCGGAGTTGAGTACCTGAGTTCAAATCCAGCCTCAGACACGTAACACAAAAAACTAGCCGTGTGACCTTGGGCAAGTCATTTAACCCCAACTGCCCTCCCCCCCCCCAAAAAAGCAAAAAAAATTATAGACAAAATTGAATTTCTTTTACACTGTGTACTGTAGACTCCAACTCCTCTATTCTTTGTTCCAGGTGAGCCTTCTCATTAAATGCAGTCTCTTGGGAAATCTGTTTCAAATACAAAAAAAAAAAAGTTCCTTCAGTTTTGCTGCATCTGTGCTTCACTGATGTTAGTGTAAGTACAATGTCTTTCTCACCTTTAACCTCTCCCTCAGACTATCTCGTTCTGTGGTCATTCTTCGCAAGTCAGTGAAGGCCACGTCTCTTTCTGTTTCTACCCGCCGTAAGATTGCATGTGCTGTTGATGTTGATTTGGAAGACTTGCAATTTTTCATCATTTCTCGTCTTAGTCGGGCTATTTCTTCCTGTGCCTATTATTTTTAAACGTACAAATATAAATCTATTTTAATGAACTCACAGGAAATTTAGAACTGCTACTCTGCCACCCAACTATGTAAATGGAAGCCTTTTGCAAAAGTGTGAGACAATTAAATTGTATATTTCTTGACAACTTCATTTTAATTACACAAATCAAGATGGAGAGCAACACAACATGTAGAATATGAATTAGATAAAAAAGAGAATGTTTTCCACATAACGCTTTCATTATAATTATTCTTTCTCATATACATTTCAATGTAATACAGGAAAGTATTTTATTTTTAATAAAATACCACAGAAACTTCAAATTCAATATTAAAAGGTAACTTCATGGCCCTGACTGACAGCTTATATCAATACCCCTTTGGTGGGAAGACATTCTAAATGACAGCTGCCCTCCCAGAGTTTTCTTTATGCTCTAGAAGCTTCCTTAACACCACATCTCCACTCCACGAGACAACAAATTGTAACTGGCAAATAACCTTGACTCTTACTTACTTTTCCCAATTACGTGTAAAAACAATTGTAACATCCTTTTTTCACATTTTGAGTTCCAAATGCTCTCCTTCCCTCCGTACCCTTTCCTTGCAATTTTACGTAAGCATCTGAAGCTAGATTTCTGAATTCTGATGTTCCTAATTCCAGGCCAGGCAAGGTCGCTCAGTTAAGATTCTGAGGCTGAATTTGAACTCAGGTCTTCTGACTCTAGACCCAGGGCTGTATCTACTGCACAACATGGTTGTCGCTAATTATTGTCATGGAGACACTGATTTCTTTTTGGCTTATTCTAATGTTAAGGGATCCATTTACTTGGATAATATTTACCATTTTCTGTTCTAAACTATTTATTTAACAATTCTTCTCTCCAGAACTTTTATTTCATTTTTTAAAATCTCTTCATTTTTTTCTAAGTACTCATAATTCCTAGAGGAAATCCATTTTTTTTCTTTGAGTCTTTTACAGTTGCTATGGCATTACTTTCTCCTTCTAGATTAATTTTTTGAGTATCTCTATATTTATAATACTTTTTTATACCAGTCAAGGCCTTCTTTAGTTTATTCATCCCTCCTGTCTTAGTTCCTTACATGGGGCTTTGTGCCAAGGCCAGGCTTTGCCATATGTTGCTTTTTTTTGGATGAGGTAGTGTTCCTCTTAGTCTTGCCATTGGTAATCTGGGTTCCTGCTCTGATCTCCATCAGATATGGGGATTGGGCTCCTGCCCCCCTTGCTATTAGCCCCAGCCCCAAATCTTTGAGTTTCAGAGTTTGTTGAGCACTATCACACCTGCCCTGCTCACTTCTACTCCAGGTGTCTCCAAGTGCCCTACCCCGAGACCTTCTGACCATCCTGGAGCTGCTTCAGAGCAGTCTTCTGCTCCTGCTGCATCTGAACATACGTCCTTCTGGCCACACGTTCCCGTGGCTGGTCTCTGATCACACGGCCAGTGCACAGGCCTATCCCTGATATGGTTTGGCTGGCAGCCTCTTTTCTTATTCCTACTGAGCTGACTGACCTTTTGTGTGGTTTTGTAGTAGAAGTAATTTACTGTGATTTCCTATTGAGTTTCTTGATCGTTATCCAATCTAGAGACAATTCCTAGACTTTTGCTAGATTTGGGATGGGAGGGTTAATCTACCTGCCTCCACCTGGGCAGCTGCTTTGGACAGTTGTCAATCAATTTGTATATGGAACAGACATCGTCCTGGTACTCCCTAAAATGTGGAGCTCAGGGGTGGCTAGGTGGTGCAGTGAATGGAGCACTGGCCCTGGAGTCAGGAGGACCTGAGTTCAAATCTGACCTCAGACACTTAACACAAAAACTAGCCATGTGACCTTGGGCAAGTCACTTAACCCCAACTGCCCTCCAAAAAATAAAAAAAATTTTAAAAAATGTGGCGCTCAGGTTTTAAAACATTACACAGATGTGGTCTGGCCAGGGCAAAGTTTACTGAAATTATACTTTTCCTATTCCTAGATGCTATATTTCTCTCAATGTAGCATAAGGCTGAATTCATTTTCTTGGCAACACACTTTTGGCTCGCGCTGAGTTTGTGGTCCCCGAAAACTTTCAGATCTTTTTCAGACAAACTTTCAGACAAAGCCATGCTTTTTTTTTTTCACCTTGTACTTAGGTTTGAAAAAAATCAACTCCATAAGTATAAGTCTTTGTATTTATATTTTTAAATGAAATTTCATTTTATTCTATTTGGTCCAATGTTCTAGCTTTTTAGCCTCTTTTTGAATCCTGACTCTGTCATCAAGCGTACGTCTGAAATTTTGATAAGCAGAACATCTGTAAGCATTCTGGCCACTGACAAAAATGTCGAACAGCACTGGGCCTCTTAAGGATCCTAAGATCCTCTGAGCATTTCCCTGCAGACCTCTTTCTAGACTCATATCAAACCATCGACTCCTCTTTAGGTCTAGTCATTCAATAAATTTCAAAATGCCTCATTGTATTATCAATTACCTCTATCTCTCCATTTTTTCACAAAAAATCAGCATGAGACTGTAAAATGTTTTACTAAGAATCTAAGTAAACTGTATCTACAGTACTCCTCTGAAAGTTTCATCTAGGAGCCCTACCGAAAAAAGAAGCAAAGTTAGATCAATCGGACTTGTTCTTGACAAAGCAATTCTAGTTTTGTGATCGCTGCTTCCTATTCTAGACGGTTCCTGACCATCCCTTTAGGAAGCCATTCTAGAATTTCCCCAGAAATTTAAATACAGCTCACTAGCCTATTGGAAAAGTGGCACAACTGCATTTCTCCCTTCTGGCAGCATCTCCAGCTTCCTTTGAAACAGTCTTTCAAAGGTCACTGACAGCAGCTTAGCAATCACATCTCCCCAGTCTTTCCATATCCAATAGCGCAGGTTCCCTGTACTTTGGTTGTCTGGACTTATCAAAGGCCACTAAACACTCTCTTATTCCTTCCCTAATTATCTTGGGCATCAACTCACTCTGATCCATACTTGTTGTTTCCTTTTTATTCCAAAGAGTGGTGTGCAGAGAAAAGAGAATCAAAATAAAATATGGGGCTGTGACTTCTTTTTTTTTTAGTCTCAAAGATCTATCAGGTGACTGAACAACACTCTTATTCCTTCTTTAACATTTTACCCAATATAGCAAAAGAATCTGTTATTTTTTGTTTGTAGATTTCCTCAGCAGCCTCAGATGATTTGTCGGGTTGTGCTGTGCTATGATTTTATGAGAAAGGTGAGTTCACAAAAAAGGCTATGTCCTTTCTTCTGTCCTTGCTTCTACTTTCTGGGTATGTCTTTTTAAAATCTGTGTGGGTTGGAAAATTCCTTGATAATTCACATCAGTCTTTTAAAATTAAGTCTCCTTTCTCAAAAGATCAGAGATTTAGATCTAGAAGGAACCTGAGATTTTGAATCCAGCCCCTCTCATTTTACAGATGTGGAAACAGGCTTTAAGGGGCTTGCCCTCAGTCACGCAGCTATTAAGTGTCTGAGGGAAGATTTGAACTCATATCTTTCTGATTCCAAATCCAGCACTTTGTACATTCCTCCACCTAAATGCTTGTCCTCCTCCTCAGTGTCTCCACTACTGAATCAGCTTTTCTTGAAGAATTTTAGTCTACAGGAGCCTCCCCATCCTTCTCTGAACCCTTTAAAATCTGCTCTTCTAAAATCTACAGTGCACACCCAACTAGTCCCAGCTTTCTTATCCTCTGATAAGAATTCTAAGATAGATTAGTTACTCTCCTCTAAGGTTTCATCCTTTCCGCCCCAGCAACTACCTCCTCCTGGTTGGTGAGAATCCCACTTAGAATCCTATTTCCCTTTGCTGGGTCATACATCCTTTGAAGGACAAAACTGTCATAAAGACAAGTCAAGAAAGCATACGCTGTTCCCTTTCAGCAAAAGTCCAAATAACTATGTATGTCTCCATCGTGACTTTGTCTCTTCCTAAAAGTCTTGATCTCCTTCCTCTTTCTGTCTAGGCAGTCTCTAGAAGACTTTGATGATCATCATTCCTCAGCCTTCACTGATTTTCGTCCAAATGCTCCCTACCATGTTTTCTCCCTCTGAGTCTTAGATTTCTTCACTTAAGAAAATTGTCTTAATATATAATGCTATCCTATAACCTACCTTATCGAATTCGGTTCTGCTTCTCATCCCACTAAGCCCCAATGGCATCTGTTAGGTGAAATTCTCCTCTTTATGTTAGGATCTGAATTCATCTTGCTGGTTGACCACATGTGCACATACATCTCTAAAGCTATTCATTATCAGCTCCTTTCCTGGACTTTGATTCTCGTGAAATGTGTGTGCGTCTCAAAGCTCTCTCCTTCCCACATTACAGATACTCTCTAAGACATCAATGAGGTATCTTTTAATGTGAATAGCTTTCTTCTCCCCTCTTCCTCTTACTTAAAGCCTTTTAGTAGGATTTTAAAGAGTTCAGTAAAGTGCATTCTTATGATTACTTGTTCAACCAGTCACCACTAAGCATCTAATATTTGCCAGCATTGGGCTATGTGTTACATATACAGGTACAAAATAATGGAATAAATAAAGTAGTTAAATACTTCTGAGAGGTGCACTGAGACACTAGCAGAGTTGGGAGGGTCAGGAATGGCTTCAGGCAGAAGGAGTTGAGCTGTGTCTTAGAGGAATAAGCTTACTAAGCAATAATATGGGAGTTTGTAAAGTAATTATTTGTCTTCAGAGGTATTTCAGAACTCTGCTATTTCATGGAATCAGATTTCTGATTCCTGACCTTTGCTGACCCAGGTCCATCATCTTAAAGCACCTACTATCCTTTAGTAATATGACATACTCCTGGGTATATAAAAAAAAACATCCCCTACCCCACATAACAGAACATTACAAAAATAAGATTTTATTATTAAAATCTTACAGAACATTTGTATCTCTCATTAGCTTAATGGCTTTAGAAAGCACATGTTTAGAATTTAGTGGGAAAAGATACATCTTTTACAGATGGATAAATTACTCCTCAGACCTTTTGCTCACTAGAAATACAATTACCTGTTCATAAAGAAGAAAGGTCTTGTCTCTTTCAGATGTGAGAACTTTGACGTTACCCTGAATCTCAGCCAAGTGACGCTCGTATTTTTCCAATATACACCTAAGGTCGTCACGATCTCTTGTCTTCATAAGCTCTGAATCACAATTTATTCCCTAAAATCATGACAGAAATTTTATAAATCTTGACGCTTAGGGTTTTGAAACAAATATACCCCTCTCCTTACTCTGTCTTCAAATATTCAGTCTCCCCTCTAATGGCAAAACTACACTTCACCTGCACTGCCTTCACTGGCTATCCTTCCTAAGCTTTCCTCTTTCACAATCAAGCTTTTAAAACAAGTTTTAAAGTTTACAAACTAATTCCTTCCCAACAGCTCTCTCAAGCAGGCAATTCAATTATCATCACTGTCCTCATTTCATAGTTGAGGAAAAGGGCTCTGAGAGCTGGAGTGACTTATCCAGGAAAAAACACAACTACCAAGTATCTGAGGAGGGATTTGAATCCAAGATACTGTTCATAATAAATTCAGTATTTCTTTAGCTAATAGCAATGGGAGTATGTAACCTCAATCTAAATATACACACTGATACTTAGTAAACAGGTTGAAATTAATGTAGCTACCCCTAAAAAACCTTGTTAAAAAATTTATTTTCTCAAATTGTTCCCTTTTATTTGACTGGTTTTTGACCAACCAGTTTGCTTACTCTCACAAAACATGATACATCTGCTCTTCTGTATTTACTTCAGAGTCAAGGGTGTCTCTGTGAATCATCCACCAAGCACTTACGGCTGAATCAAGACAAAAGGCCAAAGAGCTATGTTATTTGCACTATAAATGAATGAATATATCAAAAGACAGCACGTGTACCCTGGGAGGTGGAGAAGTACGTCGAGGACTTTTAGATCTACTTCGAATCATCTTTCCCAAATGTTCAGCTTCACTCTGATGATGATTTGTCTGCTCCTAAAATCTTAACAAAGGAATTAAGTCTACAAAAAGATTTAATTTAACACTTTTTCAGTCTAAAATTATCTTGCTAAGGAGGAAAAAATTAGGCAGCATATTGCAAGCCAAACGAAACCAATATTTTAAAAATTGGATGAAAATTGACAATGATTCAATCATTAAAATCAAATTTGATTGTAGATTAAAGTCTAGGATGACATAATTTCTAATTAATTTCTTTTTTAAAATAAGTTTTTTTGGCATGCCTGCTGTTTCTTACATCATCAGTTATCCCCAGTATCTCTCCCCTACCCCAAGAGCCGCCACACTAGATCTACTTCATTTCCGATTTACCGTCAAGGCTTCCTCTTCCCATTATTTATAAAGGTTCCATCCAGAGTCTACCTTTTCTTTTAATTTATTGCTTTTTCTCTGTGAACTCAATTCATTTTGAAGGAAAGAAGGGTAAAAGGTTTCAACTGACTAGAAATGTCTTCTTAATTTCAACAGGTTTAGAACGAGTCATAGAAACGGGAACTGCTTGGTTTAGTTGTTCTGTATGTTGCTAGTTTATCACTTAAAATGACTAAATGTTTGTATCCTGGCGTAGTTTTCAGTGCTAGGAATTCCTACGAGCTCCCATCCTTTTACATCCACCTAAAGATAGTCCTTTTACAAATTCTTTAATTACTAATGCTTTTGTTGAAATGGATAACAGCAAAACAAGGTATTTTAGATAAATTGAGTGTTTTACACTCATAAAATTTATTATAACTCCAAAACCTAAAAAAAACCCAAGGGATTTATCTAAGATAATCATTGATGCAGTATCTTTTTGTGGATGAGAAGAATTCAAGCTATTTCAATGAAGTGTCAACTGACTTAATACTGCTGGCTTAAAAACCAAACCCCACTTAACATTAAGACAAATACAAATTTTGAGAACATTGTCATTAATAATAATGATTCAAACCTAAATAGCATGATAAGGCTTTGTAAACTCATTGATAAATTATTCTTGATCTTTCAGGGTGAGGACAAGCAAAGGGGAAGTCTAGCAATCAAGATGCACTTTTGCATACTAAGGTATGCTGGTACTGGAGAGCTGATGGTGGTTAAAAGAGGCAGCTTTCTATTCATCTGAAGTTTTAAGAGAAAAGACCAAATGGACTGTATGCTAAATATTTTTCCTCTGTATTCCTAACAAATCCACAAAAAGTAACTTCTTACAATAATTAGAATATATTCAAGTACTTAAAACTATATTAAAATACATACTTACAGATCTAAGACTTTCTTGTATCTTCTAGTACTAGAATATGATTTTGCTGACATCTAAGTTCAGTCTGGAAAACAAACCGAAAACCCAGCATGTGTAAGCATATAATTAGTAACTAAAATCTATGTTCCTGATTTTCAAAGCTAAGAGGAACTTTTATGCCTGTTAAACTGGATAAACAGCACTGGACAAAGGGAATCCATTTAAATAAATGGAATTCAGAAGCATTTGAATTGAGACATAAAGACCAGATCTTTCTGGTTACTTTGCCTTCAGTTACAGATATTTCTGTGGTATAATAATACAAGACTAGTGACATTTTCACAAGCAAATCATAGTAATTTCATGTCTAAAGAAGAAAACACGACTTCCTTGATTACAATAGATGAAAGTAACCCTTCATTCTCAACACTGACTGCATTGTGTTTGTGTCATGTATAGAATATATGACAGATTTCATCATAGATATACATAGGCATGGGTTACTCCTTCTATGTAAGCTCTTGGATAGCAGAGAGTATTTTTTATGTATCTTAATATCTCCTACATGAACTTCCAAAAACTAGGAATTTAATTTAAAAAAAAACTTGTTCAGAATAAAAATATTCCAGTATTTTTTAACTTATAAAATTCCCCTTTTTTCAAAATGAAACATCCAATAAGCTTGTTCATTTTAAAACGAGCTTTCTATAAATGCTCTCCTTGAACTTAAAAGGTCCTCTAAAATATGGCTTCAAACTATCTTTCCCACCTTATCTTAGACTGTTCCCCTTAACACACTTTGCATTCTTACAAAATTGGACTATTAGCTGTTCCCTACAATTCACATTCCATATCCTGCTTCCACACATTTACGTAAACTATCTCAGGAGTGCAACATGTATTTCTTTCCAAGCATTACTTCCTCAAAAATCTTCTTTGATTCCCCAAGCTAAAGTTCTCTGTCCTTTCCCAAATTACTTTTCTTTTACCACATGTATGGGCATATGTTGCATTCCTCTAAGTGTGACACATACCTTGAGGGCAGGAATCATTTAATATTTATTTTGTATGCCTGGCATCTAGCACAGTGCCCTGTATAAAGTAGGCACTTAATAAATGTTTACTGTCTTCAACTGATCTACTCTGCAGTCTAGTGATCTCCACTAGGAAAATATTAAAGGATGTATTTAGGTATATGAATGACAATGGTAATAAGCTTTAATAAGTTAGGAGGCGGAGCCAAGATGGCGGCTTAGAAGCAGCAAAGGGCCACAGCTCCCACACAAACACGCTAAAAAACTCATAAAATGGAACGCTAAACAGATTTTCAAGCTCCAAAACTTTCCACAAGACAGAAAGCACATCTGTTGCTACAGGCAGCGCAGCAGGCGGGGCTCTTCGGAGCAGACTGGGACCCACCCCTGAAACCCCGACCTGCTCAGACCCTGGGCATCGGGCGGGGAACCGAGGCTACAGGAGAGCAGATGGGCTGCACTGGAGGCACAGTTACCACATTTATCAGGCCAGAAGAAAAAAAAGGCTAAGAGAAAGGTCAGTGGATTTTGCTAACTGGGGAGGAGAAGAGCGGGTCCGGCCAAACTGTTCCCAGGGCAAGGAGGCAGCGGGAGGCGGCTGTAGCAGCAGGAACGTCTGAGAGCCACAGCGGCCTCCACTGGGCTGCTTCAGAGCCCTCGGCCTGCAGATAGCAGGGGGGCTGACGCGACCCATCGAGGCCAAGGGCTCTTGCGTTGAGCGGCCTGGATCTGGATCGGGGTCTTGAGTGGTGGTCCTGGGGTGCGCTTTCAGTGAGCCAGAGCTGGGGAGGGAGCTGCAGCACCCCACTAAGAGCTCTGGCAGCTGA
>CM053600.1:7896917-7912238 GCA_028646575.1 Pseudocheirus occidentalis
TGATTAGATAGGCTCTGAATTACCTCACAGACAAGCAGTGTGATGGAATGAAAAGATCGTTGGACTTGGAGTCAGGAGTTACCGAGGTCCGAATCCTGTTTTAGACTCTTGCTTCCTATGTGACCTTAGGTAGGTCACTTAACTTCTCTGAGATCCAGTTTCCTGAGGATAATAATACTACTAATATCCATATCACAAGATCAAGACAAAAAACAAAATAGATCATGCATATAGTGATATAATGGGTGAGAATGTATATAATATACTTTATTAGCTGTAAGCCACGATATTATTTATAATCACCCTCATCATTAAATATTTATTCCTTTAAAAGAAAGAATAAAAAGTAGAGGTGGAATTTATTCAACCTGGAGGACCAGATGAGGAACCAGGAGACATATCTTGGTAGTGTTTCTTCTATTACTCCTTGCTATGGGACCTCGTGTCTCTTCATTTCTCTGCACTCCAGTTTTCTCATCCGTGAAATGAGGGGATTGAACTTGACGATTTCTTCCAACTCAAAAATCGCTCTATTGGATGTAAAGCACCAGATTTAGAGTTGAAAGACCTGAGTTCAAATCCAAGCTCTGGCATTTACTACATGTGCAATCTTGGATGTATCACTGAACCTTTCTGTGGGGTCTCGGTTTTCTCATCTGTAAAATGAGGAGTTTGGCCTACACTGTGTGTAAGGTCCTTTCCAGATCAGATTCCAATAAATTCATTTTATTTTTTATTGACCCTGCCTGGTGTCTTATCTAAACTACACAGCAAAGCAAAAACCAAAACCAAACAAAACCCCCAACTTTTCGTCAAAGTCTCACCTCCCCACGTGTAATCTCTTGGTTGTACAGAATTACTGAGGGAGATATACTCTTAATCTTATCAAGAGTGTCACCCAAACATGCAATGCTTGTTCCTTCCTCTGCATTTTGACTTTTCCCCCTGCCTAGAATTCCCTCACGCTTATTCTAGTTATACAGTGTCTGTCACTTTCTTCAAGACTTACCTCCTTTGGGGGGAAAAATTATTTACTGTTTCTTGGTTCAAGGTCTCGTATCTCATAGACATAGAGAACTGAGTCATATTTATAAGAATACTAGTCATTCCCCAGTTGATAAACGGTCAAAGGATATGAACAGGCAGTTTTTTGATGGAAAAATCAAAACCATATATAGTCATATAAAAATGCTTTAAACAATTATTGATTAGAGAAATGCAAATTAAAACAACTTTGAGGTACCATCTCATACCTATCAGAGTGGCTAAAATGACAGAAGAAAAACATGACAAATGCTGGAGGGGATGTGGAAAAATTGGAAACTCATACAGTTCTGTGGAACTATGAATGATTCTGCCATTTTGGAGAACAATCTGGAATTATGCCCAAAGAGTTATCAAACTGTATGTACCCTTTGACCCAGCAGCACCACTATTAGGTCAGCTTCCTAAGGTGATAAGGAAAAAATTAAAAGAACTTTTATGTTCTAAAATATTTGTAGCAGCTCTCTTTGTGGTGAGAAAGAACTAGAAATTGAGGGGATACCCATCCACTGGGTGGGGGGGGGTGCTTGAATAAGTTGTGGTACATGATTGTGATGGAATACCACTGTGTTAGAAGAAATAAAGAGCAGGCTGATTTTAGAAAAACACGTAAAGACTTGCAGGAAATAACGAAGAGTGAAATGAGTAGAATCAAGAGCACATTGTATATAGTAACAGCAACATTTTTCGAAGAGTAACTGTGAATGACTAGGCTATTCAGAGCAATATGAATATTTAAACCAACTACACAGGACTTAAGAAAAAGACGCTATCCACCTCCAGAGAAAGTACTGATATATAGAAATATGTAGTGTAGGGTTTCACATATCTGTCTGTGTCAAATGTTGACCTTCTCAAGTTAGGGACTGGGAAGGAGTGAGGGAAACAACTCAGAACCCAAAATGTAACAAAAATAAAATGAATTTTTTTTAAAGAATCACCTCCTCAAAGATTCTTTCTTAACTGACTTCACGGTACTCTGATCAGCCCTTAATTCTACGTTTTCAAGAAGGATGTTTAGAAGAAGACACGGTCAAAACAAAACAGCTTTGATGTTGTGTTTTGTCCATTGCCCATTTTTTAAATGAAGGTGTTGGTTGATCCTTTGGTTTTGTGAGAAAGTGCTCTCCTTGATTTATGGGTATCAGCTGTGGCTCTCGTCTTGCAAAGCAAGTTGTCTTACTATAGCTTCCTCATGTTGTGCTTCTTCCCCATTTGTACTCTTATCTCAAGTTTAGCCCCCTCATCTTTCATTGCGTGAATTAAAATATACTTGCAATAAAGACCTACTGTCTTCAGGGGGCAAAAAGGAAATTCATATGCTAATTTTTTTAAATTGCAAGCTGTACATAATAGAAATTCCTGGCTTTGCATACATTCTCTTTTTCTTTTTTCTTTCTAAATATAAGGAAATTCTTGTATTTGTGGTGTTTATCAAGTTAAGGATAACAAAAACACTAAAACTGAAATTTAAAGATGTATTTTCTCAGCAATTCAATGAAATAATGATTAACAAAAATTCTAACAATAATATAGTGTATTAGAATACACAGTAATATAGCATATTATTAGACATAATATAATTTATTAAATAGTTCTACTATCTGCAAGGTAGAGCTGAAGTACTAGGAATGCAAAGAAAAACAACAGTCACGCGCTTCAAGGACCTTATGAACTAATAAGAGATATGACACAATATATCTAGTTTGAAGTTAAATGAGATGAAGACACAATAAAGACACAATGTGTTCTAAGAAAATTTGTGAAGGGAAAGAATGCTGTTATAGACGTAATCAAAGAAGTCTTCATGGAAATGGTGACATTCAATCAAAGCCTAGAAGAAAAGCAAGGTATTTAAGTGGGAGAGATAAGAGGGGAAGGCATTGCACGTGGGATGACTTTTGTGATTTGTGGAGGTTCACACAGCTAGTAAGTGTCAAGTGTCTGAAGTCACATTTGAACTCAGGTTCTCCTGACTCCAAGGTCAGTGCTCAATTTACTGTGCCACCTAGCTATCCTCTAAAAACATTTTTTAGTTGGTTAGAAAAAAAGAACCTAGAGAATGAACAGAGATTGTACATCTCCTTAAATTAATCAAAGTTATTCTGAAAGATTTGATCATATCTATGAATTTGATGTTTTATTATTGGGAAATAGCTCTTAGTCATTTGAAGGCAATTGTTGTCCTAATAAATTTGGGTTAATTCTTTATATATCTTGAATATGACACCTTACTGTAAAAAAAACCTTTTTTTTTTTTAACCAGCTGTCCATTTCCCTTCTCCTGCTAATTGAATTTGATTCATTTGTGGTAAATACCTTTTCTATTTTGTATAACCATGTATCAGCAAGCACCCTAGCATACCCAAGGTGGCTGCTAGCACAGATTCTTAGATCTGCTTTTCTAAAGGAAAGCAACTCAAAATGGGTTAACAATCTTACTTTAATCAAACATCTATCATTTACCTAGTTCAGGGGGAAAAGTCCGCATCCTAAACTTCAGAGAATACAAACACAAGTTATAAGCAGAAGTTACAAGCAGACAAAGAAACAGATCATCAGACGGGCTTCCAGCTGTCTGACCATTACACCCATACCTATTCAGTTACCACAGAGGGAAGCACCAACATCTGGGTATTTCAAAGCAGGGGAGCTCAACAGCTTCCCAGAGTCTCGTCTGGACAAATCACACAACTCTTCTCAAAGTGAGTCCCAAGACAAAACCTCACATCAGAGCATGTATATATAGTCTTCTCCTGGATCAGAGAATATCACAGCCCTCTCAACACACTGCCCAATCATAAAGTAATTTAGGCATGGGCATTCCTGAAGAACAAACCTCCTACCACAGGCTCCATGTGACCACATTCAGCCTGTTAGGGGGCAGAGTATATTTTCAAATCAGGGAAGGTTCTCAGAGCCACTTAAGCCTATCAAAGGGCCAAGGGGCAGGGAAGATCTTCAGATTCCCATAACAAACCAAAACTGTCCATTTTATTTTTTGTGATCCTCTCAAGCGCTTTAGTCATGAATTCTTCCCTTATCCATAGATCTGAAAGGTAATTTCTTCCTCGCTCCTCTAATTTGCTTATAGTGTCACCTTTTATGTCTTAGTCACATATGCATTTGAAATTTATTTTGATATACAATGTGAGATGTTGGTCTATGTCCAATTTTGCTTTCTAGTTTTCTCAGCAGCTTTTGTCAAATAATCAGTCCTTACCCAATAACTGGGGTGTTTGATTTTATTAAATACTATACTACTATGTTCCCTTCTTTTTTTAAAATAAATTTCATGTTTATTTTTACTTTACAACATTCATTTCCACAAGATTTTGAGTTACAGATTTTCTCCCTGTCTGTCCCCTACCCACCACCCCAAAACAATGATCCCATTGAATACCTCCTCCCACAATCTGCTCTCTCCTATATCTTCCCCCATCCACCTCCAACTTTCTGGTAGGGCAAGATGGATTTCCATAGCCCAGTGTGTATCTTATTTCCCAGTTGCGTGTAAAAATAATAATAATAAAATTAATAATAACTTTTAAAAAACATTTGATTTTAACATTTTGAATTCCAGAATCTTTCCCTTCTTCCCTCATTTCCCACCCTTACTGGGAAGATAAGCAATTCAATAAGGGTTGTATATGTGTAGTTACCGAAATCAGTTCCATAGTGGATATATTGTGAAAGACTGACTATATTTTCCTCCATCCTCTCCCACCCCCCACTAGTTCTGTTTTCTACTTTGACCCTGTCCCTTTGCAAAAGTGTGTGCTTCTAACTACCATCCTCCCAATATGCCCTCCCTTCTATCATCTCCCATCTTATTCCCTTCCCTGCTACTTTCCTGTATGGTAAGATACCCATTAGCATGTATATTATTCCCTCCTTAAGCCAAGTTCAATGAGAGTAAGGTTAACCCATTCCCTTTTGCTTTACTGTTCTTCTCCTCCATTGTAACAGTTTTCCCTTTCCTCTTCTATATGAGATAATTTACCTAAGTCTGTCTCTCCCTATGTCATCTCATTATATTCCTCTCTCACTTCTTTATTTTATTTTTAAAATATCACCCCTTCCTATTCAGTCAAATCTGTGCCCTCTGTCTATGCATACCTGTACACATATATGCACACACTCACATATGTATTCATATGCACGTATACCCTCCTATATAGACATATGTATGTATACATGCATATATATTTATATTCTTTTCAACTATCCTCATACTGAGAAAAGTTTAATAAGGTACAATTATCATTTTCCATGTAGGAATAATTCAACTTTGGTAAGTTCCTTATGATTTCTTTTTACTGTTAACCTTCTCATGCTTCTCTTGCTTCTTGTATTTGAATGTCAAATTTTCTATTCAACTCTGGTGTTTTCATGAAGAATGCTTGCAAGTCCTCTATTTCATTGAATGACCATATTTTCCCCTGCAACATTATCCTCAGTTTTGCTGGGTATGTGATTCTTGGTTTTAATCCTAGCTCCTTTGATCTCTGGAATATCATATTCCAAGCCCTTTGATCCCTTAATGTATGTAGAAGCTGCTAGATCTTTTCTTATCCTGAATGTGTTTCCACAGTATTCAAATTGTTTTTTCTTGGCTACCTGTAATATTTTCTGCTTGATCTGGGAGCTCTGGAACCTGTCTGTAATATTACTAGGAGTTTTCTTTTGGGGATCTTTTTCAAGAGGTGATTGGTGAATTCTTCCAACCTCTATTTTGCCCTCTGGATCTAAAACATCAGGGCAATTTTCCTTGACAATTTCTTTTTTTTAATTAGCTTTTGTTTATGTTTAGTTTACCTAATTCATTTCCACTAGATTTTGAATTACAAATTTCTCCCTCTTTCCCCTACCTACCACCCCAAAACAGCAATCACATTGTATATCCTGTCCCCCAATCTGCTCTCTCCAATATCCTCCCCCATCACCCCTCTTACTTTCTGGTAGGGCAAGATGGATCTCTCTACCCCAGTGCCTGTATATCTTATTACCCAGTTGCATGCAGATAATAATAATAATTATTATTATTATATATATACATAAATATGTATATATAGTATTTTTAACATTTGATTTTAGAACTTTAAATTCTAGATTCTTTCTCTTCCTCCCTGTAATAGCAATCAGTTTATCAGATACTTAGCACTTAGTAAATTAGAGCTAAGTAAGAAAGGTGTGAGCCCTGTCCACTGTTGAGAAGGTGTGAACTCCCCTGTTGACTTGGAAGAAGGCTATTGATTGAGATAGGAGGCCACCAGTGCTGTAAATAAAGAAGAATTCTAGAGACAGACAGAATTGGAATTTTCCTGTGGAAGAAGCAGGATTGTCTCAGCATCTGGGAGCTAGGCTGCTGGAAGTGAGTTGGAGTTTTCTAGAGAGAGAGAGACAGAGAGAGAGAATTTCTCTCCCAGCATCTGGAAGCTGATTGAGAAAAGAGATGGAGTTTTCCTGAGACCAGAATCTGGTGAAGGCCACCCAGAAGGCCAATATTCCTTCTGGGTCCTAGGGCCAGCTGAACTGCTGGAGGATTGAAGCAGCACGACCAGGATAAGACTTTGTTTTTTCATGGCCTGGCTGATCCTTGAGTTCCAGGCAAGAGAAGTGGTGAAGGGTTTGAGATGTGCTGGACCCTGTGAACTTCAGTGTGTGCCAGGGACTGTCCTGAGGACTGGAAAAGGACCTGGGAACTGTTTGCCTCTGAGGACTGGACGAGAACCTGGCAGCTGTCTGCTTCTGAATCCGGGTGACTGTCTGTTGGATTCAGGAGGGAGCTGGGACCATGGAAGGGGATCCAGGGGACCAGAGAGACCACCCAGAGTGAAGATGAAGAAAAGGCCTCCCCTTGGACAAAACTGAGGTTTGCTGGAAACCAAGGTGTGGAGGATTTGTTTGGTTTTTCTAATGACTGTACTGGTGATTAATTATATTAGTAATTGTGAATTAGTAATTAGTGACTGATTAAGTTAATGGTTGCCCCATGAGTGGAAGACTGATATATTGTGAAATGATTGAATGATTAAGTGAGAAGGGTTTCCCCCTTAGGGAAACCAGATGATTGTTTTTTTGTTCTAAAAAAAGAACAATCAAAAAAAGAACCTAGAAATCGTCCTTCAAGAAATTCTTGAGGAAAATTGCACTGATATTTTAGAAGCAGAGGACAAAATAGAACTTGAAAGAATTCACTAATCACCTGTTGAAAAAGATCCCCTAAAGCAACCCTTTGATTGTTCTAAATATTGTGGCCACTGTAGCGAAAACTGTGTGGCCATTCTAATGTTAAGCTGTTATGGACACTATATTGTGACTTTCTGTGATAAGATGTAATATTGTGAATATTGTACTGAACCTTAATTTGTAATGGAATAAACTGAGTGTTCACTATTACTGTGTAATCTGAATCTTAAAAGCTGTTTACAGTAGCATTCTTTTGGGAATCTGCTGGTGCATGGCATTACACTCTCTCATCATCCATCCCCACTGGAAAGACAAGCAATTCAATACAGGCTGTACATATGCAGTTATGCAGATCATCTCCATAATGGACATACTGTGAAAGACTGACTATATTTCCCTCCTTCCTATCCTGCCCCCCTGTCTTGTTCTATTCTCTACTTTGTCCCTGTCCCTTTACAGAAGTGTGTGCTTCTAACAACCCTCCCCCCAACCTGCCCTCCCCTCCATCATCCCCCCTCTAATCTGCTTCCCTCCTACTCTCCTGTAGGGTAAGATATCCAATTTAGAATGTATGCCATTTCTTCCCTAAGCCAAATTCAATGAGAGTAAGGTTGACCCATTCCCTTTTGCCTTCCTGTTCTTCCCCTCCATTGTAAAAGTTATCCCTTGCCTCTTCTATATGAGATGATTAACCCCATTCTTTCTCTCTCTGTCTCCTCTCATTCTATTCCTCTCCCACCTCTCAATTTCACCTTTTAAAATATCATCCCTTCCTATTCAATTGATCCTGTGCCGTCTGTCTATGTACACATATATACAGACACTCACATATGTATTCCTACGCATATATTCCCTCCTATATAGACATATGTGTATATATTTATATATATATATACACATATATACACACATATATACATACACACATTTATATTCCCTTCACCTATCCTCATACTAAGAAAAGTTTTATAAGTAACAATGATCATTTTTCCATGTTGGCATGTAAATAGTTCAACTCTGATAAATTCCTTATGCAATCTTTTCCATGCTTATCTTCTCATGCTTCTTGTATTTGAATGTCAAATTTTCTATTCAGTTATGTTTTTTTCATCAAGAATGATTGAAAGTCCTCCACCTCATTGAATGACCATATTTTCCCCTGAAACATTATACTCAATTTTGCTGGGTAGGTGATTCTTGGTTTCAATCCTAGCTCCCTTGATCTCTGGAATATCATATTCCAGGCCCTCCAGTCCCTTAATGTAGAAGCTGCTAGATCCTGAGTTATCCTGATTGTTTTTCTACAGTATTCAAATTGTTTCTTCTTGGCAGCTTGTTATATTTTCTCCTTGATCTGGGAGCTCCAGATCTTGGCTATAATGTTCTTAGGAATTTTCTTTTGGGGATCTTTTTCAAGAGGTAATTAGTGAATTCTTTCAAGTTATATTTTGCCCTCTGGTTCTAAAATATCAGGGCAATTTTCCTCAAGAATTTCTTGAAGGATGATTTCTAGGTTATTTTTTTGATCCTGGATTTCAGGTAGTCCAATAATTTTAAAATTATCCTCCTGGATCTATTTTCCGGGTCAGTAGTTTTTTCCAATGAGATATTTCACATTGCCTTCTATTTTTTCATTTGTTTGGATCTGTTTAATAGTATCTTGATTTCTCATAAAGTCATTAACTTCCATTTGCTCTAATCTAATTCTGAAGAATTATTCTCTTCAGAATGCTTTTGAAATTTTTTTCCATCTGGCAAATTTGACTTTTTAAGGCATTCTTCTCCTCATTGGCTTTTTGGGCCTCTTTTGCCATTTGATTTAGTCTATTTTTTTAAGGTGTTATTTTATTCAATCAGGTTGTTGACTCTCTTTTCATGATTTTCTTGCATCATTCTCATTTCTCTTCCCAATTTTCCCTCCATTTCTCTTTTGATTTTCAAAATCTTTCTTGAGCTCCTCCATGGTCTGCAACCAATTCATATTTTTCTTGGAAGCTTTTGGTGCAGGAATTCTGACTGTGTTGTCTTCCTCCCATTTCATGCTTTGATCCTTTTTGTCTCCAAAAAAAGAATCTAAGGTCTCATTGTTGAGCTTGCTTTGCTTCCTTTGCTTGCTCATGCTGCCACTCAGTTACTTGACTTTTGAGCTTTTTGCCACAGTAGAACTCTGCTTCCAGAGAGGAGGGCTTTTCCCCAAATTGTTGAGGTTTTACAGCTGCCAGAGCTATTAGTTAGGTGCCCTCTCCACAGCCCCCACAAGCCCTGGCTCACTGGTCTCACACCCCAGGACCTCCACCCAAGACCTCAATCCAGATCCAGGCAGGTTAAAGCTAGAGGGATTACCTTCTGAATGGTCATCTGGTCCCCCTGTGATCTGCACACCACGAGCTCTGAAGCAGCCATGTGGAGGCAGCTACAGGGCTGCCATGCCTCCTCTGCTTTTTGCCTTCTTGCCCTGGGGCCAATGGCCAGACTGCACTCTTGATCCCTCTATTCCCAAAAGTTCCACACTGACCTTTCCATTTGTCCTTGGCTTTTATGGGTTGATAATTCTGGAAACCACCACAGCTACTGGTGATCCACTCTCCCTAAGTCAGCTCCAGCCACTGCTGGTTGGGGCCACCAATTGGGTAAAACCATGGGCTCAGCAGGGCTGGGCTCAGTTCCCAGCATGCTGTGGTGGATGCTTCCTGCTGGCCTGCCAGGCTGCCTTCAGTGGGACATTTGTTTCTCTCTGTCACTTTGTGGGTTCTGGAACTCTAAAGTTTGTTTATAGTCATATTTTATAGGTATTTGGGGTGGCTATGGGGAGAGCTCATGGAGTTCCCTGCTTCTACACCACCATCTTGGCTCTACCCCTGTTCCCTTCTTTCTGTATGTATATTGTATACCTAACCTATTCCACTAACAAAGTTATTTTTTAATCAGTACCAAACTGTTTTAATAATAATTTGTAATACAGTTTGAAATCTAATACTGAGTGCCCCTCTTCCTTACTACTTTTCCCCCTGTTATTACCCTTAGCACAGTACCTGACGTATATAATAAGTGTTTAATTATGCTTATTTTACTGACTACTGCACTTGAAATTCTGGACATTTTGTTCCTCCAAATTATTTTCATTAATATTTTTATTAGCTTTATAAAATTATCCTGGTGCAAGAATTAGTGTGTATACCTGATCAGCTTAGCCCATTGTAGCTCAGAATTCCCAATCCACCAGCCTCAGACTCCCCAGTAGCAGGGATTATAGATGTGTGCCACCATGCCTACCTCCACATACTTTAAAATTCTTTTCTCAGGGCCCTTTATTAAGTATAATTTTGATTTCATTATGAACAGCAAATTATGTATTTAGCCTTTTTTCTTTTTTCTAAATATTTTGATTAGGACTTTATGTCCTAACACAAGGACAATTATTAAAAACATGCCATGTACACGAGGAATATGTAAATTCAATAAGCATCAAACTTGTATAATTTCTAAGTTTTCTAAAATTATATTCAGGTTTTTTGTTTATCTTTTGATTAGATTTGTCTATGTATGAAGAAAGTACATTGAGATCTCCCAATGTTGTAGTTTTCCTATTTTTGCCTCCAATTAACTTTTCCATTTTGAGGCTATGCTATTTGGTATGTCTGTATTAAGTATTGATATTGATAAAGGCATCCATGGTGGCATTAACATAATATAATTTCCCTATATATTACTTTTTATTATGTCTGTTTTTACTATAGACTTATCTCAAACTTCTCTTTTATAGTCACAGCAAACAATTCTTGTGTGGTCTTTACTATGACTCCTTGGTATTTGAACTATTCCTTTTTGAGGTTTTTTTGGTGGTTTTTTTTTATCTGAAAGCTCTGGATTTTGGCTATGACATTCCTTGGAGGTTTTATTTTATGTAATAGGATGTTATAATGGACTGTGCTCCACCCTCTGTTTTCAACAAGAATTTGGGCTCTCACTCCTAGAACCCTGGATTTTAATTAACAGACATTCACCTTATCCTTGCTCAGATCCAGTCTCATCACTGTACTTCCCAGCCATCTTCATGCCATACTCTTATTTGAGTGATCTTCACCTGCCCTTACCCTTTTGCTTTCTAAGTCTAGCTCTAAAAATAATCAGATCAATACTACCATCTCAAACCTTGCTGTAACATAGTAATCATCAAAACAATTTGGATACTGAGTAAGAAAATAGAGAATGATCAATGTGGAACAGATTTAAGCACACAATATTAAAAAGCAAATCAGAACAGTAGCCTCATGTTTGATAAACCCCAAGATTCTAATTATTGGATCACAACTTACTATTTGACAAAAACTTTTGGGAAAACTGGGAAGCAATTTGGCAGAACCTATGTATGGACCAACATTTCACAGCATATACCAAGATAAATACCCTTATATTTCAGACATAAGAGGTGACAAATAAACAAGCTAGAGTTGGAGCAAGGAAGAAGCCACCTATCTATCCGATCTATGGATAAGGGAAAAACTCATAAACGAATAAGAGGTTGAAAGGTTCATGGGAAGCAATATGTAGAATTTTGATAACATAAAATTGAAATGTTTCTGCAAAGGCAGAACCAATCCTAAAATCAGAAGGGAAAAAAAAGCAGGCAAATGAAAAAAAAATGTTTGCAACAAGTTTCTCTGATTAAGGTCTCATTGCTAATGTGTGTATACACACATACATACATACATACATATGTTACATATGTATATACGTATATATAACTGTATCAAATTTATAAGAATTAGCCATTCCCCAAATGATAAATGGTCAAAGGATATGAACAGGCAATTTTTAAAGAATGAAATTCAAGCTACCAATAGCCATATGAAAAAATGCTCTAAATCAGTAATAATTAGAAAAATGCAAATTAAAATGCCATTGATGTGGTGGCTAGGTGGCTAAGTCAATAGAGCACCAGCTCTGGAGTCAGGTCAACCTGAGTTCAAATCTGGCCTCAGACACTTAACACAAAACTAGCCATGTGACCTTGGGCAAGTCACTTAGCCCCAATTGCCCTGCCCTCCCCCCTCTAAAAAGCAAAAAAATAAACAAAATAAAATATCTTTGATGTTCTACCTTGCACCTAAAAACAAAAAATAAAATGATAAATGCTGGAAGAGTTGTGGGAAAACAGTTACATTAACTCACTGTTGGTGGAACTATGAACTTGGTACAGCTATTCCAGAAAACCATTTGGAGCTATGCCCAAAAAGTCATTAAACTCTACATACCCTTTGACCCAGCAATACCACTCTTAGATCTATATATCTATATGTGTGTGTGTATGTGTGCATACCAAAATAATTATATCAGCAGCTTTTTTGTGGTGGTAAAAATTGGAAATTGAGAGGGTGTTCACCAGTTTAAAATGACTGAACAAATTATATATATATATATATCATAAAAATATTCATATATACATATGAATTTAATGGAATACTATTGTGCTGTAAGAAATGATAAAGGTGTGATTTCAGAGAAAACTAGGAAGATATATATGAATTAATGCAGAATGAAGTAAGCAGAACCAGGAGAATAATTTAAATAAAAATGACAATATTGTAAAGACAAACAACTTTAAAAGACTTATGATCTTTGAGGGGTACAACAACCATACTTGATTCCAAAGGACCCATGATGAAACATACTATCCACCTCCCAAAATGGAGACGATGACCTCAAGTTGAAGACTGAGACTTATTAGTTTTTGGACATGGCCAATTAATGAATTTATTTTGCTTGACTATGTGTGTGTGTGTGTGTGTGTGTCTGTGTGTGTGTGTGTGTCTGTGTCTGTGTCTGTGTATAAAACAAAGGAATTTTGTTTTTCTTGCTTTTTCAATGAGTAGGAAGAGGAAATTAGAGAGAGGGAATGTAAACACTGAAAACAAAATAAAATTGAATAAAAAAAAATCAACACTATCATTCCTAGAAAGGATATGTTACTAAATTGCCCTTTATTCCATCACTGGCCACCACTACTCTATAGATGTTATCTTCCCCTATTAGAATGCAAATTCCCTGAAGGCAGGGACCATTTTGCTTCCTTATATTTGATTCCTGGACCCTAATACAGTGTATATCATAGAATATGTGCTTTAAAAATGCCTTTCTCATTCATTCATTCATTCTAAGGTATTTACATTTTATCTTACAGGTACTAGGGAGCCCCTTGAAGGTTTTGAGCAGGACATTGTCACAGTTACATTTGTTCCACAGATTAATTTGACAGCTAAGTGGGAAATGGATTTAAGAGGTGGGAGACTGGAGGCATAGAGACCAATTAGGAAGCTATCATAGTAATCCAAGCAAGAGGTCATGAAGACCACTCAGAAGTATAGTTTTTACTAAAGTAGTCTGTTTGCTTTTATAATAACCGTTGGGTCAAAGCTTTACTCTTAATATGAAAGATGTTTTAGGAGACCTCTACCTGCCATGATTTATTGTTCCTACATGGAAAATCTAGGAATTACATTATCCCTCCTCCTGCCCCATGGGTGGTCACTGTTTTCAATTAAAAGCACAGAGACTAAACATGAACAGCTAGATTTAGATTTTCAGAGACACCAAAAAGAACTCCTGTCAGAGATCATAGAAAATGAGGATATACATCAGTGAGTAAGCTGTCCCCCAGAGACCCCCAGTTTTTGACAGTATTTTCTAGAATTGGAGTCATAGCAACTCTTCTTCACTAAAGTGAAGTTTCCTCTGTACTAATGTATATGGTCTGGACAAGGCTTAGTCTCTGTAGACCCTAGCCTGTAATGAAAGAGGTAGGTCTCCTTTTCCTATGCTCTTCAGCTTTTTACTTCCCAAACTCCGTGCACTAGGAATGGCTTACTTACAGCTGAGATATCTGCTCAGGTCTAGGATACCCCACCCCTGCCATAAGGGGAGAGTACTCAGTATACAGTATAAATCAGGTATGGAACAGATATTTATTTTCTCTATACAAAAGAAATGCTAAAACTCAAAAGATTCACCAGTATATACTGACAGGATGACTTACAATCATTCAATAACAACGTATAACTACTATTACACTCTCTTATAGAATGATACTTTTCATTAGGACATAAAGCAGATTGTGGGGTTACTGAATAGTCATTCCCCATTTCACCTCGGCTCTACACTGTCCAAACAATTCCTGGTCCATATCTTCTTCCAAACCAGGCCACAGCTTAGACTCATTCTACTGTTGTTCTTTTTCTCTGATGAAACTCCTTGCTACCAGTGAGCTTTACCAGATGGACCCATGATGTTATGAACTCACAAGGTTATTTCCAAGCCTGCATACTCAAGTCACTTTCTCCAGAAATAATAAACAGAGTGAAAGAGGCATTGGGGGGAGGGGGCTTCAATACAAACTCACCTGGTCAAGTTCATTCTCTTCAGGGGAATGACTGAGGGGTGATAAGAAGTCTAGGGATAGAGAGAACTACTTTTATCACATAAAACAGTTGAAGGAAGAGAAGGAGCTGGAAATGTTTCTCCTTTTTAACTGACAAAACAGTCAGCCAGTGGCCCCTACCCTCACCCCCCCCCCCCAACCTCACCACTTTTTGTTGCTTGAAGTATATGGGGAGGAAAACCAAGGGGCCAGTCAGAGTTTGCTACATTATACCAAAGCACCAAGTCTTTTCAGCAATGAGTTTCATGTATCCAGAAGCAGTCACCTTGTTCAGCATCCCCAAAGCACCAAGCCCCTTTATTTTTAAATTAAATTTATTGTTTATTTTTAGATTACGTCATTTATTACATCGGGATTTTTTCATTAACTTTTGTTTATTTTTCGTTTACATCATTCCTTTCCACAAGATTTTGAGTTACACATTTTCTTCCCGTCTTTCCCCTACCCACCACCCCAAAACAGTGATCCCACTGTATACCCCTTCCCCAATCTGCTCTCACCTATGTCCTCCCCCATCACCCCTCTGACTTTCTGGTAGGGCAAGATGGATTTCCCTGTCCCAGTGCCTGTGTACATAATAGTTATATAGATATAGATATAGATATAGATAGATAGATAGATAGATAGATAGATAGATAGATAGATAGATA
>CM053600.1:7912738-7955462 GCA_028646575.1 Pseudocheirus occidentalis
GCTTCCGGCGATTCCAGTCCGGGGCTCCTGCGCGGGGCTCCTGCGTGGGGCTCGCGGCGGCTCCAGCCCGGGGCTCCTGCTCGGGGCTCCAGAGTGGGCCTCCTGCGTGGGGCTCCTGGTGGCTCCAGCCCGGGGCTCCGGGAGGCTGCAACCCGGGGCTCCTGCGTGGAGCTCCCGGCGGCTCCAGCCCGGGGCTCCTGCGTGGGACTCGCGGCGGCTCTAGCCCGGGGCTCCTGCTCGGGGCTCCTGAGTGGGGCTCCTGCGTGGGGCTCCCGGCGGCTCCAGCCCGGGGCTCCTGCTCGGGGCTCCTGCTCGGGGCTCCCGGTGGCTCCAGCCCGGGGCTCCTGCGTGGAGCTCCCGGCGGCTCCAGCCCGGGGCTCCTGCTCGGGGCTCCTGCGTGGGGCTCCTGCGCGGGGCTCCCGGCGGCTCCCGCCCGGGCAGTCCCTTGGAGCGCACGGCCAGAGCTCGGGGCTGCCTATGGGAGCTGCCCCGAGCGCCAAAGAGTGGCAGGACCCCGAGTCTGAGCCGGGGAGGTCAAGGCAAGTATCTCTGCGTGGGACAGGGATAAGGTGGGTGAGGGTCTCCTCTCGCGATTTGCCCTTTCTAGTCTAAAGCGCCCCTTCCCCGTTCCGGTGCCCTCCGCAGCCCTGACGCTTGGGTTGGGGCATCGGCCCTTTACTTTGGCCACTAGCTCCTTGTAAGGGCTGCCCTCAGATGTGTTGCCAGAGAAGACGTGGAAAGCTTTGGATTTCATTAAAGGGTTTGGGGGCGGGGGGGGGGGAGTGGAGAAATTGCTTTTCAAATAGTCTTACGCCCCGCTTCTTCCTTTGCTACCCCACCCCTATCTTTATATTTCTTGTTGTGGAGAAATTCACTTGGACTCTCAGGTCGAACGGGACCCTAGTACCTTTGATGAAAGCAGGCAGGAGGGAGGAGAATGCCCCTGGTTTCCTTGACTCGTGGCTATGTTTCCCCCTCCCCCCTTCCTGGACTGGACACCTGTTGGATTTCCTCAGGCAGCCAGGTCTTGGGCTTAGTGCCCTGTGCTGCTAAACCCCGCATTAGTGGCTAGAAACCTGAGAAGCCTCGATTGTTCTTGGACTGGGGCCTTGAGTTCTTTAGGACGTGTTTAACTCGGCCTTGAGGGGTCCCTAATCTCCTCGGGCCTCAAGTGGACCGAATGGTAACCCCAGAGAGTTTAAGTGGCGGCCAATGCGAAGCATCAGCCTTCACACCAAGATTACATTTTTATTTCTGCGAGCAGTGGAGGCAGGATCCGTCTCAGTTTTCTTTCTTTGCACCAACACCCCCCCCCCCTTTACCTGAATCCTCAAGAAATGCCCAGCACTGAAGTTTGATTCTTTCCTGCTAAGTCACTGAGCACGAGAATCTCACCTTTCTTCTCGAGTCCCATAAACCTCCTATGCCATGGTAAACTGCAAATGACATGGGAGTTTTTTGGTTGTTTTGCGTCTTGAGGGAAGATATCGGTTTCATCCTGTAAGACCATTGAAGAACTCATTCAGTCCTGTAGAAAGCATTTGTGGGAATTATTACCAGGCCAGCATTCAAACAAAAATGTAACGTCAGCCTTGGAAAACCAGTTGCCTTTTAAAAGATGTGTTTATTAGCACCACGACAACATACATGATGCAATGTAGTGAGGTGGCTTGAATATCAGCCATGGTAAATGCTGACTTGCTGGGTGTTGGAACTCCCACTTTTTCCCTTCAAATTTGCAGTGGGACAAGCAGTTTGTTTTATATTGTGCTTCTGGAGGGTAGAAAACAGGGCTCAGATTTGCAGGAAGCAAAGTTACAGTTACAGGGGGAACTATAATGTCAATAGAATATAATATATGCCAGCTTGTTGTCTTTCCCTTCTTAGAAGGAGGGAAGGGAACCCAGAGGAGAGCCTGCAGAGCTGAAACATGGTGTGGTGTATGGTGGGGAAGCAAGGTGTCCATTTCTCGGCCTAGTACAATTTAATTTCACTTGTAAAAAATGAAGGCCCAGCTGATTTGTACTCACAATAACTTTTATTACCAATAGAGTTAGCCTTCTTATATAGTTATATTACTGGTGTGTTTTCAATTACTAGTATACATAATTGTGCGTGTATATATATGTGTATATGTATTTCCGTGTGTATGTATTTATATTTACATATGCATGAATATGTGTATATATATGTATATGTATTTGGAAGCCCTCTATAAATGTTAGCAACTATTATTACGATTATTATATATCCTGGCAGTCTTTTTTTTGGTGTGACTTGTGATTTCATGGATGTATGAAAATCCCTGGGAAGAAATTTTATGGTTTGCAAAGTACTTATATGCATTATCTCATTTGCCATTATCCCTAATTTTATAGATGAATGAATGACTTGCCCAAGGTCCTTCATCTTGTAAGTGTTACAGTCAGTCTTTAGTATGTTTAGACTGCAGGTTTTGGACTTTGATCGAAGGCCATTAATACAAATTGGCAGTTACTCTGGGATTTATTGGCTTAGATTTATTGCCTGGGGTTTCTGTGCAGTTGGTTGAATAGCTTGTCCCACAGCCGTTCTGTATTAGAAGTGCGATAGCAGAACTTTCTAACTTCCAGGCTTTCTCTTTGTTTAACTAGGCTACTACAGCTATATCTATCTACAGTTGGGAAGAACAGTGGGTAAATTAATGAGTCATAATAGCTCACATTTACATCCTCAAAATAACCCTGTGAGACAGACACTTATTATCCCCACTTTGCAGGTGAGGAAGCTGAGGCTAAGAAAGGTTAAGTTGGGGGAGGGAGGGGAGAAAATTTTGAAACACAAGGGATTGTGGAAATGAATCTTGTAAACTAAAGTAAATAAATTTTTAAAAAAATTTAAAAAGAAAGGTTAAATTATTTGCTCAGGTTCACAACGTAGCTAGTAAGCATCAGAGGTGGTCGCTAATATTTATTTATTTTGCTTAGGCAACAGGTTTTAGGACTTTGACTATAAAATAATAATAAGGGAAACCGAACTTTGTAAGTCTCTGTATTTCAGCTGATTGACAGATGCTTTTTGAGTATCTGCTATGTGATGCTTTCCATTGGAGGGATGGGGCCAAGCTGACCTGGGATCTCCCTGGTAGAGGGAATCCTAGCATCTTCTACACAGAACATTGACTGTTCTGTGGCTTACACTCTTAGAGAGTTGCTTGAGGCAGCTCAAGTTAAAGAAGTTAAGTGCCTTACCGGTGTCAAAGGTCAGATTTAAACTCAGTTCATCCAGTTCTTGAGGAGGGGCCACTAACCCCTCTAGAATGCTGACTCTTGGTCAGAGTGGTACAATTGAAAGAGCACTTGGGGGAAGCTAGGTGGCGCCATAGTGCCAGTCTCAATCTTCCCAAGTTCAAATGTAGCCTCAGACATTTACCATCTGCATGTCCTTTAATCCCATTTATCTCTATTTCCTTTACAAAAGAGAGAGAGTTCTGTCTCCTGATTCAGAGCACTTCAGTTCAAGTCCTAATTCTGATACTACCGAGTGACTTTGGACAATTTACCTTCTCAGGAGTTGAACTTAGTTCTCTGTATCTATGATTCACGAACACAAAACTTTCCTTTTATGAGAACATAAGTTGTTAAATTAACGTTTGGCATTTTAAAGTGAAGAACAAAAAAGGATGACTTTATTGCTTGGTTAATTGCTCTTTCTGGCATTGTTAATTAAGTGACACAAATACAGCAGAAATACATCCTCTCCAGGTTTACAAATCAAACAGAAGCAGTGCGATATGCTGGAAAGGACACCAAATTTATAGTGAAGAAACCTCCATTCTAGTTCTGTCTCCAAAACTCACTGTCTGTGTGACCAAGGACAGCCCATTTCACTTTTCTCAATCATAGTTTTCCCATCTGTAAAATGCACTAATGAGATTAGTCCTATTTACCCCATGGAATTTCTAATGGAGAATTACTGTTGATGTTACTGAACACAGTGGTTTCAGCCGTTGACTGACTTTGACCCCATTTGAGGTTTTCTTGGCAAAAACACTTGAGTAAAGGTTGCTCATTTCTTTCTCCAGCTCATTTTACAGATGAAGAAACTTCGGCAGACAGATTTAAGTGACTTACCTAGGGTCACACAGCTAGTCAGTGTCTGAGGTTGGATTTGAACTCAGGTCTTCTTGACTCCAGGTCAGCAGTTTGTTTGTTGTTCCACTCAGCTGCCTCTTTAATGGAGAATCTACTCTGTAAACCTTAACCTGGCAAGTAAATGTGAGTTGTTTTAATTATTAAGTGCTAATTGTTGTTGTGGGAATAGGGTCTAGGTCTGTATTTCATTGGGATAGGGAGCTCCCAGGTGAGAAAACCTCCTCTTTCCATCCAGGTCATTATCTTCAGTGCAACTTATAATATTAGAAAAGCACCACAAGCTTTGTGAGTTTAAGTGACTTGACCAGAATCATGCAGTGTCTGAGGTAGGACTTGAACTCTACACTACAATGCCTTATCATTCTGTTTTAAAAGTAATTATGGGGGCAGCTAGGTACTAGTGAGTAGAGCACCAGCCTAGAGTCAGGAGGACCCGAGTTCAAATCAGACGCTTGACACACGTGCTAGCTGTGCGACCTTGGGCAAGTCACTTAACACCAATTGCCTTGCCTTGTCCCCCTCCAAAAAAAAAGCAGTTATCATCGCCCCCCAACATCCACCTCACCCCTGGACTTCTCACATTGTCTGTACCCTCCTCCCCGGAGGCCTCTCCTTTGATTGGTTGGAGCCTGCCAGAATCTCTTCTTTAGGGCAGATGCCCAGGCCAGCCTTGTCTCTTGGGGCTGCACTCCTGACAGTCTCGACTTCCTCTGTCATCCTCCACCAGATAATTTCATCTCTCCCATTCCCTTTTCAGTGTGGTCTTCCCCCATTAGAATGTAAGCTCCTTGAGGGCAGGGACTTTCTTTCTGCTTTTATTTAATATCATTTATCATAGTACCTGGTGTGTAATAAATGCTTAATAAAAGCTTGTTGACTTGACTTACCTTGAGCTTGTTAATATTTTAAGGACATCATTTTCTTCCCTGACAGGACTCTGCATTCTGATGGTGGCCTTGTAAAGACCCAAAGTGATACCTAGAGATATCCAAACCCCAAACCATCCAATGGGAATGCCAACAGGAATATGATCACATGGAAACTTTTAAGGCATGAAATAGCCCTTTGCACCAAGAAACGACTTGGCTAAGGAAGAGAGAAGACATTTATTTTGCTTCTCAAGTCTTCTCTTTCACTCACTCAGGCTTGTACCTTGGAGTACAGAGGAATCAAATGGCTCTAAAGTCAATCATCAAGCATTTTGATGAGTAATTAAATATTTACTGACTGATATATATTTCACATTGTGCTAGAAGCTGTGTGTGGGGAGGGGGCACATAGAAATCATTATGTAATTATCTGTTATTAAACCACTGGTAACCTAATAGGAGAAACAAGACTGACCTACACTAATCCATAAAACAATACAAAGTGCATAATTAATGACTAAATTATGGATATACTATATGTGTTTGTTATAAGATCCTGTTCACAGAAGTGAAGATCCGTGAGGCCTGGGGTAAAAAAAAAAAAGGCTTTATGAGGCAGTGAAGCATGAAGGATGGCTAAGAAGTTTTGGATAGTCAGCCCATTGAGTTCTGCCTGTAATTTTTTTCTGTTAACAAAAACTTATTTTCATTCCCTTTGCACTTAGCAGAGTGCCTGGCACAAAGTAGCCATTTAAATAAATGCTTATTCCTTTCTTTCCTTCCCTTGTACCTCCCTCCAAATGAAAAGGAAAAACAGAACTCTTTAAAAAATATTTAATGTTGGGGTGACTAGGTGATGCAGTGAATAGAACACTGGCCCTGGAGTCAGGAGGACCTGAGTTCAAATGCAGCCTCAGACACTTACTATACACACACACACACACACACACACACACACACACACACACACAAAAACATATGACCTTGGGCAAGTCATTTAACTCCAATTGCCCTCCTAAAAGCAACAATGGGAAAAAAATAAAAATAAAATAAAATTTTAAAAATATTTAATATTTTATTTTCCCCCAATTACATGTAAAAACAATTATTAACATTTGTTTTTTTTAATTCTGAGTTCCAAATTTTCTCTTCCTCCTCGAGAAGGCAACAGTTTGATAGAGTTTATCCATGTGCAGTCATACAAAACGTATTTCCATATTAGTCATGTTGTAAAAGAAAACACAGACCAAAAAAAACCAAAACACCACAACCCAAGAAAAATAAAGTCTTTTTAAAAAGTATACTTTGATCTGCATTTAGACTCCACCAGTTCTTCCTCTGGAGATGGATAGCAATATTCATGTTAAGTCCTTCAGAATTGTCTTGGATCATGGTGTTGCCAAGAATAGCTAAGTCATTCAGAGTTGATCCTAGTGTGTTCTCCTGGTTCTGCTCATTTTACTTTGCATCAGTTGTATAAGTCTTTTCTAGGAAAAACAAAACTCTTGTACCAAATATGCATACTTTTTGCTTGTGATTTATATTCTTGGCCTTCTGACTTTTTCTTTTTTTGATTATGAAATGCATATTTTGCACAGTCTGCATGAATTGACAATTAGCCTTTTTCCTCTGAAGAGGTATTTGAATGATAACATTTACACTGTAATTTAAAGTTTTCAAATAATGTTACAAAAATGATCTCACTTAATTCTCATTAGCAACCCTGAGAGCTAAGTGTTTTTATTTCCCTCATTTTACAGATAGGGAAACTGAGGAAGAGAGAGGTTAAGTGACTTGCCCAGGGTCACATAGCTACTGAGTGTCTAAGGCTAGATTGTAAATCATTTCTTCCTGACTCAATTCCGAGTGCTCCTTACACTGTGCCACCTAGTATGATAAGAATAGTAGAATCTATTATTTTATTTATAATTTTATCCATCTAAAATAATTTTATATATTTAGGAAGGTAGGGTTTCATAAATGAGATGAATCAGCTTGTTATAAAAGATTTTTGATTCTGAGCAGTGAACTCAAAATAATTTTTAGTATTTTAACAATAAGAACAATTTCTGCGTATATATACAATATATTTTATTTGTACATACACACAGAAATTACGTGTATATATCCCAATATAATACAGTGATAGAACAATACAGTAAAATATATTTTACATATATTCACATATATACATGTGTATGTACTCATATGCACACACACATATACATAAGTTGTCTCCCTCATTAGATTGAGGGCAAGGACTGTCTTTTTGTTTCTTTGCATCCCCATTGTTTAACACAGTGCCTGGCACCTCATTGGTACTTAGTATTGATTGACAGATAACTATAATATAGAATAAGAAGTGATAAATATCTTCTGTAGGAGTCCAACTTGGCCTTTAACACCTGCTGTGAGCCCTCTGGACTCCATTCTACCATTGTAGTTGTGGCCCCAAGAACAAGAGCAACTCTGACATTTCATGATGTAAGCATTTGGTACAGCATCATTTGCCAAATACTGTGTGTGGCCTACCAAGAAGGAAGGTTGGCTGATGTCCCAAGCCCAGCCCACCTCTGCAATGAATAAGAACTGGCATTCATATAGTATTTTAAGGTTTGTAGAGCTTTTTACATACGTCTCATTTAATCTGTACAAGCCTGCAAGGTAAATGCTGTTGTTCAGTCTTGTCCCATTCTTTGTGACCCTGTGAACCATATCCCTCCAGGCTCTTCCTTCCTCAACCATCTCTAAAATTGATCCAAGTTCATGTTATTTTCATGACACTATCTATTCATCTGATCCTGTGCTCTCCACTGTCCCTTTTGCCTTCAGTCTTTCCCAACATCAGGGTCTTTTCCAGTGAGTCCCCATCTTCTCTTTATGTGGCTTAAGTATTTAGTATTTGACTTTCTGGTGAACAGTCCAAATTAATTTCTTTAAATGTTGACTGATGGCATCTCCTTGCTGTTCAAGGGACTTTTAGAAGTCTTCTCCAGCTAAGTTTTTTTTTTCTTCTCATCTCTAAAATGAGCTGGAGAAGGAAATGGCAAACCACTCCTGTATCTTTGCCAAGGAAAAACCCAAATGGATTCATGTAGAGTCAGGAGGTATTATTATCCCCATTTTACAGATAAGAAATCTGAGTCAGGGACTGAGGTTAGGTGACTTGCTCAGGGTCCCACAGCTAACAACTGTGGAAATTCCATATACTGTGAGGTGCTTCCAACAGACCCACCTCTTTCCTTGTATATAAGCTTACCTTCATCCCATGACCTGGATCTCAGTCAGCATATAACCTTTCCTTTTCTACTCATTGGTAATTAATAATTAGTAGATGCACATTGTTTGTGGAGATTCTTATTGCTCAGGGGTTTCTTTGCTAGAAAGAACATTGGTCTCTCAAGTCGAAGTGCACATTCTATGTCTGATGCTTAGAAGTTTTATAACACCGGCAAGTCCTTTAACATACAGAAACATCTGTTTCCTTATCTGTAAAATGAGACAGTTGGACTTGAGGGTCTCTGGGGTCTGTTTAAGCTATAGATTTGTGATTCTAGAGCTCTTCTCCCTCCCCATCTCCTCAGAATACTGTTCCTGCATAGCAGTCTCACCTCTTTTCCCCCATTTCCTCCAGTGTCTCACTAAGTAGCTGGCTGGTCACCCCCAGTTTTCTATAAGGTGCTTTGCAGGTCTAACCCTTCTGCAAAAATGGTTGTGATTATTGTTACTGTTGCTTTTAAACAATCAGGGAAGAGTGAAAGAATGAATCCACTACTTTTAGGTCAAGGATTTGTAAACAGGCATTTCTCAAAAAATCAGCATACACTGGGGCTTATCTATTACTAGGAGGAGCAGTGGAGCATTGGGCTTGTAGTCAGAAAGATCTGAATTCAAATCCTGCCTTATACAATTAGTAGCTGTGTGATCCTGGGCTAGTCACTCAGTCTCAGTTTCCTTATCTATAAAATGAAGGGGTTGTAATGATGGACTGTGAGAACCCTTGTAGCTTTAAAATCTATGACCTGGGGGGACTAGGTGGTGCAGTGTATAGAGCCCCAGCCCTGAAGTCAGGAGGACTTGAGTTCAAATCAGATGCTTGACACACATAATAGCCGTGTGACCTTGGGCAAGTCACTTAATTGCGTCCAAAAAGCAAAACAAACAAACAAACAAATCTATGACTTATTTCATGTTAGTGACTATCTTCCTCCATATACACATGCCCACCTCCTTTTATCCGTCCAAGTTTAAAGTTCTTTTACTAAAAACAAAGCAGAGCAAAATGTGTATTCCTCCTGGACATTACACCTGCAAGAGATGTCACATCATTTCTTAGAGAACTTATGGTTTAAGTGACCAAAAAATAGCAACTATATGTGTGTACATGTGTGTATGTGGATCTGTGCATATACACATATACATGTGTGTGTCCGTGTGTATGGAGCAACTAGCTGGTAGAGTGGATAGAGTGCCTGGCCTGAAGTTACCTTCCTGAGGTCAAATCTGGCCTCAGATAACTGCCTAGCTGTGTGACCCTGGGCAAGTCACTTGACCCTATTTGCCTCAGTTTCCCCATCTGTGACATGAGCTGGAGAAGGAAATGGCAAGCCAATGCCAGCATCTTTGCCAAGAAAACCCAAATGGGATCACAGAGAGTCGAAAGTGATTGAAAATGATTGAACAATGTATATATACACGAGTGTGTGTGTGTGTGTGTGTGTGTGTGTGTGTGTGGTTTACCATTCCCTGCTGCTAATTTGGTTCAAGATAAACCCTAACATTCCTGAGAAGACTCAAGGCAGGGAGGTGTTCTCAAATATTTTGTTAATGACTAAGTTATTTTTTTAAGAGAAATTTTGAAAGACTCTTTCAAAAGAGGAGTGGCAAATTATTTGTGCCACCTCCTCAATCCGGTATGAAAGAGTTCAAATGTACAAAAGGATCAGTGCAAGAAATAGAAGGATGTTTTTTACAGCCATATGTGGCCCGTAAGCTAGAAATTGTGTCTGCTCCTATGTCTAATAAATGATATAAAATAAAGGAGCCTGGAACTAGGAGACAGGGAGCAGTTAGAGTTTAGATGTGTCCCAGGAACAAGATTGCACATTTCCAAAGTATGTCTTTTGCAAAGGCTCTAGGTAAATATATATTTGAAATGCAAAACTGGTAATGTCCTCCTTGTGCCCTTAAAACTAATTTTGTAATAATAAATTTGGATTTGGAAGGGATCTTAGAGCCCAGTTAGGTTGATCCTCTTGTGAGGTTCTGGGAGTTTGAATAGTCTGCTCCAGGCCCTGTAGGTACTTCGTGAAAGGTTTGGGATTCGAATCCAGGTCCTCTGACCCCAAATTCAGCTTTATTGCCCGTTACATTATGTGCTTCTCCATTTTTTTCTTTTTAAAAATGTTGAGAGTTTATTGGATTTCTCAAATTGGGCCTATTATTAAAACAACCCATAGGGGTGATATTAAAAGAAAATGAGAGGGGGCAGCTTGGTGGCGGCAGCAAATAGAGCACCTGCCCTGGAGGCAGGAGGACCTAAGTTCAAATCCAGCCTCAGACACTTGACACACTTACTAGCCGTGTGACTTTGGACAAGTCACTTAACCCCAATTGCCCTCCAAAAAACAAAAAACAAAAAAAAGAAAATGAGGAAGGATGTGTATTTGGTGTTTTCCATTTTGCTGGATAGAATAATGGAAATGGTGATAATAGCTAATATTTATAGAATGTTTTAAGCTTTACAAAGTGCTTTATTGTACGGTATTTCATCTTTTCTTATAAAAATAATAATATAATTACATTGTTTCCAGTTTTTCAGTCACGTCCAACTCTGTGATCTCATTTGGGATTTTCTTAGCAAAGATGCTGGAAGGGTTTACCATTTCCTTCTCCAGCTCATTTTACCGATGAGAAAACTGAGGCAAACAGGGTAAAGTGACTTGCCCAGGGTAACAGAGCCTGCAAGGATCGGAGGTCAGATTTGAACTCAAGGAAATGAGTCTTCCTGGCTCCAGAGCCAGCACTCTGTCCACTGCAAGTCTAATGACATATATCCTTTTAAAACATTATTCCTGAAAGTACCTTTTGATGAGGCATTCATTCTTCAGGATGTTCATAGACAGAAAGAAACCTGAGACACGGATGCCCTCATGTGACCCAAGCAGAGGGACTGCTGCCCTTCCCTTCACAAAGTCAGCATCCTTGTGGAGCTCAGATACCACTGTTGGTGATTTCCATCTTAGATTCCCAGGGGACAGAAATAATCCCAGTTTCATGATTTCCCAAATAATCCAGACACATAATATTGCAAAGCTCTTCACATCTGTTAGTTCATCTCATCCTGGCAGTAGCTCTGTACGATAAGAAGGACTGGTTTTATCGTTGTTTGATAGATGAGGAAAATTGAGTTGTAGGGGGTTGTAAATTGCCTGTCACATAGCACAGGAGACTTGATCTCCAGTCTTCTGACTCATAACATGTACTCTTCCTGCTGGGACACATTGCCTGCATAAGAACAAATAGTTCTTTTTTTGTACCTGCCATTATTTTAAATTTGGTTTTCGCTTATTTTAAATTTAGTGCCTAACTTTCAAATACAGCGTAAAAAAACCCCTTCCTTTGTATCTCAATAATTAATAATTTTTCAATGAATGAAAGGAAACAAAAGCTCTTTTTTCTTTTTTTTCTATTAGTACTTTTTGATATGCCTTTGGCACTTGGAATTTATGATTTAGAACCTAGGTGATATAAATAGAGAGAGCTCTGGGTTTAGAATCAGGAAGACTTGAGTTCAAATCCTGACCCAGAGACTTGCTAGCTCTGGTAACAAGTCACTTAGCCCCTCTAGTCCTTAGTTACTCATCTGTAAAAGGAGAGTAATGGACTAGACAACATTTAAGGTATCTTTTAAATCTAACTCCATATTCCTACGTTAACTACTAAGGTGATATTAATTACTAAGGGTTGTGGGCAGCTTAGGCGGCACAGTTGGTGGAATGTTGGGCCTGGAGTCTGGAAGACTTGAGTTCAAATCTGGCCTCAGATGCTTACTAGCTGTGTGACCCTGGACAAGTCACTTAACCCTACTTGCCTCAGTTTCCCCATCTACAAAATGAGCTGGAGAAGGAATTGATAAGCCACTTCAGTATCTCTGCCCAGAAAACCCCCAATGGGGTCACAGAGAGTCAGGCACACCCAAAGTCAACAGAACTAAGGGTTCTGAAGCTAGTGTAGACAGTACTCACACTAGGAGGATTAGATGCACTCACCAAAGTCAAGGTCATGGAGGAAATTGAACAAGTTTTTATTATTGGTGATACCTGTGGACAATGGGATTAACTTGGTAGTTTGGACATTTAATGAGTATCAGTTGTATATCCCACTGCAAATCTTCGTAATCACTCTGTGTCAGTGTTTCATTTCCCTTTCTTAGTTGAATTTAAAGCCTCAGTTAAAACTCAATGGAAATTGCCCTCATTGGTTCTGGAATTGGAAAACCTGGGTTCAAATTCTGCTTCTCTCACTACCTGTGTGACATTGAGTGGCTCGGTTAACCTCTCTGGGCTTTTTTCCTCAATTGTAAAAAGGGGAGGGAAGAAGAGAAGGAACCAGACTTTTAAGGTTCCTTCTCACTCTAAATTTATGAGCCTATAATTTGAATAACAAGTTTTGCCCACACTTGGTTACCTCTTCTTTCATTACCTTCAAAGAATAAGGAAAGGGTGTTTGTTTTGCTTATGTTTAAATAGTTTCTCCTTTCAGAGAGTTGAAATATCATATAAATTTATTGTCTGAGAAATCATTAAATAAAGGTTATTTTTGTTTCTTGGGAATCCAAGAGAAGCTTCACCAAAAGGGGTGTCAGAGAGCCATAGGAATGTTCACTTTGTGAGGAGGAGGAGAAGATGAGAGGATTTCATAATTCTTTCTGTAGACATGGGTCCCATGAAGGCACCCATATCTCAAGCTTCTTTCCATTTCCTGACATTCTGGAGATAACGTCTTGAAAATGTACTTTCAGGAACATCATACATAAGTAAAGCGTGTGTTAAGCTATTATTATTTGCCAAGTGCCTTGCCAAATATTGGAAATAAAAATTCAAGGGAAAAAGACAATCCCTACCCCAACAGATCTTACATTCTCAAGAGAGAAGACAACTCATTAAAGAAATCTGAGAAGTAGTGGGAGGAAGAAGGAGGGCAAAATGGACAAGCCCATACAATCCAGAACAGATCCTGGAGAGCAGAGGGCATAGATGGCCTGCGCACTTCCTGGAATGGTGGTCCCAAGCAGGGACTTACCAATCAGGAGCTGCAAGGGTGGTGGCATCTCCAGGGCAAGAAGGCTGCTGGTACAGAATCTGGAAAGGTTAGCAGTGAAGCAGGAAAAGAAAAAGAAATAGTGTTTGCTAATAGATTATTAGGCATTCCAAGAAGCTCTAGGGCCAGGGAGTGTCTTCATTAGGCTGGTTGCATACCAGGATTTAGGCTTTATCAATCCACATTTCCTAATAATTTTCTTGTAGGGATTCTAGAGTACCTGCGTGAGGCATAGCCTTGTCTTGGGATGGCCCTATGATATGATGGACTCTCAGGACAAATGCTCTGTGGGACTCTGTAAAATGAGGGGCTTGAGTTAGATTATTTCTTTGATCTTTTCCAACTCTGTAGAAGTTGGATTGATTTAGGGTGCCCTTACACTTCCTGTATATTTCTAAGGAGGCAGCTTGGTACACTAGAAAGAAGACTGGACTTAGAATCAAGAGGTTTGAATCTCCTTCCTACTTCCTACTAGATGGGTGACCTGGGGCGTGTCCCTTAACCAGTATGAGCCTAGTGTCCTTATTTTTTAAACAAAGATAGGGATTTTAGTATTTGTACTGCTTTTTTCACAGGACTGATGATCAGAGGGAAAAGAAATAAAAAAATATACATAAAAGCACTTTGTACTATAGAATGCTATAGAAATATAAACTATGACACATTGCCTAATCTAGAGGCAGGTGGCTGACTCAGTGGATAAAATACTGGGTCTGGGGGTGGCAAGGTGGCACAGTGAATAGAGCACCAACCCATGACTTAACACTTACTGGCTGTGTGGCCTTGGGCAAGTCACTTAACCCCAATTGCCCTGCCTTCCCTCCTCCAAAAAAAAAAGCAAAAAAGATCCCTTCTCAGAATAATGTTTTTAATTGTGGACAATAAAATACAGAGTGTTACAAAGGAAACCAGTTATGTTGAGTAAAGTCATCCAAACATTACAAAAAAGCGTGTAGACCCTCGGTTCTAAGAGTATCACTTGCAGAACGGCTGCTCATCTGCATTAACACGGGGCATTATCTCGTCTTAAGCTCTCTCTATGGTGATGAAATCACAGGTCAGGACAACGAGTAATTAATTCCCTGGGCAGATTGTGAGGAATGGAGGCGAGGTGCCTCAGTGTCTGCTGGTTGTGCTAACCTGTACTAACATGTTCCTAGAGAAGCATAAAGGTATCGTTCTTGGAATGACTCATTAGCCCATTATCTGACCTATTTTCCAGCTAGGCAGATGGGGACAAGGACTTTTGCTCCAATCCCTATCCAGATGATGGGGCTTGGGAGATCAAGGGGGGATCTGGAGGAGGGAGGGTGGTCCCCGGACAGAATTTAGGTTAAAAATAGAACCAGAATGCCGATCAAGCCAATTTGTAGATAGATTTTAATTACCATACGATAAGAGCTCTGTGTTCTGCAAACTCATCAGCTTCTGTACTTTGGGTTCTTTTTGTTTGGTTTTATTTTTATTTCATGTCATGCGTGGTTTCAGGGAAAAGTTTGTGAGGAAAAATTCCAAACTGATAGCGGAAGAATGAGCTGTACCAGGCAAAGATAGCCAAGGAAATCAGAATGTTCTTAGAGGCTAGCTGTGGAAATGGTCATGAACCTTGGTCACTGGACCAAGCTGAACCAAGCAAGAAAGAGAACCGAGGAGACAGCCCCTGAGACACCTGTGATTCTTGATTCCTTCTTTTCTGGGCCAGGCTTCCCCAACGCTCGTAAGGTTGCCATTTGCCAAAGGAACTGTCCTGGCTGGTGACAGGACAATCAGAATCACCAGATTTTAGGACTACTAGAAGGACTTCAGAGATCTTTTAACTAATCCCTTTATTTTTATAGATGAGGGAATGGAGGCCCAGAGATGTCAAGTTATTTGCCCAGGGTTACACAGGTACTAAAAGTTTGCATTCTGACATTTATATTGGTAGACACAGATAATGCCCCATGAAAAGAATGGGAATGAGGAGCTCCTCTCTTAATACAGGCACCTCTCACCTAAGGCTATTCACTGGATCTGTAAAAGCATACTGTTTATTAGGTGATTTTGATGACTTTATTCAAGATAATTGGTTTTCTTTCTAATGCTATGTATTTTATTTTCCGCATTTACAAACATTATTCTGAGAAGGGATCTGTAGTTTAGTTCCATGGGAACAGTGTTATCGAGGGAAAAATAAAAATAATTTTTTAAATAATATTTTAATTTTATTTAATTTTTTATTTATTTAAAATTAAAATTAAAATTTAATTTTTAATAATAATTTTAATAATTTACATGATTGAAATTAAAAGAAGTCTTCCTCCAATTTCTTGTCTCGGTACTGAGGTGACTCTGGGCTCTTGACAGCGTCTTGATCAGTGAGGATGGTGAGAAAATGTGGTAGGAAATGACCTTTCAGAGGAGGTAGATACAAAATGTGGTGACTCGGGATAAAGAAAAGAAGGGGCAGAGGGGATGGAGGCCTGAGCCGGGAGGCAGGAAGGCCGGCCTCACGTCTTGACTCAGATGCTGGCTGTGAGAACCTGCCTGGGCAAGTCACTTAACTTAACTTCATTTCCCCTCAGTTTCCTCAATTGTAAGCTGGGTTAATAACATCTAGTTGACAGTGTAATCACGAGGACCAAATGAGGTGATATTGTACAAGCTTTTAGCACAGTGCCGGGCCCATCAGAGGTTTTATGGAACAGCAGTAATAACAGCTGAGGTTCATACAGCACTTAATATGGGCCGGGCAGTGTGTTAAACACGTTATAATTATTCCCTCATTTGTTCTTTACAACAATACGGAGGGGTGGGGGCTGCATTTATACATGTAGGCACAAAATCCCCATTTTGTAGCTGAAACTGAGGCAGAGATTAAATGCCCTCGGATCACATAAGTAGTGTCTGAGGCTCGACTCAAACTCGGGTCCTTCCCACTCCAGACTCAGTGTGCCCCCAGATATAAAAATGCTTATTTCCTTTCTCTCCCTTTCCCTCCCCGTCACCAGGGAAAAAAAAGCTTAGACGGCTTGGTGGCTTCACACATGTATATTATAAATATGCTTTTTTAAAAAAAGGTTTATTATGCTTATTTTAAATTAACAAGCATTTTAAATACTAATCTGTCACTACCACTATATCCCCTCCCCAGTGAGTGAATTAAAGAAAGGAAGAAACAAAGAAAAAATAAAGGAAGAAAGGAGGAAAGAAAGAAAAAGAAAGAAAGAAAGAAAGAAAGAAAGAAAGAAAGAAAGAAAGAAAGAAAGAAAGAAAGAAAGAAAGAAAGAAAGAAAGAAAGAAAGAAAGAAAGAAAGAAAGGAAGAAAGGAAGGAAGGAAGCCTTCAAAACATAGCTGTATACACTGGCAAAACAATTTCCCACATTTGTCATGTCTGGAAATCTATGTCTCCTTCTGCATTTTAAGTGTATCCACCTTTCTGTCAAGAGATGAGTAGGCCATTTCATCTTCATTCTTTTGGACTTTTCTTTTGCTTTATCATTGCATTAATCAGAGTTCTAAAGTCTTTCAAAAAATTTTTATATACTGTTGTTATTATATAAATAATCCTCCTAGCTCGGCTTCTTTTTCTCAGCATCAGTTCATATAGGTCTTCCTAGTTTCCTCTGAAATTGTCTCTTTCACCATTTTTTATGGCAAAGTAATATTCCATTATATTTATGTCCTATAATTTTTTGGTTGTTGTTCGGTTCTTTTAGCCATGTCTGATTCTTTGTGATGCTCCATCTGGGGTTTTCTTGGCAGACATACTTGAGTGGTTTACCATTTCCTTCTCCAGCTCATTTGACAGATGAGGAAACTGAGCCAAACAAGGTTAAGTGACTTGTCCAGGGTCATACAGCTAATAAGTGTCTGAGGTCAAATTTGAACTCAGGGAGAGGAGTCTTCCTGACTCCAGGTCCAGTGTTCTGTGCACTATGGCGCCACCTACCTACTCTATTATTTGTTTAGTCAGTCACTGATAGAGAAGAGAATAGCTATGTGCTAAACACTATGCTATGCACTTTAAAAATATTATGTAATTTGACCATCACACTGACCCTAGGCAGTAGGTGCTATTATTACCCCCATTTTATAGCTGAGAAAACTGAGACATATAGAGATTTAGTGATTTGCCCAAAGTCACACAGCTGAAAAAGTACCCAAGACTGGATTCAAACTCAGATCTTCTTGATTCTAGAACCAGTACTCTTTCCGCTGCACCAGCTACATGCAGTTTGGTAACTTTCTTTAGAATAGTTCCAAATTGCTTTCCAGAATGGCGGTACCGTTTCACCGTCATGCCAGTGGGGCATTAGAGTATCTGTATTCTTATAGCACCTTCAATATTTATAATTTTCCTTGTTTTTCATACCTTCCTGTCTGACAAGTATATGGTAGAACTTCAAAATTGCTTTAATTCTCATTTTTCTCGTTGGTATCTTAGAGCATTCTTTTCATATAATTGTTGATTACTTGGATTTCTACCTTTGAAAATGACCTATTCTTATCCTTTGATCATTTATCTATTGGGGAATGTCTCTTAGTTTCATACATTTGAATTAGTTCCTAATGTATTTTAGATATGAGACCTTTATAAGAAAGACTTGATAAAAAATTTTTTTTCCTAAATACCTGTTTCTATTCTAATTTTTACTACATTAGGTTTGTACAAAACCTTTTAAATGTTTTAATTTAATAATTAATTAAATAATTAGTAAGCAATTAATAATTAGTAGTAAATTATTAATTTAATAATCACAGTTTGGGCAGTCCCTCCTTTTTCTTAAGTCATGAACTCTTACTCTATCCATAGTTCCAATGGGTAATTTCTTCCTTGCTCCTAAAGTTTGTTTATGAAGTAACTTTTATATCTAGCTCATTTATCCCTCTGGATCTCATCATGGTGTATAGTATAAGGTGCTGATCTAAACCTAACTTCTGCCAAAATGTCCAGTTTTTCCTGCAGTTTTTATTTTTTATTTTTTGTCAAATAAATGAGATATTACCCCAATAGCTAAGCTCTTTGGATTTGTCAAACACTATGATATGTTTTTTTGTTTATGTTGTGTACCAAATTTGTTCCACTAATCAACTTTTCTCTTCTTTAACTAGCTATTTTAATGATTTCTGATCATTCATAGTACTTTACTTTATAGTACAGTTTGAGATTTGGTATTGATAGGACTCCTTCCTTGTCAAGTTTTTAATTTTTATGAAGACTCTTCATCTTTTGTGTCACCAACTGAATTTTGTTATTTTTTGTAGGTCTGTAAAAGTCTACTTTTAGGTATTTGGTACAATACTAATAAGTTTATTTAGTAAATTTATTGTCATTCTATTGATCTACTCATGAACAATTAAAGTTTTTCAAATTTTTTTGTCTCTTTATTTTTTCAAGGGATGTATTGCAGTTATATCCAGAAAGTCCCTTAGTGAATCTTGATAGAAAAAGTTCCAAATATTTTAATAGCTTTTGTAATTATTTTGCATGGAATTTCTCTTTTTAGTTCTTCTTGCGGATTGTGTTGATTATATATAAAGTACTGATGATTTATGTGGATTTATTTTAGATTCTCCAAACTTATTACTTGTTTCAATGAATTTTTAATGGACTCTTTAGTTTTTTCTAAGGACACAACCATATCATTTGCAAAAAGGGATCATTTTGTTTCTTCTTTGCCTGGGTTTCTTTCTTCAGTTTCATGTTCTTGTCTTAATGCTATAGTTAGCATTTCTTGTGATGTGTTAAGTAGTAATGGTAACAATGGGCACCCTTGCTTTACCACTGATCTTTCTGGAAAGTCTTTTTACCTCTTCTCTATTTCATATGATGTTTGCTGATGGATTTAGAGAAATACTCTACCATATCAAGGAAAGATCTATTTATTTCTGTTTGCATCCTATATTTCAAAAGATTTTAATAGAAATAAGTGTTGGAATTTATCAGAAGCCTTTTTTTTATCACCTAATGATGTAGTAATATATTTTTATTTATATTATTAACAGTTTATTATATTTATAACTTGTCTTTGGCTGAACATATTTATTCCTGGCATAAACCCAATCTACTAATAGTGCAGAATCTTTCTAATATATTTTTACCTATTGCAAATATTTTATTAAAAATTTTTGTCTTAATGTTCATTAGAGATATTGGTCTACCCTTTGGTTTTTCTATTTTGTCTCTCCTTGGTTCAGATATCAAAACCATATTTATCATAGAAAAAGTTGTAAGGGTGCATCTTATCACAAACAGATTGTGTATCATTGGAATTATTTGTTCTTTGAATGTTTGATAATAATAATAATAATAATAGCTAGTATTTAAATAGCATTTTAAAGTTTATAACACATTTTGGAAATATTTATCTCATTTTATACTGTCACCAATCCTGGTAGGAAGGTACTGTTATTACCACTGCTATTATATAGATGAAGTCATGAAGGCAGATAGAGATTAAGTGACTTTTCCAGGATCATACAGCTAGTAAGTATCTGGGGTCATATTTGAATTCAAGTCTTCCTGATTCTACGTACATACCATTGTGCTTTATCTATTGTGCTACATAGATAGATAGAATTCGTTTATAAATCTGTTTGGTCCCGGAATTTTTTCTTTGGGAGTTCACTTATGATTTGTTCAGTTCCTTTCTTTTTTTGACAATGAGTTAGTCTGTTTCTTTTTTGTTGCTGCTGTTAATCTAAATATTTTATATTTTTATAAGTTTTCTTCGGTTTCCTCTAAGTAATCAATTTTGTTAGCACATAATTGGGCAAAATGATTTCTGATAATTTTCTTGATTTTCTCTATTGTTGTTAATTATCCTTTTTTTTATTTGGGCATTTTTTATGTGGGCAAAGTAATTTCCCTCTCCTAAAAAATCAGGTTGGCCATTTGTCTATTTTATTAGCTTTTATGTATATATTTATTTAAAAGAAAGTTAGAACTCACTCTTTTCAGTGAACATTGAATAAGCATGAAAGGAATGAACTCGACTACATTTTAATACTCAGTGAACTATTAGCTATGAATGCTGGAATGATTTTGGAATCAGCTGTCTGGGCAATCAGATCATTACTCGTTTATCTAAGAGGTCACTATTGACATCAAATTACAAGAAAAGATACAGGTAAGAAGATGTTATATGTAAATAAAATGACTCTAGTCTGACCTGTTTACCTAAGCTTTTCATTCTGAAAAATAGGAAAAGACATTTGCTTTGATTGCTGACCTTTATAAGAGTTTAACTGTTATAAAATATTTAATACAATGAGAAAGCCAAAAGAACTCAGAAATGACCTGTGCCAACAAACAATTTATTTCCCTGCCAGTTAGAAAAGTGAGTCTCAGGCAAGGGCAGCACTGATTTAGAAAATCGGCTCATTTACAAAATAATACAAGAGAAAGAAGACTAAATATTATGAGAGATGTTATTTCATAAAGTGACAAAAAACAGAACTGGAGAAAACTTGTGAGACTCAGAAAAGATCATTGATTGATTGATTGATTGATTAATTTATTTATTTGAACTCAAATCTTCTTGATTCTAGGACCAGTACTCTCTCTGCTGCACCAGCTACATACAGTTTGGTAACTTTCTTTGGAATAGTTCCAAATTGCTCTCCATAATGGCTGGACCATTTCACCATTGTGCCAGTAGAGGAATTATCCCAAGACAGTTTATGGAGGAAAGGGGAAGGAGTAAACAGTGATGGGAAATGGGAGAGGAAAAAGAATGAGCAGTTATGAAGTGCCTGCTATATTCCAGACATTATACTAAGCCCTGTGAGCTGTTGTCTCATTTGATTTATTTTTTATTTTAATTTTTTGCTTTTTGGAGGGCAGTTGGTGCTAAGTGACTTGCTCAAGGTCACACAGCTAATAAGTGTTAAGTGTCTGAGGTCAGATTTGAACTCAGGTCCTCCTGACTCCTGGGCCAGTGCTCTATTCACTGTGCCACCTAGCCGCCCCATCTCATTTGATATTAAAAACAATGGTGGAAGGAAGTTGCTGTCACTGTGTTCATTTTATAGTAGAGGCAGACAGAAATTAAATACTTGACCGTGGTCACGTAGCTGATAAATACCTAAGGCTGAATTTGTGCTCAGGTCTTCTTAACACCAGGCCCAGGGAAGTATCCACTGCATCACCTCAGCTGCCTCTAGAAGAGATCTTTCCTCATTCAAATGACAAGCAGCATGGTAGAGTGCAAATGGTGGTACATTTGGATCAAATGGACCTGTGTTCAAATCCCAGCTGTGCCATTTAATACTTAGTGATCTCGGAGCAATTTACTTAACTTTTCTGGGCCTCAGTTTCATCATCTGTAAAATGGAAGGATTGATTAACTACCTGACTTTTAATGTCTCTTCCAGCTTTAAATCTATGGTCTTAAATTATGTGTTAGACCCTGTCTGATGATAATAAATACAAAAATAATTATGAAACAGTCCCAGGCTTTAAGGAATTTTTTTGAGTGATAAGAGCAGTGAATGCTTTGTCTAAAATCCCTAAACCTTCACTTGCACTCTATTTGAAGGGTTGGGGGTCACTAGGGTTCCCATCTTTTTGTAATGTATTTGTCATTCCTTTGTTCACAAATGTGGGATCAGACTTTCATCCTGCACTCTTGTGAAGAACTGGAACCAACCTCTGTGGATCTTATCTACTTTCAGTTTTGCAGGGAAGCCAGCATTTCATATCGCATTCTTTGATGTAACTTTTTTGTCCCTCGCTTATTAATGGCACTCACATTTTCTGGTTAGCATTTGATCCAACTTGAACTTTGTGTTGGACTTTTTTCAATGATATCGCTAAGCAGAAATTGTCCTTATCCTCTGCCTTAAGGGGTTGCATTCTACATCTAAAGCACTGCTAATTTTTTCTATCAAGTCAAGTAACTCTAATTATCTTTGCTTCTTAAGCCTCTGTAGTAAAGATTTTAGTTGATGTAGCTGCTTGCTTTGTTTTTTGTACCACTTTGACTCCTTGTATCTCCAGAACCTTTTATCTTTTACTTGTAATTGTTGGTTATGGGTATCAAGAATTTTTGGTGTACTTTTATTTTTGGTTTCCATTCTACATGTTTCTTTTTCATTACCTTTAATCAGGAGATACAGCATTTAAGTTTCCTACTATGCCAATTGACTAGATAGTGATGTGATTTTACAATTTCATTCTGCAGATCTTTAATAATTGTGTTTTTGAGCTTTCTTTTCTGTAATGATATTTGATGCCTACCCTTAGGAATATTCTTAGATAGTATCATCTTTCTTTCTTTGGTCCTTAACCACTACAGTGGACACAGCGTTTACCGTTATGGGCAGGTCTTGAAATATTTTTATTTTCAGTATCAAATATTGTGAGACAGTGAACTTGTTCATAATAATTATACTAGATATCAACTTTTTTCAGTTAGTCTTTTCTGGTGTTTGATCTTTTAGTTAGCTTTGTCAAATTCAAAAAAAGTTTTTCGAAATTTCATTCTAAGTGTGCCCATGTACTATGAATAAAGTGTTGGCCTTGATATGAAGAAGTACCACCCTCTGACACATGCATGACCCCAAGCAATTAAGTAATTCAGCCTCTCAGTGCTGTCTCTCAGGTAGCTCTCTAGTCCAGGGGTGGGGAACCTTCAGTCTTGAGGTCACATGGGACCTTCTAAGTCCTTGGGTGTGGCCTTTTGACTGAGTCCAAATTTTACAGAAGTTTGGATTCAGTCAGAGGGCCTCACTTGAAGACCTAGAGGGCTACATGTGACCTCAAGGTCAGGTTCCCCACCCCTGTTCTAGACTATAAGTTGTAGAGAAGTTTCAGGACTGCCTTAATAGAGGAAATGGCCTTATGTAAGATTACCTGATAACAATGAAACCACATGACTAGCCTTACCTCTACCATTATTTGACTTGATAGAAAAAATTAGCAGTACATAAGATGTGGAATGCAAGATTCAGCTTCAGGAAGAAATGTGTTCAAATTCTACCTTTTAGGATGGTTTCAGAAAAAACTGGGAAGACTTATATGAACTGGTGCAAAGTAAAGTGAACAAACTCAGGAGTACATTGTATACAGTAACAGCAACATTTTAACAATGATTAACTGTGAAGATTCTAAGTATAGTTTGAAGCATATTTCTCCCCTTTCATTATTTTTCTTGCTTTTACCCCTTTCAATATGGCTAATGCAAGTGTTAAGATTCAGTAAAGCAATCAGCAAGCATTTATTGGCCACCAATTATGTGTTCCAGTCACTGTATAAAGGACTAGAAATATGAAGAGAGCCCTCAAAGAGCTGACTTTCTTTGGGCTATTTAAGATTTGTTGATCGATGCAGCCCCAGAGGTAGCACTTTTTTTATGATCCTCTGATTATCAAAATAAAAATAAATAGTGCTCAGCAAAGTATCTGGCGCATAGGTGTTAGTCAATGTTTGCTGATAGGTTTCTTTACTTATATTTGTATGTGGTTTTCCCCTTTTGAGGGCAGGGGCTGTTTTCATTTTTGTACCCTCAGAGCCTGGCATAGAGTGAACATTCAGGAAAGGTTTGTTCAGTTGAACAAATTGCTAATTGAATGGAGGTCCAAAACATGATATGTTCTCCTCCAAAGAGATCCATGGCCACTCAAAAAGAGATCAGCCCTAATACAAACAGGAAAAAAAAGCAAGTGGATAAAAAGACACATTTCTGAAGTTATGATATACTGATGGATAAAAAGCTAATTGAATGATTCTGTCAACACTTATACCTTGTATAGGCACTGCAGATAAACACTGAACAGGGTCCATAACTGAACAGAGGGAACAGATGCTGAATCTCATCTGAGAAATTATTCAGCATTTTCAGTGAACCCAAGTAGATGTTACCTGTAACAAAAGTCCATCTTTTTAATATCAGTAAACTCTCGGGGACAGGTCGTGTAGCGTAGTGTGTACCGTGGGTCTGGAGTGAGGAAGACTAGAGTTCACATCCTGCCTTCAATTCCTACTAGCTGTGGGACCTTTAACGTCACACAGCTCCCCAGCATTTATCTGTTCATATTGGCACCTTGATGGCAAAGTAGATAGAACACTAAGCCAGGAGTCAGGAAGACCCAAGTTCACATCTAGCCCTAAGCACTTACTAGTTGTGTGACCCTGACTAGATAAGTGTCTTAACCTCTGTCTGCCTCAGTTTACTCAACTGTAAAATAAAGATTATAGCAGCACCTACCTCTCCACGTTGTGAGGATCAAATGAGATTTACGTACCATTGTCTTGCATATGGTAGGCATTATAGAAATGCTTATTCCCTTACCCCTATGTATTATGTCATATGTGGGCTGCAGTCTGAATTGGTACAGGGAGACCCTAAATTAGAAGTTCTCCACTCTGATGAAATCACAGATATTTTTCACATTTGCATCATCTTCTAGTCCACTGGTTCTCAACCTTCCTAATGCCACGACCCTTTAATACAGTTCCTCATGTTGTACTTCATAACTATAATTTTGCTACTGTTATGAATCATAATGTAAATATCTGATATGCAGGATGGATTTTCATTGTTACAAATTGAACAGAACCCACAGGGTGAGAACCGCCGTTAGTCAGTCTCTGTGGTTCCTAGTCATGTAACGCTAAAATCTCCAACAAATCAAAATCATAGGTGACCCACATGGCAATGAAAAGATATGTGGTGAGTCTAAGCAGGCTGTGGTGTGCTCATATGCAAAATGTAGTGTAAACATCAAAGCCATGTGTGACATGGAAAGGACTAGACGTGTAGTAAGAGCAAGAGTTAGATAGCCTGATAGCCGCAAAATATTTTATGATTCCGTGAAAGGATTTTGTCATATTGGGCGTATCCATTATGGAGCAATCCAAAATAGATCTCTTACAGAAACAGAAGGGCCTTCCTGAGGAGGCAGTGACTTCTCCTTCACCAGAGGTCTTTAAGCAAAGGCAAGATGAATGACTACTTGTTAGGTTTGTTTATTCCTGATATCACTTACAGCTATGAAATTTTGTGTTTCTGGAAATTGTATAAGGCCTTGGACAAAAATTTGCTTAGGATGAAAAAAGCATATATTGGTTACAATCTGTTCTGGGCTAAGGAGTGTCTATTCTGGTGTCGTGGATTCATTAAAGCATTAATGCAAGGCAGGGTTTGCTCATGATGTATTAATAACACAGGTCTAGGTCATTATTGCACAGGGTTTGTATGCCTGAATAGGCTGCTAGGATATGACCTACCTCCAAGACAGATGACTTTCATATTGTTTTTATGAAAAGCTTGCATTTATTTTTCAGTGAAATCCACATCAATAAATGATTTCTTAGGGCTGGTGGAACAAAGTTTAGAGAAGGAGAAGTATTTTGTTGGCTAATATTGTATCATCCATAACATTTTTGATTTAACTTGTGATTTCATTGGCATAGGAAACTCAAAAGTGAGAAAACCAGTTGTATCAAAGCAGATCAATACTTTGTTTGCATCTTAGGATTGTACAGAACTGGCTGGGGCACTGAGAGGTGATTTCTGCTGAGAGTCACAGACGTATAGTATACATGTACTATAGATATGTAGTATCTATACATACATATAGATACAAAGGCGGGATGTAGGTCTTCCCAACACTCAAGCTGACTTTCTTTCCATGCTACCCTTATGGCTACATAAAAATGTCAGGCTATTTACTCTTCTTACAATTTGTTTTTTTCTTCTTTCTCCAAGGACCTTCTTTGATCATGGTGCCCACTGAAGCATCATTCTTCTCAATAAAGATTTTTACCAGTAAGATGTATTTTCTAGAGAGTTGCCTGGGACCTCAGTGAGAAACTTCACAGGCATCATTTCTATGTCAAGACTAAAGGAATTCATATCCGTGTTCTTCCCAGAAAGGCACATTCTTTGACAAAAAGGTTTCCATTTGCTGTTTTCTTGGCTTGCCTACAGTTCACTTTTCTTCCTTTCCTTACCCTTTGCTTACCACCTTACTGACCTTGGTCATGACGCCTTCCTTCCTGATCATTCCTAGAAACAAACTCTGAGCTTTAATGCAGCAAACCCAAGGCTAAATGAAAAAACAAGCAGTCCATATACAGAGTACTAGTTATAGCCTTTAATGGGAAGGTGCGTGGGACTCAAAGAGGAGAAAATGATTATGGGTGCCTTAAAAAAATTGAACCAATGGTACACATTTTTTTTTTCATGATTTACTTTTTTCCTTGGCAGTTTTACATTAACTTTCAGCATTCTTCTAGTGATTGGGAAAATGTAGAAAAACATAGGACTTTGTTAATATTCTCTATTTTTTCATGAGTCACAATTGACAAGTAATCAACTTTAGGAAAAAAATATTTGTCTTTCTGCCACCGTGAACAGACTTTGTGAATACTTATTGGGAATTCAGGTATTTGGCAGATTCCGAAATACCAAGTTAAACAGATTTTAATATTTTATGATTAGTAAGGAAAATGTTGTTCAAACAGGATTATGAGAAAGGAAAACATAGTTTTACTTATAAAAGAATTGACTATGTGACTGTAGTATCAAAATGCTACTCTGGTGGTTGCAACTATTCCTTGGTATGCATAATCACAGGTCTTGATCGTTTTCCATGCAATTTTTCAGGATTGGATTTCTCAGCTAAAGGTTAATACATAAAACATTGTCAGTATTTTATTTTATCTTATTTTATTTTGTTTTTGCTTTTTGGAGGGCAGCTAGGGTTAAGTGACTTGCCCAATGTCACATGGCTAGTTAAGTGTTAAGTGTCTGAGGTCTGATTTGAACTCAAGTCCTCCTGACTTCAGGGCCGGTGCTCTATTCACTGCACCACCTGGCCGCCCCTTATTGTCAGCATTTTAAAAAAAATTGTTGAGCCTGATCGCTCTCCCTGGGAATAGTGAGAGTATGAGGCTATCAGAAAACAGGATTTTCCTAGCATCCCTCTCAGCTGTAAGTGTAGAGGCTACATCCTCCCATCTCTCTTGAGGACAGAGCTGCAATGGGATTGTGATATAGAGTTAGACCATACTTGCAACAAATTCTGATAAAGGACACTCTGAATTGAAAAGGAGACAGATTAAGGGGTGATTTTTGCCTTACAAAAAGCATTCTTTGCTTTACCAAAAGATTTCTTAGCAGTCTTCATGTTGTTTCTAGAATTTTACTCAGTTTATGAATATTTGAAATACCTGTTTGGAAGGGGCTCTTCTTTTTTATAGCGTGACTTATACCTGTAATTGTTCTTATGGGAAACAACCCTTTCCCTCACCACTCTAACCATACTGGATGAGACTCAGATAGATCATTTGTCCAGAACGGACATTAGATATTCCAAACCTCCTTAATTTGAAATAATTTTTTAAATAATCCTTCACATTTTAAACTACTTTGCTTAGGAGAAAGGTAGTGATTTGCCTCAGAAATACTCTTTCTGTATTCTTGTTGAACTTGACCCTGCATTAGATGCCCTTATCTCTTTTTCCCCACTATTACATTGTGTCTGTTTTCTTCAGTATATTTCCTTGTCATTTTTGATTATTCTTAAACTTTATGTTTTTAAGATTTTAGATGAAGACTTGGAAAGAGGGCTCAGAAGTCATCTAAGCTAACCTCTTCATTTTACAAATGGAGAAACTGAGGCTCCAATATGTAAAATGACCTGCTTTCATGGTCACAAAGGTCAGCAACAGATTTGAGTCCTAGGTCTTCTGACTCTGAATCCATTGTTCTTTCCATCATGTCACTGCTCAAAGGATAGGCAGAATATATGTGCCTAATATATATAACATATATATTAATATATAAATATATTATATCAGTATATATACATGCCTAATATTATACTCAGTACATATGCTCAATAAATGCTTATGATGATTGCTTCAGGATACAAGTAGAGACAATTATTACATTGCGATAACTAACATTTTATTGCACAGCAATTAGAATTTAACTACTTTGTATTTATTTTCTTTATATTTATCCTGTATTGACATACACATACACACACACATATATTTATACACACACTTTTTTGTCACCGCCATTAAAATGTAGGCTCTTTGTAAGGATTGATTCATTCTTTGTATCTGTATCCTCACTGTCTGGAACAGTGCCCATTCCACAGGAGATAATGAATAAATGCTTACTGTTTGATGAGAGGAGCTGATGGAATCCACACAAAATCTTTTGAAGATGTAAAAATTTTCTGCCATGATTTTGCAGACAAGGAAACCAAGTCGTTGAAAAAATGTCACTTAGCAAATGAAGTGTTAGTAATTATTTTAAGCCCTGTCATAGCTCCTTGTTCCAGTCTAGTAGTGTCTTAACATGAATAAAAAGTCGAATATCTCAATGCGCTGTCCCTGGGTTCAGCAGAGAGATATAAGAGGCAACGGGAAAGGTGTCTTGAACATCCCGGCTTAGCATCCAAAAGAGAACAGGGAATAGGAAGGCCTTATCAGAGGGCATGAGGTCTTCTCCCATTTTATGTACCTGCTTTATTCTGGTTCTCCGGCAGCTAGCTTCCATCCTGAATCTCTCACTGTCGTTTTTATAGTACCCGTCTTCAAGTTTCAACCCAGCTTATGTTCTGTTTCCATTCTTGTGTTCTATTTTCCCTTTCTGAACCTTGAGAAGACTCAGACCAATTTGGATCCCTTCAAACCATGGGAATGTCCTTAACCAGTCTTTTTTATATAGTAGGTTACAACCCCTTTGGGGGTCAAACGACCCTTTCACAGGGTTCACAGGGGTCACCTAAGACCATTGGAAAACACGTATTTCCGATGGTCTTAGGAAGCGAGACACCACTGCTTTATCCGTCTCCAGGTGGATCTGCTGACATGCAGATACGCCCACATATGAGTATTAAAAGGTTGTGGCATTAGGAAGGTTGAGAACCACTGTCCTAGTAAAAGGACTTGACTAGAACATTCAGCTCAATAAGGAAATCAAAGCATACCAGTAGTGACTGAATCTGAAAGGGTTTTTTTGCCTGATATGTGTATGTGAAAAGTATCTTAGATTTCTGTAATGCTTTAAGATTTATGAAATGCTTTCCTAATAGCAAGCAAATTAGTACAAGTATTATTATTATTTCCATTTGCAGAGAGGGAAACTGAGACTGAGAGAGGTTAAGTGATGTGCCTGTGGTGTAGAGTCAATACAGTCTCTTGATTCTAAGTCCAAGGCTCTTTCTGTTACACCCTACTACCATTCAGTCTCTTATACTTTATATCTTTGGGTTAGAAACCTGCGAGTATATTTTTAGAAACTGTTCTTGTTTGTTCACCATGTGGTACAGAAATTAACTAAAGTATTAAATATTTTCCAAATATCATCTGTTCTTTTTTCTTTCATTTATTAAAGAAAAATTTCAGCTTTGCAATATTATTAGAATTAGAAGAGTCTAAAGCCATCAGCAAGTACTATTTGCAATGGGGAAAAGCTAGAAGCCTTCCCAATAAGATCAGGGGTGAAGGAAGAAGGCCCATTATCTCCATATTATTCGGTATTGTACTAGAAATGCTAGCTATAACATTAAAAGAAGAAGACATTGAAGGAATTATACTAGGCAGTGAGGACACAAAATTATCACTCTTTGTAGGTGACATGATGGTATACTTGGAGAATCCTAGAGAATCTACTAAAAAAAAAACTAGCTGAAATAATTAACAACTTTAGCAGAGTTGCAGGGTATAAAATCCCACATAAATCCAACATAAAACTCACATAAATCATGAGCATTTCTGTGTATTACCAGCAAAGTCCAGCAGCAAAAAAAGACATTCCATTTTAAATAATTGTAGACGATATAAAGTACTTGGCAGGCTGCCTGCCAAGACAAACCCAATTACACAGTGGCAAAACACTTTTCACACAAATAAAATCAGATCTGAAAAATTGGGAAATGTTAATTGTTCATGGGTAGGTCAAACCAATATAATAAAATGACAGTTATTCCTAAATTAATTAATTTATTTGGTACCATATTAATTGAAGTATCCAAAATTATTTATAGAAGTAGAAACAAATAATAAATTTCATAATAATATAATAACAAGATATTATTAATGAATAATTTATCTGGAATAATAATAACAAATATATACTAACAATAACAAAATAATAGTAACAATATCAATAACAAAATTCATCTGGAAAAACAAAAGGTCAAGAATATCAGGGGAATTAATGAAAAAATGGGAAGGAAGGTGACGTAGCTGTAATAGATCTCAAATTATATTATAAAGCAGTAATCATTAAAACAATCTGGCACTGGCTGAGAGAGAGAGAGAGAAACAGAGAGAGACAGAGAGAGAGAGTGGTGAATCAGTGAAATAGATTGCACATACAATAAATAGTAGATATTGATCATAGTAATACACTATTTGATAAACACAAGATAAAAGTTTTAGGACAAAAACAAAAATTACTGGGAAAACTAGAAAGCAGTTTGGCAGAAACTAAGTAGAGAACAACATTTCACACCATATACCAAGATTAGGTCAAAATGGATATGTGATTTAGATATGAAGGGTGATACGCCATAAGCATATTAAGAGAGCATGGAATAGTTTAGCTGTTAGATCTTGTAGAAAGGAAAGAATTTAGGACCAAAGAATATGGAGAGCATTGTGTGATTTCAAATGGATAAATCTGATTGCATTAAATTAAAAAAAATTTTTGCACAAACAAAACCAGTGCAGCCAACATTAGAAGGAAAGCAGAAAGATGGGAGACAATTTTACAGCAAGTTTCTTTTGACAAAAGTATTCTTTCTCAAATAAAAAGAGAAATCAGGCAAGTTTTTAAGAAGAGAAGTCATTCCTCAGCTGACAAATGGCCAAAGAATATGAATAGGCAATTTCAGATGAAGAAATCAAGGCTATCTATAGTCATATGAAAAAAAAATTCTCTGAATCACTATCGATTAGAAAACCACAAATTAAAACAAGTCTGAGATGCCATATCATAATTATAAGATTCCCTAATATGACAGAAAAGGAAAATTATAGATGCTGAAGAGTATGTAGGAAAATCAGGACACTAATGCACCAGAGTCATGAAAGGATTCAACCATTCTAGGGAACAATTTGGAATTATGCCCGAAGGGCTATACAACTACGCATACACTTTGACTCAGTAATACCACTATTAGATCTGTATCCTTAAGAGATTAAAAAACATGAAAAAGATGTCTATGTACAAAAATACTTATAGCAGTTCTTTCTGTGGTGGCAAAAAATTGGAAATTGAGGGGATGCCTATCATTTGGGGAATGACTGAAGAAACTGTAGTACATGATTGTGATGAATACTACTGTGCTATAAGAAATGATGAGCAGGATGGTTTCAGAAAAACCTGGACTTACATGAACTGATGCAAAGTGAAGTGAGCAGAACTAGGAGAACATTGTACAGAAAATTAACAGCAATACTGTACAGTAATCAACTGTTAATGACTTAGCTATTCTCAGGAATACAAAGATCCAAGACAATTCCTAAAGGACTTATGATGAAAAATTACTATCAACCTCCAGGCAAAGAACTGATGTAATCTGACTGCAGATAAAAGCATACTATTTTTTACTTTATTTTTTTTCATGGTTTTATTGGGTCTGTGTTTTCTTTCATAGCATGACTAATACAGTAAATTTTTTTGCATGACTGCACATGTATAACCTATATAAAATTGCTTGATGTCTATCATCTCTCTGTAGATATTCCCAAGATTTTTTTATCCAGCTCTAGTCTCTCTCCTGAGCACTTGTCTCACATCATTGACTGCCTATTTGTTGTTTCAAAGGGGCTGTCCAATAAGCGTCTTTAAATCCACCTGTCCAAAACATTACCTTTCCATCCCTCTTCTGCACTTCCTTATTATTGTCAAGGGTACCACTATTCTTCCACTCATCCAGATTCACAGCCTCCATGATTCTTTAAGTGCTCATTCAGTCATCCCATAAATCCAGTCAGTCACCAAAGCTCATCGTTTTTTTCCTCCACATCTTTTCCATATATGTCCCCTTTCCATGTACACAACCACCATCCTAGTTGAAGACCTCATCAGCTCCCATCCTTCCTCTTCTAATAGCAGAATAGTTTTATTTCTCTTTGTATTCCCAGAGCTTAGCACACTGTGGGACACGTAGTATGCTTTTAATAAGTCCTTTTGATTGATTAAGCAGTTCTCTAGGACTCATATGCTAATTCTGCTTGGTGCTAGGCAATCCTATCATACCTCCCTTATCAACTCACCATCCCACTCTCCCCAGTGACTGTTCCAGACCTTTTTGTCCCTCCTCAAATCTCCCATAGTTCCCACCTGTGTGACACAGTCCCATATTTTATAGAAAAAGTTGAGGCCATTTGCTGTGAGCTCTCTATTCTCTCCTCTTCATCATCCCCATCTGCCACTGTCTCCTCTTTCATCCATGTTTTGCATGATGAGGTGACCTCACTCCTTAACAAGGCTAACCCCTCTACCTGTTCAAGTGATCTCATTTCATCCCATCTTTTCTTTTTAAAAAAAATTGATTTGTTTATTTACTTTTAGTTTACAAGATTCAATTCCAGAGTCCCTTGAGTTTCAAATTTTCTCCCTTTCCTCTTCTCTGCCCCCCCATGGCATCATGCAGATAGCTTGCTTATACCTATTTGTTTGCTTATCTCCCCCATTAAATTGTAAGTTCCTTGGGAGCAGAGACTACCTTTTACCTCTTTTTGTAACTTCACTGCTTGGCGCAGTGTGGCACATAGTAGGAGCTTATATTGATTCATCATAGAAGTGTTTCAGTTTGAGTGGAGGGAGGTTCTATATCAGGAGTTTCCCAGAAATCATAAATCCTTTTGGGTATTTCCACTACCCATTTTGTTAGAATTTTTGTTGTTTTTGTTCAGGTGTATCTGACTCTGTGACCTAATTTGGGGTTTTCTTGGCAAAGATACTGAGTGGTTTGCCGTTTCCTTCTCTAGTTCATTTGACATATGAGGAAACTGAGGCAAACAGCATTGAGGGACTTGCCAAGGGTCACATAGTCAGTGTGTCTGAGGCCAGATTTGAATTCAGGAAGAGGAGTCTTCTTGACTCCAAGCCAGCTCTCCAGCCTCTGCACCACCTAACTGCCCATTTTTGTTAGAATAAAGAATATTAATTAACGTGCTATAGTTTGTAAGGTATCAACAGAGAAATGTAATCTGATGCAAATTTTTTAAAAATGGAGTGTACAGATCCAATGCCACCTTAATCCCAGCTAAGCATCTATTTTTATTAACTATTGTATAGCCCAATCAAATTCTTTTTTTAACTTTAGGTCAGCTACAGAATTTCAGTTTTAGAAGGCATTCCTAGAGCTAGGTTGGGCCTCATACCTTTATAGCTTTAAAGTTCTTGGACCCTGTCAAGCTACTTAGTTTCTCAGAAGACTCCCAGTTTTCTCATTTCTGCTTGTGGCATCAAAGCACAGATTCTTCATGGTTTTTATGTGTCATGAAAAGTCTGGTGAAGCCTATGGACCTTTCTTCAGAATGTCTTTTTTAAAAATCCTAATTGAAGGAATTCCTAAATTTCAGTTAGAAGTCAGTGAAAATGAAAATGTAATTTTCCCATCCAGTTTCATGGACACCCTTAAATCTATTCATTGACCCCAGGTTAAGAATTTCTACATTAAGGGATTTCTGTGGACTCCATCTTGCCTTGACATCTCTTTTCTGGAGAAGATCCCGGGAAGATCCTTATTACATATATTTTTAGCATGTCAAAAAATATATGTATCATTCTCTGAGTGAATAGCATATTTCATCATTGGACTCCTGAAATCAGAGTTGTTCTTTGCATTGCTTGAAGTACTGAAGTCTTTCAGAGTTGTTTGGCATTACAACGTTCATGTTATCATATAAGTTGTTCTCCTGGTTCTGCTTACTTCTTCCTGGGTTAGTCTGAAACTGTTCCCTTCCGTCATTTCTTAGAACACAATACATTTTGTATACAATAATTTGCTCAACCATTCTCCTAATTAATGGGCATCCCCCCAGTTTCTAGTTCTTTGCCACTGCAAATGGGGATGCTTATAAATATTTTTATATGCTTGTTTTCCCCCTATTCCTTTGATGTCTTTGGGGTAAAGGTCTAGTAGTGATATATTATGTAATGTAGCTTCTAGACCAGTGGTTCTCAACCTGTGGGTTATGTTCAATTTGTAGCAATGAAAATACATCCTGCATATCAGATAGATTCATAACAGTAGCAAAATTACAGTTATGAAGTAGCAACAAAAATAATTTCATGGTTGGGGGTCACCACAACATGAGGAGCTGTATTAAAGGATCACGGCAGTAGGAAGGTTGAGAACCACTGCTCTAGACCCCTATTCCCTCACTTTCCCTAGTTTGAGACTCATAGGTTCATGTCCCTTCTGGTTGATGTGACTGAACTTTGAAGAACACCTAAAAGGAATTAGTTGTGATGAATCTGTGCTGCAGGGTTGGCAAAAGCTTCTCCCTTGATGAATCTGAGCTATGTTTCCTGTTTTCAAATAAGCTGGTACAGAATCATAATGTGACAGAACACCAGCAATGAGAATTGTACCCTGCTCACTAGTATGTTCTGTGATCTCAGCTGTCACCAGAAGCACTGGGGAACAGACCTACACCACAACACCTATTCCTTCCTGCCCTTGTGATTCAGCTGCCCTGCTTTCTTTAGCTCCATATTCCTATAATGCCCCATTGCTATAAGGAAATTTGTTGACACTGTTTGAATCTAAGCCCTGGTTTTTCTCCAGATTTTTCTCCTCAAACAAGTGAGAGTCAGTTATGGGATATCATAGAAAAGCAAAAGTACATTTATTTAAAATAGAAAGAAAGGTAAAGGATAAGCAATTAAAATCAAACAACAAATTCTCTCATACCATGTGTCATAAAACAATCTCCTCTTATCTTTCTATACTGGAAGGGAACAAGTCTACTCATCCCAGCTCCTGGGGCTGTCTTACAAGCACAATACTTATATCAAGAGTCTCAGCATCCTCATGTGGCTCCCAACCCTGCGTTGGCATCTGTGTCTGCTTGCGTAAAAGAGGAAGACATGGTGTTGTTTGAGCAGATGTGCACTAACATGGGGAAACTGCTCAAGGGCATCAACAGGTAACAATCCTGAGACCCTGGCCACCCTGGGGCAGTACGTGGAGACCCAGGCCAAGGAGAATGCCTATGACTTGGAAGCCAACTTGGCCATGCTTAAGCTGTACCAGTTCAACCCAGCCTTCTTCCAGACCACAGTGACAGCCCAGATTCTGCTGAAGGCCCTCACCAATCTCCCCCACATGGACTTCACTCTGTGCAAGTGCATGATTGACCAAGCTCGTCAAGAAGAGCAACCCATCAGGCAGATCCTGTACTTGGGACACTTGCTGGAGACCTGTCCTATCCAGGCTTTCTGGCAAGCCCTAGAAGAGAACATGAATCTCCTTCTATTTAATGGCATCACAGGCTTTGAAGATTCTGTCTGAAAATTTATCTGCCACATTGTGGGCATCACATATCAACATACTGACTGCTGGCTACTGGCTGAGATGTTGGGAGCTCTGTCAGACAACCAGCTGAAAGTGTGGATGAGCAAGTATGGCTGGAGCTCCAGCAAAGCCGGGCAGGTCTTCATTTGCAGCCAAGAAGAGAGTATCAAGCCCAGGAACATTGTGGAAAAGATCGACGTTGAGAGTGTTTCCAGCATCATGGCTTCCTCCCAGTAACTCGTGCCCCATGTCTCCTGTTTTGTGCCTTCTGTTTCCCCTTATATACAACCAGCTTCAATAAAAGCCCTTTACTTCCTGAAAAAAAAAGTCACAGCATCTGTGCTTTTGTCATTATGTACAATACATTTTTGGGTCTCCGTAAAACTTACAGAACAAGGGTTTTTAACTTTTTTGTGTGTCATGGACCCCTTTGGGTAGTTTAGTGAAGCCTGTGAACTCCTTCCCAAAATAATGTTTTTGTTTTTGTTTTTTAATAAGTTAACTTATTTATTTTTAGTTTTCAACATTCACTTCCATAAGTTTAACATTTTCTCCTCCTTCCTCTCTTCCCCTCTCCCCACGACGCCAATTCCCAAAATAATGTTTTTAAATGCATAAAATAAGATAAATAGAATTACAAAAGGAAATTATATTGAAATACAGCCATCAAAATATTTTAAGCATTTAAAAATATTTAAATATTTAAAATTAAACTTAAAATAAAATATTTAAATATTTTAAAATATATTTTTTTAAAAATACGTGGACCCCATACTAATAATCCTTATTTAACATATTTTATATCATTTCTTCATCATTTGATGTCAAAATAGACCATTCTCTTCAAGGACAAACATTTCTCCTATATCACTATGAAAGGCATCAATCATTTTTATGAGTTATCTTTCAATAGATTCCATTGTTGGAGATGGCTTTGAATTACTTTGAGCAAATGAGATGTTTCTGAAGTCCTGGCCTGTTTTTTGAATATGTTGAACAAATTTGAAAATACAGAACATAATCGAAAGGAAATTGGTCAGGAAAAAATAAATAAAGTCACTCATTAATTCAAGCAGAATGTCTGTCTAGGAGTCACTGGCATCCGTGGCTATCATAATTACAAAAGGCTTTATCATTTGTAATCACTTTTACTGCTTGTTGCTCAATATGAGGTAGAAATGAAAGGAATCAGAGATCTTTAAAGTATTAGCTAAATAAAAGCATAATTTTCCTCTTTTATACTTCATATCACCCTCAGAAGTCTGATGAGATGGTGACCAGGATTCCTAGGCTATTTTTTTGTGTTTTGTTTGGCCTCGGAGAGTAGAGCTATTAATATTATATAGGTGTTTCAGAGAAGGTTACCTTGGACTTAATTTGAGGAAATAATTCCGAATGTAATTATTTGTCTAAAAGTAGAATGGACTGCTTCAGGAGGTGGTAACTTCTTCACTACATAGTAGGCATTTACATATATTGGTTCCTTAGTTGAACTAAATCATCAGTAGTTTTCTAATGGAAGCTAGATTCCCATTTGGTTTTTCTTGGTTTTTTTTTTTTGAGGGGGGAGGGCAGGGCAGTTGGGCTTAAGTGACTGGCCCAACGTCAGACACCTAGTATGTGTTAAGTGTTTTGAGGTCACCTTTGAACTCAGGTCCTCCTGACTCCAGGGCCAGTGATCTGTTCACTACACCACCTAGCCGCCCCTAGATTCCCATTTGTTTAGGGATCTTGAAGAGGGCATGTATCAGTTGGACCATGTAACCTGTGAGACTTACTTCAAATCTAAGATTCTGTTATTCTGTTTCTCTCTCTCCCCCTAGTCTGAATCACTAAGTCTTTAGCATTTATTTGCTGAAAGGAGTTGTGGCTATTCACACTAAAGGAAGATTCAGTTACCTTATACGTGTAGTGTTCTCTCTGTCTCTCTCTGTCTCTGTCTCTGTCTCTTTCTGTCTCTCTGTCTCTGTCTGTCTCTCTCGTCCCAGGAGTTTGCAAGCTTAGTTTTTTGCAATTTTTTTTTTTGAGCCCAGACTTGGTCTCTCTAACAAGATCTACAGATACAGTGTTTGTTCTCAAGAAGGTCCAAGCCTGGGCTGAGGGAGACCTGGGAAAATTTAAGTATAGGTTAGAATGGATAGAGAGTAGAGAGAGGAGATAGCCTGTGCTGTTTTTGCCTTCTTAGAGTTTGCTAGAGAAAATAAAACTAGATTAAAGATCTGTTTTTTTTTTCCTGGAAAGTGGCCAGGACTCTCTTGGTATGTTTTATAGAACCCATCCAACCCTGTTCTAATGTAAAACTGATAACACCAACATGGACAAAAGGTCATAGAATATACAATAAACTGTACAATAAACCAAGAGAAGGTATGGTAGTGAAAGCGAGATCCTTGGACAGAGAACAAATCCATAATTTGTACTTTGTATAGAACAGCGGTTCTCAACCTTCCTAATGCTGTGACCCTTTAATACTTGTATGTGGGTATATCTGCATGTGGGCTGACCCTCCTGGAGACCAATAGAGGAGCAGTATCTCACTTCCTAAGACCATGAGAAATATGTGTTTTCTGATGGTCTTAGGTGACCCCTGGGAAAGAGTCATTTGGCCCCCCAAAGGGGTCATGACCCACAGGTTGAGAACCTCTGGTATAGAATAAATGTCTACCAGCCATTGGTTTGGTTTTGGAGTCTGGGGATTTGAGACTGTGGATGTGGGTTAGAAGATAAGATCATCTCATTTTCTGTTTATTCAGGAATTTAGAGAAGGCATTGTGTAAATAATAAGACATCCTAGGAAAATAGGGACCATACTTTATTTAAGTTTATATATCTCCAGGTGCCTAATTCAGTGCTTTGCATACAATAGGTATTTAATAAATGTTGGATTGAGATGAGGTTATTAATTCAGTACTGATTCTGCATTCTGTACTGCATTCATTATTTATTCCTAACGCTCCACATGTAGGGAAAGAATAGCAGGACGTGGGGCGGCTAGGTGGCGCAGTGAATAGAGCACCGGCCCTGGAGTCAGGAGTACCTGAGTTCAAATCCGGCCTCAGACACTTAACACAAAAAACTAGCCATGTGACTTCGGGCAAGTCACTTAACCCCAACTGCCCTCCAAAAAAAAAAAGCAAAAAAAAAAAAAAAAGAATAGCAGGACTTGGGGTCATTGGGTCTGGCCATTTACTAACTGTGTGACTTTGGGCGAGCCAGTTTTCCCATCTGAGTTTGAGTTTTCTCATTTGGAAAATGGGGACAATAGTACTTGGTTTGCCTGCTTCTCAGGGTTGTTGTGAGAAAGTACTTCCCCAACCCTAAAGTGCTGTATGAGTGTGAGCTGCTGTTATTCCTCCCATTCCTTCAGTCAGGAGAGCTTGCTTCCTTTGTAGAGTTCTGTCTGACATTTCTGTTGTGAAATCCTTCCCAATACACTCCACCCTCTGGCCTTTCCACGTAGCTTACACAAGATTTTTCTCTACTAGTGTCTTTTGTGTGTGTTCTTATTTATGTAAATATCAATTTTATTTTTTTAAATGAATTTTACTAGCCTAGCTCAAAACACCAACAAAACAAATTAAGCAGAATTTTAAACTAGTTTTTAAAAGGGAGGGGGTGTATTTCAGCCTATTGTATGTTGAGAGCAACTTATTAGCTGTTATCTTAAATGTTAACATTCCCTTTGCTTATTGTGTATGTCTTCCCTTTCATGGAGTAGTCCATGTGAGTATCACTGGAGCTCTCTTTTCTTTGAGCTGCAGCGTTTGAACTTTCTATGTATTTTTCATCCACGTCTGTCTTGTCTCCTAAATTAGATCACTAGCTTAGATCACTAGCTCCTTGAAGCCAAGACTTGGTTCAGCTGCCTCTTTCGGATCTCCCCGTGGCACTTAGTACCATGGTCTGTGGTCCACATGCACGTGATGCTTTTAGAAATGTTATTGAAGACTGGTACTTCTGCTTTTAGCAGTGACAACCCCACCCACTGTGCTTGTTTATTTTTTCCCTTATGGGTGATGGGAGACATAAGTCCATGCTTTCCCTTGAGGTGACTTGGAGTTCGGAAATGGTACATTTTAAAATACTAAAACAACAGAAGAAACAAAGGTGCTTATTTAGACGTCTCAGAGACATTCTATTTGTAGAGACCCCTTGAGGAGGATTCTGGGGAAGGGGAATTGAACACATAAGTACCTACTGAGAGCCTCATTTGCACTTTCTTCCTAGTTCATAATTAGCAAAGCTAAGAAGAAGCGAGGTCCTGGCAGGCTCTGTCATATATTGCAGTGAACAAAGCAGAGATGTTTTTATTTTTGCAAACTAATTCTTCTTTCTCCAAGAGCTCCTCCTATGTCAGCTGAGACAATAAGGTTCTTGTTCATAGTGAAAGACCTAGGTCTCCTACCACTGTGTGAATAATAACCTTTGTTGATGGATAACCTTTCTGGTAACTTGAGAACACCATCTCTAAGCAGGCTAGTAACAAGGCTGATAATCTAGCGCTATGGATCTAAGAACGCCAATGAAGTTTCCAAGGTCAGACTTCAGCAACTATTAAAAAAAAACAAACCCTCAGCAGATGAAGTCAGAACAAACACTAAGTTACCTGGGCTGTGTTTAACTAATGTAATCTTAGATACACAATCCTAAAGAGATCAGATTCAGCTTATATAACAGGGGAAAGAAAAGGAACAAGGCAGTTTATGTTGAATTTTCTTTTGGAAGTTCTTCCATGGTGTATCCACCCACACACAAAAGCACTGTGAAATGCACCAGCCCACTCATACACGTGTATTAACAGACTGGATGGAGATTAGTGGAGCAATAATTTTGGAAAATACTTTGCAACAACTGTAAAGGACTGTTCGAAAGGAACTCATAATTCCCGTGACTCTGGAAAGAGCTGGTTGATCATGTCAAAATCGGCAAGAATGCTGATCCAGCCAAGGAAAAGGAATAGGAGGGTCATGCACAGAAGCATGAATGAGTTAGGTCTACGGGGCTCCTGGTCTGTGCCTGGAGATTAGTGTGCTATTAAGCAGTAAATTTCCCAGAGGCAGAACTGAGTTTCCTCTGAAGATATATTTCAGAGGACATTTTATTAGGACCAGGCTAACTGTATGCTAGTAAACTCACACCTGGAATGTCTCCGAGTGACCCACAGAGTTACAGTAAGTGGCCTTCTGACTTGACATTTACCCTTTATCTTTGTGTGTAATAGGCAAGTTGTAGGCACAGGCAAAACATACCTGAATAACACCTGTTATTCAGTGGGTGTCCCTATCATAATGAAACTATGCTAGACTGAACTATGGAAACCTAGACTAAACTTCTTGACCCAAGGAATTCCTACATTGTAATAAGCAAATAAAATTCAGTCTCAACTATCATGAATACATTGAAGGCTAAGACCCCTTCACTGTTCTCACTTTTCACCGTACAGTTAGGTCCCAATTAGTGCAGATAATAAAACCTATGAAGTTATCTCATGTATTCAAAGGCTGTAAGAAAGGATGATGGTGATAGATTCAGAGAAATATACAAAGACCTGTATGAACTGATGCATACAATTTAGAAGCTATAGTAAAGAGGTATATGTTTATCAAATAGGAGGCTTGGAGGTAGTGGGGGGAAGGGAGAGGTAGAGGCTTAATTTTCAGCTCTAGGCTCACTGAATTAGTTTAAGGGGCAGTTCCCCACTGAGTTGTATACAGCTGTGACTGTGGAGATGGATTAATTAAAAAGATTGACATGTTTTCACACTCAGTTGAACAAGCTTGTTTGAGATGTATATGTTCCTTCTGTGTGGATACCTTTAGAGACCTTGAACCTACCATTAGTTTCTGTTGTACTGACTGAAAATGGACCTCCATATGTGTACATAGCTGCCCTTCCCACAGCCCCTGCTTCAGGCCTGTCTCAAGAAATCATTCAAAATATATGTAATATGGGATTGTTTAAGATGGCAGGGAGCCCAGAATTGGTTCAGCCATGTTTCAGCAAGGCTTGCAAACATGGAGTGGTGGTTAGCTTGCCAAGCTGAAATTTGAGAAACTGGGCAGCTTTGAAGGAGACCTGTATAAAGACTGGTTCCAGTTTTTAGATGCCAGATCAACCCTTGTGAGTTTCATGGAGATTCTGCTTTTTTTCTTTCATCTCCTTGAGGATGCCTTTGTACAAAATGAGCAGGTTATAGCCCAACCCAGTGTGGCCCCAAATGAACAGGCTATAACCCAGTTCAGTGTGATCATGGTTGACTTAAGAAAAACACGAGAGACAAAGACTCTAACATCAAAAAGAAGAATAGGTGGTTGATATGTCTGAGCCCCATGACACAGACTGGATAAGTCCCAGAGTCATGGCTAAACTAGTTCTTGTACTGCATTCCTTCAGAACAAGTGGTCTGTAATTGATCACAGATGCGTCTAATACTTTGACTCTAATATCTGCAAGTAATAAATACTATGTTTCCATCTCTCTTTAGCATTCCTTTATGCTTTATTTTGTGATATCATCTAAAAATGGTTCTGATGGGTGTATTTTAGTGGATATTGGGATTGGAATAGGTTTCATCATAGGAATGACAGTCCTAGGAGATGGGGGGAAACACACTAGATGTTTAACGTGGAACAAAAACATCAAGAATTCTTTGTTTATTTAGTAAGAACCCATGACTGTAAGTACACAGCCCTGCCCCAGGTGCTGGTTCATACAAAGATGAATGAGATGCGTTCCTATTCTTAAGGAACTTGCAGTCTAGTTGAAGAGGTAAGACATTTACACAAATGACTCTAAGGCAAATTAGAATATGGTGGGATCGTAGGAGAAGTAGATGTGAAGTGCCTTAAGAGAACTAAGGAGATGGGGGTAGAATGAAACAGAAAGAGGGAGTGGAGGAGAGAGGGAAAGAA